>OX438803.1:23383082-24583082 GCA_949316475.1 Hypomecis punctinalis
AAATTCCGCTGGCCTAGTTGCAGACGGACATGACCTCATTAGCATTATAGGCATCGATTGCAGTGATTTTTTTCTGAAGACCTACTTTATGTGTACCTACTGAAAAACAAACAATAAAAACAAATACATTAAAATCTCGTATTCAAAATATAGCCAATGGAAAACCCAAAGATAGACGAAATTAACGACACCTTGGACTCACTATGAAATATGCCTGCAATCTAAACGGCTGGATTGGTTTTGTGTGAGAAGTGAGAAAAAGAGTTGTTTGACGTGACAAGGAAGTGCAACAAAAAATATCACAAGTATTAAATTGCACATTAGAAATTCAGTGTACTGTACCCATGTTAGAAGGAACTTTTAACAACCGTCAAACAATGACAGGTGGCTTAAAAACTCTCACATCAGGGCTAGCTTGCTCAAGGTAGCGCTCATAGCGTAGTTTGACTAGATGTTCGTTAGCGGTCATCGAAGTTAAGCAACGTTCAACGGATCAACGGTCAGTTTTCGGATGGGTGGCGGGTGGCATTCACAACTGAGCGCTACCGCGGCGCGGAGGACACGTTAAATTGTAGGTCCCGGTTGTTTTAACCGTTTAGCCATGTCAGAGAACTTGAGACCCGGCCTTACTTTTAGTCTTTGCTTAACTGTTCTCAGTTTTGTTTTTCTTAAATGGTTGTTTGCAATATGTTTTTTTTTTTAATAATTATGCAGTTTAATATTGTTCAAGGTAATAGAGAAGTTAGAACGATGCATGAGAGGTATTATAGAAGAACAGCAAGAATTTCAAGACTGTAATATCAAAGCAACTGATGCGTCGCTGGAAGACACTATAGATATGCCAATGAACCGTATTGAGTTATGTAAAGGCATGCCGAATAACCAAGAAGTTTTTATTCCAAGAACTATGAGTAGCACTATCTGCTGCAGCCAAATCGTGGAAAACGACTTTTCTTGGATAGAAAGCCAACGCTACGACACTAAAGACATACCAAAGAGCCGTAGTAAGTCGAGTAAATGTATGCCAAAGAGCCGTAATAAGTCGAGTAAATGTATGCCAAAAAACCGTAATGAGTCGAGCAAACGGATGCCAAAAAACCGTAATGAGGATAGTAAAAGTGTGCCAAAAAACCGTAATCAGTCGAGTAAACGGATGCCGAAAAACCGTAATGAGCCCAGTAAACGGATGCCAAAAAATCGTAATGAGTCGAGTAAAAGTATGCCAAAAAACCGTGATGAGTCGAGTAAACGGATGCCAAAAAACCGTAATGAGGATAGTAAAAGTGTGCCAAAAAACCGTAATCAGTCGAGTAAACGGATGCCGAAAAACCTTAATGAGTCAAGTAAAAGGATGCCAAATAACCATAAAGATTGTATTTCAAGAACTACGAATAGCACCAACTATAGCCAAGTCGTAGAAAACGACTTATCTTGGATAGAAAATCAACGCTACGAGTCTAAAAACATGCAAACTAACAGTAATGAGTCGTGTAAAAGAATGCCGAATAATAAAGAAGTTTTTATTCCAAGAACTACGAGTTGTTCTATCTACAGCCAAGTCGTAGAAAATGACCTGTCTTGGGTAGAAAACCTACGCTATGTAAGGGAGATAAGTGCAGAAGAAAAATTACCAGTGTACTATGAAGATAGTTTTTGGGAAGGCTACAGTTTGCCAAGCGATTGGAACAATGAAGAAATGTTTATGTAGGGGTCTTTCAGAGGTGAAGGTATATAACTCATTATTAAGAACAAATTTTACCATGAGACTAATCGGCATAATCGTAAAATTCTAGAATATGACAGTTGTCACTCTGACATTTGTCATGTTTGACCTGAACTATGACCTGAAAATAGTAGATTGTATCATATGGGAGCAATATATTTTTTGCGAGGGCGCTTTTTTGAATCCAGAGCGAAGTGAGGGATGCTAGAGTAGAACCCCGAGCGTAGCAAGGGATTCTTTAGTAGAATCCTGAACGTAGCGAGGGATTCAAAGTACGTCGCCCGAGCCAAAAATATATTTTGCACCCGAGTGGTAGGTACACTCTACTTTTCATCACCTCTATGAGAAAACAAAAGGCGCCTCATATTTTACTATAATATGATTATTTAATAAAACGTAGAGTAACAACTAAATTGAAATTAAATGGTATCTAATAATAAAACAAATGAAAACTTATAATTACATTCTTTTCATTCATTTTCTTGACGCTGAACACTAACATTACAAATAGGTACTTCCAAATTCAAAAAGTGCGCGGCGAAGATAATTCCGTCGCACATATAAAGTTCCAAGAAAACACCTCCTTTGGGCGTACTTAAAGGCGAACCAAGTAGTCCTTTTCGAATAGATGTGATGAAAAATCTATTACTGCTTGGAAGTATTACGGGAAATAAATTTTACCCGTTGAACAACTGGTACTAACAATATCCGTCATATTTTGTTTGTTTTCGTTATTTTAGTTTTACGGTAGAAACACGCACGGGTATTTTTTATTGATGTTCTAACAACTTTCAATGGCAGTAGTAAGAACGGTAATTCATTTACCACTCTTACTACTAGTAGTAAAATTGGTAGTAACACTGGTAATAAACCAAAAAAAAACAGCTATTCCATAAATTTCGTCGAGAAACAATTAACTTTTTGAATGGAACAGCTGATTTTTCGAAATTTCGCAGTTGGCCTCATGGTCAAAGTTGTTTATAATGATGAGTTTATACACTCCCGAAAGTACCTGCACTTCGCAAAGTAAGATTCTATTTGTAGTAAAGAAAAAGTAAGGAAACTTAACAATAAATAGAGAAGTGCGATTGAAAATTATTTTAATAATAAATATTTTTTAAAATTAGTTAATGAAACAGTAAACATATGTATGTAAAATACACTTAAAGCAACACTTCGAATGCGAGACCAAGTAATTTATTTAAGTACTTATAGAATGTTAAGGTGTTTAATATTATTTATTAAAGATTAATTTTTATTTGTGGTGTATAATTGTATGTCTATAGTTAATTATTATCGATGGTTGGGACTCTGTGCAATTAAGTAATTTACGAAACCAATCCCGATCACTGATATTTATTTTGAAATTTAAGTCGAATTAACAAAACAGCATGTATACTTTACCCATAAAATTAAAGACTAAAAATTAAACATTTATTCCTGCTAAAAGATTTTTAGTAAAATTGTTTTATTTCCATTTTTTTATGAGATTTAATTGAAATTGAAGATTTAAGTTTGAGCAATGTCGGGAAGAAAACCAGCATGCCTACCGCAAAATCTTACTTAGTATAGGCCGGGTCACACAATTTTGTTAAAAAAATGATAAACCACTTTCAATAATTCGACGTTTTCGCAGATAGCGTTCTAGCTTAATTTGGACAAAGCATCTGGGCCGGAATCCCAGAGAGATGCAAGTTCAAAACCTGCGAACGCGTCAATTTTTGAAATGTTTATCACAAAAAGAAAGTTTCGGGTCACACAAGTTAGCAGAAATGAAATTAGCTACACGCCGCGCAATATCCAATCAACGCGCTTTGTGTGAGCTTCAGGCAGGATTGGATATTGCGCAGCTTGTAGCTAACTTCATTTCCGCCAACTTGTGTGACGTGGCCTTTATTTACCGAATCAACTTCTTGGAATTTGATATTCGGCTTATCCTGTTGTGATGTTAGCCAAAAACAGCGTAAAAACCAATCCTGACTGAAGCTTGCGCGAGGTTTGAGTTTTGCGCAACTTATAGCTAACTTCACAGCTGCCTAGAAATTTGATTCGGCATATTGTACATTTAGCTATAAGTATACGATGCTTTTTGAGAAGGTGAAATTTTGTGCTAGACATACTGGTCAAACTTGAATACCACTAACTATTTTTCTATTGATCATCTATTCTTTCCACCTACACTCACAGCCAAATTACACTAGTTCATTAATTATATTAATTTCATTCAATAAAATCCTAATGTAATGTGAATAAATATCCCTTATTTCTATTCTTCTATTAGTCGAGACTATTTCAGTTGGCGGTTGGCAAAAAAAGAGCTAGCCCGTAGCCTAAATCTAAAATACCTTTTATAAAATCTACAAGCATATATTACCTCAGGAAAAAGAGACATTTTTTTTTGGTCAATTTTGCACTAAATTAAATCTCCGATCCAATTTTTTTTTCATAAGTTTTAGAATAACTTTCGGATCACAACACTGAGCATAAAATCACAAAATGCTGACAGATCAAGGCGGAGCTTCAGTCGCCATCTTGAAAAAAATGTTTTTGGCCGATGTTTCGGAAACTATGCACTTTAGAGCAAAAGTTTTGAAGATCATTATTGTAGAGAATAAAATTTTGCATCTTTTGGTACCCGTAAACTTTTTCTATCGCGGTCCATAACTCTTGAAATATATGATTAATAAATAAAACGCGTCAATCCATTTTTAAAGATCAGTGTATATCAGTTTTTCCTCATGTTTTGTTTTCGGCCGCGATAGAAATTCAATAAATGGGTCATAAATCGAAAACGGTAAGTTTTTCAAAAAAGTTTACAAGTAATAAAAGATGCAAAATTTTATTCTCTACAATAATGATATCTGTGACTTTTTTATGTGCATAGTTTCCTAGATATCGGCCATAAACGTTTATTTTTTTTTCAAAATGGCGCTTGAAGCTCCACCTGGATCTATCAGCATTTTGTGATTTTATTCTCAGTAAGTGATCCTAGTGACCTTATAAAAAAACAAAAATTAGATTGGAAATTAAATGCAAAGTTAAATTCTATTTTTCCTGAGGTCTATGCGTTTCTAGAGTACCTCAGAAACTAACCTAGTTATCTAAACCAACATAATTGCCGTTTAAACGACTTGTGTTGTTGCAAATTTATAAATTTGTTTCTAAGAACCAAATGTTAGGTTCTGATTAATAATACATAATAAATATTAAAAATACGTTATAGGCTTGATATTATCACAAACACATGTAAACACACTTAGAGATAACAATTATTTATTAAAACATTAAAAAAATATTAACAAAAATAAATTATTTTGCCCCCAAAAATTATAACATGCCTTGATAAGGTAAAAATAAATACATTCTATTTAACTGATGCCCATAAAAATCAGTTTCCCAAATGTATATACGACACATTATTTTAAGTAAGTAATTTGATAGTTTTCTTGTACAAGTAGAGCTTGATTATTCGTATATTGTGATGCCATGTAATTTAAATTACTAACTTTGACATAAAATATATGACTAACTCAGTAGGTAGATCACGTAATGATGTGTTGGTTGTCACATAGCAAATAACAATGGGAATGTATAAACATACTTATCCTACATGCAAAAGCTACAATAATTTATTGGTAAATAACTAAATAAATAATCTCATTACTTTCAACATTAACGTCTTATCATTGTTCGCATAAAATACAGCTAGTAGTAAACAACACAAAACTTAAACGTATTTAGGAAATACTATAATATTTAAATATTATATAGGTGCAGACTGAATAAAACTTCTTGGGGGCTGTGATGGTAGCGACAAGCTGCGCACATCCCCTCTCTTGCGCCGCTAACATATTGAATGAATATATTCGTCGTCGTTGGTTCAGCCATAGGACGTCCATTACTGTGCCTTTAGTCTAGGTTTTGGGTAGTTTACTTAATATTTCGCGTTCGCGTGTGACACCATACAATTTGTTAGTTCTTCCTCGGTATACGGAAACAAACATACGGAATATAACACCATACGACTGCCTCGGTGGCTCAGTGGTTAGTGACCCTGACTTCTGGATCAAAGAGGCGTGGGTTCGATTTCCACCAGGGCAAGCATTTTTGTGATGAACATAGGTGTTTGCTCTGTGTCTGGGTGTTATTTAGGTACTATCTATATAATATATATAAGTATGTATTTAAAATATGTAGTATATCAGTCTCTGGCAGCCATATCACAAGCTTTGTTTAGTTTGGGGTCAGAGACCGTGTGTGAGATGTCCACCAATATTAAAAAAAAAAAAAAATTAAAAAAAAAATACGGAATCAACTGTAGTTTCAATTTACGTGAAAACCTGGACTAAACGCTCTGGACATAGGCCTCCTATAGATATCCCATGAGACTGGTTGGCAGCGGATTGCATCCAGCGCGATCCTGCAGTCTTAATGAGGTCATACGTCCACATGTGGGTGGACATCCTACGCTGAGCTTGCCGGTACGTGGGACACAATACGTACAGTACGGTATGCTACAGTGTAAATCATTCAACTTGGCGGCTGTGGTGTTAGCTAGAAGCTGTGGATAGCCCAATCCTTACTGAGCTCACGAACACCTGCGCGAGGATTGGGTTGCCACATCCGCCAAGTTGTATGATTCGAACTATACTGCGCATACTCGCCTCGTGTTCACAGACACCAAAAAGTTTAATTCGGCCTACACATTACCATTCACTTTTATTGTAAGACCAACCAAAATCAAATCAAAAAAATCAGCTGTTCTAAACATTTTGTCGACAGTCGATGATTTTTGTATGTGACAGCTGATTCGCGATTTCGGGGTTGGTCCCGTAGTAGAAGTTGGTAATAATCATGGGTGATGCCCGTCGTATAGACAAAACATCCGGTATACAAGCGGGACAACTGTATGCTAATAATGTTTTATAATTTTTAACAACTTACTAATAGTAGGTATACTAAGCGCCATACAAATCAGCGGATGGGAAGTTATGCGCAGAGCGCTGCGCAAAAGCCGAAATATAGGTATGCGTGGGAGCCAGAGAGACTAGACGCTGGGGCACACCCGCCCGCCAACCTCCACGCGCTCTCTACGCCCGTGCTCAACACTTCGCCACTTGTGGCAGTATTGTGCACACATGCGCAATAATTAGCGAATCACGGCGAAGTGTCATCTGCGGTTAACTTCTCATCCGCCGATTTGTGTGGCGCTTAGTATACATTTCATTATATAATATATAGAGAATTTATGCATTAATATTTTAATTATTTTTTTAGAATTTTATGCATTAGTAATTTAATGTAGTGATACTTCTCGACTTATTTCATACAATTTTTTATTAAATTTTTAAGTACCTACTCGTATCATTATTTTATCTTTTTATGTTATTTAATTCTTACATTCTTAAACAATGGAAATTTAGGCCGCTCTGGAAGCCGTCAATCAAGTATTTATTAAATATATATGTTTCACCTACTTTCATATATCATACGATAATATGATTTGACTAGGTATCACAAATGTATACAATATAGTTAACCATAACTACAGCTTATATACAGCTTATAATATCATATTTTGTAATTAATATAAATATCAAAGCTTTGAAAACACCATTTATAGTTAATTAGATCAGGCATTATTTTGCAAAAATTCATCTTCAAATCTTTGTTTTCAGTAAATGTTTAGTATATTTCCGCTATGTTGTTGTAGGCAAATAAGTTTAAGGGCCCTATTCAATAGATTAATCATTTAAAGCAAATTAAAACATTTAAAAACATAATTTTACAAAATAGAGAAAATAATAATAAATTTAATTTTTAAAATAAATTTAATATATATGAATCCGCTAGGCATAACCTAAACAAAGAAATATAAAGAATCAAAACAATTATGTCAAAATAGTGAAAACACTTTATTATACCTTGTAAAATATAGCTTGACACGCGAGACATTGACATTGACATACGCGTAATGCCTCACGCACATCAAGTACCATATTTTTTATAGTCAAAATGTTCGGTTCACAATTTTGTACTTCATGCTCGATGATGGTACTTGATTCTCAACTACCTAATTCTCACTGCACTACCGTCTATTCGACACGTGTTTCGCCTCTCAACGAGGCATCTTCGAGGTCGCTCAGCTATTTTGATTTGTTTTAAATGATTAATTAATGTATTGAATAGGGCCCTTGCCTACAACAACATAGCGGAAATACACTAAATATTAACACCATTTATGTATAAACATTTCACGCCTGAAGATCTCCAGTTTATCATTAGCGTGTTTGCGTCACATTTCCAGTATTTTATCATTCTAAAGTGGTACCAAAACAAAGACTCTTTTGGCGCAGATACAATGTTATTTACAATTTTGTTCATTTCAATAGATACTTTGTTCATCAAAGCGGTGTTCTAAATTTCGTTTCATTGTTCTCTGACGTTGAAAACTAGACTTTATAGCCAGCAGTCAACGGTTTATTGTTCTGTGAGAAAATCCAAACGAAAGCCTTTGATTTTCCGCACTCGTTCCGCTTATCTACATGAATCTATTACTATACGAATACTTCCAATACTGCCGTTTTACTATTATAATAATCATACTGGCCTTACTTTACCTAGTAATATGTTTCAATATGTTCGTTTTATTTCTCAATAGCTCTTTGGAACTCTTTAGGTGCAAATACTGAAAAAGGAGATCTTGCAACGTCGGTCCAGACTTTGTACAGTACCCCAAAAAAGCATTAAAATATGGTGAACATATTCGTAGAAAAAAACAACGGCATTTAATGCTTAGTTAATTTGTAATTTCATATTTTCCAACTTAATTTTTGTTCAGTGTCAAGTCAAGTATGGCCGCCATATTATATTGTACAAGCAATGACATAATAATAAGAACGAAAATATGAAATCAATATGAAAATCATTTTCCAAAACAAATAAAGCAAATATTTTAATACTGTACAAAGTAAAGGCCTACGCTCTATACATTTCTGCATTATCTCCTTTCATTTCATTGGCCTCATTGCAATACAGGGTGTTGCTTTGGTAACTGCAGATACTTTTAGAAGTGTATAAATTAATATTCATCCTTATGAAACAGTTTAACTATGAGATCGCTAAACTCGTAAAATCTCAGAACAAAATCAGCTGTTTCACAGAAAAATTTCATTGACTTTCGATAAAATGTTCCATACATTTCATCAAAAGCTGTTTTTTTTCGCAATTAACTTTAGTCCCATAACCCATAATAATTAAAGTTGTTCAAAATGATGAGTAGAAATAGATCTCTGAAAGTCCTTGCATTTTACAAAATAACATATTGTATATGACAGTATAACCGATGTTCACTATAGGACCAAATAAGAATACGCGAACAAACAACAGACGTGGCATACATTTCGTTGAACATTTTATTAGCTTTAACGCATTATATGTTAGGTTCCATGAAATCCTGTGTGAAACCTTAGATCCCCATTCATTCCTTGGTCGGATATCAATTTGCATAATTAATTAGCACTCTAATAAAACACCATTATTAATAATATGTCTTTCACCTTACTACCGCAACTAGATTTATACGACTCAAGTCGTGGTCCTGGTTATTTTTGCGCAACTTTTCTGCACTCAGTGCCTAAAAATTGCTGGCAACTTCCCTATTAACGGCAACGACAACACTATACAAATGATACAAGCAGTTAAAACCGATATCAAGCATTTTCCAATCGATCCAAAAAAAAAAATCACTTTATCCCCATTTTGTATGTGGATAAAACGCTATCCGCGAAAAGCCAAAAAAGAAACCTAATTCTTTTAGTCTATGGCTGATTGCCATTGCGCGCGCATAGGAAAACTGATTAATTTCTCCCGCCATTTTGAAACATTTTTCACAACTCGTTTTCACTGTTGAAAATATTTTTTTAGTATTATATTATTCACAAGTGTATTAAAAACGCCGTATGCTACACGTGTGTATTGATGATTACCGTTCTCGGCTCTCTTAAGACCCTCGCCTACGCCTCAGCGATAATCACCAACAATACACACTTGTACCATAATGTACTCTCATATTATGTTACAAGTGTACGTCACACGTATTCTCATTGCGCGATTAGTCTTGTAATATGAGAACAACAAACAAGTTGCAAGTGGGTTCTTCACGGAAAAAACATCTTTGACAAACTTTTGAACTCACAAACTATCTCGGCAACTGTACAATGAAATCTACATCAGTTTGGTCTGTTCTAGGATCTTACATGTACCTAATAATTTTAATGATAGTGACATCTCACTCGCTCATGTATGTCTTGAGTAAATTATTGCAAGCAAAATTAAATACAAAGTCCAACACCATCACACTTGATATAAGGCCAGGCCTAGAAACAATCTCTTCGGTTTGCGCTTAATTTATCGCTAAGAATATCTTCAATAGGACCGTCTTTTTAATCGCATATAATATCTTATTTTGGTTCTTGAGTATCGAAGCTTTTTCTCTTCTCTACAGTCTAAAAGCTGAATTTTCCCCTAACTTTGAAGAATCCCATACTAGTCTTGTTGTGGAGTAAGGAAGCTACTCCGACGTAGCTTTGTATGACGATAGGCGAGTGGTGGATACAACAGGCTGACGAAGGCATACTTTCGATGGCACGTTGCAGTTTTTGGGCGAAGGTTTCCATGTCGTATATTGACCTTTCTTCTGGACCACCTTCTGGAAACATTCGTACAAATAAATATGTAATGTTTTTATTAGAAACAATAACAGAGAAATGTTTTTTGATGAATAGTTCGTTACAACGAAGATAGAAGACCTATAGTGTAAACCGTTTCTAACTTTTTATAAATACTTTGAGTTAAAAAAAAATATCGTATCTTTTTTAGTCTATAGCTGTTTCTGAAGTAACAAACAAATCTCCTAGTTTGTTAGTTAGCAGATCGTCGATTTATTCGTTTATGATTGCTTTTATGCGTTTATTATGATGTTAATATAGTTTTCTCTACTTTGACTTATAGGATTTTATGTGTCTATAATAATTATTTTTCACCAAAAATGGTACAACCGACTTCAACCGTGTGCAGAATTCGAATAGTTTGCAGGAATCGAAATGTCATCCATGTTGTTTTACATCCATGTTGTTGTTGATTTTTCAAAAACGGCTCAGCCAATTTAATTGAAATTTAAATAGGATCACTTCTGAAATATTAAAAATACCGGACAAGTGCGAGTCAGGCTCGCACATCGAGGGTTCCGTACAATTCCAGAAAATTTCACAAAATTGGGAAGTAAGTTGTTCAAATCTCTTGTACTACCATCGACAAAAAAGTTTTTTTTTTCTTCTCATCGAAAATTTCACATTGTTAAAATAATTAAAAACCTGTTTTAGCATGTGCTAATGAAGTTCTTTTATAAGATACCTTACATGATACGATTTACTCACTTTGAATTTTGAACCCATATTTTGTGAATTTTGAGGATATATTTTTTGTGATTCAAATGTACAGTTTTCAGATTTATTTCCATATGTGTACTCAGAGACAATGCTTCTCGCCAAATTTCATAGTTCTATGTCAACGGGAAGGACCCCGTAGGTTTTGATTTTTCTGAGTGTCGAAATATGCTGTTTTTTACGACATAAACGGCTCTTTTTTTCGTTTTTCTTTTACACTACTACAAGAGCCTATAGATATACATAAACAGTTTAAATTTCAACTCGATATCTTTACGCGTTCCCGAGATATAGAGTCTTGACATACACACAGACGGACAACAAAGTGATCCTATAATGGTTCCGTTTTTTCCTTTTGAGATACGGAACCCTAAAAAAAGCAAAAATATCGCTGAACATACACAAAAGAAATACATACAGACAAACATAAAACCTCCTCCTTTTTGGAAGTTGGTTAAAAATATTCTACAAGTAATTTATTCACCGACAAAGACGAAGCGAGAGAGCGATTTATGCATAAGAAATAACCGATACTGTTACCTTCCTCACCTTTGTACCAGTAGATAGGGTGCGAGGCGAACGTAAGGAAGGGAACGTCTTGGCTGAAGGGGTTCCACACCGTTTTCAATGGCAGGGGCTCCCCCTTGTTCCACATAAGACGCACGCCTCGCAGGTTCCGTTCCCTGGAATGGGAATATATTGACCAGGTTAGGTTAAACTTGGCTTGCAAACAAATTACCCTCTATAGATTCCGCACTATGAGATGTTTGTAAAAATAGACGTCACCATTTAGATACATTTTAAACCGCAAAGACTGATAGGTAAAGATAGTTTTGTTTCATCTAAATTCGAGTTTAGCGAACCAATGAAATTGAACTCAATATTTAACTAAGAATACATTTTTATTTTAGTTATCTCTATAATTTATGTAAGTTAACATATCTAAATGTCTCGAGTACGGAATCTATAGGAGTGATCAAGGAGTTGAAACTAACGACTTCCCATTTTCCATCCACGTTGGGTGTGGTATGATACTTTATTAGAGAGATAACAATTTTCGTTTTCATCTGGCTCCATAGATTTCGCTGACCCATAATCTCATACCCCTCAACTACCTCTTCCGCGCACCGCCATTATGTAATTTCACTTCATTGCCCCTTTTTATTCAGCATAGTATAAGAAGTCATTGTTTTCATAAGGCCGATTGTATTTATATACAGTGAAAACAAAGATGACTTGTACATAATATGTATTACTATACTCTATAAAATTTAACTTGATCTCTGCGACAGTGACATTGAGATAGAAGATTGACATTTTTGAGAAGAGTTGAGATAGTGGTGGAAAAAATCGATTTTCAAACAATGTTGTAATGAAATCGAATGAGTAGTTGTAGGTGAGACATTGGATTTTATTTACTTACTATTATTTAAGATCAAGTATGTACACATGTAAATAATGTTATGATATTAATTAAATACTCATAATAAGGTACGAGTATCAATGCTAATGTAACATATAATTGAGTTTAATTTAATTACACATGTAAAAAATATTAATATTAAAATATACAATAAAAATAATGATAAATTAAGTTTTATTTAAAATATCGTTAGTATAAACTATCGATATTTTAAATAAAACTCTATCTAAAACTCTGTGGTCACGATCATTCGTCGCCTATCACTAATCGGCATGCCCATAAAGTATGACATTTACAGGTACTGTCTGTACTATTAAGAAATTCAGGACTTCATAGGCGTGATTTTTCTGACAGCTGTCGCAGAGATCAAGTTACATTTACATTTTATAGAGTATAAGAAGCTTTATTTGGAAGAAATACAAACAACATGCAGAACAGGTTTAGTAAATTAAAGCAATGCGGCAGACTGATTAAACAAGCTTTTTGACAAGCAAATAAAAAAGATTTTAATCCATACCTTAAATGAATTTTTAGATATTCAAAGCACACACATTTTAAGACAGCACACTTGTAAAGCAGAGCTCAAACTGATAAGCGTGGCGCGGCGCAGAGGCGACAAGGAAATGTTAACTCTCCCGAGTTTACTGTAGTACGGCATCTATACACTTCGTAGCGCGTTACAACGTAGGCAATTATAAATCTATGGTAAAGTGAATAACGATTTCTTTAATCCCTGCCCATGGGTACCACTCTCCCTAGCTATATGAGCACTTTACCATAGATTCATAATTGGCTACGTTGTAAGACGCTACGAGGTGTAAAGAATGCGCCTCGGTAGCTAGGGAGTGGTACCCATGACAGACGCGGTAGATATTTCTATACCCACTCAAGAAAATTTAAAAGTTGAAAACCTTCCCTAGACCAAACTTCTAGCTACGGCAATGCTTTTGTTTTTTTTTTTTTTGCTTAATGGAAACACAAATGTTATACAAATAAAATCCACACACTTATTAGATAAACATATGAGCAAATCGGCATATAGTCTCTGAAGCAGTAGGGATAAAGCACAAAGCGAGCTGAATATTAACAATAATATGCCTAATGGGGAAACATCTTCATTGGTCAGGATTTAAGTATGTACCTAGTGTGCGAAGCTTCAAAGTACTTATTCAGCTAAGCTTGTCTGTTTTAAAATATGGGAAATTGCAAAAGGTTATCAATAAGTTGTTTCTAAAACAGGTTTGCGATATCTATTGTAGCTTATTAGATTCTAGTAACGCCTTGAACTTTGATACTTTTCTATGTATTTTATTTTGCATTATTATCGCAATAACAATTAACAACCGCCAACTATAGTCCGAGTCACAGTCAGCTTCGGCGATACTTAGTTATATTTTTCACGAACTACACTTAACATAATATCCTAAAACTAAAGTTAAGTAAATACATAATGAGGCTGGATGTACAGTAACACTTACCTTTTAATTGCAGAACAAGATTATTATATGTTGTATATGTAATATGTACTAGCTGATTAATAACATGTAATACTTTGTAAACTTTGTTATCAATAAATGCTATAAACTATGAAAAACATTAAATTCTATAAGAACAGTAAAAGAGCCTACAAAAATAAGAAAACAAGCCCGTACAAAGCCAGCGGTCCGCCCTAGTGCAACACAAGAGTACCTAGGCTCGAAATACTTGGGATCGAACAATGCGCTGGCGCTGGCGGCAGGCGCGTGCGCTTCACCCTCGTCGTCGGGCCCCGGCCGCCGGCACAGCCGGTCGATCACGCAGTCCTTCACTACCGACGTCACGCCCGTCGCAATGCCGTTTATACGGCTGAACAGCCGCCATACCGTACAGTAATGATACATCATGATATAGACAGAAACAGTAACATGACATCAAGAACAGTAACACAATGTATTGATTCAGTTGATCTATATAGTATATATATATGACTGAGCAGTCTCTATATCATACAGTTATGAAATATGCAAGGACTTTGTATACTATCTGGACTGCGCACAGACGAAATTTGGCTCAAAGTTAGTTTAGGAAAATTCAACCTTAATGCGTTGTAACAAAACATATATTCCTTTGAAATGGCATAAGAGAGACGCTGTGCCGAGTGAGACTTCCCAAAGTGATGAAGTTGTCCCGCTCGCACTATTGCCATAATATATTATAAATGGTAGAATTATTACCTGTAAAGCCGCGACTGTCTTAACCATTTCATAGTTTTTTTAACAATGTAGTTTGATAAGATTTTGGTTAAAATTGCGAATAGATGCCAATAAAACAGAGTTTGATATTTATTTTGTATGAATATACCTACGTCTTTATGATTAACGGTTATTTTTTATTTTTGACTAGAGTATCACCGTCGATTGCAAATGGCGTACTATGGTGTATACAAAGAAGTGTAGTAGGGTGACCATGCTGGACATATTTCTTAAACATGCTGGGTGTACAATTGGTGTATAGTCGTGGTTGTCATTTTTAATTTTTTTAGGTTGTAGATTTCAAAATTGGCATCCATATTGGAATTAAAAACGGCAGACGTCACTTTTTTGAAAAAATCATGGGTGTAGTTTTCGAGGTTTTTTGGAGTGTAGATTTCAAAATTGGCATCCATTTTGGAATTAAAAACGACAGACGTCACTTTTTGCTAAAAGTCGCGATGGGTGTCGCTTTTGAGGTTTTTGGGGGTGTAGATTTCAAAAATGGCATCCATTTTGAAATTAAAGATGGCGGACGTCACTATTTTGAAAAAGTCGTCATGGGTGTCGTTTATTAGGTTTTTGGGGGTGTAGATTTCAAAAATGGCATCCATTTTGAAATTAAAGATGGCGGACGTCACTATTTTGAAAAAGTCGTCATGGGTGTCGTTTAATATGTTTTTGGGGGTGTAGATTTCAAAACTAGCGTCCATTTTGGAATTAAAGATGGTGGACGTCACTTTTTTGAAAAAATCGTCATGGGTGTAGTTTTCGAGGTTTTTGGAGGTGTAGATTTCAAAAATGACATCTATTTTGGAATTAGAGATAGCAGATGTTGCTTTTTTGAAAAAGTCGTCATAAGTGTTATTTTTTGAGAATTCGGGGGTTTATATTTCAAAATTGGCATTCATTTGAAACTGAATTATCTCCGTGTATATTAATTCTAGACCATTGTTTTTATGGGGATTGGTTTTATAGAGATCTTCAAAGAAGGCCTATGCCCAGCAGTAGGCGTCTTATTGCTAAAGCGACGACGATGACGAAGGACGACGAGTTAGGTGTAAGATAACTGCGATTCCTGCGTGCAGTAACATTCCAAAGAAAAATTATATCCCAAGATGATCGAGATGTTTTGGTCATCCTACTTGGAAAAGAGACACAATCATCTGATGTGGTATCCATGTCGGCACGTTTTTCTTTGCCAGTACTCAATCCTGTTTATATGATAAATCCATGGAAATATGTAAGTCAAGACACAGACTGAAACAGTAAAATGACATCAAGAAGATCTGACATCGGTAACACAATGAGTAGCAGAGGCAATGATTCTGTCATTGTGTGGCATTGATTGATTGTTGTGTGTTTTGTCTACTTAATAAGCTGACTGAACAGCCGCCATATCATACAGTGTACAAACATCATGGTATAGACCAAAACAGTAAAGTAAAATCAAAAACAGTAACACAATGAGTGGCAGTGGCATTAATTCCATATATCATACTGTTAATATGTTTATATGACAGAACAGTCCCAATACGTCATGACATATAAAGACAAACAGTAACTAGAGGTATAATGAAGTTAAGAACAGGAACCAACCACCATCAGCTGAGAATGATGGCTTGTTGACAGTTAAGCATTAATTCCCCAAGCAAGATGCACCAACAGAAAACCCAATAATAATAACCAAACACACACAATAATATTTGGGACAAATTGAAGTACAGCACCAACTAATTTATAAATCATGAAATAGATGTGTTGTATATCTGATTTTCGCCATTATTATCATAACAGATGAATCTCTCACTACTGGACGTAGGGTTCTCCTATAAATTTTCAATAAAACTAGCTGTTTTTGATTTTCATTTAAATTGAGTGAATATAAAATATGATATTATTTGTTTAAGTAAGCAAGAGTAGAATGTTAACAATAAATACTCACGGGACCAGGGAGGACGGTGGATAAACTAATTCTCCTATAACTATGGTGTCCAGATCATCCAAGTATGTCTTTTTGAAGTCCAGCTGCTTCATCGCTATGAAGTCATATTTTATGTTCATCAGAAGCCTTGATGTGAGAATTACTATTCTTTCTTTTTCATTGTCCCAGAGAGTTATTCTGAAAAAATAGGAAGGTTAACATTATTTATCCAACATTTTCAATAGTTTCAAGATTTAAGGTATTTCTTACAGAATATAATATGTAAATAGATATGCTATTAACAATATTGCACATTTAGAAGCCCATATTACCATTATGAAGTGTGCAATATTGTTTATAATATACAACAATGGTTTAATTACTCACCGTGAATTAAAAATATAGTGATTCTGAGGCCCTATTTAACATATAATTATACAATTAATAAATATATAACATGTCATTTTTAAATCTAATGATGGTAAAATATCTGTTCATAATTAGAACAATGTGCTATACTAGTAGTCTAGTTTAGCACATTGTTCTAATTATGAACCAGTTCATAAGTATATTGATATTGTATGTAAAGCTTATTTATTACATTTTAATTGTAAACACTTCATCTCGAATAATAATCAATTGTAATTTATGGATCACTAGATTTTGCTCACAACTTCAGTATTTTAATTTTTGTACTATCCCCTATAGGAACCCTTCTTTCTTTGGAAAATAGTAGCCACTCCACACCACAGTAGTATGTCACTCTCAAATCTTTGAACTATATCCATGCCAAAAATTAAATCAATGTGTTGCTCTGTTGAAAGAGTTACAAACCAACACACTTTCAGATTTAAAATATTAGTAAGGAGTAAGGTTTCTGAACAATTATAATACTTACTCTGTTAGCAGCCAGCATCCCAGATATTCCCCATCTTCAGGGAACAGCAGTGCTGTGATACATTCCTGCATGGCATTCTCCACCACACCTTTCCGGAATGTGAAGAAGTCTTTGATATTTTCTCTATTGAATGGCACATCATAGCGAGGGTAGACAGTTTTTGTTGCCTCCGTTGCAGCTGCTTCTGTGTTTTGTGGCTCTCCAGTTGGTGCATCTGTATACGTGAACTACTATCAGTTGTATGACATAACAACTAGAATGCTAGAATAGGATGGTAGGACTGGCTAAAAAAATTTTTTCTTTTGTCAATCAAACAACAAATGACAAAGGTAAACCATGTCAAAGTTTGCGAGTGGGGGTCGCGACGTCACTTCTCTTACAGAAGTCTATACGTTTGTATGGCACTTGTGACGTCATGAGGAAATTTGATGGGCTATATCTTCATCAACATTTGTTTAATTGACCAAAAAAAAAATGTGTTTAATTTTTTTTGGTGGTCTATCTGACAGACTAAATATTTTTTTTAGTCATCGTTCCTATTGAAGCTGCTCTACTCCAAGATTTAACCTCTATTAGCCAAGTAAGAGGAGTTATATCTCCTTGTGACCTTCAAATATAGTGCTACATGATGCGACCTATAATCAACAAATTATAGTAGTTACAGTAAGTTTCCCAGAGATATACTGACACAGAAGTTTAAAATACAACAAGATCCAGACAGTGGTGGAGGCTTTTATTGAAACATAAAAATAATAATGGATTTACAGGCTTTAATATATTTCATGACGCGATTACTTTACTTTGAAGTTCTTATCAGCAGTGTTGATAAACAAAATGTCATGTTGATTTGATCAGTATAAAAATGAATAGCAACAAAGAGAAAGCATTAGTCACATATTCAGGAGTTAGTTGACAGTGGTAGATTCACTGCGAATAGAGTTATGATATACTGAAAACCGGTAATTCCACTATTTTCTAAGACGTAAAATATATGAAAGGTCATAAACATAAGGCAAGGTCGTAGCTACGATTTTTTTTTTTTTTTTTTTTTTTTTTTTTTTTTTTTTTCGTAGCTACGTATTATTATTATACCGGCAAAAGATGATGAGGAGGATGTTAGAGAATCTGCCCCAGAAAGAACTGAAGGGTGTACAGTGCCCTGAGATGCGCTGCCTGGTTTTGTCGCAATCAGCTCCGCAGTTTCTGCTGCAGTGTCAGCGGAGAGCTGCAAGGTGCCTCCGCGGAATTCGACATCTTCATCCAATAAATCACTCATCTTTATGTTTGACACTATATTTTCACTAGTTCGTAAAGTGAATAGACGAAATTCCTGTTTTTGTATCACACAATCGGTGAAAATCAAAATGATCACAATCGACCGCGAAGTTCCTTGTTGTAATATTAGTGCTGTCATCTGCTACGATGCCTACGACTGCTAACGAATAAAAAAAAAAAATGAAATAATCGATTGTTGAAAAATGAATTCTTCCTCAGCTATTTTATAGCATGTAAAATTGTAAATCATGCTTAATTTATTACTTACTAGCATGGGAAGTAAAGGTTACGTACCTAAAGGGTAAAAACGGACCCTCCCTATTACTAAGACTCCGCTGTCTGTCAGTGTGTCGATCTGTCTGTCTGTCACCAGACTGTATCTCATGAACCGTGATAGCTAGAACGTTGTCACAGATGATGTATTTCTATTGCCACTATAACAACAAATACTAAAAATTGAATAAAATAAATACTAAAGGGGGCTCTCATAAAAACCTAATTTATTAGCCGTTTTGTCGCCCGATATTAATAATGGTGGCAAGTAGACGCTTGAAATACTTATTCATAGGATATTCAATTTAATATTCTTTTCAAAAAAAAATACTTAAATTAAAATTAAATAAATATTTATTTATATTAAACGCCTACAGGTAAATGCTTGAAATATTGCAGAAGATTTAACTGTATATTCACTTCAAAAATAAATAGTTATTATAAAATAAAAAACTTAAAGAGGGCTCCCATTTGGTGCGACTCGTACTTATCCGATTATTGGTATTACTTTGTCATGGTGATTGTACACCACAGAACAGCAGAACTAGATTCTCTCTCTTCTGTGTGTACAACAATACCCTAGAGTCGGCCAGCTGGATTCCATAGTGTTTGGTGGAGATCCTATTTGAATTATAAAAAAAAGAGAGTATCGTGGAACTACTTCTAAAAGCTAATTTTCAGCTTTAAGAAGTACGAGTAGTTCTAAGGTGTAAGGGTAGAAAGCACTATAGTGCCGGGGCATTTTCTATTTCGGTCCATATGTACACATATCCAATGTCGAAACATTGGAATTCTAACATCGTCAGAGACAGCCACAAGAATCCTGTTGCCGGAACGGCTCAAACGCTGCCAAAATGACGCCACTCTTGTTCTAATGATTTTGAAGAAGTCAGGCACCCCGCCTCAGCAAACATACTTGACGCACTGCAGTACCGCGGTAGCCTCATAAGAATAATAAGTACCAAAAAAGGTCCCTGAAACCAATGGGGGTACAATAGGAGGATGAGGATGGATAAAAAAACTAGTTTTAATTAGAAACTTTGCACTGGCTACACATAAATAATAAAAATAGGTATAGCAAGGAATATTTCTAGAAGTACTCTGTTCATACTAAACTTGTTCTAAAATTTATTTATCTACTATGAAGTAAACTAAATAGCACAGCTCTGTTTCTGTTCACTTTAGGCTTTAGGCATTCGATAGAGAGAACGCTTTTCACGACGCTATTTAATTTACGCTAGCACCTCTGTAATCGATTTGTCTATAACCAGCTTTTGCCTGCGGATTTGCCCGCGTTGTATTGGCTTTTGTGCTACTCTATAACCCCTTACCGCATACCGGGACAAAATTGGAACATTTTCAAAAATCACTAATAACAAACTATGTATGCCATCTATGTATCTAGTTTCGCATTATTTGCCAAGCCAATGCACGTATGAACCCAGAAAAATACAGATCGCGTTTATAACTAGTTATGTTAGTACGAAATTTCGTCGGTAAAGCAGTGTGTTCCGCCATTTTGGTCGAGCATGAGGTT
Organism: Hypomecis punctinalis; assembly: GCA_949316475.1. Classification (NCBI taxonomy): domain Eukaryota; kingdom Metazoa; phylum Arthropoda; class Insecta; order Lepidoptera; family Geometridae; genus Hypomecis; species Hypomecis punctinalis. The sequence goes on from OX438803.1 coordinate 23,403,810, forward strand.
GAGAGTTTTCGATGAGATATTTATAATTGTTTTGGACTAAATATTATTAAAAAAAGTGTCTAGGAGTGAAGAACAATGGACCCACGACGGTTTTATGGCAAAAACGTAAGTTTCAACTTTTAAATTGCGATTAATTTGTTATTTAAACTTTGTGCTAAATTCGGAACATCATGCAGTCAAGTTTCAATTTACCCGTCAATTTTGGAACATCATGCAGTAGAAGGACAAAACAAATTTGGCACACTATGCAGTGTGGTACAAGTAGCCTATGATAAAGTACATGTTTTATTTTACAATTCTCTATATATTATGTATGTATGTTTGGCTAACTTTGTAAACAAAATTAGACCCTCCTTCTGATTAATGTACATATATATACATCTGATGATGGCGATGAAAGGTGGCCACGGCATCTTTGTGATAAAACAACAAGCTTCCTAAGTTTGAGATCATTAGATGATGGACGGCATTGTTATTTATGAAATATAAACTTTAGATAAATTGCTGTACAAGAAGATACCTATTATTGATTATTTTTTTGTTTGTTTTAGATGCAATTTCCCCTCGAAATCGATGTACTGCAATTATACCAGACATCAGTGAAGATGAGAATATTACAGACGACGAATTTCGAAATAAAAACTTAAGCTTATAAAAAATGTGTTTTTTTATACGACTACTAAGTACTGCTGCATATTGTGACGAATTCGGAACACATGTTTTTATAAACTAGAGTGCATGTTGTGCCAAAATTGGAACTTTTTATTTTTTGTTAATTTTTAGATAACTATGAATTTTTATTTTTATTATTTTTTTTTATGGATACCACTGAGGCACAGGAACATCATAAATTAAAATTATTGAAATCTAAAAATCCATGCGGTAAGGGGATAAAAATGTTTTATTTTTCCGGGATAAAAAAGTACCACTCGCAGACTTTTGAACTTGAGTCATACTAGGTACATTGTTATATTGGTATGCACTTTACGACGTGTCATTCGATTATTTGATTCGATTTTTAGTTTGGTTTCGATTTTGGAACAGAGGACTGCCCTCGTCACTAGAAAAATGACAGAATGACAGTGACACTTCAGTAAAAGTTTTGAGATGTGACTTTGATTTCTCATATTGATTGCTGTTTAGTTTTTTTAATTTTCGTTTGGCATTTTACTTAGAATTGTGCTTAGAATGAAAATTATTTATAAGTTTAAATTATTAAATTGCGTTTTATCTCAATCCTCCAAGAATTCCAGCTATGAAATTATTTAGATTAGGTATGTAGAAAATCTTAATGTGTACTAACTAGGCTTCAGATTGATCTATAGAATAAATAATGGTAAGTAAACTATATAGTATTGAGACCGTCTGCACTACAGGCGATTTCGTTAAAATGTCTTCACAAAAATAATACTATTTATGGCTTCTTCCTCCACTAGTCTCCATGATAAGATACAGGGTCATAAGTATTAAACGCAAAAGCTTTTAAGGGCGGGTCTAGTACATCTGAGATTAAAGAGTAAACTTATTATTTCCTTTGAGACAGATAGGATAGTATAGATACATACTTTATTTAGGTACAAAGGGCATTAACTAGTCACGAATTTGGTTTTGAATAAAACAATATTTTTAAATTACATTTTATTGATTACGTATTTAGGATTATTAAAGGTAAATTTTTCAAAAAGTTTCAACGGTAAGGATTTCAAAAATATATCCAATTTTTGTGACAGTACCAAAAATAATACTAATCGACCGAATATTGAAAAATATACCTTCAAACTCAAAGAAGTTGGTACGTTTCTGGTTTCACTATCTAGGTAGGTACTTTAGATCTTACGTTTAGTTTTTTGACTACAAAGTAATTTACAACTGTACAAAATCATCAATTTAAACTTAAATAATCATTTATTACAATTTATCTTTTCTTTACAAAAAAGATAAGTGTTGACCATAATATACACTAATATTGTAGAAAAAGATTTTGATTTTTTCAATTTTTGGTGGCAAGTGGCGTAATTTAATTTGGGCAGAATAAAAGGTGCTGTTTGCCAATAAGATGACAGTTATAATCAACAAGCCACTTTTTATTCTCAGTGATAACTTTCAACCAATCATGGTACGTGGTTATTTCAAACGCACGGGATTTTACAACATTTCAGTTATGTTCAGTTGCCGCCAAAAAGTTTATTTCTTATTTTTTTTTGTATTTATTTTCTTGTAGAAAAAAGTTCGAGTACAAATTCTTAGCATGTCTCGTAGTTTATTTTATTCATCTAAGATTTTTAACCGACTTTTTCTCAATTCGACATATTATGTTATGTGTGTGACATATGTATGTTTTTCATTTTTCGTTAAAATGTGCTTAGTATTGCAGCTCTGTTGAAAGACATGATAAGTTGACCCGAACGTTGAAGTTTTCTAATAACAGCTGCATCTCTTCTCTGGGCACTTGGGAGGGTACACGATGCATTGGTCCATGCAGTACACGTCGGCACCTTCCTTTCCTTCTAGCTCACCGGTTGCTTCGCACACGTTCCTGAAGACATAAAAGTAATTAATAAAAGAACGTAATAGTACATAATTATATATTAATACTAATAGGTACTGCCAAAATTTACTACGAGACTAACCCCGAAATCACGAAAATAAATTCAGCGAATACAAAAAGTTCATTGAATTGACAAAATGTATATGGAGCAACTGATTTATTTTTCGCTATTTCGGGATTGATCCCATAGTGTAAGTACGCCATAATGATGATATTCTACAATGTGTGTACGTTTCTCTATTGGTTGCTCTAGTCTAGATGACAGACTACTCAACCTACTTGAGTAGGTTAGTCTATGCTAATAAGTATATTTTTACCCGATGTACAGAAGGATATTGTTTCGCACAAACGAGGGGGTGTTCAAAGTTAGACATGTCTGTGCGTGTGTCTCTCTCTGTGGCATCGTATATAGTTCCCGATCTGATGGACCGATACTGATTTTCTTTTTTTTTGTATTTTTGATCGACGAAACGGAGGATGTACCTACTCAATTCGACGCGTAGGTACCTATATTTTATTTGAAGTGAAACTTATACTTAATGCGACTTCCAACGAGGTTACGTTAAACGTTTAACGCCACCATGGAGGAGGTGTGAAAGCACTGATGCGATCAATTGTGAATTGTAAGCAACGCTAATAAAGTTTGTCTTAAAGAAACAATATGATATCACTAAAAATCAATTTCTAACTCTTCCTATTTTCATTTCCACATTACGAAGTTTCACTTGTTCCGCGCAGAGGGACTCCACGCACTATTTCATTTTTATGTGTTAACTTTTTACGTAGTAGTCCGATTTCAATAATTATTTTTATATTGGAAAGAGTATACGTCGAAATTAGTCCCATTTAAAGGAGATCATTCACAGTCACAATTCATACATTTTTGGGCTAATTCTGAAAGTGCCGGTCAAAACAATTAATTAGGACATAATTATAGTACTTATACATTATTCTTAGCTTTTTTTTTACTATGGGACCAACTTTGTAGGTTCACTCCCTGAGTAGTTATCGAGTTTTGAAAATAATTATTATTTCCTTTTTTTCTTTTATTTGAGCAATTAATTAGGGAATAATTGTAGTACCTACATATGTATTCTTTTGAGCATTTTATACTGTGGGACCAACTTTCTAATATCAATTCCTGGGGAGTTATGTAGTTTTGAAATATTGTGAAATTCCATTTTTTTTTTCATTTTTTGGGCTGTTCTTAGAACTTTTAACTAATTACTTAGATAATAATAGTAGTACTACTATTATTCTCTAAAAAGAAAGAATAAAAAGAATAGAAAGATTTTTTAGTCGGGGTGTTCGAAAAAAATGTTAAATGGGTTATCTTTCTAATTAATAGTACTTCCAACCTGAGAAAAAGCCTAAGGCTCTAAAAATTGAAAAATTATTAATTTCAAATCTCTATAACTACTCAGGGAATTATTCTAGAGGGTTCGTTTCGTAGTATAAAATGTAGAAAATAATATTTACTTAATATAATATTTTATTAAGTTATTCAAAAGCTCTAGTCGAAGAAAAAAATTGAGAAAAAAAAATTAATACTCGATAACTCCCTAGGGAGTGATCTTAGAGGGTTGAATTCTCAGCATGAAATATTTCAAATAATAGGTACTACTATTATCCTCGAATTATTAATTTGAAAGTTCTAATAAAGTCGCAAAAAAATAAATGTAAAATGCTCAGAATAATGTGTGCTACAATTATTTCCTGATTAATTGTTTTGGCCGGCACTTTCAGATTTAGCCCAAAATGAATGACGCCTTTCATCGACATCGGCTGAGCCATTTTTGATAAATCAACAATAATGTGAAATTGCTACATCGATCCGTTCGTACTATTCGCGTATTCTATACACGGTTGAAGTTGGTCATGCCATTTTTTGCGAAAAATAGTTATAGTCGGAAGCATCAAAATCGGTTCCACCCGTTCCAAAATCAGCTCTTTAGAATCGTATTGTATTGGGGGGCGTCCATAAATTACGTGAGGTGTTTTTTTAAACTTTCTGACCCTCCCTTCCCCGTTGGTGAGATGTCGTGAGATTTTGTTCAACCCCCTCCCCCATCCCCCAATCTCACGTGAGATTTTTCACAATGTGGGTTTCTTACGTAAACGCGTTGGGTTGTTATTGTAGAAAGAAAAAAACAATTTACTTCGTGCTTTTATTTACGACTAGTTAAGACTAGTAATCAATATTACTGAGAGTTATAAATTAGGTAAATGTAATAAAAATTTAACAATAGAATACTTAAATCATGACTACTGTGATAAAATGAAAAGAATATGGAATAATGGCGCGAAAACAAAGGACGGGCTACACTGTACCGTAAATTCAGACAAAATTGAGCTATTTGGTATAAAATAAATATGGTGGTTTGACATGCAGTAGATGTATAACGACGAAGTATGAATGAAATTATTTTCTTTCGAACGAATCAGTGAATAATCTTAATCGTATTACGATGACGCTCAAGATTAAATCTTGAGCATGTACATACAATTAGGATTGAATGGACCAAAATAGTATATTATTTTTTGTTTCAATCAGAACAAAAATTGCGTGATATTTGTCGAGACCCTCCCTCTCCCTAACGTGAGATTATATGAGATTTGACTCGACCCCCTCCCCCCCTAAATTATCTCACGTAATTTATGGACGCCCCCTTGGGGGTTTTTTTAATTTTAGTTTCATCTTGTTATTATTATGAGTAATACTGACGGGCAAGTGCACAGCGCGCTGGGGCAGTTGGGCGGGTACCGGAGACAGTTGGTCTGGCACCAGCTCAGCATGCCGGGCAGGCTGCGGAACGCAGGCGTCGGCACGCACACTTGGTCCCTGGAACATGAGGGGAACGAGTTACTCGATAACTTCTTCAACGAGTTCTATTGAGAACGTAAAATCTTCTTTCTGTTCGACGACTGAACAAGTTCTGTTAAGAACATAAAATCTTTCTGTTCGATGACTCAAACAAGTTCTCTAACATAAAACCTTATTTCTCAAACGAGTTATATTAACGAAAACGGAAAATAGAACCTTTCTGGTCGACTTTTCACAAAGAGTTTACATACATGTAGGTACCTAGGTCATTTTTACTTTTCAAACGAGTTCTATTGACAATACATTTTCAAGACCTTTCACTTCACCTTTTCACAAAAATAGGAAACTATCAATTAATTAGAAGTTAGAAAATTAATGTGAGTGTCGAATCAAAGTTCTTCATCGCCGTTGTCCCTTACTAGGTACTTTCTTTCGTACGTTTACTCAACTATTACCTACCTATATTTTTATGGCGAAAGCCTTTCATTTAACCGACTGTATGTGAATTTAACTGATTTAGTTTTTAAATGTTATTTACATTTTTTACACTAACATTCATAAATATACATATACATTTTATGTACATGTTCAGTTAGTCACACATTCAACATTTATATACTTCAACGAGTTAGGTAGGTACTAGGTACTAAGGATAGGGTGTTGTAAGTAGGTGGCTATCAACAAAAATACATTCAGTTAGACGTTAGACACATGAACATTCAACACATATCATAACAACTATCTACAATGATCAAACATGTCAACAGGCTAGAAATTTATTCACAAAAGAATCGGGCCGTTCAAAATTAAATTTTATAATCTAAATATATCTAATCCATGTCTTTAAAATCAGCCTCATTGATATCAGTTAAATCGAACCTCGTTCCATTTTGACGTGACCACAAACCTCCTTCTTACATTCTCTTGGCATTCGCAGTAGATCATCCAGATATGTAGTCGTAGGATTAGCCGTTGATTCACTTTATGGAAGTCAGAAGTATCGGTTAGTAATAATAATAATTAACTAGCAAACTTATTCCTGAAGTAGATACAAGTTCCTAAATCAATAAATACTCGTATAAAAATCTGTTCAGTTGAAGAACTATATAGATATACCTACTTGAAAATACGCATGACTTAAATCCACTGCGTCGACATTTCTTCGTCAAACCTATTGTCTATTGCTCTGCTTCTACATTATGTAGATAGATACCTATAAAAGAAAGAATAACGGCCCGATACAAACCACCAACGCTATTTTTACATACAAAAGAGTAGCCATCACCACTTGGCCATCTCACCCGTTGAAAACAAACAAGTTATACCTAATGACCGGTAGATCACTGTCCTCAGTGTCTGACTCAGACAAATCGTTGCTGAAAGAGAATTTGTACATTATAGTGAACGTTATTGACACAAAAACAGATTCGTGTACATGGTTAGAGGTTACCTAACGACGTAAGGCGACTTTTCAAGTTGATTGTGCGGGTTTCTGAAATGTTAAGTAGGTAGTGTAGTATATGGAAGTAAGAACTTTGAAAGTAAGATTACTTGGGCTACATTGGATTTGACTACAAAAAAAAACGTATTTAAATATGCCTAAATATATAGTTGGTATATATACAGAAACATTACACATATAATTATGTAATAATATACAAAACCTTAATTTCACTTAAGAAAATAAGATAAATAAATAATAATATTTATAAAAATTACACGTTGGGTGACAATGTAAATAAAAATATTTTTTACCACACATATGTAAGATGTATAGATAGGTATAAAATAAATAGGGGCTAGGTATAATTTTTAAAAGTACAGACAAATAACACACAACACAATATTACAAATACAAGTAATACAACGCACACAATACGTATATAAAACAGAGATTTTTCGATAAACATACACATATACATAGAAAACATACGCAGTAAACACCTACCTACATCATACCTTTATCGTAACAAGGTAACATCATCCAACAAAACACTGATAACCCAATATAGTCCAGTATACCATTACTCACCTAACAACCAAGGGATAGATGGTCTTAGGCATGTTAAGGTCCCTGTAGTAGAGCAAGAATGGATAGTCCCTCTTGAGATCAGACGCGAAGGCCGGGGGCAGACCACCAGTGCTAGTGATGATGCTGACGTCAGCGCAGTTGCGGAAGGTTTCCGAGCGACCGCAGCCCACCGCTTCGGTGCCGTTAGGGCAGATGCCCCACATGTTGCCTGCAGAAGAAATTCTTGAATTTAAGGGACTAACAATACCTACAACAACTTATTCACTGGTGCCACAATGGAGAACTGTAAGTAACAGAAGAACAAATCTATATTAGTAATAATAAAGAGGTAAAGTTTGTGATTTGTGAGGTTGTAAACTACTGATTTGATTTGATTTTAAGAAACCTTTATTAACATAATAAAATTACAATGTTTTGTAAAGCTTAGCGTTAACTAACTAAGTTACAATTTACCACAACATTACAGTGTTTTATAGGCTAATGTCACCTTTTAAAACTTGTATCTAAACAATAAGTTATGAATTTACCAAAGTTCTCATTAAGTCATGTAAACTACTGAACCGATTTAAAAAAGTATTTTTACAATAGAAAGCCATATCATTTATGAGTAATTGCGAGTGTCATAGGCTACAAAATAAGCACGGGCAAAGCCGCGAGCAAAGGCTAGTACCTAGAGAATAAAGTCACAAAAGGCAATTTTATCGCTAACCGTTTTAAAAAAAAAAATCAAATCGGTTTGTTTGAATATTTTGAAGTATTTTAAATTGCACGATAAGTACGAGTACATTATGCATGATCTTTAGACCCTTTAAAATGTTTTCACGCATAATCTAGAACCAAAATAGGACAATTATGTATAATGTAATAAGAATTTATTACGACGTGACCTCCGAGCAAATATCAGAGCCACAGTCTCTAAGTGAAAGTAGTAAAAAAATGTCCGAACGCCGACTTAGATATTTACATTAAATAATTCACAACGACCCGTTTTCTTGAATCTTGACGTCACTTTATGTCACCTAATTAGTGCTTGAAACCGAGCACTTTGGCATCGCCCGGCGTTGTAATCGGCGTGCAATCGCCTTACGACTACCTAAAAAGCCTGCCCACTACATAGATTGGGCAGAGTTTTGGTTCGGACACTTTTTTTTGCACGATTGTGACTCTATAGATATTTGCTCGAAAGACATAACAGTTTTTTGCTCAAATTGAAATATTTTAATGTTTATAAAATATTTTAACGGCGCAAAATCCCATGATTTATTAGGTGTTATTGCCCCCACAAGTGGTGATATGCCACTATAACGCTTTTATGTCACAAAATTCATTGTGTTTTTTTTTGCAGTTAGTATAAAAATAACAAAATAACGATATAAGAGAATGGCGAAAAATTACAAAATAAATTTAAACATTTTTTATATTGAAATGGTTGAATTTGAAATTCTAACGAAGAATAGTGTGTTGGTGATGTCAAAATCTTAATGTCAAACGGAAGCCTACTAAAATTATGGGATGAAAAGCTAGAAATGATGATAAATGTATTATGTAATGTATAATGTATTATAAATAATAATTACGTAATTTAGTACCTGTATAATAAGTCCACTGCAGCACACATTGCGTGCATGTGATGTAAGGGGGTAGCCGCACCCGATACCTAAATATCTCCTTCTTTGCTGTGTCCAGAGGAATCAAGAACCTGTCTTCTCGCGAATCAGATATGTACAGCGGGAACCTGGAAACATTATAAAGAAAGATTGATGATGTCATGTCATTTGGAGGCCTGCAAACTTAAAGTTAACCATACTCGTAAGTCAGTTTGCTGACATATGGGCATGATTGAAACAGATAACCAGCTGTATCCAAATGTTTTTTTTTATTCACATAAGAAACACCAACAGTATAATTATACATTAAATATTAATTAGAATTGACATTTCATAACAAACAATAAAGTTCTGATATGGTATATATATTATACCTATTTACAGCATTCTTTAAGTATAGGTAAATAAATATAAATAAAATAAATATTTTTGGGACATCTTACACATGGTTTCTGACCCCAAACTAAGCAAAGCTTGTGATATGGCTGCCAGAGACTGATATACTACATATACTTATTTTTAAATACATACTTATTATCTAGATAGTAACTAAAATAACAGCCAGACACAGAGTACACACTTATGTTCATCACACAAATATTTGCGAATCGAACCCACGCCTCTTTGATTCAGAAGTTAGGGTCACTAACCACTGAGCCACCGAGGCAGTCAACAAAGTAGAACAATGATGAAAAGTATTGTTACAGTGATACAAATGATCAAAATGTTGCAACCTTAATACATGAATGACAAATGAACTAGAATCGTGGTGGACCACTCCACCCCAATTCCAATAACATCGGCTTGATAACGATAAATAACTGAATAATTTCTTTCTGTCCGTCCGTGCGTGGAAGATGGAAAATGATAATTATAGTTATAATTTAAATTACCTATCAAAACATTCCTGTGTGGCCTCTTCCCTTGGATTATTGTTGGGACATAACTTCAACACAAACGTGCCGAGATGGTTGGCCGTCAACTCGACTTCAATTTCGATTTCCTGCAACATTATAATTGAGGTTATTATATGACAGTATTATGTTTATACTTGCGGGTGATTGGTTCATATCGCAATCATCACGCTGGTCCAGTTGGATTTCCGTACGCGATCAAAATTTTCGGACGAATGAAGATTTTATCGTGAATTTTTCCTTCATTGAAAAGCTAGGAGGTAGGTATGTAATATGAAAATTACCACAATGTCTAAATTCTGGAGAGCTCTTACCAACCTGTCCAACACTATAGTGCCTGGTGACGATGCCCTTGCCATACATGCCGCGCGCTTCGTGAGGCCTGGGCTCGGAGATGTGGAAGGCATCTCCGCACACCCCACATTTTCCTTCATTTTGCTCCCATTGCACTGGAATGAGAAACAAACAGACTAAACTCTACCCTAAACTAGAACTAAAATTCTGGGTGGCGCACCTGACCTGTCAAATACCATGCTTGATTCCTTACATCAGATGTGCGTATGCTTGCCACTCAGACGACTAAAAAACGAACTAAAGAACCTCATACCTAAATTAAAATAATAACTAGCCCATGGAAGATTGCGCTTTCTCATTATTGAAACGTTCGTCTGTAAATTTCTGTAACATCCTGCGTATCTTTGAGTATTCCATAAATATATGCAGGTACGTACGATGTGGTCAAACGCGAACCTATCTAGAATTAGGAAATCATCCAAATATAGCTTCTAACTTAATCTTTTTACCATTTTTTCTTGTCTTTGTCTACTTGCGTTTCTACGCGGCGTGAGCCCTATAATGATGATTAACATTAATGATTTTGGTATGGATAACGGATGTGGATTATCCGTTTATATAAATGTCAAAAGTACAATTGCTACAGCAACCCCGTCGATATTCGTTCCTGCAGTGCTCAGCACGAGAGCGAATAACGAGATTATTTTATCATAATAAAGCATATCCTGTGTACCGAGATAGAGCTTTTTTTATCTGGCCTTATCGCTTCATTAAATCCTATTATTGGTAATCAAATTACACGGTTTTTTGCGCTAAATCGTTCACAATAGAACTCAAAGCATTATTGAAAGGCGCATCAGTTCATTGAACTTGTAATTATAGGCTTGTAGATAGAGCATTGCCTTCGCGGTTCGTTAGGGAATCAATAGTAGATGAGAAAAAATCTTTGGCAAACATCATTCCGCTTAGGATAATGCCCTGAACTTGGACTGGAAAATAGCGGGATATGCAATACCAAAAAAAAAACAAGTTTTAAATTACCCTAATAAAATAAATCAAGTAGACGTACTTACACTCCTCACTATGCCAAGAACAAAACAAGATAAAATTCTATTTAGTACAGGAAAAACTGATACATGATAATTTTATACTGACAGAAACAACAATTTAGTCTGATTCAACAAGGCACCAAATCTTCGCTGCAAATGTACCTAAGTTACTTACGCACGTACTGAGCTAGGTAGGTACCTACTTGCACTCAAAGAAAGGAAGTAATCGCGTTAGTTTTTGGGTTCACAGAAATTTAAAATCACATTATCGTATAGGTACCAATACGATATTGCAAATTTTCACGACCAACATAAAAAAATTGAGATTGGATACGGTCGACATACACGTTCTGATGGATAATTCATCCAAGTCTCCAACTCTAAAGAAAAGAAAACAGATTCAAAAACTGATAAAATGATGGCGCGACCGGAGTACAATATTTGACATAATAGCTACATCATCCGTCACTGCCTGGAGAGAGGAGCCAAAAGCTGTTCTTTTTTACCTCGTCAAGGTATCGATCAGAATTAACGTCAATCAATCAGCTTCGATTTGGGTCTTCCATTTGGCAAGTTTTGGCAGCCTTGCCATAAAAACCTGATGAAATTAATAGCTGTTGCACGAGTTATATGGGTATAGCAAGTGAAGTTATTCGCTGCTTGAAAATATGTACAACCTTTAGTTTTCTATAATATCAACAGGCATAAAAGCTTTACCGTTTTACTTTCTTGTTAAAATTGGAGAAATACTTACATACCTAGTAAACTCAGTGTTAATAATATTATTTTTTCAAACCTATAGGCTCTTCCACAGCTGGGAAAATATCTTTCTCATTTCCTTCCATGAGCCGCGATCTCACGCAATCTCTTGTAAACCCCTTTCGAATGAGTCAAAACTTATATTAAATTAAATTATTACTTATTTGTATGATAAATCTTAACACAGCTGTGAAAGATTAATTCCGTTAAACAACTATTAATAATTGCTACCCCGTAGATAAATTCACAATTTCTAGGTAACAAGAATCAATTCACAACTTCTAGAAACAAGGCGCTGTTTTATCATGATAATTCCAAAAATGTTCAATGAATGTAAATTCCTCGTGATACTTACCAGCATACCCTCCACAAAAAAGCTCGTTATCGTTGTAGTTAACAGGGTTGGGAAACCCGAACCGCCACATGGAGTTGCGTGCTGGAGGGTCCATGAGTCGCCCGTGGCCCTCTGCCCCGCGGCGAGCGCTACCCAGCATCTGGCAAAAATACACAAAATACCTCATGATGACGAACAGGCATAAAAAGCCCCATGCGGGACGTCAGTGCAGGACATATCGTCCCCACAACGAATACTTATCAATATAGCATAGCAGTCGTAGGATGTCCGTAGTAAACCGCCTCCTAAAAATTTTTTCACTAAGTAAATTCGTACAGGCTGGGTGGCTAACTGGCTAGACCTTCTTGGTGTCAGAGTTCCAAAGCCACCTAAAAAGCCTCTGAGATGTCTAAATGGTTAAAACAACCGGAACCCACAATTAAACGTGTCATCTGAGCCACGGTAGCGCTCAGTTGTATCTAAATGCCACCCGCGGTCACCCATCCGAAGATTGACCGCGATCTGACGACTTGCAGCCAGCGTGTTTCAGCGGTTTTGATTAAATCATTCACATGTCGACTTTATCGGTGGACGACGGACGTCCTACAAAAGAAAGACCCGTGTTCTATAGCAGATATCAATTAAGTAATTAATATATAATTTTGTCAGAGATGAGTTTGTTTGAGAAATATTATGGCATTCAATGGAGAAAAAATATGAATGAAAAAGAAAGATTAATCTTTCGCTGACGCCGTCATACTTTGCGTCAACTTTTCGCGTCTTTGCGTAACTTAACATCTTACTTACTTGTAATAAAAATATCCAATAAGTGAGGAAGGACGTTCGACTCGACGTATACCTTCTTAGCTCCATCTGGAATGAAAAGAAAACAAATATAAATAAATAACAATGGGTAGCTACGATTGAGTTTATATTGATTGATGGATTGTCCTATGGTACGATTTCGATAATTATTTTTTTATTGGAAATAATATACTTCGAAATTAGTTCTATTTAAATTTTATTGAAATCGGCTGAGCCATTTTTGAAAAAATCAACAATAATTAGCAAAATACTACATCGATCCGTGCTAACTATTTTGTACCTACCTACCTACATAAGTTTGCATAGGCCGGGAGGCTATGAGGCCTCTGACATGGCTAAACGGTTAAAACAACCGGAGGTTCAAGTCGGCAATACCATTTTTTGTAAATTTAAAGACAGTTTATTTGTTTCATTTAGTTTATTTATTATTCTGTAATTTTAGCCAAGGCTATAAAAAACAAGATGACGCGTTCTACGCATCTATAGTACGATACGAACAGCAGAGTGCTGGCGTAATATACTCCCTCAAATGAGACCCAAAAATAGACATTCGCGCATTTTTTTATAAATGTTATTAAATCTGTAGTTGAATCATGAAAAGTGTAGTTAGGTATTTTTCCCTAACCTACATATTATTATCTCGGACAACGGCAACCTTATCTATTCCATAAAAACTCGTAAGTTTATTAATTTATCTAAATTATTAGAATAATGTTAATAACATCCGCTGACTCAATTAAACGCCAGCGAAAACCGCGGCTGTAAAAATACCGAACACATTAGTTAAAATCTTAATCCTTAATAACGGATATCACATGTCCTGAAGACCTAATTTAATGCCTGAATAAATGTTAACTATACACATTTCCTAATGGATTTCCATTACACATTTTAACTATGATAAACACGACCACAAAACAAAAACAGTAACCGTCGAAAAATTAATATAGGTGTCCAAAAAATTCATATTTTAATATACATATTGAAATTGTATGGATCAACTGTTTTGTCACAATTTCGAAGTAGGGCCCGAAATAAAAGTGTGCATAATAATTTTGATGAAGATGAAGGAGGATTGAAGGAGATGAAGTCTCTGCAGCATGCAGAGCAACAGTCTTTAAGTCTAATTGTAGGTAAGTATACTTTTTGTGTGCACATTTTACGGCACACACCCACCTTGATATGATACGAATAAATAGCAGATTTTTATCGGGTGAGTCTGTTCATTACTTGACTACTTACAATTACATCAAATTAAAATAATTCTACTTAGCTACTGTTACTCTATTATTATAGGTACACTAGCTACCCGCCCCGGCTTCGCACAGGTGTATTATACGTATAAACCTTCCTCTAGAATCACTCTATTTATTTAAAAAAACCGCATTAAAATCCGTTGCGTAGTCTTAAAGATATAAGCATGCATAGGGACAGACAGACAGGGAAGCGACTTTGTTTTATACTATGTAGTGAAGATGCAATGAAGTAGACCATCTACGAGCGAAAGAATTTATAAAGATAATTCAAATGCACTGCAATTTGACAGCGTGCCCAGCAAAGATTAATTCACAAAAAAAAATCTAGAGTAAAATTGTATCTAGCTTAAAACTGGGAGCCGTAGTGGTATAGTGGTAATGATACCCGCCTTACAATCGTGACGTCGTGAGTTCAAATCTCGGTCCCGTACCAATGAATTCCTTGGAATTTATGTACGAATTTTCACACCACAGGCTTTTCGGTGAAGGCATATGCGTCCGGAGAAGAAATTCGACAGCGTATGTGAATCTACCAACCCGCACTGGGCCAGTGTGGTGGATATAGCCCAAATACTCTTCATGGGCAGGCCTACGTCCTGCAGTGGACTAATAATTATTTTTTGCAAAAAATGGCATGACCAACTTCAACCATGTACAGAATTCGCGAATATTTCGCAAGGATCGATGTAGCATTTTTCACATTATTGTTGATTTATCAAAAATGGCTCAGCAGATTTGAATAAAATTACAATAGGACCAACTCCAAAATATACTCTTTCTAATAAAGAAAGAAATATTGAAATCTGGCTACTATGTAAAAAGTTATGCGTGGTTATATGTGATATATTATATTAAAAAAATATACGAGTCGAATTGAATACCTTCTCCGTTTCGTCGGTCAAAACAGGCTGGTACAGTATCTAGAGTAACTGATGTACATAAAAAGAAAAAAACCAAAGGTTTTAAATCTGGTTACAAGATGGGAACAGGCTAACTTGAGGTTTTTGCTCACCATTCGGTTGTAAACATTGATTTTATCAGGCTATGGACATTAACGTCGGCTAAACGAGCCCTCGTTGCTCGTATAAAGGGAAATTTATTCGTAAAGAAGATACAGGCTGTTCTTTAAACTCTTAGCAGTCAAAGTGGCAGTGGGCAGAGCATATAGTTTTGAGAACGAATGGCTGATAGGGGCCCGAAGTTCGCAAATGGAGATCACGTACCGACAAGCGTAGCTTGGGACTTTTATCAAGACCACCGAAATTTGCTGACTTCAACTAGTCGGTCTTATAATAAACTAATAAATATATAAATTACCAATTTATGTAACCAACTTAGATTTTCATCGATTTAAAAATACAATAAAAAAAATCTTTGAAGTTAATCCAATTTACAAATTAAGTGAATTTATGTCAATCCATTTTTCAGAATCCTCATTTTCATGTACCAGATTATAAATTATGTTAGTAAGAAAGACATCAATAATTGTAAACCATGACTTGCCTGTAACGTTTAATGTTATTTAATTAATGGCCAATAAATATTTCTTATTCTTATTGAAATCCATAGGGAAATATAATAATCGGAAATACACTGCTGGACATAGGGTCCAGCAGTGTATTTCCGATGGTTTACGGGTACTTCTTCGAAGACAAAATTTTGGACGTCTATGGGTTTTTTTCTGAAACCAACAAACAAAACAGTGTGTAATTTTTTTTCTATACAGTTTACCTTTAACTCTACCTGGGACAAGTGATATTTTTCAAATCATTGCAGTCCAAGTATAAATTAAAAATATTTGAAGTTTGTTCTCCTGATTCATATACCGCGTCCGCTTGCCATTTTTCGAAAGAAAATGGTCGATATCGCATTTTCCCTTTGGTAAATCATTATAAATTATAATTATATCAAAAGGAAATGAATTGCACTTTTACAAAAAAAATGTGTATTAGTTATAACTACCTTAGTATGTTTATAAATAGGCTAATAAGAAGTGTCCGGCATATAATACTGATTAATGTGGCGTATGCTGCGCTTGACCGTGCTTGGTCGGGTGATGATGATGAGAGCCTGACTTCTCGCGCAGGGAGAAGCCAGTCGTGCAACAGACGAGCCAGAAAGTGGATATACGGCTGGTTCGCTTGGATCCCGGAGTTATAAAGATAAATGTCTGATTCATCTGTGCTTAGTTCAGGTGGCATTATGATTACAATGCCTGTTTTATAAAATTTATTTTATGGTTTTACAACTTCAATCTGTATTTCGTGTAATGCTTTTGGGTTATAGATTCAAGTAGTAAAATGACAATACTGAATTCAGTATGTATGATGAGTTATGCATGTATTACGGCAAAATCCTGATTCATCTGGCCTGATTCATATGGTCAAAACGCCATATAAATCATAAAATTCATACTAGAAAAGCTTTGAATATAGCTTATATAGCCCAACAAGACCTCGATGACGACAGTTTTTGGATAGAAACTTCATTAATCGATGACAAAAAATAATTACTCCAAAATTCACCAGAGATGTCTTATCGACCCTTCTTCAGAAAAACGTGGATGATTGTTCAGATTCAAACGATGAGGGCATTTTTGTGTTTAAAAAGCTTCAGTAAAATAAACTTACAAAAGAGTCTCACACTGCTGGTGAAGCTATGATTACTCAATCTTCCATTAAAAAATCAAGATCTCGTCAACAAGAAAAAGGTTTTAAAGATGACATTGAAAGAAGCTCGGGCCCTTGCAAAAAGCTAAATATTTATTTCTTGTGGTACTTAAATGTGACTTTATTATTTATAGTTAACGATACTAAGAAAAAATATGTTTCTGTGATAGTTACCAAGGAAGATTACTGTCAAAAATTCCATTTAATTGAAGTTGATCTCATGTTTCTTACTTTAATCTTATTTTTTTCATTATATAATAAACAGGATTCGTGAATTGTACATGGAAAAAAATAAACAGAGAGAATAATATAATGTACCAATTACTATATGTACTTACTATTAATTCAATTCAGTTCATTTATTCTCACATAGGTACAATAATGCACACTTATGAATGTCAAAAGTAAACAATAAATATAAATTAACATAAAACAATAAAACTAACAGAATGAATACATTTTCATTTACAAATTCACATGTCAGGTTACGCAATGAATTTTCGTCACACATAAAATTTACACTATAGTATGCTTTTTGTATAAGAAAATCTTTGATAATATTTTCAAACATTGTTTCATTTTTCTTAATTATTAACTTTTATGTACCTATTTATCAGTAACAAATATTAGTAATAGTTCATTTATGTAATTTAAAATGTTTTCGTTTACCCAGGTAATATAAGAATTATAATTAAGTATTACAATTTTTAGATTTCTAAAATGTAATACAAGAAATATTGTTCATCCGTCAACTTTTTTTCGTGCTATAGTGTTAAAATTTTATGTACGTATGTAAAATATGATTAGATTTCCCTATAACACAGCCAAATTACATAGTTTTTCATTTTCAGTTCTGTTCTGATTCATCTGTAATCAATTCTGATTCATCTGGGCACAAAATATTTGAACGTAGATATCTTAAAAACTACTTAATAAAAACAAGTCCCTCATTGAAATATATGTTCTTTAGTTACCTTTTTTACATATGAACATGTGCGACAGAGCTGAAAGTGAAATAAAATTTTGGCCAGATGAATCAGTCAAAGAATGAAATTTCGAAGAAGTACCCTTACAATGTTATTACAAAAGGATACCTACGTAAATAACTGACCTTCCAACAGAGATCTCTTTCAGGCAAACGCCAAATTGATTAAAGGAACAACCTGTATTCTTCTCTTACCTGTGGCTGGAGCTCTTATTTATTATCAATATGCGAATTAATTATAGAGCAGCAGAAATATGGATTGTGAATTGAGATATCGTTATGGCGTGTAATACATACGTGTCCGGCTGATTGTATTGCATTGCGTGTCGTTTCATCGACTACCTCAAGGAGTTATACTTGGCCCATCTCTTTTAATTGCATGTCGGTATTTTATGATGTGCTTATATTGTACATCAGTACCAAATTATTGATAATAGTGATTAGTATTTATGTTACGTACTAAACTTACATTCACGAATTTCTGATACTGCGCTCATTTTTAATAAGTAGAAAATAATATTTTAATTAATTTGAAGAATTCACTAGAGTAACATGATTTTATATAAAAATACACTTTTAGATAACCACAATGACACGGTAGAGCGTTAACCCTAATCATTATCGTGCTTCGGATATAATTCTGTACTATCATTGTACCTACTCATCATTGTGACTGACTTTTATTATGGGGTCAAACATGAACAAAATCAACTTTCCCATACAAAAAGCCCATCGACTTTCGACAAAATGTGTAGAGCTGATATTTTTTTTCACGATTTCGGGCTTAGTTCTAAAGTCGAAAGTTGGTAATGATGAGTAAAATTATTAATTCTAAAATATTTCGGTCGTCTAGATTTACACTCCATACCTATATATCTCAACGCAACGGCAACGGTCCGATAGTACGTGCTAATATGGGTGCAGGCAGTACAGGTGGCAGGGTGCAACTAGTACATTAAATATCTCAATTTCTAGTTCAAGAAAAGTACATTAGTATACTGGCATTATGTATTTTTGGAAGAAAAATGAGTCAAAGAGGACAAAAGTCGACCGCAAAGACATTTTCGCGGTAAATTCGTGTTGCTATTGAGAATGACTGAGGATCATTTGCATTGAATAGGTGATGCATTCCAGCTTGCTTCAAACTGATGTCGGTCTTAGTACATCGTATTTGAGCTTTGAATCTGTGTATGTCGATTTACTTTTATTTGACAGTTGATGAGGGTGACGCTACGACGTCGTGCTGGTTAATTTACAAGCGTAAAATTACAGAGAACAAATGTAATACTTAAGCCATACATAAGAAAGGCATTTATGATGTTAAACGTGAGCTAAAAGACGGCCATTATGGTATCTAACGTTTCAAAAGGTATTCTAACTGGAATTTCAGTAGAGTTATTTTGTTGTCGCAACTGTCGCGATGCCTGATAATCTTAAGTAATCCGTTTTCTTCTTATCAAAAACATCCAAAACAGCCTTGCCTTTGATTGATTTGACCTAAAATACCCGCTTCTCATCATTTTCCAGCCAAAACACACACACATCGTCGATTCTGGAATACTTGAAAAGAAATTAAAAAAATACTTAAACAAATAAATAGCGAAAAGAGAAAAAGAAATAAAAATCTACAGTTGATTTCTTTATTGAGTCCAGTACTAGTAGACCAGTAGTAGTAGAACAATAGACCGTCTGATATTTTTTTCCCAAAAAACTGAACAATATGCATTATAAATCTAACTTTCCACATTGATCGCCTGAGCTTACTTTCCAAGCCATACTCCAAACTTCAAGTTAGGGGCGTTGACAGCCAGAGTTTGTTTGTAGGCGGCTAGGTCATGACCCCGGCGGCCTTGACTGATGTGCGTACGCATGCCACGGTGATCTATCAGTTATGTCATGGTGTGGTGGGTGACACTTCTGATATCATTACACATGTTGTTTTTAAACTTTCGCGATTTGAACACATTATTATTATATACTACGGGACTGATGCAACTCGGCCGAAACGTCGGGATGATGGGGTATTTATTTATCTCGTAATTTTAGTGCGTGATTAGTCCCGTAGTATATAATATAATAATCATTACACATGGGTTAGGTACGTAAAAACGATATGTATCGTACAAATTTTGGCTAGTCTATTTTATTTAAGTATATTTTTTGTATCTAAGTAATACCTACTTTCCTCTTCGTATACCTACTCGCATTTTTTTCTTTATTATTAGTAGTTACATTCTACATTGAAGTGAATCATTATTTTTACACAGATTTTTACTCATCTTTTGTGTTGCATTCAATTACACTAATAATAAAGTAAAAAGGGTTAATAAGCTTGATGAAAGAACGATATTGTCAAACAAGAGATCGGCTCCCATTTTCTCAGCTAATTGAAAAAAAAATAATTCGTGTTCGTAATCTACATTCTTTATCTACGAGTATAACTACGCAGGACTGGTAATTTAACTGATCTGTAGCTCAAGCACGAACTTCCAGCGGTTTCGTATCGTCAACGTATCGACGGCTCGATACGATAACGATAGGAGGCAGCACGAAGCGGTATCGTCGGACATTCGAATGCTCGATACGATTCCGTAAGTGACGTCATACTATCGTAAGCAAGGAGGTGCGTGTTTCGTTCAGAAACAAAGTCGGAAATTACCGGTTTTATTATATTGGACATAGAAATGTATTTATCATGAATTATAAATCATTTTTTATACGAATATAATCCATAAAACAAACACAAATAAAGAAATGCTTACTCTACTCCTAGAAAGTAGAATTTATTTTGACCAAGTCTTTCTAACAACGTAAGCTTTCACGGTTTTCGAACGAAATGATTTCATTGACACTTGCTCCAAACAAAATATTGAGGTCAAGTTTGTTTACAATACGACGTACGAAGACTTAAAATTAAATGTTTTAAATGATTCCTGTCGCATTGAACAGTAAATAATATTATAATTGAGGAACTAGCCATATTAAGTACATGATGATATTGAATGTACTTTGGAAAGTAAGTTTTATTTAAGTGTTTTGTTATGTGCAGTTTTGTGTTTTCGTGATGTGAAATGGAAACTAATTAGATCCATTCTTGCAGAAATTGATATTTGTCGAAGCGGTGGTGGCCCACTAAGTCGACGCTTCAAATGGAAAAAGCTTGCTAATAAATAGTGATGTCACAGGAGACCATAGTCGGAGGAGAAATGGTCCAAGGTATGTTGTCTTAGTTGCATTTTTTGCTGTTTGGGGCACTTGACATACCGCCTCTACCTTCTCGGTACTTCATACTTTTAAGATTTGCTTAGCTAAGGTCCTTGAAAATAGGGTTATACAGATAATTGGAGTGCAAGCAGCAACGGGTATGGTGATCATTCATTTCGTGTCAATGGCTTAGTTATGTCATACTTTTTTTGGGTATAGTGATAGAAGAAGCTTGGTTTGAACAGGTTAGAATGGTGTGCATTTTGTAAATACGTAACAGCTAGTTTAATAACTTATTTTTTATTATTATTCCAGGGCATGATGTCTGTGGTAGAGGAAGAGCCTGTCAGAGCAACCTGAAGCTCTCAAGAACTTGTACCATATGAGCCAGTTAGTAGTTACATCCAGCCAGTAGGTAGTTACATCAAATTTTTATGTAAAACGTACAGTTGATTTCTTAAGTATTCTTACTATGATATATCACACTGTTCAAATAATGAAATTAAACAAGACTCAGCTCACCAAAGGATTTGTCATTTCAATCTAAATGGTGATTATCATACATAAATTATACAAAATAAACTTAAGATAATTAATTAATGACAGATTAATTTTTACTGCCTTGATGGCCCAGTAGTTAGCAACTCTGGCTAATGTAATAAGTGGTGGGTTCGAGTCCCTCCTAGGGCAAGCATTTGGGATTAATATAGTTGTTTGCCCCGTGTCTGGACGTTATTATCAATAGGGACAGGTATGTATTTCAAAATATAATAATTATAATTATGTACCTACCATATAAATTTCTAGGAGGCTTTGTTCATATTACAAGTTGAAGTTACACAGAGGCCACGTGAATGATGACTCTAATATAATTATTAATCTTATTCATTTGCGCCTTTTTCAGATTGGAATATTCCAGGATCGAGCAGTCAGCCCACTGTTGTTCCGCCTCCACCACCGGTCACCTCTAAAGAGGAGGTTCCTCTTTTATCCCTAGTAGCTACAAGAAAATAGTATGACGGAGTTATATGGACCTGCAATTGCAGCTGCATGGATGGATAATGAAACAGGCTATGAATGTTTGTGTATCGTTTATGGAAAAAGTCTTATTTTTATCTATATTTTCGTATAGTTTACTTCTACTTATTGAATTTAAATAAAAACATTATTCATGTGTCTAGTCTGTTATTTCTGTCCACCAATATATTTTTCAAAGCTCTTCCTCTAATCTAATCTCATAAAAACATCTTCAGAAAATAATGACTGTTGAGGTACCACGCATGAGGTAAACATAATGACCATGAACCTAGAAAAAACAACTGTTTTTTCTAGGTTCATGATAATGAACAACTTTCATTACTCATTAAAGTTGCTCATTATGATTTACCTCATGTGTGATTACAACTTACTACACCTTTCTTAAACACGTTGTATAATAAAGAATTATGTGAAAATAATAGTGGTATTTGCATTTTCTGGCTTTGCATTAATTGTAATAATATTCGAAAGCAACGAAAACTACTTAATATTGTAAAAAAAGACCGCAAAATAACAATTTTATCCAACTCGATACTTTTCTCACCGACAAATTTTAAGTGAGACAAGTCTCGATAGCCAGCCTTCGAAATCGTCGATACGATACGTCAAAATGCGGTTCGTGCTCGCATTTTTGTTTACGTTTCACGGACTTCTCGATACCAACTCGATACCTACTCGATACGTTACCGATACGATAGAATATTTATAGTTTGTGCTTCGAGATTTAGTTCCTTTTCCGTGCGATAGGGGCGCTGTTAATTTTTCATACATTTCTTTCTCGATACCGATACGAATATTTTTTCGCAAGGAGTTCGTGCTTCCGCTACAGATGCATAAGCATAATAAGCACTAAGCGCAATATCTGGCATTAAAACTATAACGAGTTCGAATATGATGAAAGTATCTCACATGAACATTATGATGACAACTACATAGTCGGAGCTAGTGGAGTTTTGTTTCCTTAACATAACAAAACTACAATTTAAGTAAAAAATCTGAGTAAAGTTTTTTCTGATAAATTAATTAATTGCAAGCCTGTCTCTCCAGCTACTACGAGAACCGCCCAACTGACAGATTCGTCTGAATCCACTACAGGAAAGTAAGCAATAAAATGTCAGAACTACATATGATTGGCTTTAAACGGAGCTTAATAAGTGCCTGTCACGACTTTCAAGGGACAGCTTTGAGGTATGACGCCAGCAGACAGATACTGTCAGGGTGTACTTACTTATAAGATGGTAGGTACCACTTGGTTAGTGTTCTGAGCTTAAGTAAATACTTAAGCACAAAATCATTTCAAATATTAGAACATTACTAGAAAATTTTAAGTAACAAACCTATGCAGAAGTACAAGTATATAAAGAACTGAAACAGTTTAAATTATGCTTCAAGAAGAGTATCAAAGGTACAATTTTATGGAAATAATTATCATTACAAACTTTATCACAACCCGGAGCAAAACTTAAAGTTTATTCAATATTAATTCAGGAGCTCATCTCTTTTTAACGCCCAACCTGCCATCTTCACTTAAATCAAGTGAAAGGTCACTCAATGAATATCAATACAATACATTTGCGAGTTCAATATTATGATATCATATTTCATGTTCGACATGGAGCGTCGTCGTAGCTTGTGGTTAATCTGTGGTAAGAGGGCCAATAAAATACTCATCATTACCTCTTTTTTCGCATTTTCGATGATTCATGTTATTACAACATAACTCTCGTCCAAGTAAGTGATTCACATCATGAAATGAAACGATCTTCCCAGCAATAGGCCTTGTCATTACACGACTGACCAATGACCATTTCATGAATTGTGTCATTGGAAATTCTGTAGTGTGTGTATAGAGATAACCTAAGGAAAGTGGTACGTTTGTCCCCGTTGTACTTCTTATTTAAAATTAATTCTGATATAGTTCTCACTACCTATGGTTTTCACATGGTCGTAAGACCCTTCGGTCATTTGAGTAAAAAATTAAATGCTGCTGCCTACCCCTGGAAAAAATCTCTGCTAATGATGATGTGGGAATTTCCTTTTCAAAAGTTTATAGGAGTAATTTGTTCTCGTTGAAAGCTCAGGAGAGTCACTGGTAAATTAGCCTACAATATAATGTAATTCTTACCTCAAACTTTACCCGATATCAAAGAATATACATACATATTTAATAATACTACGTATATAAAATGCCGATATATAAACCGTTGTAATTCGGTCAAGTGCTATCATTGTATGCGTAAATGCTGCCGAGTATAAGTTTCTTACATTGTTTCTTTTTTGGGGTAGGAATGCTTAATAACTTAATAATTATTTACAACCTCTAATAAGGTGCTTACTGGTATTTTGGTAATATTTGCAGTTTTATAGCAATAACTGTCATTCGTCGAAACGTCATCGTGGTACTGTTGTAGTTTTTCTTAAGATCTCAAATAAAGACTTCGTACCCAGCAAGTGCAGCGAAGATTGAATACCAACAAAGTGGACAGAGAAAAAAGGACGCAAGCCGTTTCCTGTCGATATTCGTAGAAATTAGCTTTGTTGTTTTTAAACTTTCGCTATTTGTACACATTATTATTATATAAATTAGCTTTAAACCGCGGTTTCCCCTACTCGATGTGAGTGTGAGCCTAAGAAACTCTCAGACATTTTAATCTAGAAAAAAATTAAAGTCAGCGTTGCAACGTTGTTGCGTGAAAGAGCATAATGAATCTATAGGGATAGGTAAGTAATTTCGTATAGGTTGAATGACTATAGGGCTAGCCACTCGGCCTTTACTTATTAGGTGTTTAACTTTATAAGTTTTCAACATTGAAAGTCTTAGTGATAATATGGGCGTGGGATTATGATAATGATATTGCATTTATACCGATAGTGATTCCCCGTTAAAAATTTCTTCCCGGATGCCAGCCAATCATACCAGCAGCCTATCAAATGTAATATTATCTGCAGTATTGACAGCACAGCTAGATTGTTCGCAAATGTCAGGGCCACTTGCGTGAACACGGCTGTCAGAATAACAACTCAATAACGAACACTTTGAACGCAGATTCCAGTGAAATGATGTAAGTTTGTGGCTCCATTTCCTTACTGCACTTGATTATGTAGGTAATAGCCACACCTCCGCTAGAAATAAATATTTAGCCTTGGCCTTAGGAAATTGCTTGCAGGCAGATTTGACGCTTACGTTTACTTTTACGTTTACCGTAAGACCATATATTATGTAAAAACCCAAATTAATTTATAAGTAAATTCTTGAAATTCACTCACGGTGTTATAGTAGCGCGTCAGTCAAAGTAGCATTCAACATTTTGCGTAACAAGACATAGCGCTTTATTGTAGTAAAAAGCTCTATTAAATTGCTCTAATATTTACCTACTTACTGAAGAATCAACACATAAAATGTTAACTGTTAACTTCAGCTAAAAGTAATTGAGCTTTAAGTTAAATGTTATGTTACCTACATTATGTGTTTACGATATAAATCAGCAGACGATACTCAATTTTTTTAGTTTACCCATTGATATCAAAATCATATTACGAGAAAAATTGCAAACGTATTTGTCTCCTACAATAATAATATGAACTTTACTTATCGAGAAAAGGTTGTTTTCATATATTATCATACAGTATAGTAGGTATAATCATGTAAAGCCGCGCGACATTTGTAACAAAAGCGGATTATTGATTTGTTACCAGACCCATTCCGATTTGCCATTCACTTTCCTTCCGTAATATATTCCGCAGGATCATAAATTACGACAACAACAATTTATCTGTCACAATTAATCAAGGCGCTATTATAATTGATACGTTTGAAAAAATGTCAGTTGATCTGTAATAAGGCGGCAGTTATTCCATTTTTTGCATTCCTCCACTTGTGCGGTCTAATTATTTTTGTAGTTTAAAAGATGCCGACGTATAATAGCTACCGACCACCATTTATTTTATTATCGTATTTAGGCTCTCAGCTGAGATTTATCATTTCATATTACAGCAATGTTTAAAACGTAAACACGAGATTCTGATCTGAGTGAGGTAAGTACACAACTAGGCTGATATCTGTTCTGATGTTGATATACTCGTAATATATTTTTATTCAAATTCGATGAGGATGGCTAGGTGGTTAAACACTAGGCTTTACTCGTATTTTTATACGTATACATAAGAATGCATAAATGGTCCAGAGTCCAAGTTAGAGCAAACCCACAACCACAAACACTACGCACCTTCAAAAAGTTATCAGACCTCATTCATGTAGAGCCAAGCTCCTAACTCTACAGGACTTAACACTGCAAGCCCTTACTTCACACTTGACACCTTAGTCAATATATGCGACTTGGCTGTTTCGCTTCTTTCACATGGGCGTAAGGTGAAAATTGATTCACTGTTCATTACTTTTCTGTTATACAAATAGTTCTTGTAATAACAAAACGGCCAAGTCACATATATTGATTAAGCTATAGAGTTTGTGAAGTGAGAACTTGTCCTGTAGAGTTTAGGCTTGAGATCTGATAACTTTTTGTTAGTGCAACTGTAGTTTCGTCTTGGCACCATTTTATATGAAAATGATTTCTGTGAGATAAAAGCACTTACTTTCATTGTCTTCCTTTATTTCAGCTAAATTCAGTATCAAAAGCATCTGTTTCCATTCTACAATAGCAGTTTCCCACCTGTCTACAGCTAGGGCTGCACTGCACTGGTACACCAGTTTACACGACTGCTGGTAATGATCGTCCATGGCCAATTCATGAAAAATGGCATCTATCAGCCATAGGACGTCCAATGCTGGACATAGGCCTCTCTTATGGATCTCCAATAAGACCGGTTGGTAGCGGTTTGCATCCATCCTGCAGGTATCCATTGATCCTGCGGTCTTAATGAAGTCATCCGTCCACCTTGTGGGTGGACGTCCTACGCTGCGCTTGCCGGTACGTGGTCTCCACTCGAGAACTTTTAGACAATAGACATAATTTTATATGCCAAAAAAACAAAACACATACACATACAAAACAGCCGCATAAAAATAAATACATAAACAAGTAACGTACACATGAAAATTATGTTATGCATAATGTTTCGTCTCTGCTACAAATCGGTCCCACCTCAGCATAATGCCGACCGTGACAGCCGACGCTGGTCTTCCGATGGGACCGACAGGTGACGTCACGAACGCGTTTGTCGCACAGTATGCGTACAAATAACATGAAGCACCTAAACCTTATCAAAATACACAGGCAAAATACAATAGACACACAAAAACAAAACGATAATGGTTATATACTTAAGAAGTGAAAGAAATAAATTAACAAAAAAATTAAACACAATCATAATAATCATATAGAGGAAAACAAAAACAATAGTTGTTGTAGTCGTACAACAATTTGATCTATTACAGTACATAGTAACGTTGCAACTTTATGACAATAACTCATAATTATAGCACTAGTATCATTCCTCATGAATTCTTCGCCCTTTTGATGTTCGATGATAAATTTCTCCAATTTGAATCTGAAACTATGTATACTCTGCAGGCTCTTTATTGGCGGTGGAATATTATTCCAACACTTCGACGCAGCGCAGCGAAAACTGCCTCTAAAGGCGGCAGATCTGTGCCGCTGCGTCGCCAGCTGCGTCGTACATTTTCGACCCCATCGGTCATCAGTCCTCCGCGCTATGTGCCCTGCCCATTGCCATTTTAACTTGCCAATCCGCTGGGCTATGTCGGTAACTTTGGTTCTTCTGCGAGTCTCCTCATTCCTGATTTGATCTCGCAGAGAGACTCCGAGCACAGCCCTCTCCATAGCTCGTTGGGCTACTTGGCGCTTATTAATAAGTACCATAGTAAAAGACCCCGTTTCAGTAATTACCCACGTTATTTCAATATCTTTGTATTAAGAAGAAGAATACAAAGATATTGAAATAAATAGATTGCGTAGTTCTCTAACCTCTATCTTTAACAGCATCCAGGCATTTGGAATTAAATCTATTTATACCTTTTTCTGAAGCTAAATTTGGTATTAAAAGCATCTGTTTCCATTCTACAATCGCCGTTTCCCACCTGGCCACAGCTAGGGCTGCGCTGCGCTGGCGCGCCAGTTTACGCGAATGCTGGTTATGATCTTCGATGTCCAATTCAGGAAGGTCGTCGCCCCCGCCCTTGACATTCACCGCGTTGCTGGGGGCTCGCCTGTTTGTTTATTTGACGGTTAGTGCAGATTAACTAAAACTCAGACACGAACAAATACTAATAATTTTCTTTTTCAGCTATCCAGCTGATACTCTTTATGTTAGCAATGCTATTTTTTATTACTGCAATTAGTTTAGCTAGATAGATAAACTCGTTTTATGAACGTTTTTAATTATTAAAAACTCTTAATTTTAACAAATCTGTAAGCTCTTTATTGTTTACACCTGTACCTATTACAAAACAAAAAATCTTTAAAAGTAGTGGCAGCTGGTGGCATTATTGCTCAAAGAAATCTCTTTTAAGCAACCGTGGTATGAACTTATGGAGAGAGAACCGAAATGAAAAATATAAGACGAGATGTACGATTTTGTATCAAGTTCTTAATGTTATATGTTCCTAATATTTTTAATTTGAATTCAAACAGCAACCGAATAAAAACAAATACGAAGGCAACATGTAAGTATATGTAAGTAGAAAAAAAATATATATCGTAAGGTTTTTAAAAACCGTAAAACTAACAACAATTTTAAGTTTTTGAACTGAGATTAAATAAAGCAATCAGAGAAAGTTTAATTACATTATTTTTAAATAGCACAAGAAATCGGAGCACCAAAACAATAAACACGTCTTAAATACCGTTATAAGACCAATAAGGTGCCTTATGGGCTCCTCATTTGGCTGCAATACATAGTTTATGCATAAACCAACGTATCATTATTCATTCATAACGTTGGGCTTCATATAAATTGAATAATGCAACTCGTAGTATCGTACTTTTAACAATTCTGGGCATTTGTATTAAGGGTCTGTGGATGATCCAAATCCAAGATGATTGCTTCTTCTGCATACGTTCAGCATTAATTTCGAGTAGTGCAACTGGAACTACACATTTTTGCCTCACCCTACCACTCATAGTGAGTAATAAAGTAGAGAAGTACTTTATTACACAAACCCAGTCATTCCGCTACACGATGATATATAATATTTTATAAACACCCGTTTCATACTTTACCCAAATCTACTTATTTAAAATAAAAAATAGAGGCATTACTACTATTAACGCGCAAAAGTTAATTATATACACTTTTGCGAGCACAATATTGTAAGAATGTTTGCATAAATATGCAAAGATTCTTACAATATTGTGGAAGAAACCAATTCTTCGAAAACGATTTTCAAAGCCTGCCGGCATCGAGCATTAGCATATTTTGTATCACTGTAGAAAAAGAAGCCTCAAAAATTAGGCCCTGTTTAATAAAAAACACAAGTAAAAATCCACATATTTAAGAACCAATTTGGTTTTAGAAATATAAGAGCACTTACAAAAGACATCAAAGCGCTCTCAAAACTGAAGAGCCCGTTGATGTCTTTTATAAAGGACATTACAAACATGAAATGTATAAGCAGGTAACGAGAATTGTAGACACCGTGGATACTACTCTACGTCTACCTCCAAATTATTAACATCGAGAGTCGTATAGGTACAGAATCTCTTACTTTTAGAGAGCGAAAAAATCCCAGCAGTATTTCAAGCATCTCTCCTTGAAATAAAATTTCCGCAGTGTCGAAAAATATTTTTTATGTAAGTGATTGTGGAATACACAGGTGATTGAAATCAACCTTTTTTAACGTATAACACAAATTATATTTAAATTACTTACCTACTGATATATGTAACTTATACCTACGTGAAATCGATATCAAAACTACAAAACAAAACTAGTAGGTGTGTTATTTATTTTTTATTCGTTACAACATTAAAATTACATTAAATTTTATGTGCCAACCAATTTCTTAGAATTAGAAACTACGCGAAGTAAGGAACCCGGAAATTGACCGATCGCCTTAATGTTCTCTTTATAATATTTTTTCTGGACCTCTGACATTTTCCTAGCTCTACAAAAAACTAGGGCGAGTCTTAAATTACACAAACTCGTTCAGTTGTGTTTCTGTAAGCAAATAAGGCCAGATTGATATTCAATGTTAATAGTTTACGTTTCATTCTTAATCGAGCTCTCGGGGCAAAGAATGAAAAGTAAGTTATTTTAAACCTAGGCTAGCAACTTTGTCTATAGACCTTTTACATGACTAAATGGTTAAATAACCTGGACTTTCAATCCAATGAGCTATTTCAGTTACGGTAGAGCTAAGTTGTAAAATTCACAGTCTCATCCCAATACTGATTGTATGAACTATTTTATTAATTTGGTGATGAATGACTAAGTAGTCAAGTGTGCTCGCGCAAAGGATAATAGCTACCAGTCAATAAATTAAAGAATCTTTAATATTAAAAGTTAAAATAAAAACTGTTTTAGATTCCTTTGGTAGTCCTCAAAAAGTATTCAATGGAACTTTGCACATCCATTCTTCCGTCGGTCACAGGCTTAGGTCACAGGGCAGTCTTTTGAACCATGTTATGTAGACACTTCAATGACATAGTAATCTTGATAGTGTGTTTTGAATTTTTTAATCGGGCAAGTACGTGACCAAAATACTGGTGTTTATTTGGCTCAACGTATTATAAGCATTGCCATACAGCGTGGCATTGCTGCCAGCATGCTGGGCACGTTGCCACTGGTAGTGGGCTTAAGCATTTGATTGTCTTTAGACCTTCAAGGGTCTGTGAATGTTCCAATTGCTTGTTATGTAGTATTAGTTAATATAGTTTTAGATAATATAATATAAGTATTGTATTCGATTATCTACAGTACGGATATTAAATATAAAACGGTTTAAAGGTTTATTGGAATTTTAGAATATTTCTAAATAGAATTTTATTGTTAATTATTACCAACTTACACATAACCACGCCTTACCCATGTACATACTGTACACACACCTACCTATATGAATGGTTTTCTTCCTCGTTTCGACTCCTTTTTGCATTGGAGAATGTTTCTAGTCGTTTTTCCAAGTCTACAGCTGTACTCGTAAACTATGCGAGTAAATATAACTTATCGGGAAGGAATTCGTTACCAATAAAATACATTGTAAGTACGAAAAGGCATTTACGATAATTCTTAATTATTACAGTATAGAGTAG
This sequence comes from Hypomecis punctinalis, assembly GCA_949316475.1. Classification (NCBI taxonomy): domain Eukaryota; kingdom Metazoa; phylum Arthropoda; class Insecta; order Lepidoptera; family Geometridae; genus Hypomecis; species Hypomecis punctinalis. Next base: position 23,435,378 of record OX438803.1, read on the forward strand.
CATTAAACGTAATATATAAGCAAACACGTCTGTGTAACAATCTTAAAAGATATGTTATTTTACAGTAAATCTTATTACGTCTTTTGAATAATGAAATGAAGGAGTTTTTCAAATACTTACTTACAATTAAAATAATACCAAATTTATAGAAATCAAAGAATACTTCATTTTATTAATCATCATACTATTTACAAAACTTAAATAACATTAAAAAATAAACTAAAATAACATATCTAAACTAAACTATCCTATCGAAACTAAAATATCCAATCTAAAGTAATGTAATCAAAAAATTAGACACTGTTTAAACCTACGAAAGTTTTGAAAAGTTTCTAATCTTAGGCAACGTGTCTAAAATGCTGGCCATATTGCCTCGCTGAATTGCGAGGCTGACTTACTGCCCAAAATACAGGCCAGCATTTTGATCACGTGTGCTCTCTTTTAATCTCCCCGCCTTTCTTGGAAATGGCACAAATAAATATCCTCTATATTTGCGCCGTTTAAGGGATTCTGCCGCAATAGCCGCACCGCTAGGCGGCTTTGATATCTCTAGAAGATGTGACGGCGCCAGTGTATCGACACAAGTAGCATCCCATACTTCGATTCAAACGTGTCAAAAAACAAAATTAGTACCCTCTCTAGAACGCAGACGTAGCCTGTAGCCGAACTTTGGAAACTTTAGAAAATGACTTTTAAAATCGCATGCTGTACTATCCGAAAAGTTTTTAAAGCTCGCTCCTGCTCTATCTCGTCTCGTTAGCATTGACGCATAAATCGCATCAAGCTGTATCAGTTCGAAAATATAGCCACAGGTTTGATAGCTTCGGGGCTGTGCGGCAGTTTGTGTAACAAACCTCAGGTGGTTTGTCGTTCACACCTGAGTAATTAGGCATAGTAAGAAGGCATATTTGTAGGTCAGGAGTCTCTTTTATGAATTTATCATATTTTCAAATAATATTCAAACAAACAGGTAAATAAATACATCTAAAAAAGCAACAAAACTACAATCTAGGTATATTAACTCTTTGCAGTACGCTTAGGAAAGAAAAAGTCATGATTTAAAATAAGAGAATTGGAAAGAGAACGGGGGTTGACGGGGATTGTCAGTTAGGACTTTACTGCGGAAAAATTAGGATTATTTTTGCAGATTTTCAAGATATTTCAGTGATTTTAGCTTACAAAGTGATATAAAACAGTGAGGATCATGAGCAGAAAAGGAAATGCGGTTAATCATGAGCTATTACGACGAAAAATCAGTTCCATGCCTTAGAATATGAAGTCGGAAGCAGGATGTTTTCTATCGAAGGACGAAGATGTTCCTAGAGGATTTGGTTTCGTATAATCTTATTCCTTTTTAAATTAATATACATATATAGGTATATAATATGTTCAGCTGTTAATGTTTCGAACAGAACAGTTCTGCATTAGTGATGTGAATGACTTACTGTCAATTTAAGATCTGCAAACGAGGATAAGCCTATGTCCACCTCGCAGGCACGATGTGGTATGAATGCTCATACGTATTTATTCTCATACAACTATGTACGAGAACGAGATGCTTTTGATGCAGCGCTCCACTATAGATACAATACCATATTGTCTACACTGACCCGTTGCGGGTTGATAAATATACATTTACAATACAATAACATAATGGCGGTCTTGCATAAGTTGTCTTACGATGTTTCCTGAAGAAGAATTAAGGTCTGCTCAAGTAAGATAGGCCTACGTCCGTCATGCTGACTCAATGCGGTATGGATTTTTATGCATAACTATTATCTTACGAGTATGAGCGTGTTGCTACGAAGTTACGTCACATTATAGAAGCAAGACAATATTGTCTACGCTGACCCGTTGCGGGTTTATAAATATACATTCGGCTACGAGTTCCTATGGCGGTCTTGTATGGGTTACCTTGCGATATTTCCTTTTCTAAGGAGGTAGAGCCATTTTAATATATTGGACTAATGCGAGAAGAATGATTTATATGTCGTTGCATCTGCTCTATGGAAATATGCTACCGATATACGACGTTTTCATTCTTCCAAGCTGTAATGATGGTATAGTCCAAATACTGAATGGAATGGATTCATTGAAGTGTAATCAAAATCTGAATACTTTCTAGATTATGAGTCGAGACTTTCAACCCTATAATATCTTTCTACCTCTTTATCTACCTCTTTGGAGTTCCACATGTTATTTACAGATATAATAATGTATTTACTGTTTCAGCTCTAATAATATTATGTGAACATGCAACCGATTTAAGGAAGTACACGATACTCGAGACTAAATCCTATAGTAACGCGATATTATAACCAGACTTGACAATATAGAAACTTGTGAAGGACAGAGTGTTCTTTTAGATTGATTATATTTTCTTTACATTTAATTAGAGGATTGCAGAGTCGTCTAATGCTATATCTTATTATTTACTACAACACAATATTTGAAAACCAGCCGTTAGTCCTACTTGATCAATGCTGTATTTTCATCAGTGTGCAGAACTCTTGAAGCCAGGTAGAGCTTGGGCCAGTGTTTCTCATTTCCGTAAAGGAGGGATAACCCGTGTCCGTATTAAAGAGTGTAAATTCCGCTCACTATGAAGTAAAGTTATTGATAACATAATGACTAATAATATTTTATACGGTGAAGTCGATTCTCAAACCTTTACCTATAGTAATCTTGGAGCTTTTCTTGTGATCACTCTGAAATTCATGCAAGACTTATGATTTTCTTAACATTTTGAAATAAAGTAGATAAGTGGACGAAATAACCGAGCTCAGACTAACAAGACACTCGCGACTCCTGGTTTTCTTGTGTCTTCTTTTGCCAGGAATGCGTTAGTTTACGAAGACACGGTAGAATCATTTTTTCGTGGTTTTCAGCTCTCGCGAGCGCCATGACTAGGTAAATAATCAGAGATAAACATAAAACCATAAAAATCTCTGATAAATAAAAATAATAAATTTAAAATTAACTAACAGTCAGAAATAAATTAATATTATACCTACTGACTAATTAACTCTTTTATTAATTGTAGTTCGACAACTAATATTAGTTCAATGATAGAGATTCTTTGTTATCCTAGAGTTCGAGTTTTGGAATCTCTGGAATTTCTTTCTCAACACATATCTTATATTTTCTTAATCTAGAATCTGCATAGCTTTATAGAGCTACGTTATATTTAAAACAAAAATATTCCAATAATCTCCGCGTAAAACAGAGAAGCTCTAAAATGAGTATTTCTATATATCTTTTGTGGCATTACTCGTAATTAGATACTTCAGTTCACTTTGAGATTAGTAAAATACTTACAGGTTCATAAAAGGTTAAAGTAGGTAAAACATAGGGTTTTCGTTCTGAGCTTAGGTAATCTATTAGGCAGATAGGTTTTCGAATCACCTTTACCTAGGGTTTATGCGGTCTACAATGCAGGATCTACCACTAGACGAACACTGGCCAAACTAACGTACAAGTAGGTAAATAGATTAGATAATTATGATAGGAATGTCACTGCAGAATAATAATATCAAAATGTAGGCAGTCTCTTATCAAGTGAATCGGAAGCAGATGGCGCTAGTAGTACCTGATTATAGTATGAACCTGGGAGGTTCACAGTTAAGTATTGGTAATTCTTGTTATTTTTCAACACGAATTGTAAACTGGGCTCTTATTGAATATTTATATTAATATTTATTGCGTTCTCAATATCTTAGGAAATTCCTTCATGAGGTTCAATTTATAATTTCTTGATAAGTGAGTGAAAACAGGTTACATAGCTAGAATGACATTAAGCTAGAGACAATTGAGAGCAAGTCAAGTTTCTTAAATCATTTCATCTGACATTTTATTCTAGGCATGTTTACTCTTCTTAGGTTATATACTTCTTAGGTTTCTAAATGAGGTTAAAATAGGCAGGGTAGTTAGGTTTGTTACATTTGCTTAGAGTAAATTGAGAGCTCGCAGGGTAGAAACACAGATTTTAGTGTTTTAGTAGGTATTTTTTAATTATTTATTTAACTTTCTTAAGGCTATGTATAGAAATAGGTACAGTTATACAGTTTTATAGTATACATATAACTAATAGTTAAAATTATTATGCAACATACATTGAGTCCGTGGACTGCACATATTTTTAGGCGAACCCTAGATGTGGGATCTAGGAGAATTCTACTAGGAGAATTCCTGTGTCGTAGGAATGCCTTCCGTATTAATATTACTTACATCGAGTGTAAGCAAGATATATAATATTGTTGTCAAACAATTATACGATGATCCCAAGCTCAGTCTAATACTACGAGTAGTTGCGAACTATGAATAAAATTACATGTGTGCATAAAAACCTAAATAAATAGATAATGCAAATGAATAATGTAACGAACTATAGCAATAATATGTATACACATAACGAACGAACGAATGTAACGAACTATAGCAATAATATGTGTATACATATTATTGCTATAGTTCGTTACATTATTCATTTGCATTATCTATTTATTTAGGTTTTTATGTTACTATAATTATATACCTAGGCTGTATATTAATGTATTTGTGTATGCTTCGAAATGTATGCGTCGAAAGGTAAAATCGTGTAGAAGTGTGTAGGCAACGATTACTCAAGGATAGTGGTCGTGTTTATGTACGTTTCATACGTAGAAAATCGAATGTGTGAGTACGACAGGGGTCTGATTCCTCAGTCGTGCGATACTAAAACTACTAGAAAATCTACTGACTAAGTAGCTTAGTGCAGTACAATCACTCGATCTGTGGAAGCAGACCCCATTAGGTCATTTCTTTATGACTAGCACATTCTCCGTTCCCAGATAGTCTAGGGTAGATAGCCAACTCCTCAGAGCAAATAAAAAAATCAAGAGGGAACGTCGTTGAACAGTCAAGTGAAGCCGGTTTTTTATACATGTGTGAGTGCGTCCCTGTTGCGCCGCCATAGTTCGACTGTCAAGCCAAGGCGTAGTTTCCTTGTACGTTGATGTGTGTGTAAATTGTCTGTACACGGCGAGGCGTAGTTTTGATCGGCCTCACTTGTTTATTCATAACATTCTGTCTTGATTTTTTTATTTGGTCTGAGGCCAACTTATAACTTTTCGCTTACAAATAAAACGAGATGTATTTTGTATGTCAAGCAAGTTAGTAAGCTAACTATTTTCTGATATAAAAATGTATGCCGGTATTATGCCAGAGACTTCCACATAACCACAGGTCAAAGGGTCAAAAGAATAACGAGTTGCACTCCGGACAACGGAGTGCCAGCAAAAGTGAAAACTTGAACGTCTTACCGCGAGTTTAAATTTGTTTACCCCTCCCAAAAACTACACAACGCCATTACAGTTTACACTTCAAAAAAGATTTTAGTTTACACTTCAAAAAAGATTTGAAATGCATGATGCTCAAAAATCGGTAGCAAACGATTATACATAAATTTCGGCACCCCCTTCCCTTTTCTCCACTCCTGTCTACGCCCACGTTAGACTAGACATTTCAAATAGGTCACCTAGGTCACTCTTGACTCCCACGGACTACATTAGAGCTGCTACCACTTTAAAATCAACTTTCATAACAAATCGTTGCTCGATTTTTATCGATTTCATAAAATGTCATCGATTGAGAGCAACCTTTGAATGTCAATGCGATAGTAGGTATTGTTATTTTAAGTAATTCAAATTAAATTATGATTTTATGTGTGTAATCTTAATCAAATTCATATTGAGTTGCTTTTGGATGATAATTCAGGTGATTAAAATAATAGCTATATTAAGCTTTATAAAATTGAGCTGGTGTATCGCATCCTCCCATATTTACAGCAGTTATACAGGGTTATTTCTACTCAATTAGCATCCTTTCAGGGGCTTATTATGTACATCAAAACTAACAACTTTTTGTTCTGCGACTTTTCTCAAAACTCAAAAGAAGTCAGCTGTTCCATACATTTTTTTGTTCCATTTATTTCTTCCAACAACTTTTTTTTGAGAATTAATAAAAGTCGTAGAACCAAAGTTGTTAGTTTTGACGCACATAATAAGCCCCTGAAAGGATGCTAATTGATTAGAAATAACCCTGTATAATGATATCTTTCTGAATGACTTTGCTATGACACCAAACCTCAATGATGTTTAATGTCTAGATAAGCAGACTCAAACAACTGCGTTGCTAGGCATGGCGACACATTAACCGCCCGAATATCGTTGGTAGGTAATCAAATAATCATATCTCTATCCCTGTTACACTAGTTGCTAAAGTACGGTAAGACATTGAAAAAGACAGAAACAGTAACATTTTTAAATTTAGTCGGACAATGCCTACTTAGGGTGCCAGTTCATTAGATTGAAATTTCCCCAAAATGTTACGATATCTTCTCAATGTCAGTGATACAAACCGATATTTTCAATAATCAACGTTTTAGTAATAACATTATGAATTTGAGTCATTAATCAAAATCAAATATAATATGATGTAATTATGAATAAAGTTATAATACAAAGAATATTTTATTCCTTTATTCGACCAATATTTATTCGTTCTTGATATTAATTAAAATAATTATCGCCATAATAATACCTAATTATTAAAAACGTGTCATATTGTACGACAGGATATTCCATAAGAAAATTCGAAAGCATTGCATGAAGAATCTACAATATATTGTTTTGAAAATTGCAGTGATGTTTTTTTTAATTCTGGAACCGTTGGAATAAACAATTATAAATATAGCAGACTAACAGCTAGCATAGCCACACCGCCACCCGCGCCCGAGTTCGCAAGTTCTTACCACTAGTTACCACGCACCCCGCACGGCCCGCGTGCAGTCTGTGTCACTCATATATACCTATACCACGCAGCGCGCGCTTTTTCTAACTATCAATAATTATAAAAATAGTAATGATTAGTAGTATTATTTAAAATCGCTGTAAACGTTTATGCCGCCCATTAATCTAGCTACCGGATTTGTTATAATCTTTGTACTCTTGTATTTTTAGTATTTATTGAAGTTATATTGTTATCTATTGTAATTTTACTATTTCACTATTTACTATTATTATCCAGTCAGTTTCTTTTCGTAATATTCTAATGGTTTTATCCATTATTTATCGTTATCTTTACGTATTTCGTCTGCGGATATCCTATAGTATCAAAAAGTAATTATCGATTAGTCGAAATCTCCCATAATTATGGGGAAACAAAATCATGTTTCACCTGGCATCACCAACTGTAAAATTATTTGCTTTTAAAATCATGATATTTTATGCGATAGTTTCAATTAATACGAATAGTGTAAACCGTATTTACTTGTGAAAATAAATTCCAGAAGCTTTATGAAGAACTTGGGAACGGGATTAAAAGGTTTTGACTACACATTACCCTATTTTTAATTTTTTAAATAATATTTTGACGTCTGATATATTCAACCATTTTGTTTAATCGCGACTAAGGCCGGTCGGCGCGCTTCGCCGGCGTACGCCGGCAATTGGCTGACGTCGTCATAGACAACAATCTTCAGTTCTCGTGTATTATACTTCAATGCCAAACCTGAAATTACAATCACTGCTGTTCCATTCCAAAAGTTAATAGATTTTTTTAAATGTCCAGTCGAGAGCTTTTGATTTAAAATGTAGAGCTACTGTGTTTTTTTATTATTCGGTAAATCATAATACTCACTACAACTGCCCAAAATTTTTATATCATAGCAACACATTTCTCAATTTTTTAACTGACTTCCAAAAAGGAGGAGGTTCTCTGTTTGTATGTATGTTTTTTTTGTGTATGTTCATCGATATTTTCGAAAATTATGAACAGATTTTTTTTTGTTAGGTAGATTGTGCTTCAGAGGTTTCCATTTAATTTTTTATCAAAATAAGCTGAACTCATTTTGAAAAATCAACAATAATAATAAAAAAAAATGGTATACAACGATTCGAGCAAACTATTCGAATTTAGAAGTCAGTTGTGCCATCTTCGGGGAAAAATAATTATTTATGTATTTTTTTACTTATACATCTTTAAGTAATAAGAAAATTACAATTTAATTTTTTTATTAATGAGCCAGTTTCCTAATTAAACTTGTATGATCTAGAAATAAACTTTTGAACTTCACGCGCGTGACAAAATTTTTAACCAACTTTTACAACTATAAAAATTAAATACATTGTAATTTGACTCCTACTCAACGTTTACACATAATAATATTTTAGGTAGAAACCGTTGACACCGACACGAGGTTTGACAGAATTTCGGAAATAAAATACATTTTGGGACAAAAACGGTGTCGAGTCGAGCTTCAACTCAACAGTTACTGACCTCATTTCAAGTTTTTAATCGATTTCATATGTTTTTTATTTAAATTCGCCAATATTTTTGCACTTAAATTTGAATAAAATAAATGCGACAATGTAAACTGCCAGGTGCGTATACATAATCCGATATTTATGATACCTACTAATCCGAACCATCCCCCCGTTTAGGCCTTTAGAAGAAGAATTTTTGTCAATGCTTAAAAACCGAAAGGAATGAAATCTTGGAATCTATAATGTTTTTTTACTATAAATCTTTATTTGTGTATATGTACAGGGTTATTCCTAATGAATTAGCATCCTTTTAGGGGTTTATTATGTACATCAAAACTAACAATTTTTGTTCCAAGACTTTTGTCAAAAGTCAAAAAAAATACCTATTGGTGTAAAAATATCGTTCACCCGCGAGAAAATGTATGGAACAGCTGATTTTTCTTTTTGAGTTTTAACCAAAGTCGCAGAACAAAAGTTGTTAGTATTGATGTACAGAATAATAAAAGGATGCTAATTGATTAGGAATAACCCTGTGTAGTAGAAGTGGATTCATTTTAACTGCTGATCAGCGAGACGATGAACTTTCGATGACGACTGGTGGCGCCCTCTTACTACATACTATACATAGGCATTTGTACAATTAGATACCAACTCGTACTTACAATTTTTCTAAAGCCGGAAACATACTATCGGACGCGGCTGACGGACGCGACTGACAGCCGCGACTTAGCAATGTGTACACTCTTAAAACATCCGGTGTGCCAGATCGCTGTCGGACGTCCGAACACTCAAGGTCGTCCGAAGATGACGTCCGCGACTTATGTCCGATAGTGTGCACGGCTCAGTGTACTATAAAAGTCTAGATACCTATCAGTCGCGGCTGTCAGTCGCGTCCGTAAGCCGCATCCGATAGTAATTTCTAGCTTAACTGTTTAAAATCTAATCTGTGTTTCACTACTTATTAGATGTTGCCATCCATAACGGACTGTTGAAATAAAGAAAGACGCGACAATACTTAGGTACACATACACATTACACAATGCAATTAATTGTTTTTCGCCAAAAATGACACAGCCGACTTCAACCGTGTAGAGCTCAAAAAGTTCGCACGGATCAATGTGTCATCCATGTAGTAATTTTTACACAATTTCGATTTTTCAAAAACGGCTCAGCTGATTTCGATAAAATTTAAATGAGACTATTTCTGAAGCATGATCTACCAAACACCAAAATTGGTTCATAATTGACGAAAGTATCGATGAACCACAAAAAAACACATAGATACAATTACAGACGAAGGTCAAGACGGTTAATAACAACGAGCCGCCTAATAATAAAACAAATCAAGTTCATTAGTGACTTCGTTGGTATTTTGGTGTCGGTCTCAAGTGACTATTATCATACAAAACCGCGACAAATCGGCGATAAAACAAATGGGGTCGACAACCGAGGTTCCAGAATCAGATAACAAATAGTTACAGATGTATAACTCCCAATGTCCCAATAAATATTTATGTAGTTCGAATCGTGGCGTCGTTGAAGTAAGCTGCAAGCTGTGCGAAACCCCACTCCTCCCCTCCGCTGACATATAAATTTTCTACTGCGCAACGACTTGCCTCGTTTTCACAAACACCATAGTCGATTTAAATCGACAGTAAAATGTTGGTATTAGCTATCTATATTTTATAATACGTGACAAGATGTGAAATTCTTACATCCAACAAAACAATATCTTAATAAAGGGGTCAGAAAAATACTCCATTTTGAGTAATTTTAAGTTGTTAAAGTAGGCCTTTAGGTGGCTTGAAAACTCTGACATCAGAGCTAGCCACCAGGCCTATGCGAGCTAACTTACTTATTGTGTTAATGTTAAAGTCCGTGATATACATACCTACTGTTGTTTTTATATTATCGTAAGGTATTAAAAGAGTATCGTGACTCGATGTCTTTTTGTTCAGCCGTGATCATATAAGAAAAAAGAAGAGCTTCAAAATTAGGTATCATTTCTATCATGTCATAATTATTTGAGTTTTTTTAATATATCAGACCAATAGTAGCGATTTTTATCTTAATCGAACGTAATCATCTGTTTTCTTCTGTTCTAGGTACTCGTATTGTCGACAATTCTGAGTTTACGTTAAGTGTTTGCACTAAGTTTTGATGAGTTCTATGTAAGCACTAGTCCTGGAGAGGTTCTTGACAGGCTTTTGACTTGATTGAAAGAAGATCACGGTGAGTGGCTCTTGAAGATGAGTCTCGCTAATGGACCTTTTGTCCGCTGCTTTTTTGACACCTACTGGTATTAATTTCGAAGAATTTTATTTGAGAGCAGTCAACAGTAACTAATAAAGCTTGCATTTTGGTGTACAACGAAAATAGCCAAAATGATTTTAGTGTTGAAAATTGGAAATAAGTGAAAAATAGTTCAGTTACAGAATAAAAGAAGCGATTTAGTCGAAACAGTCTTCTTTTGCGGCATGATAAATTGATGATTGAAAACTATCTAACATAATACTGTGGAGAAAAGACTGAATGATGAACGGAGATGATTCTTAGACTAACTGATGAAAAAATAAGTGATACCACATAAAAGCGATATAAATTAATTTTATAGGGAGATAAAAATGCTAGCAGAAAACCGTAAAGAAATTGCTCCTCCAACTAAGATAATAGAATTTTTCAACCTAAGCATCAGTCATTATGCTATCTAGTGGGCTTTTATTTTTGACCAGATATTGCAAAACGTATGTGGCCATAGTTTTATTTATACCAATAGCCGCAGCCAGTTTTTGATTAAAAACCAAACCTCGCTTACCAGTGGACCAACGAACAGCTGGACACGGCACGTTTCAGATGTTTCCTTATACCCTTCATTTCTATTCGAAGGTCCAACGCCTGTTGTGACACTTGCGACATGACTTGATGTCTACACCGGTCACGAAACCATGTTTGGACTTTTAAATTTTAAATAAAACCACATTAACAATTTTTTTCTCGTTTTGTGGATAATTAAACCAAGAGATATTCGAAAAAGTAAAAAACAGTAAAAAAGTTTGCTTTTTTTGTTGCAGGTAGAATGTAGCTCCAAAGTAAGTAATAAATCTCGAATAACTTCTATTCCACTTATTATGTGTCGTCTTATTTTTCTCTTTCAAGCAAAAACGAAATATGTATTCAAATTAGGTAGGTATCTAAATTGCAATAACTTTAACGAGGTGACAAACGGTTTGGAACAAAGTTTCGTAGCCGCGTCATGCTAAACAAAATAAAAGAGGAAATCTAGTAGATTTGAGGGAAATATTCTAATAATTTTGTGTAAGTATTTATACTTTAAAATAATAGATTGAGCAAAAAAAACATAAAATTCAAAGTTAAATAAGTTTTCGGAGTTATGCATCTTCCTTTTTTGCAATCAGCTCAATCTATTATTATGAGACATAAAATTCATAGTTAAATATAAAAAAATAACAAAGAATGGTAGTAAATCCATATCTTTGTGTCTTTGCAAACCAAAATATATGAATCGTTTTGTTATTTTTTTCCTATTATTATACCTCTATTTAATGAATCGAAATCAATTTTATAATTGACTTTTAAAAACCTCGCTTAAAAAAATCAATGGCATACGAGTTTTACAAAAATAAAAGAGAAGATGTCATATGTTACTTTTATGGAAGTTGGTTACCTTGGCATTGACTAGTAAACTTCATATCTAGTAACGTGTTCGATACAATAATATAAATCAATAACAGAAATTAATCAAGTTTATTCTTAAATAAAAAATATACGTCTTACCACAAAAGACTTAAACACGCTTTAAACACTGTTAAATCGTGCAATTTGTCCTGCTAAACACAATCTAAAGCGTGCGTAAAACTTTTGTGGTAAGACGGTAAAGGTTTTCGATCTGTTTTAACTACATTAGGTTCGAGTATAGGAAAAAATGAGGGCCTAATACGCTACCTTGATACACCTTTTCTATAACTACAAGAAAATAAATTCGTTTTTGTTTTACGTCTCAAAAATCAGTAGAAATAAATCTCCACTTCATCAAAATGTTACAAATTTTTTTTTATAATCATATAACTATTTTTACTTAAAAAACACATGTCAAACTCTATCATTAGCTCATTAAGTTCTATTTGTGATTGTTATTTTCTTTATTCTAATGTTGAATGTCAATATGGATTGATATTTTATTTTTATGATTGCAAATTTGGTATTTTGATTTGGGCTTTGATGAATTCGTGTTGTAGGTATAATTGTTACAATACAAGAGCTTGCGCGAATTTTAAAAGCCTTACTTACATATTAATTTAATAAGTAGGAATATACCTACCATTTCTTTTATACGGCTTAAATTTTTTGACTGAACTTCCAAATTTCTCCAGGTTGTAAATATATTAGAAGAACAGAATAATTTTTAAAAGATTGAAGATATAACTATATTGCTAGATACCTACGGAAAAAGAAATTGCGCGTGGTAAGAAAAATAATCGCAAGCGCTTGTGAATTACAACAACTAATCACAACGAACAAACGATACCGATTTAAATATGGTAATTCAGTTTGTCTCATTTATTTGTCATGCTAATCCACAATCAAAAGATTTCATTGCGGCTATTAACTACCTTGACAATAAACCTGATGTAAGTAATAATGTTAAAACAAGCTTGCTCTTTAAGGTTTTCGTATCACAAACGTCAGCTGTAAATTGGTATTGATAAGCAGAGTAGTACGGAAAGGTATAATTTCTTTGAATCCGGATTAAAGGGCATTTAGCCAGCGAAGGTTGCTCCGAGTCTTTTATATACATAGTTTTTATTACCTTCCTTCCTCGTCAAACCCAATTATTGAAACTTTACAAGTAACGCAACAGACAAAATACTCTATCAAACTAAATACTCTATCAAACTAAATACTCTATCAAACTAAATACTCTATCAAACTAAATACTCTATCAAACTAAATACTATAAAAATACTTCTAAGCCTGCCTTTTCACCAGAATTTATCATCATTACATCAAGATTAGGGCGAATCATCCAAAAACCATGCAAAGAATACAGTGATATAGGAAACGAATACAACACAATATATTTTTTTCACTCTATTATTAGAATCATAGATTAGAGTAGCCCCACGCGTAGAGGTAAACTAAGATATTAATGTAAAATAAAACTTTTCCACCAGAGGTCAGTTCTGACAGTTCTAAAAATATGGAGTCCCATTCACGAGGAACTGCGAAACGATATATTACACCAGCACGACTACCGATAACACTTCGTTTAAGCGACTATACTTAGCGCGCCTACCAGGTTATTGAAATTATAAAGTTTACTGCTGTGTACCTTAAGTTAACGTCACATGAAACTAAATACATTTTTTCAACAGCTTACTGATTTGGTTGTTAATTTTACATTATCTCGTTGGTAGGCTTTAGCGATTGAGTCCGTTGACGCATGGTTTTGCGGTGAAGTGATTTAAATGCGCTCATTATTTCAATTTGGTTGTCAATTTCTCTTTTTTGAATATGTTTGTTTTCCCTGTAAGTTGTACGAAAAACTCTTAGCAGAGTCGAATTTAAACTGCTAAGTATATTCACTTTTGAAAATGTGAAGTTATGGTGTTTAGTATAGAATAATATACTTAATCAATTTAATTTATGTTTTGTCAAATAAAAGTTTAATTTGACTTTTTATTGGAAATATCATTCATTTAGGCGCTAATTAGGCATTCTCGATATTAATTAAGAACTCGAGCAAAATTAGGTATCTAAAATCGATCATTTTATCCTCAGCCTGAACTGAACCAATTAAAAGATACTATCATAAATCTTTATCGATCTTTATTTTATAACAAACATGAACTTTATTTATGTTTGCCTATTTAGCACTGTACGTTTGGTCATCAATAAAGGTATAAGACGACATCGAGCTTAATATTATATTACTCCAATAAAAACGGTGTCTGATGTTGATACTCCATAAAATTGTACGAAATGAGAGAAAAAACTTAAAAGCCGAATATAATTATAGCTATTTATCTCAAAACACGTGTGAATTATTGCCAGATTGGCTAAAATATAAGGACTATTGACGCATAAAACAGTGTAAATTATACAGTTGAACGGGACTGAAACGATTTTTATGAGTGAAATTTACAAGCTCATTAATTACAAAAAGTTAGTGTCGATATAAAATTAATACGTTATTAATGTTAATGGCATAAAGGTGTAACTTTCGAACGTCCTTGAGACCTTTGTTTATTTTCACAGTGAATCCTGTTGGAGATTCCATTCCAGTCACGTGCGGGTGTTACTCCTCCATCCTTCGCCTATTGACTGACAATTATGTATACCAAATGCCCATTTCTGATGACTTGTAGAAATGGACAGTTTTTAAAAGAAACTAAATAAATAGGTACTTCTGGAGGACAATATATAGGACAATACATGTATATAGGCTTAAAGTTATGTTTATAGTAGGTTTCATACAAACCAGAGTAGGTATATGCCATGAACTCACTGCTTACTAAAAATTCTTAATATACGAATTCAATGTTCGTGACAAAACTAAAGTAGTCCTTTAGCTATGGCTAATGCCATTTAGCTACGAGTATATGTCAGGATCAATAAAATTAAAATATTCTCTTTTAACGAAAATCACAGGAGCACAAAGATAGAGCAGAAAAAGTGAATAGATAGAGAAAGCCAAAAATACTTAAACGAAATTAAGTAAAGCTATACAGGGTTATTTCTAATCAATTAGCATCCTTCTACGGGCTTATTCTGTACATCAAAACTAACAACTTTTGGTCTACGACCTTCGTCGAAACTAAAAAAAAAAATCAGCTGTTCCATACATTTTGTCGCGGGTGAACAATATACTCGTATTTCTATGGAACAACAATTTTTTTTTTTGAGTTTTGACGAAAGTCTTAGAACAAATGTTGTTAGTTAGAAATAACCCTGTATAATACGACAAATAGCAACACAAAGATCTAGTGTTCCAAAAGAATCAAACCCTTGATGAGCAGAAGTAAAGGAAATACGAGATTGATGAGCAGAAGTGAAGGGAATACACATCTCGTTTTTTTATACACATTTCCTTCACTACTGCTTCACTGGTATTTTCTTTCAAAATATTCGTTAGACAATACTTAGATGATATACATCAGAAGCCCAGTAATTTCCTTTACAGTGCACCAGACTAAAATACATAAAAGATCGTCATCACGATACGAAACGAGACGATTGGCATTACGAGTCCCTAGATGCACTATGTTTTACAATGAGTATTATCGACGTTACTTTACTACATTATCATTCGATTGACCGACTGCAAGATACAATCGATTACTATGCACTGCAAAGTGCAATACTACATGCCTTTGTCTTATTAATTTTGATAGGACCGTGATTGAAACCTGATACTTTTAATTCTATAGATATTCGAAAAAATACTTTGATCTGACACTGTCCAATATCTTTGATTTCAGAGACCCTGCATGCGAAGTATTTAGTATTTAAAAGAGTTTTTAAATGCTGGACCAACTGAAAAACCGATTGCAAAAAGAGCAATTAAAATAAAACACGGTGTTTTGCTTCACTCTTGCTCACAGATTAGAACTGTCCTAACGAAACTGACGTACAAATTTTGGCGACGCTTAGCAAGAGAAAAATAGGAAAGAGAATGGTTGTGTTCCCCAACCTCCGTACAAACCGCAAATCTGCTACATGCTATCCACCTCCATCACAATGCAAGCTGCTTTAGGTTACTAAAAATCCACAAAACAATTGCACAACCCCGGCCCCTTATAGACCATCTTCGTTTCGCAATCCACATTTCAAGAAGACAAAATCAAACAATGCTTTTGACAGGCTTCTTTGTTATTAGCTGCGGAACCGATCGAGATTGCCACGGTAATGTCAGGGTCATAACTGGTCCCCGGTGACATTTCCGATGTGGAGGCGAATGTGTGCTGATGGAATGCTGTTTAGGTGAACGATCAGCTCGTTTGATCAGGCTTTGGTATCACTGACTGACGACGTGGCGAAAGAACTAGTTACAATAGCATACATTCCCAAAAAACTAGTCGTGTTAGAATTGTCCGTGATCTCATTATTCTGACAAATACACACTCGTGTAGATATGTACATATTATGTAAAAAGCAACTTCTTTTAAAGAGATGAGATGTGGCGATAAACAGTGTAATATGAAACAAAACCAACATAAACCAAACCAAAAATCACATCACACGATCCTGTGTAACGAAGCATAGTTATAAAGCTTAAATAAAATTCCACATAAACTAGTAATGAGCCAAATACATAAACACCTGATGAAACAAACAGTGCTACTAAAAATGTTGAAACTGATAAGCCAAATGGCTAAGCATCAGCTATTCATGAAAACCTAGCCAGGATATTTTGATTCAAACTTTCTACGAATGATTGCAGCCCTGAAATGAATTAGAAAGAGTCTACTCAAGGCACTGATCTGATATAACGTACCTAAACGATTCAATGCAGTGTATGATTGCAGCCCTGAAATGAAATAGAAAGAGTCTACTCAAGGCACTGATCTGATATAACGTACCTAAACGATTCAATGCAGTGTATGATTGCAGCCCTGAAATGAAATAGAAAGAGTCTACTCAAGGCACTGATCTGATATAACGTACCTAAACGATTCAATGCAGTGTACTAAAGTACTTTACACAGACTAAAAGTGTTTAAATAAATATGTTGGGACATTTTACACACTTAATAGAAAGGATTTAAAAAAAACATTTATTAGGTAACTTTACTGTTCACGTATGAAATATCAGCTTTCAAATAAATTACCAAAACTATCACACGTTCCTGATGATGAGCAGAAAGTCCAAAACAACTGACAATGGTGTTCAAGTGCCAAAATGACACGTCGACACGCAAATGTCAACCGGTACTCGTAATTAACATTATCAAATTACTTCCAAAAGATTGAGCACAATCGAAAAATAAAAATTGGATTACGCAGTGTTAAAACTGCTGAGCTAAACGATTTTAATTTTGGATAGTATATACATATTTATAAATTTCATTATTTTTGCAATAAAAAATGTCTTACTTAGGTAGTTGTATAGGCGGTCTAGAGCATGGAACAATGAATTCTAAAGTTTTGAGGTAAAAGAACTAAGTAGCTTGGTTGTTTCTTTTCCACTTAATTAGCACCCGTTGTTGGAGAGAAGAATATTTATTATACTATAAAATAGCACAAATTAACAAACATGTACGTTATTTGGTGACATTTACCTACTTTAGAAAGCAATTAAAAACCTGCAGTTGATACATCGGAACAAACTAATTGATGTTCCGATTGACCCCAAACGATAAGAAAACTAGGTAAATAAGAAATAGATTGGTTATTTTAGATTTAATGTAGAAATATTTCAATAATGTTGCTATTTAGCTCGAATTCCAAACGTATGTCTTACATCAGTAGATAATTATTGTAAAAGTAGTTGAAGATCATCCATTTCATCCTGAGTTTCAAGAAAAATATATTTAAGTTTTATGAGATACCTTATATGAAATTCAGAACTGAAAGCCACTGTACTGGACACTACCCCGCCCACCCGTGCCTTACTTAACTACGAGTCCGTATATCCACTTCTGCATGAAACCCGATGTGAGAGTCCCATAGTTATCATAATATAACACATTATAATAAAAAGTTCTGAAGAAATTCTCAGAAGGAACTTTATTGAATTTATGTGCACGTATGAAAGAGTTTTGGAAAATGAGTTTGAAGTTTCCTCTTTATTTGTTGTTCATTTCGTGACACACGACTGCTGGTCGCGAATTTCTGATAAAATATTCAACAAAATTAACTGTTCGATGACCCCGACCGGTTTTTATTGATCCAAGGATGACGACAAATCTATATTCTAGATGATTGTCATTTGTAGCTATAAAAAATTTGAATTTTTGCGCCTGAAATAAAGCTTTTCTTTTCTAGAAACAATTGTCGTCTGCCCATTCTGAGTTTTCTTCAATTTACGCTTAATATGTCCTAAAACAGCCATTAGAGTCATTGAGATTAGTACTCGTAGGTACAATATGCAGAATGCACGTAGGTATTAGGTACTTACTTACGCAAGTTTTGGCGTTGTTGTATGAATCTAGATCAAAATCTATATAGTCTAAGTCGTAATTAATACGTAGCTATAGGTAGTATATTTAGTAGTTTATTAAAATATACAAAGTCAATAACATGTATTTTTTCACACTACATTTTGAGTCCAGCATATCAGCACTGACAGACACTGGCTGAGAGGTTCTGACATTATGAATGAAAGCTCATCCTCTGATCTTCAACGTAACTAGTAATTTTCCTTCGAAATTTCCCGATTCACCTCATCGATCGAATCAATTTTATTGATAGCATAGTGATCGGGTCATTACCGGCGCTGGCACTTTTTTCGCAGCTAATTGGCCAGCGGTGGGCTCGTGGGACAAGGCTGCCGGAACATCTCGAGATAACGAGGTGTCCTGATAGCTGACTAATGAGACGAACTGACAACAACATGGGGGATAAAAGACCCTCACGACACATCTGCAATTTATATTACCTTTTATGGCTGTAAACAAAAAAAAATAAGAGAAAAGATGAAATCAGCCTTGTAAGTTTCCGCCGGAGAGTCACTATTTTTGAAATGTCGCTCTATCAGCAAGTATATAAATAAACATTTTTTTTATTATTTTAAACAAATCTAAGCTTCATAATCAATCATCAGTAAACACGTCTCGAAACAGGAAACAAATTAAAAAAAAAATTCGTATCTGCTATACTTACTATGCCCATAAATTGGAGCATAAAGGTAGAAGGAAGGGTTTCATAAGTCATTGTCTTACATTTAAGGCTTTGAGATATTTCTTGGGCAATAAATCACTCTGTAGGTGAGAGCACCAGTCTTGTTCAATTGATAAAAATAAATGCTTAATAATGTAAAAAGTAGTTCAAGTTATAAGTGTAGTTCATACGTTCAAAAATTTATAACAAGTAAAAATCCCAACTTCCCCCACCACGTCGTCCTAAACATTTAAAAGACTATTATTTTGGCATTTGATAACTGTACATTACTCAATTCAATTTTTTTATTGTTTACTCTGCATAGGTACTATACATATATGTATAGGTATAGGGTACTACATTCATGCGTTTGACAACATCGACGTAGAAATTTAGGAAGTTTACTCTACGAAGGTTTTCAATATTATTAGGTACATCTTTTGTAGACAAAATTACACTTTGTAGAAGCATATTTTCAGCCTAGTTCTTACTTTTGAAGATTGGTTCTTATGTAGCTTCATTAAAATAAACTTAAATGCTTTTTTTACAAACACAGAGAGTTATGCCCCCAATATGTGCCTGCATAAAAGCAATGATTAATTATGAAAACGGACAAAATATATTTTGGAGGCAAATGTTGCATGACAATTATTTCGCCTCGTAGATTTACAACACGATTGACTAAGAGAATGGGTGTTTACATCGAAAAACGAGGGCCATTATGTTTGTCGCAAAACAACTCCCCGTACGATCAATCATTTTGTTTATTATCGTTAAATCGATCTTTCTTTTGTCGCTACAACCCGCGGCATGGCTTGGACTTTCAGGTTATGACGGACAAGCATACGCTGAAAGGAGGTCACTACAAAATCATAGTAGCTGATTTACAGATAGGCTGGAGCTTAGAGCGGCATATTTTAAGGAAGCACATACCTGCGCTTGTTTTGGCCACATTTCCTCTTATTAGATCGATTCATAGCCAAAAATGATTTATCGTACTACCTTAAATAAAAAAGCTTGTAAAAATTGTCCAGAAATTATCACATTGATACCCTAGGTAGTTCTTTCTCTCAATGATAAAGAAAATGTTAATCTACCCACATGTCAATGCATGTGTTGAGTGTGTCACGTGTGTGTCTCATTTTTTCCATGAAAAAGCTGATTATATTTTGCATATTGATGGCGGTCCTATAGTAAAAGAGCTTTGGAAAAACTACTACCTAGAGTCCTAGATGGATCTACGAGTACGACAACGTATCCATTTATTACTACCAATACAAGTAGCCCTCCGTACCAATTACAGCTATTAATTTTACATGAATTGACCTTTAATTTCAGAAAGTAGCTAATTTTAAACATATTTAAAAGTTTCCAACTTAATTTAAGAATTACAGCACATTAATATCCGTTGTTTCTCCTTATTCATGTTTTCCGATGCTAATTAATATGCTTACAACTTAATAAAGGAAGATGGCTCTAGGCAGAAGAAAATAAGTAATATAAATAAACATCAAGGGGGACCGGTCGTAAAATTATCCATTGTACCCTAAATACATCTTGTGTACTTTAAATTAATAAGGAAAACAATAATTAACTCAACGAAAAGGTAAAGCCAAGCCAAAACTTAGTTCCAAGTAAGCAGGTACTTAATTAACACACAACCATCAATATCTAAACCAAAAAAAAAATTATATTGATATACATATCACATAGAGCCGATGAAAATAAAAGTGAAATTACATAGATAGCTTACTCAAAATTCTCACTTACTCGAAATTCTCACGAGTATTGTATTGAGCTCAATTCAGCCAATTATTGGAAATTTTTGAAATTAGAATACAGGATACCTTTTCTAACATACAATATGGCGAATAGGCCTAACATAATTGTAACTTTCACTTTCTGTCGATAGCAAAAGAATTCTGAATTCAATATATTTTCATAACATTGTCATAAATCGCTTACGCAATACGAATTCAAATGTGTTCAGTTCAAAGCAAGCAGAGTTCAATTTTTTATTACCATCACTCAACATCGACATAATGAAGCACGCAAAATAAGAATCATACGACGAAATGAATGTATACTTAAATCAACTTGAATGAATAAACCTTAATCGAACTTAACGTTAAATAATAGGTACTTGGTCAAGTCATGAGCTCCAATTTGCCAAAAACGCGTATGCGATGCGATGCTGTTAAATATAATAGCCCGGCAGGTAAGCTCATAAAATTGCAATTACTTTCCAAACGACAACATAATACCAAAAATTCAGCTTTTAGAAAGTAGTTGCAATTTTTTGCGCTTACCTCCCGGGCTATAAGGCTACCGTTGTAATGCAGTAACTGCGACGTGAGAGAATGCTCCCATTTCTCTTCGATCGCGATGCATACTCGAATAAAACCTCTTCTCAAGAAATAAGATAAATAAGTTATAAAGAAAAAAAAAACGAAATTGGCAACGAGCTGCGTCTTTTTTGTTTGACCAATGTCTGGTAGCTATGGAATTTGTGCTTTTATTTTTCCAACAAAATAAATCACTTTAATACCATTAATTATAAAAATTAATTCACACCTTTGATTTTATAATCATTGTCATAATAGCAGTGCCCTACCACTTCATCCGTCTAGAAAATTCCCTGGAGACAACCTGGAGATTGCATTATTTTCTCGGGATGAAAACCAGCTTTTCTCAATCTCTTTATTGTCTACCTATAAAAAACGTCGCATGGATACTATGAAAATATGCAGTGAAAATGTTACTGTACAATCCATCACTGTATTAAATAAAGACACATAAGTAAACGAACAACAGATAGATAAGAAAGGTACAAATGGTGGTCTTATCGCTAAAAGCGATCAATTATAGGCAATAACTCGTTGGAAAAGTGTAAACTATATAAACCGTAGTCTACATTTATATAAATTAAAAATCGTTATTAGAAGAGTTACGTCCGAAAACAGATAAGATTAAGTTCTTAAATAACATAATTTAGTTATAGTTTATTGACACAGATATTTCAATCCGTAGGTACCTAAGTATTCAAAATTAATTGATCACTGGTTAACCTTTTGAAGCTAATTGAGGATTAACAGACAATTATGTAGTGAGGTTTTAAAACGTTTTGTATTAATCTCATTTTTAGGGTTCCGTACCTCAAAAGGAAAAAACGGAACTCTTATAGGATCACTTTGTTGTCCCTCTGTCCGTCTGTGTGTACGTCAAGACTCTTTATGTCGGGAACGCGCAAAAATATGGCGTTGAAATTTAAACTGTATACGTAAGTATATCTATGATCTCTTGCAGTTGTGTAAAAGAAAAACTTCTCAGTTATCGTTTAAAAAAGTTAGAGCCGTTTATGTCCTAAAAAACCGCATATTTCGACACTCGCAAATATCAAAACCTACGGGGTACTTCCCGTTGACATATAACTATGAAATTTAGCGAGAAGCATTGTCTCAGAGTGTATATATATATATATAGGAATAAATCTGAAAACTGTACATTTTTATTAGAATCACAAAAAAATAGGGCCTCAAAATTCACAAAATATGGGTTCAAAATTCAAAGTGTAAATCGTATCATGTAAGGTATCATATAAAAGAACTTCATTAGCACATGCTAAAACAGGTTTTTAATTATTTTAATGTGTAATTTTCGATGTATGACGAGAAAAACTTTTTTGTCGATGGTTATAGTATAGAGATTTTAACAACTTACTTCCCAATTTTGTGAAATTTTCTGGATTTGTACGGAACCCTCGATGTGCGAGCCTGACTCGTACTTGTCCGGTTTTTAAGAATACAACTGCACTTTTTTATAACAATAATCAGCTGTTCCAGAAAAATGTTACTACGAAATGAATGTGGTGTTTTTTTTGTTACGTTGTATAATTTTGTTTTTACAATAAAATAAAAGAACATTTCCAATATTGAACAATTTTACCTATTATTGTGTGGTCTTAAGGGCCTGATAATATCATTTGGTGTGGGTGTATAATATTAGTATGTTATTTAACTATGTATTCGTATTTTATCTATCTACAGTACTATATTTTTTCATGTATTTTTGTCAAATACGTAATTTTTTTATTAATTAATTAATATTAATTAATTATAAATTAGTATTTTTTATAGATTTTTTTATATTCTGATGGAATCAATGTTTCCTGTTAACTTTCAGACAAACCTGCGACGCGCGGCTTTCAGTTTAAATTAGTGAAATCATTTAAATTAAGCCTTTAAATATGCATGTGTAAATAGCTATATATACCTATTTGAGGCTTAATTGAAGTGCTAGAATAGTTAACAAGAAATGAACTTATCGTGGGCGTATAGCCAGAGGGGGACGGGTGGTTGGTGAACCACTCCACTATTACTTTAACTTATAGGTACCAACTTGTATTTCTTCTATTTTTCTTTGGTGGGCAAAAGTAGGCAGCTTTCCCCCCTTGAGAAAATCTCTAGCTACGTCAATGGCTATTATCATAAACTAAGTGATACATAAATTAATTTTAACATTTTATCACGGACAACATAGATTTTTTCCATTCTTGTTGTTACATCGGTAAAGGTCAAGATAGAGCGAAAATGGAGCAAGTTTTATTTATTTTTATAGAACAAAGTTGCAAAAAAACGCGTCGGTAAAGGAGCTTGTCTGACCGCATTCAGTCGGGGGACTTTTTGTGATCGTTTTTAAAAACAATTTAAATTGAACGCGACAACTGCCATCGGCCGGCGCCGGTGTGGAAATACCGATTTTTTGTACACCAATGTGTCAATGGAAAGTGGAATCGAATTATTGTTGTTCTGACAATTGATGGACAAGGGCTGGATTCTGTGAAAATGGTAGGTACGTCTAAAAAGGAAATAATTGAAAAGTAGACCGCCAGTGGGTATCTTTATAGCTGTCTGCTTCAAAGGTATAGGCATACATCTTCAACGATTATAGTCTTTTAAAAATATTATTATACATTATTTATTTACTTACCAAAATAATGAATCTAAACTTAAATAAACCTATATAAATTAAACTATCCAATCTAAACTTATTAGTTTACTAATTAAAAAATTAAACACCGTTTAAAGCTACAAAAGGTTTAAACAGCCTCTAATCTCTGGCAACGTGTCCAAAATGCTGGCCGCATTGCCGCGCTGAATTGCGAGGCTGACTTTCTGCCCAAAATACAGGCCAACATATTGGTCACGTGTGCTCTCTTTTAATCTCCCCGACAAATCTTTGAATATCTCTCGAGCACCCGGCCCCCACGGTCCAAGTGTATGTATCCCAAATGGCACAAATAAATATCCTCTGTCGAGAGATGAATGTTTGCGCCGTTTGAAGGATTTTGGCGCAATCGCCGCACCGCTCGGCTGCCTTGATGTCTCCGAAAGATGTGACGGCACCAGTGTATCGACACAAGTAGCATCTCATACCAAGGGCCTTCCCATCTTCCAGGGAACCAAGGTCATTTCATCGGGCCTTTTTCCATCGTCTTATAGCAGACCTGTTCCAGCGTAGCTGCAACATTTACACTACCAAAGGCCCGACCAATAACATCGCATAAAGTGATTATTTTATTTTAGTTTCGATAGGTTATTATAGTTTGTTGTTTTATGTTATTTAAGTTTTGTAAATAAAAATGCTTTAGTTGCTTGATATATAAGAAAATGTGGCTTCTAAATTAACTTTAAAAAATGAAAAATGGGTTTAAAATTCAGTCGTCATAATTTTTATGTTCTAAAATATTTCATAATTCGCCACTTAAGTATTATACAGGGTTATTTTTTTAGTCAATTAGCATGCTTTCAGGAGCTTATTCTGTACATCAAAATTAACAACTTTCCTGACTACGACTTTTGTCAAAATCGAAAAAAAAATTTTGTTCCATAGAAAAATATCGTTCACCCGCGATAAAATGTATGGAACAGCTGTTTTTTTTTTTATTTTGATAAAAGTCGTAGAACATGCGTTGTTAGTTTTGATGTACAGAATAAGCCTCTAAAAGGATGCTAATTGATCAGAAATAACCCAAATAGTATAGTATAGAGTACAGTGTAATTATAGGTAATTAACATTTCTATTTTATTTGCACTGGACATAATTCAACAATGGGTTAGACCAAAGATATACATATGAAGGGATTTCTCCATACACCCGGCCGCTTCACAGGTTAATTTTAGCTATTTGCTCTTATTTCATCCATCCATCCATCAACCAAAGGACGTCCACTGCTGGACATAGGCCTCCCCTATGGATCTCCAATAAGACCGGTTGGAAGCTGCTTGCATCTTGCTCTTATTTATTTATTTTCAAATCGCTATTACAAGTATACAAATTACAATATAAGTAGGTACATAGGTACAAGTTACATACTTATCCGCGATGTTGTCAGAAGGTGATCGGTCGCTGTAGGAATTTTATATTCAACCCACATACTCCGAGTTTTTATCGAGTTGTCATTCATTAGTAACCTTAGACGAATGCCCTCTGCTCTGAAATTATCATCACTATTATGTTGTTTATGATCAGATCAATGACTTTCACGTTTTGTCGAGGAATCACAACGTGATCTTATAATTATGGCATTATATTTGTATTTGTTTATATTCTTAGGCTCAATAAAGGAAATACTTAGATGATAATAATGGTTCAAGTTCAAGTCCCTTTGGACAGTAATATTTTAACATATAGAAAATTGAACGTAAAGAGTTGTAAATGTAATTCCGTAAAAAAGCTAAGAACATGTTAAAAAAATAAAGCTCAAAAAAAGTTGTACAAAATGATCAACCAACTCTACCTTGGTCTATTTAAGTTTAACGAAGAAAATATTTACATAGAACAATTTAAAAAAAATGTCATTTCCAAGTCATGACACGAATATTTTTGTAGGTGCATTATTGCTGAAATTAGAGAGCGACTTAGCAATGTGCACAGTCTTAAAACATCCGGTATGCCAGATCGCTCTCGGACGTCCGAACGCTCAAGGACGTCCGAAGGTGACGTCCGCGACTTATATCCGATAGTGTGCACGGCTCAGTGTACTTTCATAGTCTAGATACCTATCAGTCGCGGCTGTCAGTCGCGTCCGTAAGCCGCGTCCGATAGTATGTTTCCGGCTTTATTGCTGAAATAAGAGAGTTAGTTCTATAAATTTGTCACATGACATTATATCTATGTACCCAATGCATGGATCATTACCATCCTTGACTTGACCTAATGTTAGTAGGTACATACAACAAAATCACAAAAATCGAGTATCACCCAGTAATAAAACTTCCTCCATACCTTGCCAATCTGCGCTCGCGATCTCGTATTGTACATCTGATAGCCTATCTCTGGCATGGCTTGCATTCATTCCAACACGGGAGCGGTCATTTTGCACGATTAAACAAATATTCGTGTTAATTCCTACTTTGGAGACAATTATAATTAATATCGGGGCAATAAATTAAAACTGTTGCTTTTCGCATTCAGATACTCGTTAAAACGGGATGTCTCGCTGTTAAAGGACTTTTAACCGCTCTCTTCTGGTATTTATAAAGATTGATATTTATTTTTGTGGGTTAATGATGCTTTTTCTAGAAATAAAACTTAAGGTGAAGAAAATAATATCTAAGTGTCGCTGAATTGGTGAAGTGACTGCGTTACCGTGACCCGGGTGATACGTTCAATGGAGGCATCGACCAACTGAAAAAAGCCGTTAAGCAAAAGCCTTCAGCTGCTTAAAAAGTCACAAGGTCTCGGTAAGAGACTTAGAGGAGCTTATGTTTTTATTGGCAAAATCATAACATTAATTTATGCATTATAAATATAGAAATAAATATAATATTATTAATAGAGCTGTCGCTGTCGATTAGGTATGCAGTAGGTATGAAGCAAGCACAAAGTTGAAACGAAGTCAAGTTTAAGGTCGTTCGTCTATTCTATTAGCATCTAATGTAAAGCCAATAAAACCAAGATGAATGTTTAGATGGCCTCGAAATGACCCGCCAGTATATTAGTCTTATTAGACAGCAATATCATAAAGTGCTAAAAGGTCAATGGTCATTAAATCGAAACAGGTGACGAGTATGATATAAATATCAAAAAACTGGCTATGGGAGTTGGGCTTGCACAATAATAACACAAAATAAAAAAATGGTGCGTGGAGTCCCGCGGAAGAAGTGAAACTTTGAAAGGAAAGGTTCAAATCTTAGTAGTTTACTCTTAACTAAACTAGATAGCGCTGGCGTCAAGTTAGTATTGACTTTATCCGTCGATGGACGCGGTGTTTTATTGGTTTTTGCTTGAATAAATTGTCTATGCGCTCCGGAGATGTGGTTTTATTACAAATCTATTTCCTGACTCGAACAAAACTCGCCGTGTTAAACGTTAAACGCAACCTTGTTAGAAGTCGCTTTAGAAGTTTCACTTCAAAAATTCAGTAGGTGGGTGGCTAAAAAGAGGCTTTAGAAAAAATAGGCCATAATTATGTAATAATTATGGTAAGCTGCGTGCGAGCCATCAACTCGGACTGGGCCAGGGTGATGTATCTGGCCCAATCAACCTTTATGAGTTGGCCTGTGTGTAGCAGTGGGCTAAGGCCGGAAGGCCTATACAATACAGTACCCCAATAACTTAGGTACCTACCCCAAAATATCTTAATATATGTATTGTACTGTACTGTACTGTATCAGCTTTTGAATAGTCCACTGCAGGACGTAGGCCTACCCACGAAGGGTGATCTAATATATGTATAAGCTCAAAAGTCGCGTTTATCGTTTTATTTTTAGCCGACTACTAGGAGTTTTTCAATTCGATTGTATGTATTTTTTGTTTGTATGTTTTAACTTCGCCGATTATGAACCGTTTTGATAACAGTGGTGGTTCCATTTAAATTGAACAAAACCCGCGGAGTCGTTTTTGTTTTAAAATCAACAATAATGTAAAAAAATACTACGTCAATATACGAGTAATACATTGATCTGAGCGAACTATTCGAATTCTGTAGTCGGTTTAAGTTGGTTATGACATTTTTGTGTAGCATACATCTCACTCACTTATGTGTGGCAAAAAATCTCCGTGACTTTGTAATTTATCTCTGAGCAATAGGTAACTTTAACTGCCAAAAAAGGAAAATTTGTTTGATTTTTACTAGCTACTTATACCGTACTCTCAAAGAAACAGAAGATACTATACTAGCTACAGAACTACAGGTAAAAAAGCAGGTGTATTATAAATATCGGTTTGTATTTCAAATATTTTCAAAATTCCACTATCAAGAATTCACTCAGCATTTCGTCCTTATTTAGAGTTGGAACCCTATAATAAAGAAGACCTTTTTGGGGTCCTTATAAATACGAAATGATTATGATCCTGGCTAATTTAAACTTCATAACGAAACGGGTACAAATGCCACGAATATGGCGAGGCGAGAAGAGATCAAAGCATGAAATTATCTGCCTGTATTCTTTGCAATATTTTTCGTGTTAGGGCTGCAATATAGAATATTTTTTAAATAGCCTTGCATTTAACCACATCCTGCTAATGTAGGCAAACCATCGTACACAAGCGGATCATTTCTAGCTTTCCAAACAAACTAAGCCAAATATTTTCCAGATAATAACTCTCATGGCAAAACCCAGTAGCTCAATTTCGAAACTTTATAAAATGACTTTTATAATCGCATGCTATGCTATCCTGTTCGCACTAACATAATATAGATTTTCAATGCTCCCGGATCCTGCTCTTACTTCAGCCTCGTAACCGTTTACGCATACGTCTTAGCGGGCTAATGCTCCAAAAATTAGGCCCAACTTCTTCAAAGCGGAGAGCAAAGGGGAATGGAGCTAGGAATCTGCTTAGCAAGAGTTAAAATACAGTATAATAAGGCTCGGCCTAGCTCTACAAACATCTCTTCTCCGTGGTGGTGCCTGAGGCTAAGGCATGTATTGTTTGCGTAGGAGATAGGTCATTAATAGATTCATGGAATGATGGAGTTGTTTTAATTTTTTTATAAGTATGTAATTGATTGATACGACGAGCAATACCCTTAGCAGATACACTACCCCCAATTTTAATTGTACCATTCAAAATCCTGCGTCGCATAGCACTGTAATTAATTTACTGTTCTTACTACTGGTAGTAAGATTGCTAGTAACACTGGTAATAAATTGCGATAATCGTGTACTTAGACACGCACCAAAACAAACCAGATTTCCGACTCCATCGTTCATGCAAGTGGTAGCCCTATGTGATAGGTATCAGTGGCTTAAGAGTTCGTATCCCGATGATCGTTTTTTAAATGAAAATGTCAGCCGGCACAACTTGTTCCAATATTACCTACCGGCAAGTTTGTCAATTCTGCGCCTGCGACGGCACCCGTCTCTTTTGTTTACAGTCATGTTTATCAACTTTTTACTCGGTAAGGAGCTACTAGAGCCCTGCTGGTTTGTGCACTATCTCTAGCACCAGACGAAACAAATATTGTAAGACACAACACCTAATTCAAAAGACTTATGTCTAACTTCGAAAATTGTTGCTCTAGAATCTATAGCGCTTATTTTCTTCTAGAGTTTAAAAATAGATCGAGATAAACAGCATCTCTGGTGTCAGAGGCCAAGACTCATTTTGGATCGCTACTCCAGATATGAATAAGAGTTTCTGATAACATTGAAAAAAAATCCTTGTTAAATACCTATTCCCATTTCAAATAGATAATAACTATAATCAGAATTATAAGAATAAGTATCTTGAGCAGATTCTTATTACTTCATAGTTTTTAAAATAAAGTATGGTGCAGATTTATTCAAATAGGAGAACGGATTTTAACAATGAATAAATAAAAGTCACGGAAGCCTTAATTACTGCAATGGCAAAATTGTTCGACTTGTTTTATTTACTTACTCATAATTTTATTTTTATTATATTTATGTTCACGTCGGCTATTTATTATATCAGAAAGTACGAGTACAATACTGTGTTTTGCATACGACAAAATTGTAGATATTTTTTTTCATTTTAAAAAACTATTTTTGTATTTGACAGCAGCATGACTGTGCGCAGTGAGAGTTCCTAAGTTTGTAATAGAACTGTAAAGAAAAAATGTAATTCTAAATCAAACAAAAACAGCCAGAGAGCATTTCCCGCGTTACCTACTAAAGAAGTTTTAGAAATAATCATTATATTGGGGAGAGGGAGGGAGGGAAAGGGGAAGAGGGAGGCTTGAACATGTTTTGCAGTAGGCCGCAATCAAGGATGTTGTTCCGCATTCGATTATGAATTATGATGATGATGATAACGATTACCAACCTACCTACTATGGCAATTTATTTAATATCTATGTTTGATTTAGAAAGGAAACGGTATCTGCCGATTAGTACAATTTATGGTTTTTTAATGGTGAAATTTTAAGGATGGTCCGGCACACCTAGTGCATAAATAACTGGCCTTATTGCTAAATGGTTTCTAATGTAGATTTTGTGACACATATTGTGTGTATTTAGGCTTTTATTTTTATTCTAACATTTAATACCTGAGTAGAGTTTTGAGCAGCATTTAGGTCCCATGGGATCTTACTGTATTAACTAAAGGCGCGGCTCCACCGAAAGTTGACAACAGTGAGGGGATGTGTGTGGTGTGAGAGGGTAAGTGTACCTATATGTGTGATTGTATCATTGCACGTTACGCACAGTAATGCTATCAGTTTTCCTCACTCTTCCAATGGCGGAGCACTGTAAAAATAGGCTCTTAAGTGTCCTGAAACTTATTTTTTTACTTATTTTCAAACTTGAACCCTCAACTTGAAAGACACACTTAGTTTCCAAAAATAATAATTATTCACCTACGAGTAGGTATTGCTTAGCTAAAGTTTTGCTTAAGTTTTGAACTTATTAAAATCAGAATATTTTGTTTTGTCATCACTTATTATCCTTCCAGTAAATTATTTTAACAACTTTAGAACATCAAGCAACCCGGTAAATACCATATAAATATTATTTTAATCAAAATTATTGAAAGTTCCCGCAAAATCCGGTAAAGTGGACAATTAATTGGAAAATTATATCTCGGCGAGTTTTTCAATTCATAAAGCCGTACAGTGTAATGAGCATCTGTATTTAACTACAAACAGGATTATTGTCATTAAATTGCTTGACTTGTCCGCTTATAAAAATGCTTGCTTATTTTAAGCACATAATTGCATACGTATATTAAGAAAGAAATAATGCTCGCATGCATAGGATTGGCATTTTTATTATGATATTCCTATTTTTTATCTTTTAATATGGCTTCTTTGGCGCAGTGCGATTGGTAGGTAATTAAGTAGGTATAGCAAAAGATTTTGACCTTTTTTACCCAGCAAATGTCAGAGACAATAGCTTACCATCAAACGAACATGCCGTTCATCTCATTGCTGCATTGTGTGAAAATCTATTCAAATATACAAAACAACTTCTTAAGTCCTAAACTCACCTCGGCAAGTTAACTCCAAAAGTGTTCACAGACCGAAAAATCACAGACAATTTCCGAGTGCACGTGGATAGTGGCACAATATGTCCAAATCACCGAAACGAAAAAAAAAAGAAAAGAAAAATAACAAATGAAAAACTATTCTATATTCAAACCGCGCGCGAAACCGCAGAAATGTGTCAGTGGCGCGTCGCGGACGGCCTAGGCACTACACGTGAGTCGAATGCCGATGGCGTCAATCCAAAATGATTTTTCGAAATTTTGGGAGCGGTAGTGCCTCTTCGGAGGCTATGTTCTGAATGAGGCAAGGAGTCGCGAAGCGCGCGGCCCGATACTGGCCACGCCGCCGCCAGGACATCGACTTTATAAATTGACTTTGTCCATAAATACGTAACTGTACAATTCGGCTAGATGTGACAGAAAACTAATAGCTAAAGGTGTTGAGTATGTAAGCCTAATTGATGCCCACAAAAACATGTGATTCATCAGGATCGTCCTTGTTTCGCGCTTCTTTTATCGGTTTTCCTTGTGATGCAAATCGCCTTCGTGTCCGATTTGTAGATAAATAGGTTCTTACAATATCATCAATTAGATACCTATGGTGCAAAATTCGAACTTTCCTTAGCATTATTATCCATCAGCCATAGGACGTCCACAGCTGGACATAGGCCTCCCTTATGGATCTCCAGTAAGACTGGTTGGAAGCGGCTTGCATCCAGCGCGATCCTGCGGTCTTAATGAGGTTATCCGTCCACGTTGTAGGAAGCATTAATATCTAGGAATTAATAAAATTAACACTGTTAGCTAATAGATATCATTTTTACCGACTTCAAAAAGGAGGAGGTACTACATTCGTCTGTATGTTTTTTTGTTTATGTTAATTGTTTATGTTCATTGATATTTTC
This sequence comes from Hypomecis punctinalis, assembly GCA_949316475.1. Lineage (NCBI taxonomy): Eukaryota > Metazoa > Arthropoda > Insecta > Lepidoptera > Geometridae > Hypomecis > Hypomecis punctinalis. The sequence goes on from OX438803.1 coordinate 23,467,874, forward strand.
GCCAATTGTGAACCGATTAAAAAAAATCTATTTTAGTTCAAAAGAGTAGGTATACTTCCGAGGTGGTCCCATTTAAATTTTATTGAAATCGGCTGAGCCGTTTTTGATAAATCATAATGTACAAGGATATCACATCGATTCGTGCAAAATATTCGAATTATGAACGCGTTGGAAGTCGGTGTTGAGATTTTTCGCGAAAAATAATTATGTATTTTAAATAAAGTGATTATGAGAGCCGTTAGACCAATAAATATGTGATAATTAAATATGGTAATCTGCTTTTTCTTTCTTAACAATTTGGAATAATTCAAGATCTTGAATTAACTACCTCTTTATGCAGAAAATAAAGTCGGTTTACGCGAATATCCCACCCTGTTATCCTGACTGTACTGTACTGTACCAGCCTTTTTTAATAGTCCACGACGTAGGCCTACCCACGGAGGGTAACTGGGCCATATCCGCCACGCTGCGCTGGCCCAGTGCGGGTTGGTGGATTCACATACGCCATCGAATTTCTTCTACGGACGTATGCAGGTTGCCTCACGATGTTTTCCTTCACCAGTGGTGTGAAATACCGTACATAAATTCCAAAGAACTTATTGGTAAAGGACCGGGGTGAAAAAATACCTCCTGAGGCAACCTTCATCTGTCCGCAGAAGAAATTCGATGGCGTATGTGAACCACCAACCCGCACTGGGCCAGTAGCGTGGTGGATCATCGTGGGTAGGCGTAGGCCACGATGATCCTGCAGTCGACTATTAAAAAGGCTGGTACAGTACAGTACCTATTTTTAAGGACACAAACTAAATTGTTTTTTTTGCATGGGTATTAAAAGTTAGGTTTTTGGTATTGGTTTAAAAATTAGAGATCGTCATAAGCCCCTCTTGTTATCCCGGCTAAGTAAAAAGCAGCGGGCGAAGACGCAGGTAAAAGCTAGTCGGTACATAATAAATAATTATTATGTATTGTACAGTAGTATCTGAACAATTGATAGATTACTTAGCAGACAAATATTCCTATAGCACGATAGAGCCGATAGATAGGCGGAAAAAAAATAGAGAAAAATTCCAACTATTCACTTACATTCTGTACAATGCTTCCCAACAGTCCCAACAATGTTGTAGTTTTAACCATAATTAAAATAGTTATTTGCCAACATTTAAAAAACAAATTAAAATTCTTATTATCTTCGGCGTGAAACCTGATCCACTAGAAATGTTAGCTAGCACCTTAGCACAAGTTTTCTAGAATCGGTTATTATAAAACATCTTATTCATCTTATTTTTGAAAATAATGGCATTATAAACTAATCTATGGCTTAATTATTAGGGCTTTCGTAAAGCAACTAGGCAACAATATGTACTTATAATCCGCGCCACACAAATCGGCGGATGGGGGTTAGGCGCAGAACGCTGCGCAAAAGGCAAAATAATATAGGTATGCGCGGGAGCCAGAGAGACGAGACGCTGGGGCACACCCGCCCGCCAACCCCATGCCTCCCGCGCGCTCCCTACGCCTGTACTCACTACTTCTTCACTTGTGTAGTCATTGTGCACACATGCGCAATAATTAGCGAATCACGGCGAAGTGTCATCTGCGGCTAACTTCTCATCCGACCGACTTATGTGGCGATACTTATACAAAATCAAGCTCTACGAGTAGATATATTATGTAAGTGTAACAGCGGTTGTATACATAACGCTAGCGCTTTTTAAAATAGTTTTTAATCCATACAAAATGTACCAATCGAATAAGAATGACGTAACTAAGATTTTTCGTTGTTTGTATGTGCTAGGGGTACTGATGCCAAAGCGCATTTACCTCTCGGCTATTTGTGATGCTGAACTAATATTTACTTTGCAAATAAGACAATGCGACGGCAAATGGAAAGACACTACGGTCAGTTTGCTAAAACACTTCTTGGTATGAGAAAATAATAAAAAAATATTGTGTGCACAATACACTTGGGTCTACAAAGTAACTTAAAGGGTAAATTCCACGGCCCGTAACATTCGTAGCTTTAGTCTAATAATATCAGAAAATACAATAAAAATACGTTATCTTTAATATATGGAAAAACATGAAGCATTATATGCTGGACGATAGACTGACTTTTATTAGTTACGAAACCTTAACATATTTGAGAATGACTGTATACACTTAGTGTCACATTCAAGTCGGGAGTCTTTGTTCTAGTTTACTCTGCCAGACGCGCTGGATGCAAGCCTCTTCCAACCGGTCTTATTGGGGAGGCCTATGTCCAGCATTGGACATTGTAAAATGTCAAAACGATGACTCTACCAGACTAGCTTATCATGGGAATCTTATTTCTATGTACACGCCTAATCAAGAGCTTGGTTCTTTGAACTCTCTTTACATACAAAAAGCCTTTTGAAATGTATGACCAAACGAGGTACAGTAAAAAATCCTTCCAATAAGATTAAAATTTCGGTCCTAACTAATAAAAAAAACACTATTCACTTGTGCATTACCATAAGTTCACACGAGTATCAATTGGATCTCTTTGGCTTTTGTTTTTTATTCTACTGAGAAAGTAGATTCAGCAGATTTCGCGTTGAAAGCTTATGGTACGGGCTGTGTACTAAGAAATCGATAGGGAAAACCTGCGTGCAGTTTATTTTGTAAGCGTTCACTTTACTCTGGTGCACAAGTAGAGCTTTGCCCAAAGAAGATATAGTAATACGTACGTAACAATATAATTTGTTCAATTTCCTGTCGGTGAGGAGCTGATGATAGGTAAACTTAATATGATATATGATAGATAACAGAAATTATGGTACTTTTCAGTTTTACTTCGCCTCAGAGGGAAACGAAGAAGTGAGAGATATGTATGGAGCCTATTGCAGCTTGTTTATCTTATTATAATTATTTAATGGGACACGAACACTACAGTCAAATCATTTATCTATTTGATATCAGCTTTCCAGTTAAGTGACAAGATCTTATCTGCAAATAAAATGAGCAAAAAAGCACAAGCTTCGTACAATGGCAGTGAGTGGCCGACACGGGCGAATAAGAGTAGCAACTCAATAAATCCGACGATAACGATCTGCCGGTAAATCTGGATGCGCTGGCGCAAGTCACCGACGGGCGGCGGCAATCAAGGGATTGTAAGTTAATGTAAGTAAGTTGACTGCCTCAGTGGTTCAGTGGTTAGTGACCGTGACTTCTGGATCAAAGAGGCGCGGGTCCGGTCCCCACTCAGGGCAAGTATTTATGTAATGAACATAGGTGTTTGCTTTGTTTCTGGGTGTTATTTCGGTACTATTTATACAAATATGTATTTAAAAATGTATATGTAGTACTCTGGCCGCAATATCGTAAGCTTTGCTTAGAAACCAAAATGGAACCACTGACTACCGTCCACCGTGTACAGAATACGAGTTTGCACGGATTGATGTGATATCCACGTACATATTGTTCATTTATCAAAATCGGCTTAGCTGTTTTCGATTAAATTTAAATGAGACCACCTCGGGAGTGTACCCTTCTGAAATAAAAAAGTATTTTCAAATCGGTTCACAATTGGCGAAAATGTCGTGTTCATCGATATTTTCACATAAAAAAAAAACATAAAGACGAACATAGTAAGAAAGAAAGAAAGAAAGAAAGAAAGAAAATTTTATTTACTAAAAACTTACAATGAAATACAATCAAGTTACAATATCGTTAATTAACATAATTATGTGTGTAAGCTGAGCGAGTGATTTCAAGGTAAGATATACATATAACGTGGTGCAGCGAGCCCCAAACTAAGCACGAGGCTTGTATCTTGGGGCTCGAGTGCGATGTAGCGGTAGGAATGTATACCTTGTGTGTTTCAAATTCGGTGAAAGGAAATTCGAGGGTAACCAAAATTGACTATTAGTGTCATTGCAATTTAATGATCGTCGGTGCGCGCGCGTGTGTATGTGTGTGTGTATATATATATATATATATAAATACATGTGTAGCAATGCAATACATCCAGGGATACAGACACTAGCATAGTTAAGTGCATGTTAAGCTACATATATAGAAACCATATAGGTACTCTACTCACTGTATATGCTATGAATAAGTTCTTCTGTTCTATTGTAGGACAATTTTAGAAGCCAGCCTTTTATTTTTGTTTTGAACGCAAGTCTGCCAAGACTATTATAGTTTATGCGGGCTTTTTTGCACACGTTATTGTACACGCATGGAAGGCAATAAGCGGGACTGCGTTTAACCATTAGAGAGTAAGCTCTTGGAAGCGGCAGTCTATACGTTCTTCTTTTTACAAGTATGTCATAGCTGGGGTGAGTCTTAAAGCTTTTATGAGTTTTCAAAGCAGCGAAATAAATAAAGAGCTGCCGAACTCGAAGCACTTTGAAATCATCGTAGAGAGAGTCAGTCGGATATCGAAACGGTTTCCTCAAAGTGACTTTGATTAGAGCGCGTTGAGCTCTTTCTAACGTTAGAAAAATAGTTTTGCCAGCACAACCCCACACAGGAATACAATATTGAATAATGGATTGGCATAGAACCAAATAGATTTGCCTGAGGAGGGGAGCCGGTGCACAGTCTCTGAGATGTTTCATGACATAGATAAGTTTACGTGTTCGCGAAGCAACATATGAGATATGTTGTTTATAAGATAAGTTTCCGTCGAGGATCACACCGAGGTACCTGATAGAATCAGTTCGATCTATGGAACAACAAGAGCATGGAGATTGGGATTGCGGTTTAGAAGAGCAGTAATGGATCTTTAGATCTAGGTAGTTAGGCGGACATGATACACTAGTCTTGGTGAAAGCAATGTACTTCGTTTTCTTAGGATTCAAAGTGAGTAGATTCCTGTCGAGTAATTTAGCAATTATTGATAATCCATCAGATGCACAGTCAAACACTTGATGCCACGTTTCGGCGTGAAAAATAATCGCGGTGTCATCTGCGTACGTAATTATATTGGCGTTTGGAAGTTCACAGCTTAAAATTTCATTGATGTACAGCAGAAACAGCGTGGGGCCAAGTATGCTTCCCTGTGGGACACCAAAGTTAATTGGTAGTTGATCACTAAAAAGGTTACCAATTTTCACGAACTGTTTTCTGTTCAGGAGATAACTCTTGAACCACTCCAGTGCCACTCCTCTTACGCCGAAGTGATACAACTTTTTCAGGAGTAAACCAATTGAAATCGAATCGAATGCCTTCGCCAAGTCCAGGAAAATACCTATGCATTTGTCTCCTTTGTCAATGTGGGACGACACCAAATTGACCAAGCATGTAGCAGCATCCTCGGTTGATCTCCCCTGACGAAAACCAAATTGCTTATCCGAGATCAGATTGTGATTCTCCAAATACTTGATTAATCTACAGTTAACAATTTTTTCCAGAATTTTTGAGAAAACGCCGAGCAGTGCGATTGGTCTGTAATTGTCTGGGGAATTCTTCGGACCACTTTTATGTATAGGAGAGACGGCAGCAATCTTCCAGCTCTCGGGAAAAGACCCAGACTCCAGACTAAGGTTGAATAAAAATGTTAGGGGAATGACCAGAGAGTTTCGAGCTTTTTTGATTAGCTTGACAGGGAAAGCATCAGCCCAGGAGCAGAATCATTTTTAAGACCATCAACTATTTTGGCCACTTCGTGGGGATCTGTAGGAAAAAGAAACAGTGAGTATGGTACGTGATAGGCGGGTCGGTGAGACTCAATTAAAGTTTCTTCAGTTACGCTTAGTTTGTGTAGAATAGCATCAGCCAGTTTTTTTCCTACCGAAACAAAATGCTGATTACAGTGGTTGAGGGAATTTTGATGGTCGTGGCTGTCGAGTAACTCTGTGGGTGCAGTATTTTTTTTCGAAGTGTAACATATGTTTTTAATCGTCTTCCAAAGCCTTTTAGGGTCTTCTTTAGATTGAACTAAAAGTTGATAATTATATTGAGCACGGATGTTACTTAACAACTTGTTACAGAAGTTTCTGTACCTAATATAAATATGTTTACGTAGAGAATCTTTAGGGTGGTCCGTAGAGTCCCGGTGCAGCTTGTCTCGGTGGCGCATGCATTTTATGAGACCCGGCGTGATCCACGGCTTCATAGGGATTGATTTCCTGCTCATCTTTACTGTTCTGGTATGTTTATTAATAATACTGCCAATAATGTTGCTGAAAACCCTGACGGCAGAATTAACACTAGTGTTGGAAGTGACCTTGGACCAATCAGTACAATTAATATCCGAAACTATGGCTTCAAAATTAATCTTTGTTTGGCATGTCTGGATTTTACTGTTTCCTTGGGTATCTCGGGAGATACCAGCAATAATAATAGAGTGGTCAGTAACGGAAGATTTGCAAACCAGGCCAATTGCACTACAGGCGGATTTGATGAATATGTGATCTAAGCAAGCAAGCAATCTTGTTGGGTTGTGGATAGCGGGAAGTAATCCGTGAGACGCCATAAGACATAGATAGTCAGAAACTTGTTTGTTAGTCACGTCGGATAAGTTTAAATTCAAGTCACCTGCGACCAGAAGACAACGCGAGCTTTTGAAATTATCTAAAACTGTGTCTAACGAGTTCAAGAAAGGGTAAATGTTTACAATTGATGGGGTACGATAAACACCTAACAAAGTAGTGTGATTTTCAATTTGTATCAACAAAGAGTCCGAGTCTTCAATAGCCGGTTCAAAAGACAAAGTTTGATATTGCGACTTTACGTAAATTACAACACCCCCGTTTTTATTTTGCTGTTTTAGTGTTCTAAATGAATTATATCCAGCTAGTGATTGAATTTGGGTGCCTTCAGAGAGCCAGCACTCAGTAAGGATGATAACGTCGAAATCGATACTGAATCGTCGCAGCGAAACCACAAAATCATCAAAATTACGACTGTAGCTCCTGATATTTATGGAAATAATTTTAAAATTTAGTGAAATATTATTAGATAAAAATGAACTACATGATTCGATAGACTCATGAGTATGACAATCGATCGAGATTACATCATCAATATCATCCATAGCATTAACTAAACCCATCTTGATGTGGAAAAAAATTGGGAATTTTGTTTGCTTTAACCTGTTTTGTCATACTGTTGAGAATGTCAACGCAAGTATCGTTCTTATTGGAAGTCGGTAAAATTTTGTAAAAATGTAGAGGGGTCACTCTTATCACCTAGGGGTATAAAAACAGCCTACAACCTATTCACACATCTACCTAATGAATACACAAAAAAGTTCATAAAAATCGGTTAAGCCGTTTGGGAGGAGTTCAATAGTTTAAAAATGAGCATAAACGAGACACGAGATTAGATATTCTACAAGACGAAATATAATGAATATTTAGGTATACAGGGTTATTTCTAATCAATTAGCATCCTTTCAGGGGCTTATTCTGTACATCAAAACTAACAACTTTTGTTCCGCGACTTTTGTCAAAACTCAAAAAAAAATCAGCTATTCCATACATTTTGTCGCGGGTGAACCATATTTTTCTATGGAACAACAAAAAAAATTGAGTTTTGACAAAAGTCGTATGTAGAACAAAAGTTGTTAGTTTTGATGCTCAGAATAAGCCCCTAAAAGGATGCTAATTGACTAGAAATAACCCTGTATATGCAATTATTGATCTCAAAGGGGATCATTTTGATGTGGCCACGATCTGGTGGGACGGTAAAGTTTTTGAGCATTTCAAGGGCACAATTGATTGATGAGATGGGAAGATCAAAAATTAGAGAATCTGTGAGAAACACCCTTGCCTCCACAGATTTTAAACTATCCAGAAGAAAACATAAGTAGTGATTTCTACTTGGACACTGGACAATCTATCGTTTCTAGCCCAATGTACAATACAATTACAATTTCTGACTCAAATATGGACTTAAATAATAAATACCCATCAATAATGGATCTTTATTCAACCTTGAAATTATGCATTTGGTGCATGAGTACATAACGAGATCTAATAAGCAATCTGCAAGTTGGCACAAGTGCCAGGAATTGTGCAATATTGTACAACACATGTTTACTTGAAGGTTTCTTGAAATTGTATTTTGTGTCAGTTTCAAAATATTTGTTTAGATGGTAGGTATAGGTACCTACAACTACATACCTGTTTCGTAGTACTAATATAATTAAGTACTTACCTAATTATCTTTTCAAGCAAGTCGTTTTAGGTAAGTAGTCAAGTGGTAGAACACTTGCTTTAGAATCGGGAAGTCGTTGGTTCAAATTCTAGTCCCACAAATATACTCGAACTTTTTATACAGGGTTATTTCCAATCAATTAGCATCCTTCTAGGGGCTTATTCAGTACATAAAAACTAACAACTTTTGTACCTACTGCGACTTTTGTCAAAACTCAAAAACAAATCAGCTGTTCCATACATTTTGTCGAGTGTGAACGATATTTTTCTATGGAACAACTACTTTTTTTTGAAATTTAACAAAAGTCGTTTAACAAAAATTATTAGTATTGATGTACAGAATAAGCTCCTAGAAGGATGCTAATTGATTAGAAATAACACTGTGTACACGGTACCATAGAGATAATTCCTGGTAACCGATGTCTCCTACCTTGAACCACACCCAAATATTCAAATGGCGATATTGGACGAGCTTTAAGCCCGAAAACACAATGTTTGTCCGGTCCTGTACCGCGGATTAGCGTTATTTATAAACTGCTTTGACAAGTCTATGAGTGGTCGACAAATAGAGGTGTTTAATCTTTGCATTGCACGATTTTGAAATGCTCCAGGCATTTTAACGCTTTTTGTGACTATATATAATAAGGCGTTTTATATGTTAATATCTATTGTACCTATGACTACGTAGTTATAAATGATAATTTCATTATAATACCGGTTACACCACCAATATCACCAACCCGCACTGGGCTAGTGTGGAGTATATGGCCCAGTTACCCTTCGTTAGCCTATGTTCAGCAGTGGACTATTAAAAAGGCTGGTATAGGCCGTGCCACACAAGTTGGACGAATTGAAGTTACCTACAAGCTGCGCAATAATATCCAATCAACGTGCGGCTTTGTGTGAGCTTAAAGCATAGATGTGCGTCTACCGCAAACTGTGCCAGATGTATGAAAAACTGACTCAACTATGCGAGCTAAGCTAAACTAACTTAGTTCAGTTGCGGTGGACGATCGGCTTCAGTCAGGATTGGATATTGCGCAGCTTGTAGCTAACTTCATTTCCAACTTTTGTGGCGCGGCTTATACAAAACCGATTACATATTTCAGCAGGCAATCTTTTTTTTTAAGGCTGCTCTTTATAAAGATAATGTGACTAACAAGCTGGCGAGCCTCCGGTGGTATGAGGTCTGGACGTCTCAATGATCAAAGTTAATTAAATTATGAGTTGTGCGTCCGTCTCCAAAGTTTGAATTTACCGCCCTCTCAAATTGCCGCCCGGGGGACTTTGCCCCTCCCCTAGATCCCGGGCTGCACGAGGATCTCCGCCTGGTCAATTGCAACACCGGAGGTGTCACCAGTGCCACCTGAACAACAATATTCTACGTCAATGGTAATATTTTGTTATAAAATAACTAAATCTAAGACTAGGTGAAGTGAAAACTGATATAATGCACATAAGTTATTAAACTAAACCCTACTAATTTTTACATAGCAAAGTTAGTGGCGTAACACAATTCTATCAGGCTCCCGTGACCTGCACGTGTTCAGACAGGGCGAGATAATATGCATGATTAAAAAAAAAATCGCCCTTTTTCAAAGACGAACAATTTTGTTCGTTGTAAATGTAATTTTTACACGATAGAAAAACTAAACCTGCATGTTATTCATGCGCTAAGTACTACTGTTTGGTTCTACTGATAATATCGAGTATTTTAGTGTATCGAATCATGAAAAATAGCATTACCAATGTATCTATCAGTCTAGTATAAGTTATTTCCGAGACTACCAGTAGGATTAAGCCGTAGGACTACGCCACCTACGATTAAGCCGTAGGATAAGCCCCTAAAAGGATGCTAATTGATTAGAAATAACCCTGTATAGACTGCATACAAAATCAAGCCTCACATTTTTTGTACATTAGATTGAACCAAAATGTGTTCATTAGAATATTTACCCAACAATTAGACAGCTCACTTCATACAGGGTGTATAGCGGTGAAGTGAGAATAAGTGAGAAAAACGTAATAAAAAGACACCAAATCACTTATATAACATATAATTAATCGATCTCGTCTTAATTACATTTACATGTGTAAAAACATATTCACATACTCTTATTTACAATTTATCTCAAGTCACAACATAGGTATTTATAAAGATCACAAAAAACATACAAAAATTAATAAAAAATAAAGGGGACCATAGAAAAGTCATGTAGACTAACACATTTGATCAGTACACTAGCATGGTAATTTACATATATACAAAAATACTGTTCTTTGAGTAGTCTAAATGTTTGAATGGACGCAAGCGAACCTGTGTACAATTCTTAGTGCGTTTTCAAATAGGAGATATCATGTTGAGGCAGAATTTTGAGAAACATATACTTTATGGAATATAAAAAACAATTGTGCCAATGAATAATTCAATACGTTAACAATATTGTTAGGGAAATTTCCGATACTACATGACCCATATAGGGCGGGAAGGGGCTTTCAAAATACTACGCTTGATGGCACGGAGAGGGCAGCTAGGGTTTCGTCACGTGGTCAATATCTCATTGGGAAAACTTGTGTTTTTTCTAGCTATACAGGGTTATTTCTAATCAATTAGCATCCTTTTAGGGGCTTGTGTTCTACGACTTTTGTCAAAACTAAAAAAAAATATGTTCACTATTATTTATTTTTTTAGTTTTGACGAAAGTCGCTGAACAAAAGTTGTTAGTTTTGATGTACAGAATAAGCCCCTAAAAGGATGCTAATTTATTATAAATAACCCTGTATAGACCTTAGAATAAACCGTAGCGCGCGGTGATCTACTTTTTTCGCGCGATGCCAGCTGAGAATGCAAATATTTTAAATGCTTTATTTTAATAATCTGTTTGCAAACAATTCAAATCTATATTTATGAATATGAATTACGATCTTTTTTAATTCTTATAAGGTTTGCGTTTGACTACATACTGCCTGATTTTAAGCAGATATGGGTGAAAACTTGTAGGGGACTCTATAGGTAGACACATACCTCCCGCGGGAGAACGCAAGAGGGTGACAATTTTTTTTTAAATATGGGTGTCATGTTGTATGGGTATGTTCCCTTATTTCGTATTAAGTTTAAGTATCTATCTATAATAACATTTTTCAACAATTAAGCCTCAAAAAACTGGGATCATTTCATAAAAAAAACTATACAAGAATCACATTATAATTTTACTAATGTATACAAATCACAGTTTCATTTCAAATGGAAAAAATATAACCAAATATTATGTTTTATAAATGCGTGGCAAGTATTATCATATCAATAGGAAGAAGGATATATAAGCCCACAGGAGTTTTTAGATGAAAGTAGACATGGGATGAACTCTAATATTGCGATCAAAATATCAGCGATTTCATGTATTACATATATTATACAGTTTATTTGCAATTTCAGAAGTGAGCCCACTGTGCAAGCTATACATAATGACTTGTTACTAAAGGGAAGTGGACTTAAAATTTCCTTTTTAAATATCCCAATATTACACTACACATACGCAGGACATATTTAATGATATGAATAAATCCTTAATACATTGTGATTTTTTTTACTATAAAATATATGTCATTAATTTAATTAATGCTTGCACCAACTTGATCAATGAGCAGTCATCGTATGTTGTTATCTCATTTCATTGCACTGAATAAAATGAAATAGCAACATAACTGGAAGCTTAGTTCTTGTTTGTACCAGTATAATATGATTAGAAATTATTTTTTCAATACCAATGGTGGACTGGAACTAAAAGTAAGTACAATTAGTATCTTTAAATATATCCATTGTCTGTGTAAATATTCAATAATTAAGTTAATAAAATAGATTTTTATGGAATTTTTAATTCAAAAAACATGTGTCCTGTTTACAGTAAATTGAAAAAATACCTTCTTACATTCACAATAATAAATAATAATGAAATGATTTTATCTACAATATTATGAATGGATTATGAATTGACCCTGTTCATTATTATTTTGTCATTTTCACTTTATTGTCTATACAACAAGAGCTTTTTGGTGAACATTTTTGAGCAGCCTTGGAAAAATATGGCTGAGGCATCATTTGAGTCGAATAGCATCCAGATTATTTCTTGAAAATAATTAAAAATTGAGTACAATTTTTCCCAAACTGCTGGAAAAAACGTTGACCAAAAAGCACTTTTTGACTAGACTATAATATCAGACCATTATTTACAACGGAAGTGTAAAAGCAATCGTTAAGAGATTCTTTGAGATAGGTATAATTATAAAACAACATTATTATAAATATGCTGCATGAAAATAACTGAAACATTTGTGCTGGTATCATAGACGTAGCCTCGGGCAAGGATGGGTGTTTTTAGGGTTTCCACCCTAAAAACTTCGTAGCCCGCCCCAGAAAGCTTAAAAATCAATAAATCTATATTTCTGGGGTGGACAAAAGTAGCTAGCTGCCCTGAAAATAAAATCTCTAGCTACGTCAACGACCGGTATAATCAATACTTCTGGTCTTGTCATATTACTGTACAAATTCATTAATCCTCTCTTCATAATTATGATCATCGTCACAACGATCGTATGACCATGATCATAATGATCATACTTGACTTTGGTCTCGGGGATCACTGCCGCGTTGACCGTAATCACAGTGACTAAATTGGACCACAGTTATAGTCACTAAATAGGACCATAGTTACAGAGACTAAATAGGACCAGTTACAGTGACTAAATAGGACCACAGTTACAGTGACTAAATAGGACCAGAGTTACATGGACTAAATAGGACAACAGTTACAGTGACTAATTAGTGCACAGTTACAGTGACTAAATTGGACCACAGTTACAGTCACTAAATAGGACCACAGTTACAGTGACTAAATAGGACCACAGTTACAGTTACTAAATAGAACTACAGTTACAGTGACTAAATAGGACCACAGATACAGTCACTAAATAAGATCACAGTTTCAGTGATTAAAATTAAATAGGACCACAGTTACAATGACTAAATAAGAACACAATTACATTAACCTCGTATAATTAGTCACTGGGACCAATTTAAGCTATGGCTGCATAGATCGCATTGTAACAGTCATAATATTAGGATGTGAAATAAATCCATAGGACTATACTATAGCCATTGGGAGCAACTAATAGTATTATAATCACAGTAACGACACAAAACCATGGTTACAAGATAGTAAAACAGGATTATCTGCTTCTACCAGTTCTGGATAGCTCTGTATAATCAATAGGGCAAACTCTGACCAAATAATCAACCAATCACTGACTGAAACCGAGCCCGTATTCTAATAATGCACCAATTAGAATAGCCCAAATGGTTAATAAATCAAGACCTGGGACTGGTCACATGATAACAGGATGTCTCAATGTGATGGAAGCTGAGACTTTAAATAATCACTGTGAGAATTTTAAACCTCAGTCTACTCAGTACCAGTGACCAAATAAGTCCTTGGTGACCACTCGAGACCAGTCAACATGACTACAAATCACTTTCCTTGAGCTTCAGCACACACTAGCGTCGTCTAACCGTTCACTCACACAGATACACTATATACAACAAACGCGTTGGTAGTTACGAGGCTCGTCTCTTTAAAGTCACTTTGCCCCGCGCTAACTGTGACACATATATTCTGATCCTTTCAAGGTTCTGCTTCTTTACCCATATCTGAAACAATACAATTAATATTATAATACGGAAGATAGTTTTATTAGAGCATATCAGGAGCCTATAAATTATGATATTCAAAAACATTCTATTCCTACTAAATATACAGAAAACAAGTTTAGGAATAGTGATGTACAGCAGAGTACACTTAGTTAGTTAGTACTGAGCAAAGACAGTTTAAAAAAAATTGAAAAATAATTATTTTAAAAACCAGCTTTTACTGAACAAGTACTCGCCAAGATGAATCAAACAAGCCGAAAACCGATGGGTTTGCGACGTTTCGTTACACAGTTTCTAGGACCACCTTCCAGCTCCATCATCAGACCCTGGTTACCATTGAAAGAAAAACTACTCGTCAAGACGATTCAAATGAGCCCAAACTCAGTAAGGTTGTTTCGTTTCATTACAAAGTTTCTTTAGCCACCCTCCAGCTGCATCATCAGATCAGCACCATGTCATCATAATATTGCATTGTCACGCAATTTACACATGTATGCAAAATTTCAGCTGAACCGGGAAGTGGATCAAATTTAACTTGCAAGATTTGATTACAGACAACGGTGAAAACAGGTAAAAGTAGCTTGTAATAACAGCTTGTAATAAGGGAAGACCAGTGACATTCAAACATAATACCCATTATGTATGGTTCGGGTCAGCCCGGATTACGATGTTACCTCCCCGAATGACAAAAATGGAGATAGGCGCTAACACATGCAGTGCAAGCGAAACGAGTACGAAGCGAGCGAGTCCTGGACCCATTTGAAAACCCAGAGCCAGATGTTGCGACTGAGTCACTTGTCTTCCTTTTTAGAAACTATCAATAGTACTGAGTGAATCTAAATCTATTACTTAGTACTGACAGACTGCATTGTCCAGTTAGCAGCTAATACTGACTGTGTCGACGGTGATGTATTAGTTACCAGTTAGTACTGACGGGATAATCCACCAACCCGCACTGGGCCAGCGTGGTGGATATGGCCCAAACACCCTTCGTGGGTAGGCCTATGTCCTGCAGTGGACTATTAAAAAGGCTGACACAGTACTGACAGGATGGTGGCTAATGTGCAGTTAGCAATCTACTATACAATGTGTTCGTCTACCGGTGTCGGAGCCTTATGCGGTGACATCTATGGCAAATTTTGAACAACTTTTACTATGGAACCAACTCTGAAAACGTAAAAAAAAAAACTGCTGTTCCATACTTATATTTTTCATAGACTTTCGACAAAAAGTATGGAAAAGCTGTTTTTTTGGGTTTTTAGAGTTGATCCCACATTAAAGTTCGCACATACGTCACCGCTTGAGATACTGTTCTTTGTAATCTATATAGCATATACCTACTACTGGCCGCGTCGCCGGTTAGGCATAGGCTGAATCATACAAGTCGGATGTGAAGTTAGCTACAAGCTGCGCAATATCAAATCTACGCGCAGCTTTATGTGAGCTTCAGTCAGGGTTGTATAACACAGCTTATAGGTAAATTCACATCCGCCGACTTGTATGTTCCGGCCTATAACAGTGAGTACTGACCGTGTCATCGGTGATGTACAGTTAGGTAACAGCGAGTACTGGTTGCATTGTCAGTGTTGTTCAGTTGGTAACAGTGAGTACTGACCGCGTCGTCGGTGATGTACAGTTAGGTAACAGTGAGTACTGGCTGCATTGTCGGTGTTGTACAATTAGATAACAGTGAGTAATGACCGCATCGTCGGTGATGTACAGTTAGGTAACAGTGAGTACTGGCTGCATTGTCGGTGTTGTTCAGTTAGGTAACAGTGAGTACTGGCTGCATTGGTGTTGTACAGTTAGGTAACAGTGAGTACTGATCGCGTCGTCGGTGATGTACAGTTAGGTAACAGTGAGTACTGGCTGCATTGTCAGTGTTGTACAGTTGTTAACAGTGAGTACTAACCGCATCGTCGGTGATATACAGTTATGTAACAGTGAGTACTGGCTGCAGTGGTGTTGTACAGTTAGGTAACAGTGAGTACCGGCTGCATTGTCGGTGTTGTTCAGTTAGGTAACAGTGAGTACTGGCTGCATTGGTGTTGTACAGTTAGGTAACAGTGAGTACTGATCGCGTCGTCGGTGATGTACAGTTAGGTAACAGTGAGTACTGGCTGCATTGTCAGTGTTGTACAGTTGTTAACAGTGAGTACTAACCGCATCGTCGGTGATATACAGTTATGTAACAGTGAGTACTGGCTGCAGTGGTGTTGTACAGTTAGGTAACAGTGAGTACCGGCTGCATTGTTAGTGTTGTACAGTTAGGTAACAGTGAGTACTGATCGCGTCGTCGGTGATGTACAGTTAGGTAACAGTAAGTACTGGCTGCATTGTTGGTGTTGTACAGTTAGGTAACAGTGAGTACTGATCGCGTCGTCGGTGATGTACAGTTAGGTAACAGTGAGTACTGGCTGCATTGTCAGTGTTGTACAGTTGTTAACAGTGAGTACTAACCGCATCGTCGGTGATATACAGTTATGTAACAGTGAGTACTGGCTGCAGTGGTGTTGTACAGTTAGGTAACAGTGAGTACCGGCTGCATTGTTAGTATTGTACAGTTAGGTAACAGTGAGTACTGATCGCGTCGTCGGTGATGTACAGTTAGGTAACAGTAAGTACTGGCTGCATTGTTGGTGTTGTACAGTTAGGTAACAGTGAGTACTGATCGCGTCGTCGGTGATGTACAGTTAGGTAACAGTGAGTACTGGCTGCATTGTCAGTGTTGTACAGTTGTTAACAGTGAGTACTAACCGCATCGTCGGTGATATACAGTTATGTAACAGTGAGTACTGGCTGCAGTGGTGTTGTACAGTTAGGTAACAGTGAGTACCGGCTGCATTGTTAGTGTTGTACAGTTAGGTAACAGTGAGTACTGATCGCGTCGTCGGTGATGTACAGTTAGGTAACAGTAAGTACTGGCTGCATTGTTGGTGTTGTACAGTTAGGTAACAGTGAGTACTGATCGCGTCGTCGGTGATGTACAGTTAGGTAACAGTGAGTACTGGCTGCATTGTCAGTGTTGTACAGTTGTTAACAGTGAGTACTAACCGCATCGTCGGTGATATACAGTTATGTAACAGTGAGTACTGGCTGCAGTGGTGTTGTACAGTTAGGTAACAGTGAGTACCGGCTGCATTGTTAGTATTGTACAGTTAGGTAACAGTGAGTACTGATCGCGTCGTCGGTGATGTACAGTTAGGTAACAGTAAGTACTGGCTGCACTGTCGGTGTTGTACAGTTAGGTAACAGTGAGTACTGACCGCGTCGTCGGTGATGGCGTGTATGTGTCCCGAGAGGCGCGGCTGGTCGCGGCCCTCCACCAGCACGCTCTGCCCCCGGTGAAACCAGCGCCGCTCGTACAGCAGCTTGCCGTCCTCTACCCGCGTCTCGGCCGCTTCGTTTGATTCCCGCACTGGAGACTCGCCTATCAACAAAAATAAGATTACAACTCTTTTAAATAGAAAGTTTGCTAAGATCAAGTTGCTAACTGTGGCGACAGTTTATAAACCGCCTGAAAGCTTCTGACGTGGTTATGACACCCACAGTTGTTGATTCAAAGAAAAGTAGAGCAAACATTACTATGGTAAAGTAAAGTTTGCTTGACTTTGGTGCTCGGCGAGGATCATCTATCAAAGCTAAATCAAGAGAAGGTATAATATCAGCAGTGAAGTCACTTACAGGAGGTTGAATTGAGATGCTTCCGATGCGGTATTGGAGCATGCCTTGGAGGTGGAGAGTGCCTCGCGATGGCTCGTAGGTCTGCCTCGATGTCTCGCTCGTCCAGCTGGAAGGTGAGCGTGGTAGCGAGCGGCTTGCGGCGCTTTTCTGGTGCCGGGGCCGGTTCGTTAGCTCGCCGTCGTAGGATGCGCTTCATTACTGGCTTCACCTGGACAATGGGAACACAATGTTAGCGTAGTAAGCCATGGAAAATTAAAGAGAGTAGAAGCCAGAAGTAGAGCTGGCGCGGGCGGCTCAAAATAAACCGCCGGATTTGTTGACGGCATAGCTACCGGCATAGTATGTAGGAGCCTTAAGCTTGAAAATATTACGGATATGAATACAGCAACGTAAAGAAACTGCTATAACCAATGACATAATTTAACACAAGTTACACTTGAACTATTGATCAAATGCCACATTGGCATCACAGCAATGTGGCGGTAAAATATATAATTTACATACTTCCATAGAGTCTCCGTTGAGTTCCATGCTGTGCCGCTCGCTCTCGATCATCTTCCTCTTATCCTCAAAGTCATTGAGCAGGTTCTCCCGCAGCTCCACCTTCTTCTCCTCAAACTCCTTGGCAGCAGCTTTCTTCTCTGCTATGTACTCTCTTTCCACCACATCATACATGTGGTCTCTGGAAAATAATAATAAAAATAAATATAAAATAAAAAATAGCCTTTATCCACTAATATAATAATATAACCTTATAAAACATTGTTCTCTATTGTTTTCTACTCTCTTTTTGTACAGTAAAATCGAATAATTGAATATTTTAGTTAACAAAAGGCAAAGACCCTAGAGTCAGTGGTTTGTAATTTTCCAATAAAAAAAAAATTGTTCTTATTTCTATTTCGTAAATACTAGGTTGTCCACCCTGGACATAGGCCTCCTCTAGAAGTTGCCACTGCTCCATATCTCTGGCTTAGAAAATAATACATTCACTTAATCTACATATCAATTTTAAATCACTCACAGCTAACATGGATAAATGGTGTGCCAAGTGCTAAGGTACACTGCACATATCGAAACTTATTATATATTAGTTATAGGGCAGTTTGTGGCAACCCACAAACTGCTCTCAGGTATACTGAACGCCACACAAATTGAAAGATGGGAAGTTAGCCGCAGAGAGCTGCGCAAACGCCAAAATATAGACGTTAGCGGGTGCCAGAGAAACGAGACACTGGCACACACCCGCCCGCCAACCTCGTGCCCCGCGCGCTCCCTACGCCCGAGCTCACTACTTCGCCATTTGTATAGGCACACACATGCGCAATAATTAGCGAATCACGGCGAAGTGTCATCTGCGGCTAACTTCCCATCTTTCAATTTGTGTGGCGCTCAGTATATGTACTGATATAAGAGACCAGTTTTGTAAAATATCAAGATGAGATTGGTTAGAGATGATGCTGAATATGCTGATTTAGAAAATATTTTTAAATCAGAAATGGCGATAAACATACTTAGTATAAAACACACAAATTATACAGTGTTATCTGCTAGCCTTGTACTATGTCGAAAGGGGATGATGATTGAGACCATAATTATGAATAAATTTTGTTATGGGGCCAGCTCAGAAATCGAGAAAAAAAAAACAACTGTTCCAAACAAAATTGCACCTTGGAATCAAAAAAATTTATAAAACAGCTGATAATTTATTCTCGAATTCCAGGTTGTCCCTATGGTAAAAGTTGTTCATAATGATGATTTGAATAACCTCTTTTCGGCTTAGTACACCAGTTCTGGATAACCCTGTACACCTTGTGATTTCACACCTTTAGGACAATACGCATAATTTGCTCTATAAATGAAAAAATGACTGTCAGGAAACATACTTGTATATCCTATTGAGCCGTAGCCTCTCATGCAACTGATGCTCGAGCCTCTTCACCCGGCGCAGGAACTCAGGGTGCACACCCTCTTCTAACTGCTGCAGCTGCTTCTTTATGCTTGCTAGCTTGTCTTGGAACAATCTGTAAAACAAATTTACAGAGACATTATTTTATGCAAGTTATACACAAATTGCACAGCTGGAAGCTAAATAAAATATACTTAGTGTAATCTTGCTCATGCAATGAGTGTGTATAATGATATCCCACTTGGAGTGTATTGTGCTTTCTCCGTTTTGCCAAAAATATAAATAAATAATAATAAATCCACCACAGCAATATTGCATGAACTTAGACATTTATATGTGTAAGTTCATGCAATATTCCCTAGAAATACAATCCAACTAATATTATAAATGCAAAATTTTATTAATATGTATGGATGTTTGAACTTTTCACAAACAGCTGAACCGATTTAGATGAAATTTGGTATGGAGGTAGCTTAGACCTTGGATTAACACATAGGCTACTTTTTGTTTCGGGCTAACAAGGGTAACACAGCAGGGCGCAGCTAGTTGCATATAACAATGTAAGTTAAAGCAAAAAAGATATACCTAATAATATGGTTAAAGATAAAGTTTATTTCACATCATACAATTTGAAAAGTTCATGAAATAACCAATTCATGCAGACTTCAATTAAACCAAACCAACCAAAACCTACTATTTTGTTATTTTTTTTTAATTTGATAATTATGGTTGTCATGAAATAAAAGGTTCTGAATAATATTAAAGAGGATACTTACTGTTCTTTCCTCTCATTCTGTGTCTCAGGTGGATCATCAGTGTTTGCTATTTCTGTCTCGCTTGCTTCTTCAGTATCTGCAAATACAAGATTATTTCAAGTAAAGACCACCATGTAGGCCGAATCTCACTTCTTGGTGGCTGTGAAGTTAGCCACAAGCTGCGCAAAACACAATCCCGACTGAAGCTCATACAAATTGATGATTCTTTGATAGCATGTCATTTGCATAAATTTTTTAAGTGAAAAATAGCATGTTTCCCGAATAAGGATCACCATCCCTGCCATAGATCAAAAGACCTTTTTGTTTGAAAAAAATATAATCCTTGTGCTAATCCTAAATTTGTAGTGATAAATACTCAAACTATGCTTCAAGAAATTAGAAAAAATATATTTTCTAAATTTTTTGGGTAGGCTTCTAAGTTCTACTGAACACAAAAAAATTAACTACAACTCGACCAAGCTAAGTTTGCACCTCGCATCTGCAAATAAGAATTCACTGT
This sequence comes from Hypomecis punctinalis, assembly GCA_949316475.1. NCBI lineage: Eukaryota > Metazoa > Arthropoda > Insecta > Lepidoptera > Geometridae > Hypomecis > Hypomecis punctinalis. Next base: position 23,488,569 of record OX438803.1, read on the forward strand.
AAAAAAGACTTTAAAGAAGTAAACAAATGTTAGATTTACTTTGCATTTATTGTTTTTAACACTATATTATACATAGATGCATTAAAATACACACAAAAAAATGTGAGGTGGAAACTTAGCTTGGAGTTGAAGGTATAGACATTTTTTACAATGTAATTAAAATATTTAATCAGGTATTTTCTTACTATGTAGCCTGTGAAATTGTAGGCATGGCAAACCAAATGTGTAAAGAATTGATAACTTGTGCAATTTCTAATTTGACATGGAGAAAGTGTAGGTATATGAAGAGAGTATTCTTGGTAAGAATTACACACTCAAGTACAGCAGTCTTTTAGTTTAATGTAGATCTCATTTCTGCAAGGAGTACTGTACTGTACATAAATATATGGATTCAGACAAAAATTACTGACTCCATTTACAAATTGTTTTAATGATTGTTGATAGATTCATGGGGTTATGATGAAAAATTATGATGTGGTTAGTCCAATAAGAAACTACTATCATTATGAGGTCGGTAAATAATAAATTAATATGTGAACTACTAAAAGAACCAAATCAATATTTAGGATTTTTTATGGTGAAAGTGACACAATAACATCTCCATTACGTCATCAAACAGGTAGGTCGCGAATACGCGGGAACGGCTGCACAGTGGTGTACACATTAACCTTGTTGTAATTACGTAACCACTGTTTACATGTCATACGCTGGGAGATAAGCATGCGTGCCTGTTTGTGGTCAAAACATGATAAGCACCACTCAAACACGGGACCAAGTGGACAAAGACAAAGATGTAAACTTGACCTACCTTCGTCACTGTCTTCGGCTGGCGCTGGCGGCTGCAGTGAGTCCTCCCGGTCCCTGTATTCATCTAGGTCGTCATATCCATCGTCCTCGAAGTCATACTCATCCCCCGGCCCCGAATAAGGTGATCCTTGGTAAGACATAGTCGAGGCGACGCGTAACAGTTGCATACAGATTAAATGCGATCACGACTCCGGAAACGAAATTTGTACACGAGCAATGGTAATTGGACTCGAGAGCGATACGCGGCAATCGCCAGTTATGTCACTCATAAAAAGAATTTTAGAATAATTCCACTTCGACGAAAAAACGAAATCGGAGCAAATTGAAGCTGTTTTACGTCAAACAAAAAGCATCGTGAACTTCGACAATTTTGGAAAGAGAGAGATTCTTGTTATTGTGGCGCTAGTGTTGCGCATATCACAATGAGAGAGAGCGAGAGATCCGTTAGTTTCACGATTTTGCCATTTATTTCTAGACCTAATTCCATAGATAAGAGGTGGTTGATAGTGATGCTGTTTATAAAATCGACTATCAATTTCTCACGACTATATTCATTAAAAAATTCTTATGGTGGTGTAGTGTTGATGATGATGTTGATGAGTATTGTACTGGCCATAGTGTAGCAGCAGGTGAAAGTCAATATGTAGTTATCAAGAACAGTATTAAGGACAATCTTACACCTGAAACTTTTAAAATGTTTTTGTTTCATGATTTAAATTAATTTATGTTACAGGTGGAGCAAGCTGAAAACGCTATTTAAATATTGGTTAATTCAGTAAAAACGACACTAATCGAAGCGAAGCGATAAGCGAAGGAAAGCAAAAACGTTTTAAAATGCTCTCCAGCACTAATACGAACTCAGTATCGACCAACTAAACTAAATATTACAAAAATACTGTTGATTTTTAGATAGATTTAATCACATATCCTTCAAGTAATTTTATTATTAAGATAAAAACTTTTTATCATAATAATAAAATGTGCTAATGCTGTACTAATAAGCTGTGCTAATGATTTCATGGATTATTAACTAACCAATGAAAAATAAACAAGATTTATCTATTCATACGATATAAAATACTAATACCTAATGTGATGATTATCCTTCTTCGTTTCTATATAGTTTTCGTACTCTATGAACGATTGTCAGTAAGATCGTAAGATGTCAATATGTAGAGTGCATTTTTGCTAATTAAAGCCTAAATACGAGGTATTTATCTTTATTACAATTTAATTAGCAAAATGGAAAAATATTTACGCCCTGATCGTTTTGACGAAGATCCATCTTCGAACGAAGATTTGTCCCCTCAGTAGACGCACTGGAAAAAAACCTTTGAAAATTTTCTGACAGCTGTCTCCGGTGAAAAATCTTCAGTAAAAGTTGATAAATTCCAACTTTTGGCCAATCACATATCGCCTAAAATATTTGTGTACCTACAAGATTGTACCGATTACGACATCGCAATACAAAAACTCGACTCACTGTTTCTCAAACCACCAAATGAAATCTACTCCAGGTACAAACTATCAAAACGATCGCAGCAAACAGGTGAGACTGTGGACCAATATTTACAAGCATTACGGCTGCTCTCCAAAGGATGCAACTTCAAAAATATAACTGCCGAACAGAATGAAAATGAATTTATAAGAGATTCATTCATAGCTGGACTTTCTTCGTCCTCTGTACGACAAAGGCTACTAGAAAACAGCACACTCACGTTAGATGAAGCACACAAACAAGCACGCGCATTAGAGTTGGCGCGTATACATAACGATAGTTACCAGCAAGCCTCTACCAGTTCTTTTGTCAATGCAGCCATTACTAACAGTAAAAGAGAAAGTATACAGGAAACTTGTTACTTCTGTGGTAATAAGAGACATGCACGACAAAACTGTCCCGCTGCTGGTACCACCTGTTTGAAGTGCAATAAAAGAGGACACTTTGCAAAGGTTTGCAGAAGTGCTGATCTACACCAGAGTGCAAGCACCGGTTATAATGAACCACTTGCTGCAAAGGAAGATAAAAAGCTACTGTCACACGTTGTTGCTGGGACGGCTAATCTTGAAAAAGCCAAATTAGAAATCACTATTGACAAATGCTACAAAGCCAATGCCTTAATCGACACAGGAAGCACTACAAGTTTCATAGATAAACGTCTTATTCATAAATATGGAATAAAAGCGAATTCATGTGATCAAAATATAACAATGGCGGCTTCAGATCTACAAAGAAAGGTTAACTCACGATGTTCAGTAAATATCGACATGCAAGGTCACAGTTTTCAAGCAGATTTGTTAATAATGGAAAATCTATGCGCTGACGTAATAATCGGCCATGATATTCTGGAAAAACACAAGACATTAGAGGTAAATTTTGGTGGACTCCGAGCGCCTTTGAAGTTGTGTACATTGACGCACGCCAACATTGAGCCAGTAAGCTTATTCCCGAATCTCTTGCCAAACTGTAAGCCAATAGCTGCTAAATCACGAAGATTTTCATATAGCGACAAACAATTCATTAAAGACGAGATAAAGAAACTCTTAGACGACGGGATAATAGAACCTAGCTTGTCGCCATGGAGGGCGCAAGTATTAGTAACGAGAAACGAGAACCATAAGAAAAGAATGTGGATAGATTACTCACAGACCATCAACAGATATACACAACTTGATGCGTATCCGCTGCCATGTATAGAAGATGTGGTGTCTAATATCGCTATGCACAGGGTTTTCAGCAAAATAGACTTAAAGAGCGCTTACCATCAATTTCCAATTATCGATCAAGAAAAGCCTTACACTGCATTCGAAGCCGAAGGTAACTTATATCAATTTCGTAGAATACCATTTGGGGTGACTAATGGAGTAGCAGTTTTTCAACGATCAATCAATGGAATCATAAAGAAAGAGAACCTGCGTGGTGTCTACGCCTATTTAGATGATATTACTATCTGTGGCAACAATCAGACAGATCATGATACAAAACTACAGCGTTTTCTCGACGTGGCCAAGCGGTATAATCTTACCCTAAACCTAGATAAGAGTGAATTCTCGCTAAAGAACATAAACATCTTAGGCTACAACATTTGTGATGGAGTAATAAAACCTGACCCAGATCGCCTTCGTCCCCTATCGGAGCTACCATTGCCTTCAGACAAAGCATCGCTGCGTAGAGCATTGGGATTTTTCGCTCATTATTCCAAATGGGTGCCAAAATTCTCGGAGAAAATTCAACCTCTTTTATCGCAAACTTTTCCACTGGCATCTAACGCAGTAAGCGCTTTTGAAGCCTTGAAACAAGAGATATCGTCCTCGGCAGTAAACGCAATTGATGACAAAATACCGTTCGTGGTAGAGACGGACGCGTCTGATAATGCCATTGCGGGAACTTTATCGCAAAATGGCCGTCCTGTTGCATTCTTTTCTAGAACCCTTCACAGCAGTGAGCGAAACCACCCTGCTATAGAAAAGGAAGCTGCAGCCATTGTTGAATGCCTCCGGAAATGGAGACAATTCCTAATCGGAAGAGCCTTCAAGCTAATAACAGACCAAAAATCGGTTGCCTTTATGTTTCATCAGAGACATACTTCAAGGATAAAAAATGACAAGATTCAACGTTGGCGGTTAGAGCTCTCTGCATATAATTTTGATATTGTGTACCGCCCTGGAAGAGAAAATGTAGCAGCCGATGCATTATCAAGGGCTGTAACGCCACTCGTAGCCTCTACAACTGGATCGTCGCATGAAAACGCATTGAAAGAGTTACACAACACTTTATGTCACCCCGGTATAACAAGGATGCTACATTGGGTTCGAAGCAAAAATTTGCCTTTCTCCATTGACGAAATTAAACGAATAACTTCGAATTGTTCTATATGTGCTGAAGTAAAACCTCGTTTTCATCAAAATGTCGGAAAACTCATCAAAGCGACGGCTCCTTTTGAACGAATCTCTATAGATTTTAAAGGACCGCTTCCTTCAGACGGAACTCGGAGAAACCGATACATTTTGACTATCGTGGATGAATACTCCCGTTTTCCTTTCGCATACCCATGCCCAGACTTGAGTACCAATACGGTAATTGAAAAATTAGTGGACTTGTTCTCTGTATTCGGTATGCCGACCTACGTTCATTCTGATAGAGGCACATCTTTTCTGTCGAAAGAAATGAAGGAGTTTCTACACAACAAGGGCATTGCCACAAGCTACACAACGCCATATAATCCACAAGGGAATGGACAAACAGAAAGACACAATGGCATAATTTGGCGAACAATTCAATTGGCTATGAAAAGCCGTAACCTACCTATAACACGATGGGAAACAGTTTTGACTGAGGCTCTGCACTCTGTGCGATCGCTGTTATGTACAGCCACTAACGCCACTCCTCACGAACGTATGTTCTCCCACCCGAGAAGGTCCTCAAATGGTCAATCGATGCCCACCTGGCTTATTGCTCCAGGTAAAGCTTTAATGCGAAAGCATGTCAGAAGTAATAAATATGATTCGATGGTCGAGGAAGTAGAAACCCTTGAAACAAACCCGCAGCACTCACGAGTCCGACTGAGCACTGGGAGAGAAGTGGTGGTTTCAAATAGACATCTGGCTCCAGCTGGGGAGACAGACGATACTATCGAGTCAAACGATGAGGAGGACTTTGTAGATGCGTCTGATAATCAAACTGTAATAGAAGACGACACAGAGCCGGAGTTGCGTCGCTCACACAGAGTGCGCCACCCACCAGCACATCTCGCAGAGTATGTCACGGAATAAATATTAGCTGGGGAGAATGTGATGATTATCCTTCTTCGTTTCTATATAGTTTTCGTACTCTATGAACGATTGTCAGTAAGATCGTAAGATGTCAATATGTAGAGTGCATTTTTGCTAATTAAAGCCTAAATACGAGGTATTTATCTTTATTACACCTAACATAGGTGTTAGTATTAACTAACTACTTTAAGATACCAGGATACCACAATATAATAATTTAATATTAAATCGTATTATTTCGATTTTCAAATCGAAATCGATTTAAATCGTATTAGTCCGACTTTCATCAAAGTCGGACAAATCGATCATTTTATTAGTCCTAATCACAACACTTTTTTAATGATATTAAAAAAGTACTTCCTTGTCTATTGTTTTGTTTTTGACGTCACGTCACGAAGGCGGACGACGTCATCTTGAGTGAAAAATTTTTATTTTACTATTTATTTTGATAAATTAAACAGGTTACAAGTGATTCTACACGTTAATATTTTAAATTAAACAACGTAGTGATGTTTAATACCGGCTAAAGTGTCGTGTGTTTATAGTCAGTGAAGGTGACGCTTCCCTCCGTAGTGTCGGTGATGTAATTTGGGTGATTGGGTGGCTTCCTCGTCGTAGAAACTACAATGGAAGAATCCTCATTCACGATACCTGCCGACGACAATGGTGATACTGAGCTCGACCCTAGGATACAGGTCAGTGAGTGACTATATTGTACTGAATAACTGTGAACGTAGCGACTCGTAATTGCAAAGATGAGTGTCAACTTTGTAGATTATTTCGCCAACGAGCATAATGGATACGATATTCTGTACCAAAACATGAAATACGGACTGATTGCTAGCAAGGAATTGTCAGAGTATCTTAGGGAGAGATCTAACATTGAGGAGACGAATTCTAAATCGTTAGCAAAATTAGCGAAACAAGCTAACAGTAATTGTTCGCAGGGCACTTTCGCTCCGTTTTGGGGCGTACTTAAATGTTCCGCCGAGAAACTGTCCAATTTACATCAGCACATGTTTCAAAAAGTTAGTGAATTGGTCAAAGATGTAGCCCGTTACGCTGAAGAGCTTCACAAAAAACATAAAGCTGTTAAGGACTCTGAATCTAGCACTTTAGAGGTAGTACTTCTCATTCAAAATACTAAACAAGCCTTACAAAAAGCTAAGGATGTATACACAACTAAATCTGCAGAGTTGGAGAAGCTACGGAAGGACAGTGGTTCTGCCAAAGACATTGAAAAGGCTGAAGTAAAACTGAAAAAGCTTCATGAAGACTACAGGCAACTGGCTGAAAAGTACAATCTAGTGAAACAGGATTTTGAAAAGAAAATGACACAGACTTGTAAACATTTCCAGGATGTGGAAGAAGCACATTTAAAACAAATGAAACAGTTTGTAAATGCTTACGCTGAAATCATACAGAACAATCACGATCTGATGGGGCAGGTCCATAGAGACTTTAAGCACCAGTGTCTCGAACTAACTGTAGAAAAACTACTAGAACAGTTTCTTATAGAGAAATACAACGCAATAGAAAAGGCAGTTTTAGTTGAACTACCTCCATCGTTGCCCAAACCTAGCTCAGCAAATAATTCAATATCAGAAGCAGATCAGATATCCACAGTCTCTAACGGCTCTCACAAGCCAGCCCCACCTGCCAAGGCACCAAAAAAGGAGCCTTCATTTGCAACAAAGACTTCTAGGAGGACCACTTCTTTACTAAACCTATTTACACCAAATTTTCAAAGTAAAGATGAACCAAGTGGTAGCGTAGAAGGTGTCGCCCCGTGCTCGGCGCCATCGAGTCCCAGCGGCACCCCCGCTACCCCTGTGGCTCCAGACAAAGACGAAAACATGGGTCGAACAACTCTCAGAGAATCTAAATGGTTCTTGAGAAGCAAAAGAACGAAAGCCAAGCCGAAAAAATCAAAAAAGAAGAAGGACGAGATTTCGGAAAACTCCAATGTCGGCGATAAGTCTGACTTGGAAGAAAAAGAGGAGGAAGCTCCTACAAAAGAGGATTTGATGAACTCTCCGGAGGTAGATGAGGAAGGTTACTGCATCAGACCAAAAGACGAAAAGGGCAGTGTGTACTCTTCATCAGATTCGGATTCAGACGAAGATAGAGAGGAAAAGAAAATCCATGTAGAAATAAAGCCAATAAGCAATGGCACTCCACAGATGTCTGCAAGTGTTGACGAACTTCGAGCGACCGTCGAAAATATCTCCTTGTACAAGATCGGCACTGCGAGACGCGGATCGAACGCAAACACGAGCAAAGCGAGTAGTGATTTACTCGACTTAAACTTCTTTCAAAGTCCTTCAGCTAGCAATCCGACATCGCCACATGGAAACGTATCGAATCCGTACGCACCTTTACAGGGGAACCAGACTCATATGCTGGAGAGTCCTACTCCGATATCAAACGCCGAAGTGGGAGATCTCTTCTCGGAAGTAGGGGAAATGAATCAAAACACCGTGCGGACGTCGACTCCCACAATATCGACTATCTCGCTTCCCCGACCGCCGTCGCGGCGCTCCGAAGGCGACTTCCGAGCGGGAGGCTCCTCGGGCTCCCGCGGGCCCTCACCGCTGACCATCGGCATGGCGGACACCATCCCTCTAGCAGTCGCGTTCCACGAGATCATTCACTCATACTTCCGTGGTACAGACGAGGCCAAATGCCAAGTGAAAATGTCTGGAGACATGATGCTTTCGTTTCCGACCGGTATTGTGGGGGTGTTAGCTAACAATCCGAATCCAGCTAAACTATGTTTCCGTTTGAAAAATATCCACCGATTGGACAATGTACTGCCTAATAAACAGCTGATTACTATTAACGCGCAGCTGTCGACGCGCGACACTACCGTCCTAGAGTTTAACATGCCGGCGCTCAGCTCGCTCCTTAAGCGACAATCAGAAAAGAACCCGACCGCTCAGTATTTCAACGTGGACATCCTGAAGTACCAGATACGCCCGCGAGCCGGCGCGGCATCGTGCCCGCTGCAGCTCGTATCCTATTGGAAATGCGAGCGGGAGCATACGGATCTGAAGGTGGATTACAAGTACAATCAACACGCGATGTCGCCGGCCTCGCCACTGCTTAACGTTTCGGTGTGTGTTCCGATGGGTGGAGGCGTGAAGAACGTGATCGCGATGCCTAAAGCGACGTGGACCGGGGAGGGGGGCGGGGGGCAAGCGTTGTGGCGGTTCACAGAACTGTCGCAGCATTCCGAGGAACGCGGTGTGGGGTCGTTGAAGGCGCGCTTCGAGCTGGGCGCGGGCCCGTCGCCGCGCGCGACCATCTCCGCCCAGTTCAACTGCGAGGGCGCCACTCTCTCGGGTATCGAGTTCGAGCTGGTGGGCGCGGGCTACCGGCTCTCGCTCGTGAAGCGCCGTTTCGTCTCCGGGAAGTACATTTGTGATAGTGAAGTGCACTGATCCCGGTACGCCGCAGCGCTGCATAGCGCGCTTATGTGAACGTCTGTAAACCCCCCCATATGTCTGCATTTGCGGCGCGTTAGAATTCTCTCGTTCCCGAGGTTTTGTACCTTATAGGACTGTTTCCTGTCCACGAAAAGTTACGATTTTATCTCAAATAGTTGTCAATTTTTCAATTTAAAAATAGATATAATTTCCGAATTGTATTATTCATTAGATATACGTTTTGATGGATTCTAACTTATTTTCTGAATAGGAATTGTGCCATTTACTGTATTTGTATATTTTCACGAGGTGTTGTTTGCTGTGCACACGGGTGTGATACCTTTGTATGATAGGAACATTTCATCACAATGTAATATTGTAAAGACCTTTCCAAACTCTTTGGATGATTGTAAATATTGTCATGACCCCAGAAACATCAAGCTTTAAAGCAATAATGTAATGTAAGCAGGTCTTTGGTACATTATAATTGATAAATTATATTTTCAATGTTATAATATATTATTTCATTTTGAAATGATCACTTCTGCTTTGTTTCTTTGGAATGTATTCTGTATTTAGGATGTTGATTTAACTATAGTTTAACGGCCTAATAATTATATCTTTTATGTTTTATTTGTCAAAGACCAGGCTGCAAGCACTGTTATGAATGGTGTATTAAATTTCCAATATTTTATATTAATATGTAACTGCAAAAAAGGTCTGGGGCGGCTGGTTGTATTAGCCTTGGTGGCCACAACACAACTTGTCTTATTCAGCACACATATTCATTGTTTATTGCTCGAAGTATATAACCTAGTTTCTTTTTGCCTACGATTGAATATCAAGGGCCCACTAAGTAAGGCGTATTTTAATCCTTGCGGCATCCTATTACGATATAATTATACATCTGGGAAATTCGTTACTCCGTGTCAAGAACCAGATTCTTCCATTATCCCAGCTAATATCCTAATGGGAACCTAGTTACAAGTCATGATGCTGCTTGTCTGAAGTGCCCATCGTCACTTGCGTAAAAATCGCAGCTAGAATCTATTTAATGTTCCTGCAAAGTTTCAGGAACTATACAATAGAACAAAGAAATAATAGATTTTATATCAAAAAAAATTCAATAAAAGTATTCTTAACACACTGGATGTGTAGTTGAAGACTAATATCATTTAAAAATGCCTTCTTTGAAGTTTTTATGCAGAGTGATGCCAAATTTATCCTGAAGTATTAAGGCGGCCTCCCTTCATTTGTTGTTACAGATAATGGTAATAATTTTGCTATGAAGCATGTCTGTTATAATAAAAATTTATTCTTTTTATTTTCTAAATTGTAACAATTTAAAATCTCGAATCTCTAACGTAATTAATTTCGATTTTATGTTGAATTTATTAACATTTGTTTAATTACATTTAGTGATTGGAATAATTCTAGGTTATACCTACATATGTATTCATTTGATATAATAGACATATTAATTATTATTTCCAGTGATAAATCACTTGATAAAACTATTTTAATGTGCACAATATGGTTAGAAATGGTATAAGCAATTTTGCAAAACTACAAATGTCTGACATTTCAAAAAAATATAAACATAAGGCATTATTATATTCATATTTTCATGCAATAAGAAATATAATGTCTTATAAGAATTTTTAAATCATAAAAAAAAGTTCAGTTCCATTTTTTCCTAGTATTGTAAAACTGTTTCTACCATTCTCCTACAAAGTTGCTAATTTATTTAGAGTAACAAGTATACAATTTACTCATTATTATGTAATCTCATTTGATTAAGTTTTGCAATGTTATAATAATAATGTTCACTAAGAAATCTGCACTATCTGAGAGGCTAGCCTTACAGCATTTATTAATACAGTATTGGCCTTAAAGCTCATAATATACTTATGTGGCAGTCAGGTCAAAGAATTAGGTCAGATTTGGAGCAGAAATTTGGCACAAATCCTATGACTCTCATTTTCAATATTCATCAAACTGTAGCCACGGAATAACTATTACTTTTTAAGTGAAGTGTTAAAAGTCGAAAACTATAAATGCTTATTTTTAAAGTTATCATGCCAATGCTATATATTTGCTGTCTCTTTCACTGCAATGCCCAATGCAATAAGAGTTACAGGCAAAATTATTGTTTACTGGATATTTTTGCTGTGCTAGCCTCGCCAGAATTCGAAGAGTAAACATGGATATATCCCTGCAGATTCCGCAATCATGATAATCTTAGCTCACCACCCATACCATTTGGTACATGACGTATCGGTCTAAACCAGTGTTTTTATTTTGTATTAATGGTGATGGTAATTGCTTGCCTTTTTGCTTGTTCTCACAACAAGTAAATTAGTGCACGAGAAAGGGACAACACAATGTCATAGCTACCAAACTTACACTGAAACTCAATAAAAGTAAATATTTTTTTTTACTGACAGTATGACTATATCTATCGCTGTCAAAGAGTTACTAAACCAATATTTGGTTTGTCTTAATCCCAATAACGTTACACTTTCCAGTGGCTTTCAGAAAAATAATTGTGCAAGATATCTGTAGAAGGTAATCTGTCAAGTAAATTAACCTCTTTAACCAAATTCAAAGTGTTCATAACATACTTTAAATGCTAAAGGTTAAACCACTTAGATCAACCGAATCATTCCATTTTAATCTTAAATCTTTTTATTTTAAGTCCCTAATTCCTTTATTTATCACAAGTACTAAAATTAAGGTGCATAATATTCGGCTAATATAAACTAACTTCATCTATTGTCTGTAATTAATTACTAGATAATCAAAAAATTCGCAAACTGAATGAGAAAGCTACATAAGTATGATAAAATATTTTTGTATTCTAGTAGAGCGCATGTATTCTAAATTGTATGTAATGTTATTGAAATAAAATTGTAATTTTAGCAGTTATTTTGTTTTAACTCTACGACCGTCAAGAAGAGATAATCAGTAAGTAATGAATACAATTGTTTGTAATTAGTCGCTTTTTGTAGGGACAGGAAACAATCCAAAAGGTACATGAAAAAGTATGACATGACATACATAGATAAAATTCGATATTTTCACGTTATCTCGTGTTTTTCTAAGATAGTATGACAGTCACCGGTCTTTCCGCGGCCAGTTTGGTCTCGCGTATGTTTTGAATCGTGTTGAGAAATTGCGTTTTTTTGGATTAATGCAGTTTCCCACTAAGCCGCGGATGTTTCCAGTCGCTACATGTTGCTTGCTGTTGCCAAATGTCGAGTATGACGTGGTGGTGCCGTGCGATTGCTTGAAGTTCTTTAAAACTTTTCAGGTGGAGCTGGAGAAGCTCAACGCCGCCACTGACGAGATCAACAAGCTTGAACTGGAGTTAGATGTGAGTTTTTTTATACTTTATTCAAAGTAGAATTTTGTAGCTTTAAAAGCGTTAGCGTACATTTCCACCAGGGCCTCGATTCTCTAGCGTAACGTAATGTACCTAGGTGATTCTTTATTTTCGTTGACTGGCTCAGTGGGCTCAACTTCTGGGTCAAAGAGGCTTGGGTTCGATCCCCACCCAGGGCAAATATTTATGTGATGAACATAAGTGTTTGCTCTGTGTCTGGGTGTTATTTAGTTACTATCTATCTATATAAGTATATATTTAAAAAAATAAGTATATGTAGTATATCAGTCTCTGGCAGCCATATCACAAGCTTTGCTTAGTTTGGGGTCAGAGGCCGTGTGTAAGATGTCCCCAAATATTTATTTCGAGTAAGTACAGTGATGTATTTTGCGAGCGTAAGTCATATTATGGTAAATTAAAAAAAAATCACAAAATTTCATGAAGCTTGGGTAATTTTGTATGATAATTGTAATTGTAGTGCGTGTTACGTGTCCAAAGCTAAGTATCAGCTTAGGGCCTAAAATCACCCTGCAGCGTGCGATATACACTGATAACTTATAAACAACTTTTACCATGGAACCAACTCCGAAATCACGAAAAAAAAAACGATTGTTCCCTAGAAAAAAATGTTTTTCGCTTAGGAATAAAGTAAGGGTATTGATGAAAAAGCAGCCTCAATCCACGATAAAATAACCTTTGTAGTTATGCAACCAATCGTAGAAGTACAAAAAACATTATTTAATGGATTCGGGGGCGTTTCTCGTGAAATAAGTAGGCATTGAGATAGATATTGAATCTTTTATCTCAGGATGACGAATGCAGCGCATTTCCGCAGTTTTTTCTATGAACTGTTGATAGGGTACTAAGAGAGATTTAGCTATATGACGCTAATCGTCAAATTAGTGTGTGTTCGTATCGATACTCTTCGTGGGTAGGCCTACGTCCTGCAGTGGACTATTAAAAAGGCTGGTACAGTACAGTACAGTACAGTATCGATACTAGTTGTATAAAAAAACTTACTAAACTATTTGTTCGTTTTTATTTATTTATCTGAAATTAGTTGTCTGACACAGAAATAAAATAATTTAAAAGGTGTTATTTTTAGCAAATATTAGTAAGTCGGTGTACTAATTTTTAAGGTGCACAAAAATCAACAAAGTTAACTACAAATAAAAAAAGTATCTCTCTTTTTGTAGGTTACTTTAATATTGACGAAATATGATAATATTTCCGACAGTTAACCCATAAATAGGTATTTACTCAAGGCTCATGGATATAGTACTGATAGTCTAGACGAAATTGCGCAATGTTTTTAAAAAACGTAAGAAAAGCAAATAGACTGACTCAGTGCTTTTAGCGATTGAGTTTAGTAAAGGGGCGGAAAGATCCTACAACGTCACGGGCAAACGGACAACAGTCAAGATTATTATTAAGTAACAGTAGGTAATAATAACTATAAATGCCTAGTAGTAATTAATACCATGGCTCGAATGATACGTTAACTTGTAGGTTTATAGTATGCAAACGTACTATAAAAAATCTAAGCTACAAACGGCGGGAAGCGACTTTGATACATATTATGTAGAGATTCATAGATATTACTGATTTTCACTACTTGGTCCTTAATTAAATGAGCTTCTACCGGCTGTCTCCATTTACAAGAGAAAAGAGCACTCAAAAATAAGAGATATCTCTAATGAAATCTGCCGAGAGCGTCCTATGAAATTTGATTTCAAAGGTCCGACTGTGATTTGGGTCATGGAAATTTCATTTGTATCTAAAAGGCAACAGGGTACCGCGAAATTTGCATACGTGATTGTAGACCTGTAGATAGTGTAGCCAGATTGCTGGGAAACAACTTTATAAAATTTATTGTAGGGCATTTTAATTAGAATACAATACATGTGTTGCTCATGCCTGATTTCTGTGGGTGACAGCAAGTCTGGGGCCGAATTTTTCAACTTCGCACGGTTTGGTCGTATACGGAACTCTATACGAGCTCCGCAACTTCCATGAACAATTATAAAGTATTTTCATACAATCTGTCAAAGTTCCGTATAAGTTCCCAGGCGTGCGAACTAGAAAAATAAGGCCCCTGGGGACCTAATTTTGAACTTCGAACTCCTGCCCGGGTAGCACGGCAAGGGGAGAAAACCATTTTATCCACTTTTCATATCAGCTGTCATTGTCAACCCATACTTTATTTCCTCTTCGAGGGGATACAACCTTTCTAAGAGTCTTTCCACCAAGACTATTTCTCCCTTTGCCATGCTTCCCGTGCTGGGAACGTATACGGAATTTTGACAGATTGTATGAAAAACCTCTATGCTGTCAATGAAAGTTACGAATGCTCCATACAAGTTCCGTATACGTCCAATCCGTGCGAAGTTCAAAATTAGGCCCCCTGCTAAAGTTTCGGCCGCTTATGACGATCTTTTTCAAGTGTGTCAGTTTTACCATGTGTCATTGAAGGCACGCGTAACACCTGTGTTATACTTTAATTTAAATGTGAAAAGACCACACTAGTTTTCATAATAAAACATATTATTTGAGGGCCTGGAAGACTGATTGTGATTGTGTGTGATTTTATCGCCTTATTAATTTTTAATTTTTACCCGCGGTTTCCACACCCCTTTAATTTTTCCCAAGGCCCTTTAATTTTCTCACGGATAAAATGTCTATGCCACTCCAACCTTTAAACTACATCCACGTAAAAATCAAGACTATAGATGGCCATACACGGTCAGTTAAACTGATCAGTTTTTCGCGTCACTCCAAATGGGGCTCATTCAGTAAATTAATAGGTAGGAATTTGTGGTACACGATTTGAACCACTACCTGAAGCTGAGCTCACACGATGCTATGATCGCATCTGTTCATCAGACCAGTGCAGCGGGGGCCTAATGTTGATAACTATTGCTGGTAAGCTTAATTGAAGAAACTAAATGACACCACTATCTTATTCGGAAAATATAGATGCTACAAAAAGTTGATGGGAATCAAAGTTGTAGGAAATCAAATTTCAAACAACTATGGATCCGTTAATTTCTCATTAAAGAAAAAATAACAAAAGTTATTAAAGAAACAATATGGCACACCTATCTTATTGAAGAAAATATCTTTCCTATAAAAAGTTCATAGGAATCAAAGTTGTAGGAAATCAAATTACAAACAACTTTGGTTCCAATAATTTCTCATGAAAGAAAGAAATAACAAAAGTTATTGAAGAAACAAAATGGCACACCTATCTTATTCAAAACAATATCAATACTAGGAAAAGTTGATGGGAATCAAAGTTGTAGGAAATCAAATTTCAAGTAACTTCGGCTTCAAAAATTTCTCATGAAAAATTTAATTAACATGTTATGGAAGAAACAAAATAGAACCACTAACTTATTAAAAAAAATATCGATCCTGGAAAAAGTTGATGGGAATCAAAGTTGTAGGAAATCAAATTTCAAACAACTTTGGTTCCGATAATTTCTCATGAAAAATTGAAATAACACAAGTTATCGAAGAAACATCATGGCACCACTGGTTTATTAAAAAAATATCGATCCTATAAAAAGTTGATGAGAATCAAAGTTGTAGGAAATCAAATTTCAAGCAACTTCGGCTTCGATAATTTCTCATGAAAAATTGAAATGACAAGTTATGGAAGAAACAAAATAGAACCACTAACTTATTAAAAAAAATATAGATCCTGGAAAAATTTGATGGGAATCAAAGTTGTAGGAAATCAAATTTCAAACAACTTTGGTTCCGATAATTTCTCACGAAAAATTGAAATAACACAAGTTATCGAAGAAACATCATGGCACCACTGGTTTATTAAAAAAATATCGATCCTATAAAAAGTTGATGAGAATCAAAGTTGTAGGAAATGAAATTTCAAGCAACTTCGGCTTCGATAATTTCTCATGAAAAATTGAAATAACAAGTTATGGAAGAAACAAAATAGAACCACTAACTTATTAAAAAAAAATATCGATCCTGGAAAAAGTTGATGGGAATCAAAGTTGTAGGAAATCAAATTTCAAACAACTTTGGTTCCGATAATTTCTCATGAAAAATTGAAATAACACAAGTTATCGAAGAAACATCATGGCACCACAGGTTTATTAAAAAAATATCGATCCTATAAAAAGTTGATGAGAATCAAAGTTGTAGGAAATCAAATTTCAACCAACTTTTGGTTCCGATAATTTCTCATGAAAAATTGAAATAACACAAGTTATAGAAGAAACAGAATGGCACCACTGTCTTATTAAAAAAATATCGATTCTGGAAAAAGTTGATGGGAATCAAAGTTATAGGAAATCAAATTTCAAACAACTTGGGTTCCGATAATTTCTCATGAAAAATTGAAATAAAACAAGTATCGAAGAAACATCATGGCCTCACCGGCTTATTAAAAAATATCGATCCTAGAAAAAGTTGATAGGAATCAAAGTTGTGAGAAATCAAATTTCAAACAACTTTGGTTCGAATAATTTCTAATGAAAAATTGAAACACTTAACACAAGTTATCGAAGAAATATCATGGCTCCACTGTCTTAAAATATGGAACCACCAATTCCCACCTTTTCATTAACTGAATGAGCTCCCAGTTGGAGTGACGCGAAAAACTGATCAGTTTAACTGACCGTGTGTGCCCACCTTATCTGTTGCTCTGTTGCTGCGTGAAAAAGCAACAAACAAACCAAGAAACAACCATAATTTCACCGGGCTGTACGTAATAATTCACTGCTGAACGTAAGCCTACCCACGGAGAGTGATTGGGCCATGTCTACCACTCTTAAATTATTGTAGTTTATTTTTTGTTTATTTTATTTTAAAATTTATTTCAGACTAAGTGCACAAAACAGAATTCAATACACTTAAATTAATCAAACGTCGATAAGAATCGGAATAAAAATATCAAATTGCACAAAACAATAAATAATAAAGTTTAGATTTTTTGGTTCATTGACAATGTGGGGAACGTTAGCACGGAATAAAAATGGGGCTGCGCGGAACAAGTTGCGTTGCAAGTAACTAATGGCAGGTGGACAAAACGTTGACATGACATTATGATAGTCCAGACCGCAGTAGAGCCGTTTCCTGTGGGTTCCTGTTTCTAGGTCTGCGTGACAACCGAGTAATTCTATAGAAAAATTGAAACTAACATTTTTACATAAAGAGTTTTCACGAAACTTAAATAGCAGAGATGTAAGTTATAACATTTTGCCTATGGATTTTGGCCTAACGAACTATTCTGACCACTGTAATTTATGTTACAAAAACTTATCGGCGTTAAAAAACTTTCGGACACTCGCAAGTCCGTTTGAAGTTTTCACGTTTTTATTAAAAATTAGATGTGCCCCGCGGTGTTAGCCCGCGTTAGCCCGAGATAAAAAGTAGCCTATGTGTTAATCCAAGGTCTAAGCTACCTTCACCAAATTATATCCAAATCGCTTCAGCCGTTATGCGTGAAAGAGTAACAAACATCCATATATACAAACTTTCGCGTTTATAATATTTGTAGGATAATTAAATACGCCATCTAGCTACCTATAGGAATATGTATTATTATTCATTTATACGTTTTAAACGAATTATTTCTAGAATTTACCTTTAAATGTGATACTTTAATCTGCATATAATACCTGGGAAACAGAATTTAAATTGTAGTTTGGTGCTATGGTGTATTATCATTATTGTAATCAATTATTTAAACGTCATTAATATCAGAATTTCTTTAGTAAAAATTGCAGACTAGTGACTAGTAATGATAAAGAATGAAATTGTGTAATTGTTATCGTTATCAAGTTTTCAATATCTATTCCTTTGACTCGCTAGCTCGAATTAATTACTTAATATGTAACTTATCAAAGAACATGATATTATAGGAGATTGATTGCTTGTTTTCCTTCATGTTCTTGAACTATCTATATGTATCTAATCAGTTTTCTAGTCGAATGAAGCTTTGGTTTGTAAATTTTGAAATAATTATTTTTTGACAAAACTTTAAAAACCGACTTCATGCGTCGATCGATCCCGAAGGCTTTATTTTCCTAGGATAGCGGTGCCATCGTATAGCGGCCGTAATATTACTGACGTTATGACTTCTCTCTCACTTTACGGTGTCAGATATACCGAATTTTGGCAAGAATTTTAGGACAGTGGAAACATGATATTTTAGAGTACTATTACGTTATTTGACATGTAACTGCTATTGTGTTTTTTTTAGTTGTTTTAAACTGTTATTTTTGACGATGCTATTGCAGAGATTTCTATTACAGTATTTCAGACCTAAAATTTTTTTAAATAATGTTTTTGTAATATACCGAATTTTAATTAATTTATTGTAATATCATGCCCAACTATTCAATTTAATTGAGTGCATAATTAATAATTTGTTATTTTGACGATTCGTAGGCTCATAGTATATTTTTGTATACCAATGTAGTTATCCTTTCTATTCAGTAAATAAATTATTATCTATCTATCTATCTGTCATGTGAGGGCTCCATTAATTAATTAATTCCCAACCATATGTAATTTTCAGCTATTGGACATACACTGCTAGACATAGGCCTACTAGATATCCAATAAAACTGGTTGGAAGCGGCTTGCATCCAGAGCGATCCTGCGGCCTTGATTATTATCCATCCACCTGGACGACAGACCGACCGACCGTTGAACGACGACGACAAATATATGTATTTTGTTTACATAATTTAGGTTTGCGTTTGACTACATACTGGCAGATATGCGGTCTAGCAAGTAGCACGCTTACCTAGAAGAGTATTTACCCGAGATTTGAAGACACTTAAGTTATACTTTAGTGGAAAGACAGACTCAGGTAAAGCATTCCACATTTAGATGTTCGTATGAGGAATGTGGATCCGAAAACTAAGTGTAATTTTAATAGTATCATGTTTTACACAGATTCCTCATATTTTAAAGCGGAAAACGAATGCCTATCGTGGTGACGTAAATAGGCACAAGTACGTGTTGTAAAGACAAGAATAGTCCAAGACATGGTGGTTGGGCACGGCGCTCGGCCGACCGGCACCTGCCTGTAACAAGATGAAACAAATCCTGTTAGTATCTAGGGCTGGCAGGGCTTTCTGCCTTTCAATACAACCTGACACTCGCACTTGGATGAATAAAGCACGGGACAAGAACTATTTGAAACTAAAACATTTTGAAGAAGTATATTGTTGGATTGGGATCAGCAGGAAAATTTTATAGCTTATCGTTCTGTCTGGATATCAAATAGACTGATGATGATGATGATGATTACTTACATAACATAGAAGTTTATTCTACTTATGGCTTTAACTTTGGCAGCTGTTGGTAGAGTCTATGAATGACATTGCATACTACCACTACTTCATTTTTACTAATCCAACGAAATATTGCTACCACATTAAGTTTTCCACAATTACGGTGTCAGATCTAGACACGCGGAAGCGTGTCCAGCCAAGACAGAAAAAGGAACTGGCAACGCGACGTGTGTAATATTACACGAACCATTTCGAGCCACTTTTGGCCCCTTCATAACTCGAAAATGATTCAACCGATATATATGAAATTTAGCCTATTTATTAAAGTTATTTAGCTAGCCTAGAATTCGTTAATTTTACTACAACAGTTAATGATATATTAACGTTTAAAAACCGGGGTTTCATTGACTGATTCACTGACTCACTCACTGACTTATAGATCAAAAACCTAACCCACTTCCAGATGACCTAAAAACTTGATATTTGACATCAAGGTAGACTATTACGCATATACAGAGGAAAAAATCTAAAACAACGAACTTTTAGCCCCCAACCCCATGAACTTTCATTGAAGTTTGTTTGTGTCACTAATTTATTTTCATGCTAGAAGTCTAAAAATTGGTATAGACTCTTTGTTATAAATAATAAAATACATATTTCAGGGTTTTTAGTAATTCACCCCCAACCCCTAAAACTGGGGGATGAAAGTTTGTATGAGACTTTCCCAAATTTTGATGCAAGATGAAAATTGATTAAGGCACTATGTTTTAAATAATAAAACACGTACATCAGGCTTATTAGTAAATCACTCCTCAACCCCTAAAACCGGAGGACAAAAGTTGGTATAAGACTTCCGCAAGTTTTGAAGCTAGGTATCTGAAAATCGATAAATGTACTTCTTCTAAATAAATAATCTACAAAAAGAAGTGAAATCCAACAAAAACATTTTCATGTGAAATATAGCCAAGACCACAGTTCGCACTTTCAAAAAGTTGGCAGATCTCATGTACAGCCAAGCTTCTTACTCTACACGCCTTAATTCTACAAGTCCTTACTTCACAAACTCTACACCTTAGTCAATTTATGCAGCTTGGCTGTTTCGCTAACTAAACATGGGCGTAAAGGGAACTTCTAGGTAAGCGTGCTACATCCTAGACCGCATATCTGCTCAACATCAGGCAGTATGTAGTCAAACGCAAACCTACAAGGAATAAAAAAAATATTGACTAAGCTGTAGAGTTTGTGGAGTAAGGACTTGTAGAGTTAAGGCGTGTAGAGTTAGAAGCTTGGCTCTACATAAGATCTGACAACTTTTTGAAAGTGCGAACTGTGGTCTTGTCTTTGCTATATTTCACATGAAAATGTTTTTGTTAGATACAATTTTCGTAAGACATATTCTGGCCACAGGACTCTTAGCGAGGTCAAAGTTCAGAAGGTAAAAGTAAAGTTCAGTAGACTCTGACCGAATGAATTACATGTCCTAATAGTTTCATTGTCCGCTGAAAAGGACAATACCCGAAGGCTATTTTCCAAGGGGAATAGGCTTTTGTGTATTATGTTAAAAATAGCTTATGCGACATTGTTGCGATAAATAATATTCTGCCCGAGGAAATATTCAATTATGGTATTAATTTCGCTCCCGAGCTGTTCTTGATGTTTCGTGGTTACTCTTTCATTTATTATTATTATTTTTAACTTATATTAGTCCACTGTTGAGGCATAGGCCGGCCTTTTTTGTACATATATATTTACATCCATTCATGAGTCATGCAAATCTCGGTCCTGTGTTAATCTTTTCCAGGATAGGCGCTTGATTATTACAATATTTTTGATCCAACAAGCTCGTAAACGCCCCACGCGTCGTTATTATTTCCTTTTGGATATTTTCTAATACACAAATACAAAGTTTGATATACATGATGTAAAAATCCTGGCATGGACATGCGTGACGCGCATTTAGCGGGCGTATTGCTCCTGTTGTCACTCAAACATTAAGACCGGACAAGCGCGAGTCAGGCTCGCATACCGCGGGTTCCGTACAAATCCAGAAAATTTCACGAAATTGGGAAGTTGTTAAAATCTCTATTATAACCATCGACAAAAAAGTTTTTTTTTCTTTCACTTTTCTCGTCATACATCGAAAATTACATATTGTTAAAATAATTAAAAACCTGTTTTAGCATGTGCTAAATGAAGTTCTTTTATATGATAGCTTACATGATACGATTTACTCACTTTGAATTTTGAACCCATTTTTTGTGAATTTTGAAGCCCTATTTTTTGTGATTTAAATAAAAATGTGCAGTTTTCAGATTTATTCCTATATGTGTACTCTGATACAATGCTTCTCGCCAAATTTCATAGTTCTATGTCAACGGGAAGTACCCTGTAGGTTTTGATTTTTGTGAGAGCCAAAATATGCGGTTTTTAACGACATAAACGGCTCTAACTTTTTAAATGATAACTGAGAAGATTTTCTTTTACACAACTGCAAGCGACTATAGATATACGTATACAGTTTAAATTTCAACTCGATATCTTTACGCGTTCCCGAGTCTTGATAAAGTCTTGACATACACGCAGACGGCAGACGGACAACAAAGTGATCCTATAAGGGTTCCGTTTTTTCCGTTTGAGGTACGGAACCCTAAAAATGGTGAAATTTAGAACTAACAATTTGAAGTCCGATAAAAACTCGGTCGTTAGCTAAAGTGCACATGCGAAGTGTATCCAGGCACAGATTACCCCTAACAAAATTATAGGACTTACAAAATTACGCGATATTGATCCATAAAATTTTGGCAAATTCACGACAACTACTCGTAAGATGATATTGTTTGCTATCTCAAAGTCAAATAGATATCTTCTTTTACCGACATTCAAAAAGGAGGAGGTACTATGTGCGTCTACTATTTTTTTTTTTGTGTATGTTCATCGATATATTCGCCAATTGTGAATCGATTCAAAAAATCTTTTTTCGTTCAAAAGGGTATACTTCCACGGTGGTCCCATAAATTTTAGTTTCATCGAAATCGGCTGAGCCGTTTTTGATAAATCATCAATTAATGTATATGGATGTCACATCGATTCGTGCTAACTATTTGAATCCTGTACACGGCGGACAACGGTGTTGCGATTTTTTGCGAACAATAATTATTCTGTATGCTGAGTGTGAGTTTTGTCGTAAACATGACGCGCTCTTCGGCGAGCGCGTAAGCATGTAATTTGTATGAACTTTTTGTGTTTCAAAAACGCGCCGCTAGTGGCGCTGTAAATTTCTACATACAAATTACATGCTTACGCGCTCGCCGAAGAGCGCGTCATGTTTACGACTAAACTCTCACTCAGCATACTGTTATGTTCTGTTTAACCATCTATGAAATATCAAATATCATAGATGGTTAAATATTCTTGCTTTCTGTTCAGTACAATATGGCCACTGGGACCCAGGTAGCTTTGTGAAGGTCTTTCCAACGTGTCATATAAGTTGCTAGGGATATGATTTTACTAGAAACAACTATCTATAATTCATAGCTATGTAGGAGTAAGAAATTGTGTGCTTAAAATGGTCCTTGGTGCGGAATCTAGAGGGGTAGTCTGTGATCGCAGGAAGCCAGTGTTGTATCGCGTTACGTTGAAATATTAACTAGATTGGCTGCCGGAGTGGAGTGGCCACCTACCTCGGTGACGTAACTTTGGCGCACTATGACGTCGCTCTTCTAGATTCAGATAGCTTGTAATAGCCTTTATAAATCACATTTTACTGACTTCCAAAAAGGAGGAGGTACTATGATGGTCTGTACTTTTAATTTTTTTTTTGAAGTGAAAACGTCTTTAGGGGCTTTGTGCACTTTTAAGTATAGGTAAAAAATGTGAAACTCGCCTCAAGACACATGACCATCCGGGCTAGGATGCGCGTCACGAAATATTTCTTTAGTAGTGTCAGAAAGAGACAGCGTCATGGCAAAGTATATATCTGTCATGTTTTCACGTCGAAAAGAGTTCTTTTCGTGGCTTTTCGTGGTCGCATGTACGTACCTAAAAAGCAAAATATTTCTCAGCAAAGGGGATTCGGAAAGTAGGTAGAAACATCCATGCGAGGAAATGAATCTTAATGCGAGTTGCAGACCAAGGGCTAAGCTAAGTTAATCTGCATAAGCTCGCATAGCTGACGCAGGTTTCCATAGAACGGTGCAGTTTGTGAACTGCACTATCCCAAATTAGCTTAGCCCTGCCCGTTGCAACTGGCCTGCAACACTTCGCTACGATTTCAAAATCGCGTGATGCAGGTCACAGCTTACGGGTATGTCTTCAGAAGCTATAATTACGCTTTCATAGCCTTATCTTCATTTCCCTGGCAACCCTGCCCATTTCCAGAGCACAACTTGCCGTGGTGGCAGTGCCATTTATAACCCGTTAACCTGCGCCGTAAACGCTCCATAATATCATGCATCGCATTCTCGGAAGAAATACCTCAGATATGGTGTAACGATCGTTCTTGTTGAAACAGAAAGGGCTTTGTCAGGTTTTTACCACGGTATCTTATTGTTTAGCTCGACGACTGTTTACTTGAAGGTTTGTGTTATTTGTGTCATCGGCGGCTATTTGATAACTCAGGTTTATGTGGTAACAGCAATTATGATCAGGATTCAGAATATGCTAAATAGAGTTAGTCGTTTTTCTGATCGGGTGATTTTGTTTGTGAATACTACACGCACCTCTTCTTGAAGTTGTGTGCGTGTTGATTGCAGCTAGTTTAAAACGAAGAAAAAATGTCGTGACTAAATCTGCATGTTTTAGAGTTTTTCATCTTTTCAAATATGTGAAATCGGCAATGTCATCTCGCATAATAGGGTTAGGAAATGAACTCTATCTCAATTAGTATACATGATGCTTCTATACTGAGCGCCACACAAATTGGCAGATGTGATGTTAGCCGCAGATATCACTTACCTGTGATTGGCTAATTATTGCGCATATGTACACAATTCCTACGCTACGTATCGTAGTGCGTAGGGAGCGCGCGGGAGGCATGAGGTTGGCGGGCGGGTGTGCCCCGGCGTCTCGTCTCTCTGGCTCCCGCGAATACCTATATTTCGGCTTTTGCGCAGTGCTCTGCGCATAACTTCCCATCCGTCGATTTGTGTGGCACTCATTATAAATAAGAAGGGACCCGTGCTTAATTGTGAGACGGGATAATGTTGCCAGCATAGATAAATAATAAGCTGTACTAGTTAGCTGACAGCTTCGGCCTGGGAGAGTTTTTAAAGCTTTTACGGTTATGCTCTTACGTAACTTTTCAAGTATTTTTTCTCTTACATAGTACAGTGTAAGATTACCCTTATACTGTCGACATAACTCTTGGCAGCTTTTTGGTGCCACTAAAACGTTGGAGCTTGCCAAGTAAGTTTTCACGGAGATGTTTTCTTTCAAATATTCAAGCCAAGTATAAGTTCGACGGCCGTCGGGGTCTCTGTTCTTTCCTTACATAATAAATATGAAGCTGCTTTTAGCCACTTTGTGAGGCTGTTAGAATTTGCCCCCTTTCTTGTCTCGTTGGAAATTTCTTGAATATTATATCAGTGTTTCATCTATCGAGGCAACCAAAATAAAACCCGTTGTCAACGCCGATGCAACTAATTCCGCTATCTCTTACATTTGCGTTTAGAATTTAGACTATACATATATATGAGACCAAAGTGTATTTTCAACGGAGGCGACGCAACTAGCCATCTAGTCTATCATTACGATACGGACATACGAATTCTACTACTCTAGTCTCGGAGACTAACTTTAGGGTCTTAGCTCCTACATCTGAGTCCGAATTGAGTTTTTTACGCGACAAACGCAACGCGCTACCAGTATGCTGAATATGAGTTTTGTCGTAAACATGACGCGCTCTTCGACGAGCGCGTAAGCATGTAATTTGTACGAAGAAATGTACAGCGCCACTAGCGGCGCGTTTTTGAAACACTTTGTGCGAGTGCAAGTTCATACAAATTACATGCTTACGCGCTCGCCGAAGAGCGCGTCATGTTTACGACAAAACTCACACTCAGCATACAGTGAATGCTTAAGTTCCTAACCAATAAGTATTGGTTGCGTTGCCATGGCGTCGCATGAGAACGGCCTAAACGTACTATTCGTATCAACTGCTATTATTATTATTTATCGAGCACTAGACAAACAAATAATTATATCAGTAGGTACCTTTAGTTTGAAACTCCATTTTAATTAAGCTGTCAAGTAGCCTACTAAATAACCGGTTTCATCTTCAAGGTCCTCAAAATTGTAGACGTCGTGAAAATTTAATTAATATCCCAAAGCTAGAGCTGATCGCAGAAACGATACTATTATTAAATTAATGGGTATTTATTATTTTCAACCTTTGATATTTTTTTGTTTAATTTTTTTACATGACAAAAATATTTTTTGCTAAATCTACTCGTTATGACTCTGTACAAAGGGAAAAAAATCTGCTTTTTGCCTTTTTGGAAAATTGTTCGGACTGTGCTGTACCGGTCTTTATTTGATACCGCCGAACATAGGCCTACTCGTGTAGGACGAGAAAAAAGAGAAAATTGTGTACAAATTGAAAATTCAGGACAAAATGAAATTGAACGCAGTTCAGTAAAAGTCTGAGCGTCGCGGATTTTTCTATAGCTTTGTTAAATATTTGCTCGGCTCGTTACTTAATTAGTAAACTGTGTAATTATATATGTCATCGCTAAGCGTTTAAGTATTTATTTATTTATTTGTTTATAGGCGAGAAGTATAAACTGATGTACCTATATCAGGCAGAGTCGAATAAAATTAGTATTTATCTGTCAAGGAAATTTATAACTTTGCTAAAAATAAAAATCTAAAAATAAACAAAATTAGTTAAACTATATAAAAATCTATACATTTGACAATGATCATTCCTCATTAGCCACCCTATTCATCATTTTTTATCGAGTTAAATAAAAAAATAAAATAAAAATAGCCTTTATTTCCCATATTACAAAAATTAGTTAAGTACGTGTCAATTAAAAAAAAAAATAGGTTACAATAAAAAAATTCAATATTATAACTAATTATTACATGTCAAAAAAAAATATTATTATTATTATTCCCTTATTATTTAATTAATTAGTTGTTGAGTCATAGCAAAATTTAGACATGTCAGGTTTTTCTTTTGGGATCATCCAGTTTTGGATGTAGGCCTCCTCCAACTCTTGCCATTGGCTCCTGTTCTAGGCAGTGCGTGTCCATATTTTGCCAGCCACTGCCTCAATATCATCTTTCCATCTTCTATGTGGTCGCCCTTTACATCTTTTTTGTTCTCTCGGTATCCAGTGTAGTATTTTTTCACTCCAGCGGTTGTCTTTTACTCTTGCAGTATGTCCGGCCCATTTCCATTTAAGTTTTGCAGCTGCACGGAGAGCATCTATGATTTTAGTCTTTTGTCTGATAACTCTGCTGTTCACTTTGTCACTCAGTTTCAAGCCCAGCATGCTTCGCTCTACAGCTCTTTGGAAAGTTCTTATTTTCGTTTTTACACCTTTGGTAGGAGCCCACGTTTGGCATCCATACAACAGAGTGGGAAGAACATTTGATTCAAAGACTTTCTTTTTGATAGTGATGGGTAAGTTGCTTTTGAAGATTTCTTTATTTTTCCAATACTTTTTCCAAGCTAATGTTATTCTTCTATGAATTTCTTTTTCTGTTCTGTAGGTTAAATTAATATTTTGACCTAAGTACAAGTAATTCTCTACATAATCTATTGTTTTGCTGTCTAATTTTAATGGTATTTTTTTGTTATTGGTTATAGCTTTTGTTTTTTCTATATTTATCTCCAGACCACATGCTTTGCTTTCATTGTTGAGGGTTTTTAGCATTTCTTGTAGTTGATTGTGGCTCTCTGATATTAAAACAATGTCATCTGCAAAGCGTAGGTGGGTAATATATTCTCCGTTTATGTTGATACCATATCCAGTCCAATCCAGCCTTCGAAAAATGTTTCTCCGATGGTTTCTAACTTGATTTTAGCATTGCAGTTTGTGTAGATATTTTTTAGTAGGGATATGTATTTGTCCTCTATGCCTTGTTCCTGCAATGTTTGCCATATTGTGGAGTGCTTTATGGAGTCAAATGCTTTACTATAATCAATAAATACTATATACAATTTTTTATCATACTCCAAGTACTTTTCAATGATTTGTGTCAGAGTGAAGATGTGATCGATGGTAGAAAATCCTTTTCTGAAGCCAGCCTGCTCCCTGGGCTGGTTTTCTTCTATTTGTTTTCCAATTCTTGTTTGTATTAAGGATGTGAAAATCTTGTATAGTGTGGGCAAGAGGCTAATAGGTCTATAGTTATTAATTTCTTTAGGATCACCCTTCTTGTATAGCAAGGAAACTGTACATGTTTTCCATGATTCTGGTATGTACTCTTGTAATAATATTTTGTTATATAATTTGGTCAGAATAGGATATATGGGTTCATCGAAAGCTTTAACTATATCATTCGTAATACCATCTTCCCCTGGGCTTTTGTTAGTTTTCAATTTTTTGATAACACTTCTAATCTCTGACTGTAAAAACATCATACCATGATTGTCAGGTTGTGATGGCTTCTCATAATAAGTTTGTCTCACACTTTGTTTGTGAATGCATTTACTATCATCTTTGTATAAGTTTTCATAAAATGCAGTAGCTATTTTGAGTAGTTCTTTACGAGATGGTGCTGTATCATCATTTTTCTGCCTTAAGTGAACTATCCACTTTTTAGTTGAGTCTAGTTTGTGGAATGCTCTTTTTGTTGAGCCTGAATTTTCAATTTCTTGCTGGATTATTTTTAATCGGTGTTTATTATAATTTTCTTTTTGTTTTTTGCTTATCTTCCTGTGTAGAACACGTAGTCTTTTTCTCTGTTCATATGTTCTTATTTCTATCTTTTTTAAAGTTTCTCTTTCATTTATTAGTTTTAGTACATCTTCTGTTATTATATTGGTGTATTTACTATTTTTTAGACTTGCTGGAAATCGGTGAACACATTTTTGTACTGTATTAATAATATTTTGATATGATTCTTCTATATTTTCATTAATGGTAATATCCTCCTGGAGCAACATGTTTTTGAGAGATACTTGTTCAATTGGTGTAAGTAGTTTAGTTGGGCATCGACTCATATCTCTTCTGGATCTTTTAGATATTCCATCAAGTACTACTTCGCATCTTACAGGGCGGTGGTCTGATGAGAATTTGGTTTCCAGCACGCTCACATTTTTGATGATTTTTGTATTCTTGCATAAAATGTAGTCAAGCTCATTCAAGGTTCTGCCATCAGGTGATTTCCAGGTCCATTTTTGCTTCTTATTTTTCTTAAATAGGGTGTTAGTTATTATAAATTTGTGTTCTTGACAAAAGTCGATTAATTTTTGGCCTCGTTCACTTCTCTTGCCATATGCAAATTTTCCTAAAACCAAATTTTCATCTTTTTGAGGTAGTCCTATTTGTGCGTTGAAGTCTCCGATAAGCAGTGTATTTTTGTTTGTATTTGTTAATGCTTGTTGTAAGTTACTATAGAAGATATTGATGTCTTCCGTAGAGGATTTTTCCGTTGGAGCATATGCTTGAATTATTGTTAGGCTTTTCTTGTGTAATTTCAAGTCGAGTTTTACTACTCTGTCTGAATATACACTAAAATTTTCTATAGTTTGTTTCAAGTGTTTTTTTACCATAAAGCCAACTCCGTTTCTTCCATTTTTGTTTCCATTTTTAAATAAGATTTTATCGAGTTAGTTACAAATAATAATTACCTATCGTAAAATAGAGCACAAAATTAACAGCGGTCACGGTCCGGCCCCAGGGAGTGTGCCCCGGCCCAAACAAATTACCTTTTCAAGTTATTTATGGTAATGGAGGTTTTCTATTAAACTAAAATGAGGTTTAGATTTCAGCGGCTATGTGTTTAGTAACTATACCTGTATCCATCCATCCATCAGTCGTAGGACGTCCACCACTGGACGTAGACCTCTCCTATGGATTTCTGTTAAGACCAGATGTTATTCGCTTCATCTAGTCGGTTGATGTTCTACGCTGCGCTTGCCGGTCTTGGTCTCGGTCTTTCGAACTATGTGCCTTCGCTTGTCAACGTACTAATCCGCTGGCTATGTCCATGATTTTGATTTGTCTGCTGATCTTCTCATCTCCATAGCACGTAGGGCTAGTTTGAACTGATTCATAAGGTCGATAGTGAAAGACCATCTGTAATATTAAAAATATTATTCTTACGTAATGTAAAAAAAACGTCAAGATTCGCACAGGACTCAGGACCATAAGGGACGATACAAAAAGAGAGGTTTCATATGATCAGCAGTAGGCGACCACGGGCTGTGGATGGATCCACTGTAGAGTCTGGTCGATATCCAGCTTTTATAAATAAATATGTAATAAAATTACGAGATCAATAAATACCTCATCATCCCGTCGTTTCGGCCGAGTTGCATCGACCGTGTGTAGAATTCTAAACCATTTCTGAATAATTATGGCTTTAATCGACAAAAATACGGCGTACAAGAATATGAATATTAAGTAATGACAGCTAGTTACAGATCTGGCATAAGCAATGTAACAAGATTAATCGATGGAAAATGAAAAAATAAACTTTATATTATTATCTATAAATTTTAACTACGATACATCTTAACCAGAGGAGAATGTGGTGATATGCAACCTACTTTAGAAACCATAGCTTGTTACATCGCTTATGCCAGATCTGTAACTAGCTGTCATTACTTAATATTCATATTCTTGTACGCCGTATTTTTGTCGATTAAAGCCATAATTATTCAGAAATGGTTTAGAATTCTACATAAATTTTTCGCTCGAACCCAGTGAACCATGCGTGTTATACCGGGGTGGCATAGATTTTTATGCAGTTGAAAATTTTGTCGTTTATTGTTTGTGTTGTTGCCGTTACATACGCTCTAGAAAGGGCGTCAGCTACTATGTTATCTTTGCCTGGACGATATATGATATCGAAATTATAACTTGATAATTCTAAGCGCCATCGCTGAATTTTATCATTTTTTATTTTGGAACTATGTGTTTGATCAAACATAAACGCCACTGACTTCTGATCAGTAATAAGTCGAAATGTTTTACCCATAAGAAATTGTCTCCACTTCCTTATGCTTTCCACGATAGCTGCAGCTTCTTTTTCTATTGCTGAGTGATTGCGTTCAGCAGTGCTCAAAGTTCTCGAGAAAAATGCTACTGGTCTGCTTTCTTGGGTAAGAGTAGCTGCAATAGCGTGATCAGATGCATCTGTTTCTACGGTTAGTTGAATGCTTGGGTCAATAACGTTGATTGCTGATTTAGCTATTTCGGTTTTTAAAGATTGAAACGCTTGTACTGCTTCAGTGGATAGCGGGAATTTCTCCGATTTTGCAAGAAACTTTATCTTGTCTGAGAATTTTGGGATCCATTTTGAATAATGTGCAAAAACGCCTATAGTCCTTCTGAGTGAGGATAGATTATCTGGTACCGGCATGTCCAGTAGAGGGCGCAGGCGTTCAGGCCCCTTCTTTCCACATTTCGTGCATATAGCATTGGAAGCAGGACATTCGCTCCGAGGGTGGCGACGATTTCCACAGAAATAGCATGTTTCTTGTTTTTTATTAGAATTCGTAGCGCAATTCATTATAGGCGTTGGTTTTCGTCGGTAATTTTCATTATTAATTTGCGCCATTTCTAGAGCTCGTGCTTGCTTATAAGCTTCATCAAGAGTAAGAGTACTGTTTTCTAGGAGTCGCTGACGTACTGCTGATGACGATAGCCCTGAGATGAAGAAAAAAAGATGAAATTATAACTTGATAATTCTAAGCGCCATCGCTGAATTTTATCATTTTTTATTTTGGAACTATGTATTGATCAATAGATTCTCCAGGATTTTGTTGACTTTTGGCTAATCGGTAACGGGCGTATATCTCGTTTACTGGTTTCAAAAATAATGCGTCTAATTTTAGTATAGCTGCGTCATAATCTTTTGTATCTTTGATGTGCGAGTAGATGATCGGGGATAAGTAATTGACTAATAATTGATATTTGCAGTCATTACTTATCTTTTCTTTGTCTTGTATAGCTTGAATGAAATTATTAAAAGTTGCCTTCCAATGAATCCATAGATTCGATTGGTCCGAACTTGCTGAGGGATTGGCTTCGAATCTTTCTGGTCTTAGATATTTATCCATTTAAATTTTGTCGATTAAATTGTAGAATTCTAAACCATTTCTGAATAATTATGGCTTTAATCGACAAAAATACGGCGTACAAGAATATGAATATTAAGTAATGACAGCTAGTTACAGATCTGGCATAAGCAATGTAACAAGCTATGGTTTCTAAAGTAGGTTGCATATCACCACACCGTGGTCACGGGTAGACTGGTAGTATATAATAATAAGTGTTCAAATCGCGAAAGTTTAAAAACAACAAATGTGTAATACTTCGCACTCATATTCCCAGTTCTCACTACGAAATCAAGAACTAACACTCAGACCAGACCTAAAACAGATATATTGTATCATTTAAACCTCTGTCCGGTCGGGAATCGAGCCCGGAGTCCCTTGCTTCGAAGGCAGACACTAGGTCCTGCTAAGTATCTACTTTGTCTTTTACTCCGATCCACAAAATTCGCATCATATCGCTCATATCAAACTTCCTGCTAACACATAAAACAATAGACCTATTAAATGATAACAATTTTATAGATGTTAAATTAAACTGGTTAGCAAATTCCACCATAAACGTTAAAATGTACTTATAAATAGCCTCAAGGTTTCAAAAGTTTGCCTTTGCCATTCCGATTGGACGAACTGCGCAAACGCAGATAGCGTTACGTACAAGACTGCGAGGTACCACAACATAACATGTTTGTTATTGTGTAACTCGTTTCGGCTCGCGGATTCGCCGTTATACCAAATTTTCCCTGATTTTTTATTTTTCTTCCACCCTTTCTTGCCGTTTCACCCTGATAGTCTCTCACTATGATTCCGTGTCAAGGTGCCACAGGAGATAAAGACTTGGGTCTGATATTCACACCAAAAAATACAAAAGAATCTGTAAAGTCTGTTTAAGGAGATAATTTTACGTAATAACGTCATAAGCACGGTAATGGTAAGAAAACATTGTTAACTCAACAACTGATACAAGCTGAACACTGAGGCCGATCGTGCACACCAGGCGGAACGTGACACTTTCTTGCGTGCAGCCGGCGGTCATCGATTTATTAGACATTATCACGTCAAAAGGTTTTTCAAAACATCTATCTGCCAGGCAGGGTATCGTAGGTGCATATCTATCTGTACGGCCGCGTATCGAACCTAGGACCACCCCTGTATTAATCTCAAAGCGTCCAAATGCGCTAGTAAGATCTTCAAAATGTACGTTCATAATTTACGGGTCACATTGGTAAATTTCAAAAATGCTCGAATGTTGTTGTTTATTGACGGTACAATCGATTTCTCTACATACGTCGACGCTAGTGTTAATTTGACAGGGGAAAGTTATATGAACACCAAGTACCAAGATAACTATAAGTATCATGGTAATCGTAACCACCTGACCATACTCAAAGAGTAAATACCTAGGGAAATGAAAAGTTGCGCATATCTAGTGCAGATGTACTTTGAAACAAACACTGCGATGTAATATGAACTATAGGTGCAGCGGTGGGGGGAGGAGAGGGGGGTAGGGTCGTCCAATTGACCCAATCTAGCGGTGATGTGGTCCCGCACCTCGCCCTCATTCAGATCATTCCTGATTTGGTCACGTGGCCGGCAGTTTATAAGTATGTAATACAGGGTGTCTCAAAAGAAATTTTATATTTGTTTAGCTTACTGCGTGAACGCTGCGTACTTGAGGGGTGCGGGGGTTATGTCAATTGGTAGCTTGGCTCTTGGGGATTCAGTCGCTATGGAGCGTTTCTCGGGAGCAGACCGCGCGTTGTGCGTGCGAGAGTTTTACAAGAACGGTGATTCGACAACTGTCGCGCGTAGAAAATTCTGCAGTATTCGAGGTTTTCGCCACTTAAATGATGCGCCAAGCCTTCCTCTCATTCGACATTGGGTTAAAAAGTTTGAAGAGACTGGATCAACGCTGGATAAATCAAAATCCGGGCGACCTAGGTCATCAAGAACGGTAGAAAACGTGGAGAGTGTTAATCAATCTGTACGTGACGACCCGAGCCTTTCAATTCGGAAGCGCGCGAGTGCTTTAAATGTGCATAGATCATCATTACATCGCATTATGCACAAAGATCTAAAGCTGCACCCCTACAAAATTCAATTGGTGCAAGAATTACACACAAAACACACGTCCAATATATCTCTGCCACGTGTTCGTGAAATTTTCTCAGGAAAATTGATCTCCCGGAGAGGTGACATAAATTGGCCTCCACGTAGCCCAGATTTAACCCCTATGGACTTTTTCCTATGGGGTTATCTTAAATCTAAAGTTTACGCCAATAAACCAACTTCACTGGCGCATTTGAAAGAAAATATCCGTCACGAAATGGCAGCCATCCCTCACTCCACCTGTCGAGCAGTCATAAGTAATTTTACTGTTCGATTAAATGAGTGCCAACAACGTGAGGGTTTACATTTAGACGATATTATTTTTAAGAAATGAATTCCCAAAAAGTGTATTTTAACAATAAATAAACATTTTTTTCTATATACCGCTTCCTTTTTTTTTAATCAATCCACTAAATATGAAATTTCTTTTGAGACACCCTGTATATACTTATTTATATGATTGCCCAAATATGACGATAAGTTTTTATAGGATGTCGTTCTTTATGTGCTTCTTGTAAAGTTATTTTCTTTGCTTTTTTACGCTACAATGTGAACTCCAGTTTGTGTTTTTTTATTGCTAATAATTCCACGCTTAGCCAGCAACTTGCGACGCGATATAAGACGTAGTAGACGTAGTGCTCGAAGATGAAGCACACAAATAAGGAAGGTATCTTCCTCATTCACTCTGACTTTGAAATGTTGCCTTATTTTTTATATAGGCATGTGTCGATTTTGGTGCGGATATTTTTGCTTGAATTTTGATGTGAAGAATCTTAATATGGTTTAAGATATTTATTTTCTCAAAGAATTACATAAAATTCACTTATGAGAGAAAATACAAACTAGATTATAGATTAAATAGCAGGTGTGAACACAACTTATTATTATACAAAACTATTAGGCTAAACTATTTTTATTCTTTACAAAAATACGGACTCACGAAACGCCAAAGTACCGACACAACAACAATATCTCATACAGGCAGAAATAGGTACCCACTTAATGAAGTAGATACCTACTAAGAACTAAGGTAGCAAATAAACTTCCATGTGTGGTGTAGTTTACTACGACAGTGAACAGATAGGTACTTTGTGTACTCAATAGGCAAGAAAAATCTCCGCACCGATGTGATTTATATAAATAAATAAGAGATAAATATTCAGACTATTCAAAGGTAGATTAACATATAAAACATCAGGTAGAAGTTGGTTCCATTTATGTGTGTTTTACCGATGTTTTTTCTTTTTTTTTATTGTAATGTAGGTACTTAGGTAGTATAGGTAAATAAATATTAAGTAGTTGTAGTAGACAGGTATTGTAAAACATTATACATACATAGTAAATAGATAATAATGTCACTGCGTCTTAGCTTTAATGTTTGTTGATGATGTATGGTTGGTGTATTCAGTATGAATACATTGCGCAAGCCCTGCACGTAAATAAGTCATATCTAATTTTAAATAACAATAGTGCAAGTTAAAAGTATCTACCTACCTGACTTGAACACATCTGGTTTAACATTTATATTTCTTCTACAAATTAATTCAATTTCTTGTGAGTAATATTTTCTATACATATTTTTTTCTAAAATTTAAAATTTAGAAGCTGTAGGCAATTATTATATAATTAGTGGGTAGGTGGCGTGGTAGCTGATCGAGAGTACCTATTTGTTCACGTATTGGCGAGCGTTGTGTGTGTGATAGTGGCGAAGGGCTTCATTAATAAAAGAAGGGTAATAAGCTACGGAGCCTGAGCGAATCGCACAAGACTCTTTTTGAAGGTCCCCTTTCGCCCGGCATTGTTTGGAGCGGGGCGAAAAGAGCCATTCAAAAAGATAAAGGTGCTGTGTACATAGTTCTGATAATGTAATTTAAAAATCAATGCAACGAAGAACTAAACTATTTTACACTTTTTTTAGTTTAATATAAATGCTTAAGTAATCTGTCTCCATCTAATCTACTTATGTAATATACACAGCTAATACAGGAAATGCATTCCGCAGCCTTAACTGTTCTTGCTTGTTCCGCATATGGAAACCACACCTGGCGACGGTATTGACCGCCTCTCCAATAAATAATATATTAGCTTCATTATAAACAGCAAGTGCTAAATGAGGTATAAAATAAAGTGATCTGACTATGTTTTTATTTCTTTTATTAAAGCAATCGAACAAAAATTGTTCAATATATAAACAGAGCTATAAAATAACCTGCTGAATCTGGTACAATTGGGTTACTACTTATGGGGATAAACACCTATTAATTAGTTAAT
Organism: Hypomecis punctinalis; assembly: GCA_949316475.1. Taxonomy (NCBI): domain Eukaryota; kingdom Metazoa; phylum Arthropoda; class Insecta; order Lepidoptera; family Geometridae; genus Hypomecis; species Hypomecis punctinalis. Next base: position 23,524,845 of record OX438803.1, read on the forward strand.
TACGAATTACTTAAGCTCCGGATTGGTGGATTCATTTATTTCAGAGCTATCAGGCGGCGTAAAAAGTTTCATTTCAAGCATAAAACTTGTTTTTTTAGAGCTAGGCTTATGTCGATGTAGGATTCTTTTACCTCCATGTATGGCGTGAATCTTTTCGCCTTATCTGGTCTACAAATGCCTTTGTTGCATAGCTTTCCTCTTTTTCTGTTTCCAAATCGAACATATCATCTACAAGATTATTTTTGCAAAAATTAGCATGACCGACTTCACCCTTGTACAGAATTCGCGAATATTTCGCATGGATCGATGTAGCATTTTTCACATTATTGTTGATTTATCAAAAATGGCTCAGCCGATTTCGATAAAATTTAAATGGGACCAATTTCGAAGTATACTCTTTCCAATAAAAAAAGAATTATTGAAATCGGACTACTATGAAAAAAGTTATGCGTGGTTATACTTAAAAAAAAATACGCGTCGAATTGTATACCTCCTCCGGTGGTTCCTCAAAAAGGGAGAGGGAGGGGAAAGGAAATTCAATTGTGCTTTTTCCATCCTCTTTGAAACTCGGTAAACCCAAATCGATTTAAACTTCCCAATTCTTTAATTCAATTATAACGGATAACACCAATTACATTGGAAATGCATCGTTTATATAACTGGCTTATTGCATAGAGCATCGCTCTCTTCCAGGATTGGACGCGTAATCTGCAAAATGCAAATCGATTTGACTAGTGAAAGAAACTTCGATTAACCTAGCCATTAATCTTAATGAATTTCCGCTACATCTACTGGCTTTATTCAGTGCCGGATTGAGCAAGCGAGAGCAAGTAGTCAATTATAGGGCAAGGGACCCACGATATAATTATATGTAGAGTTCTTGAGTTTATAGTGTTTAATAAGAATTCAGTACTCAATATGGTTATTTGCTATCTATAGGTCACAGATCATGAATTAGTAAAAGTTCAACTAAATTAATAACGCCCAGCTGGAGGCTGTATACTGAGTGTGAGTTTTGTCGTAAACATGACGCGGTCGCCGCGAGCGCGTTTATTGTAATTTGTATGAAGAAATGTACAGCGCCACCAGCGGCGCGTTTTTGAAACACAACAAGCTCATACAAATTACATAGTTACGCGCTCGCCGAGGAGCGCGTCATGTTTACGATAAAACTCACACTCGGCCTACTGACCTCTATATATAGTGGAGTTAGACATTGGGTCTAGGGGGCCTTGACGGGGCTCGTAGCGTTCCGACCATGCCCCACAGCTGCCATTTCATTCGTACATTTGCTAGTTTAAATACTGGTTGTTTGAGTAAAAATTCATATTCAGTATTTCTTATCTTAACTGACGCATACCCGCGGCTTCGCCCACGTGATATTTTGATTTTTGCCCAATCCCATTGGAACCTTTTATTTTTCCGGGATAAAAAGTAGCCTCTACCACTATTCAACCTTTGAACTTTATTCATGCCATAAATTGCTCCGTTACTGCATAAAATAGTGACAAACCAACAAACGCACTTTCGGATTTAGGTATAATATTAAATAAAATAAAAATAATTTATTTAAAAACATCAATGTCGTAATTTCATGTAAAAAGCAAAAACAATTTAATAAAAAATACACACACACACACACACACACACACACACACACACACGCACACACACACACACACACACACACATTTGCCTGAACTAGGTTAAACCTGTGTTTCAGCCTGAAAACTATGTAAAGATAGTGTGAGATGGCGCGAACGACACGGAATTTATCATTTACGCCTTAATCCGGTACTGGCTTCATTGCTTTCATAGGATCAGTTTATGTTTTCCTGAGATAATTCAATCTGATGCTGGTTTTTATTGAAATGTATTTACGTAACTGTCTATTCAGAGGAACGTTATGTAATGTAAATATTGTAGTACCAGATGGATGGAGGCATCTGGTGTCTGTTTTACTCTAATGCAGGGATATTGGTTATGAACGATAGATTAGTTGTTGCTATGTATATTATTTAGTCCGCGTTTTATGTACCTAGGCGTATGTTTAAATTAATTTAAAATTGAGTGACGAGACGGGCATTACGCTCGTCTAATGGTAAGAATCGTCGGCGTGAAAAGTCTGAGCTACCCAGAATATTGGACTGTCCCAGCTCGAATCCCTGCGAGGCACGGTACCTACTGTGAGTGAACATCAATTACTCTGGCCCTCTCTCATTACGATACGCGCAATACGCACATACGACTTTAGTTTCAGGGATTCATCGCCGCGGAGTATCTCATAAACATTCAAATGATGCCGTGGTGGTCTAGTGGTAATGACACCCGCCTTACCGTGAGGTCGTGGGTTCAAATCTTGGTCTCGTACCAATGAATTCCTTGGAATTTATGTACAGAATTTCACACCACTAGCTTTTCCTTTGAACTAGTTGAACTAGTTCTTTCGGTGAAGGAAAACATCGCGAAGAAACCTGCATACGTCCGTAGAAATTCGATGGCGTATATGATCCGCGAACCCGCACTGAGACAACGTGGTGGATATGGCCCAATCACCCTTTGTGGGTAGGCCTACGTCCTGCAGTGGACTATTAAGAAAGGCTGGATCAGTACAGTATAAATGAAAAATTGTATTTGTATAAACTTGTAAGATACTCTGCAGTGACTATATAGTATCCAAGACTAAAGTGTTGTGTACGTATCGTAATGAGAGTCAAGCCTAAGATGTTAAACGATCTCCGATATGGACAAGCGTCTTGGTGGCAGGCACGTGGATGTAGTCATGAGCTGAACATATTGACCGTCTGTAGTGTTGGCTCAGTGAAGGATCTACGTGCTTGCCATTAAGCCACTTGACCGCCGTCGAAATCACGAATCGCACAAAATGTATGGGGAAAAGCCACGTAACTTTTGTCAATCCTATATACCTAAGTGTGCGATTCGATAATTCGATTCGATATTGGAATGTGACTTTGCCCCTCTGAGCTCTTCAAATAAATAAAAGCTTGAAATATCACTGGAATCAAAGACATTCAATCTAAAACACAATATTTAATGCTTGTATACTTTTGCTTCACGATTGGATAACTGGCAAAGGATAATTTTACACTTATCCTGTATTGCTCAATCGTAACTTCCTTTTACGTACGACCTTCTTTCTCCAGCATATTGTTACGAGATGGGTTCTTGGGTAGTCAGTTAAAACGCCGATTATTCACTCTGTACTTTATTGCACACAATCACTTCACAAAATCACAAAACACGACACAACCGGTTCGCACAAAAACACTTCACACTTGCACTGATATTCACTCAAATTAGTCACTGAACACAAATTTGCAATCACTCATACTGTAATATCAATCAATCAATTCATTTTTCCACAGGAACACAATGTGAAAACTTCACAATGTCAAACAGAACAAGTAATATATAGTACAATAAATTCACAAAATAAAAATAGTTCGAAAGAGGTAATTTAGCTTCGATGGTAAACAAAACACTAAACTAGCCAAGGGCCGACCGGTCTATTTATACCAGAATCAAAGATGCCTCGAATAATCTAGAATGATCGATGCTAATGTGTTAGAGACGTAAACAGCATTCAAGCTCTGGAAGCTTTATTGTAATTAAATACAAAAACACCAAAAAAACGAATTCAATAGAGTCGTAAACAAGGGCACAGCTTACGTCGTAGTTGGTACCTATCGCGTGACAATATATAATATTGACCCCTAGATTTGCAGTAAAAAATTAACAGGCACAATATTACTTTATTGCTCACCAAAAATAAGGACTAAAATACAACACATTTACAAATAACTTAAAATTATCTCAAAGAGTTATCTTTGTGATAAGCATTTCAAAAATCTGAAGCGAACGCAGGATTTGAACCTGCCCCTTCGGATCACTAGCCCGACGCTCTAACCAACTGATAAAATTACGTGGTATAGGCCGAATTATACAAGTAAGCGGATGTGAAGCTGTGCTATATCCATTCCTGACTGAAGCTCACATAAATCTGCGCGTTGGTTGGGTTTCGCGTAGCTAGCATCACATCAGCCCACTTGTATGATTCGGTCAACACAAAAGTACACCGCGAAAAGCCAAAAGACTAAAGCTATTTGTTCTTCACAGGAGTCTATGAAAAAGTTCCACCTGCAACTGAACGAGACGTCCAGGCGCCTGCAGGCGCTGACCAAGCGACTAGGCACGTGTGTTGACAAGTCCAGGCCGTACTACGATGCGTTGGGATTGGCTGCGGCCGCCAGGGCCGACTGCCAGAAGGCAGCTGTGCAGTTCCAGAGAGCTAGCGGTAAGTACCCGTGAAAGGTGACATCCAGACGTCAACAGGCGCTCAGTAAGCAGCTGGGCAAATGTGTTGACAAATCTAAGCTGTACTACGAAGCGTTGGGACTGCGGCTGCTAGGATCGTCTGCCAGAAAGGAGCTGCAAAACAGATCCATAGAATAAGTAGGTAGAGAAGACACATTTAGTTGGTAGTTGTTAACGTGCCCAGGTGCTTATAGGCGCTGAACAAACGGCTGGATATATGCGTAGACAAGGTCCTCATAACAATGCGCTGGCCTCTGCTGCCGATATTAGCTTGATCTATTAAGACATTTTCCTTGTAGTGCTCTTGATGGAGTTACCGAATTTCACTCTTTTAATACGATAATATAATGATGATTGATGGGTAAATGTGGAAAGAATGCAAAACAGTTCATATTGCGAATTCACCTAAACTTATAATTAGGATGATATTTACTAAATGCGCTCGCGTTTCTTAGTTTCCTTGGTATTCAGAATTTTAGATATTACCTATGCACAAAACAAAAGGCTTCGTTTGCTCTGTTCAACCTTGCACCAGTTTCATTCCAGGCATTCAAATGAAATACACAAACAGCAAATACAAGAACATATAATCGTTAACGAGTCACTTTTCCTCGCGGAGGTGCAGCGTAGCATAGATACGTAAATTGGAGCGAATTGAGCTAGATATCACGTTACAATGACCGTCTGTCTGTACATGTGTTAATGTAGCCAAATTATCGCACCACTGTTGTTGTTCTGTTAGAGATAGCTATACAGTAGGTGTTACAAGTCTACATTATACTTTAATCAGAGACCCGATGTTGAGGGGCGGAGTATAGGTATCGCCACACAAGTCGGTGAATGAGAAGTTATCCGCAGATGACACTACGCCGTGATTCGCTTGTGCACAATCCATACGCAAGTGGCAAAGTAGTGAGCACGGGCGTAGGGAGCGCGCGGGAGGCATGATGTCGGCGGGTGGGTGTGCCCCGGCGTCTCGTCTCTCTGGCTCCCGCGCATACCTATATTTTGCCTTTGCTCTGCGCCTAACCTCCCATCCGCCGACTTGTGTGACGTGGAGTATAACAAGGTTTCGAGCGTAAACATGGATAAGAGCAATCCCACTGAATGTTGCATTTGTAAGTTATCTCTTCTTAGTCATAGGACGCCACTGATGGACATGGATAGACATACTATTGTAGGGTGAGGTGACTGAACGTCATACCGGAAATACCAGAATACCTTATACATACATATATGAGTTTGAAAACCGGAGACCCCACCCTCTTGATTATTGAGATATAATCAATTTTATAAAATTGGCCAATAACGCGACCTTGCAGTACCTACTATAGAATTGCCGAAATTAATGGGTGTAGGGTTGCCATCTCCAAAATTCGGCAACAAGGACAAGTCGCGTGAAAACCTCGGATTTTAGAGTCCAGAACCCGGACATGTCAATATATTAACAGATTTTATTTTTAACCGTGGAAAAAGGGGGGTGTCGGTCTACGAGTGAAACCCCGGACTAGAAATGAAAACCCCGCCCGGACGTTCCCCGGGCGCCCTCTAAACTAGGACAAATCCGGGAAAGCCGGACGGATGGCAACCCTCTCTAGATCGGTGACTGCGTGTGGCATTTACAACTGAGCGCTGTCGTAGCTCGGAAGACACGTTAAACTATAGGTCTCGTTATTTTAACCGTTTAGCCAAGTCAGAGGCTTTCAGACGGCTTAAATACAGACACCTGGGCCAGCCACCAGGCCTATATGAACTTACGTTTTAGTTGGAACTTCCGGGCCCGGTGGCAAAACAAAATCGGGCCAAGGTCTTTAAGCAAGAATATAAGAATCGGAACCATTAATTTACGGTGATTGTAAATCGATATTTTGTTATTCGCCGTGTAATTTCCCGGTTACGTAACGTCCAAACTTTCTTTTTCCGATAAATTGTACTTCGGCTTATCATCAAAACTTATTCTTAATGTCTGCGAAGCGGCTGAGTATCGTGCCTAGATAGATTTTTGCATCCATTTTAGTCTATGTAGTAATTTTTTTACTAATTTGTATAACATGGAAGTTACGCAATTGCGTTTTTAGGGTTCCGTACCTCAAAAGGAAAAAACGGAACCCTTATAGGATCACTTTGTTGTCCGTCTGTCCGTCTGTCCGTCTGTGTGTATGTCAAGACTCTTTATCTCGGGAACGCGTAAAGATATCGAGTTGAAATTTAAACTATATACGTATATCTATGAACTCTTGCAGTTGTGTAAAAGAAAAGCCTCTCAGTTACCGTTTAAAAAAGTTAGAGCCGTTTATGTCGTAAAATAACGCATATTTCAACGCTCACAAAAATCAAAACCTACAGGGTACTTTCCGTTGACATAGAACTATGGAATTTGGCGAGAAGCATTGTCTCAGAGTACACATATAGGAGTAAATCTGAAAACTGTACATTTTTATTAAAATCACAAAAAATAGGGCCTCAAAATTCACAAAATATAGGTTTAAAATTCAAAATGCGTAAATCGTATCATGTAAGGTATCATATAAAAGAGCTTCATTAGCACACGCTAAAACAGGTTTTTAATTATTTTAACAATTTTCGATGAATGACGAGAAAAGTTAAAAAATAAATTTTTGTCAATGATGATGATGAGTATAGAGATTTTAACAACGTACTTCCCAATTATGTGAAATTTTCTGGTTTTGTACGGAACCCTTGGTGTGCGAGGCTGACTTGCACTTGTCCGGTTTTTTAACTTCATAAGTGAAAAATTATATTCAATAAGTTTTTAAAAAAGAATGCGAACCGGATTTAATTTATGGTGACATTGAAAAAAGAATACAATTTCACGCGAATTCTGTAAAGACAGTCATTGGACATTGTACGCGTGTCACGGTAGACAATAACCTCCACAAATCTGAATATATTTCCCAAAAACTAATGTGTAAAAATATGACTATAAGTTAGCCAAAATAAAATTAGATATACAGTACTTTCCAAGCCCTGTACGACGCATCCCCTCGTAGAGCTAGAGTAGCTGTGGCGAATTACTGACAAAAGGTCTTATAAATATCATCACCAAGACGAAAAAAAAAAATTCTAGTTGACAGTGTTTGTCATCGAATTATTAAGCCGTGGTGGCCTAGAGGTAGTGACACCCGCCTTGCAATCGTAAGGTCGTGGGTTCAAATCCCGGTCCCGTACCAATGAGTTGTTTGGAATTTATGTACGGAATTTCACACCACTGGCTTTCGGTGAAGGAAAACATCGTGAGGCAACCTGCATACTTCCGTAGAAGAAATTTGATGGCGTATGCGAATCCACCAACCCGCACTGGGCTAGCGTGGTGGATATGGCCCAATCACCCTTCGTGGGGTAGGCCTACGTCCTGCAGTGGACTATTAAAAGGCTGATACAGTATATAGTACAGTCATCGAATTCCTCCGCAACGGTTTGACCAAATTGAATCATCATAATCATTAAAGCCGTTTACAAGATCCAAATTTTGCAAAAACTAACAAATAAACTTAAAGGTATAAGGCTCTTACTATACATTTGAGTTTGAATTTGCCAATAGATCAAATATTAGCGAATCTGGCCAATCCCTTCCGCATCACAGCACCGTCCGTTCTTATCAGTAACCGCAGATTACCCAAGTGTAGCTTAGATACCGTCTTCCGGCGCCTCCCCTTGGCAGCGGCGACGGCGCGGGTCAAGGGCGAGGATTACCACGTTATTTATGAACCATACCGGAAGGGCGGAGAGCCCGGGTATAGTCGATACGCTCGCGAGACCGCGCGGCTACGACAGATTTGGAACTTAAGTATATTTATGATTGAGTATCGGAATATTCGGGTTATTATACAGGGTTATCCAGAACTGGTGTGCTAAGCTAAGGAGGTGATTCAGACCATCAATATAAACAACTTTTACTACTTATTACGTAAATATAACCACATTTCTCATTTTCGCCAAAAGCTCAACTGGTTACATATCCGACTTCGCCGTAATTCTCACATCTTATCTTTCCTCTATAAAATTCTGTTCATTCCTTCCGCTCCTTTGTATCTCAAAGAACGCTTCGAATTTATAGGTCATTCTGGTACTTTGAGACCTTCCCCTGCCTTGAAACTCAAAATCCACTCCTCTTCCCATACCAATCTTTCCTATATGAAATCTTTACAATATACATATGTACAATCTGTCCTGCTTTGGAATGAGCTGCCTGTAGCTATCAGGCAGGCTACGTCTCTCCATATATTCAATAACCTAGTTTTCAAACACTTTCTTTCATTATGTTAAATAACAACTATACATGATATTTATTGTATATAAATATGTATTGTATTTATTATATATTTATGTAATTGTTTATGTATGTAAATTTATCTTATTAAAGATGTAGTAGGTATATTATTATACTTAATATGTAATTATTGTATTTTAGTTTGTGAGTAATTATATATTATTATTTTTTTTCCACATTTTACTTTTATTATACACCGCCAACCACATATTTGTACTCTGATTTTCTGTCCATCCAAAGGTAGCCTTGAAGAAATCGCTTAAGGCGATAAGGCCGCCCTTGTACCACCTAATTTTAAGAAAATTTGTACTCTGTTATTTAAGTTGTTTTTCTGGTGTACAGTAAAGTTATACTGTATTGTATTGTACTATGGTGCCAACTCGGGATTCGAAAAAAATAATCATATACATTTCAATCGATTCAGAGTTACAATTTCGTATGAAACAGATTTTTATTCTCTGATTCTGGGTTGGCCCCATAGTAAAGGTTGTTCAGAATTTATTAAGGTCTTAATCACCCCCTATTAGCACAGTGCATGGCAAGCAGATTACATGGTATTCTTTTTTTAGTAAGTCTCCCTTTAACAGTTATCTACAAGAACGCGATGTTATTGTTGTAACTGTTGCAAGTATATCTACACAAAGACAAAATTAAATGTAAGTGTAAAGATACATTTTATTATTTACCTAAAGTACAATTCTCATTCTCGCCTTTCGAAATATTTTAGTCATGAAGTAAGTCTGCGTGCTTTATCTTCGATAACATTGTCGCATCAGGCGAGATGCTGTTGGAAAAAAGAAATCGGATAAGTAGTTATACAGTTATCAGCATGTCCTGTATTATGCCAAAAAGGGGTGATTAAGGCCATAATTTGAACAACTTTTACTATGGGTCCAACTCGGAATTCGATGAAAAAAGCTGTTCTATACAAAATCCCAACTCGGAATAGAAAAATGAAAACAAAATAATGTTTTCTTGAATTCCGGGTCGGCCCCCATAGTATTAGTTATTCATAATAATAATGGTCTGAATTACCTATTTCCGGCTTAGTGCATCAGTTCTGGATAAATAAATGTAAATAAATAAATTTTTGTGACATCTTACACACGGCCTCTGACCCCAAACTAAGCAAAGCTTGTGATATGGCTGCCAGAGACTGATATACTACATATACTTATTTTTAAATACACACCTATATAGATAGTAACTAAATAACACCCAGACACAGAGCAAACACTTATGTTCATCACATAAATATTTGCCCTGCGTGGGGATCGAACCCACGCCTCTTTGATCCAGAAGTTAGGGTCACTAACCACTGAGCCACTGAGGCAGTCAACCCTGTATATGTATGTGATGATGATGTCTTCCTAGCCGATTTCGGCTACGGCGACCCTTTTCTGTACATGGATATGGTTACTGATGGGTCCTCACAGTGCTGATGTACCCAATTTTAGCGGTGAATGTCCTAGGACAGTGGCTACACGTGAGGACGTGGATATGTATGTATGTAGTCAAACGCAAACCGATATATAAGGTATAAGGAATGAAAAAAAAATGTTTAATATTTGAATCCACCAACGCGCAACAACCCAATCAATTAATCTATGTTTATATTATCTTACTTACATCAAAAATTGGATTCGTTGCCCTTCATTACGAGCTGTATCGTATGTTGCGTAATTTTCAGTTAGCAGTGAATACATTACGTTTGGCATGTCGAGGGGGGAGGCGCAGGAAACGCCTTATCAGTGGGTTCTGCGTTTAATATTAACTCGGCATCGCATCATTGATACGTACAATACAGCGTATTTATGACGACCGACCAACCTCTCACGCCGCGTTCCACTGTACTGTAGGCCGATTCAAATTTAATGACGTCTGTGAATTTTTTTTATACTATATATAACGGGACTGAACTCACGTGTGGGGATAGTCGTAACGACTATAGTTTCGGTCACATTCGGCGACCTTTCTCAAGTTGGCGAGACGGCTCCGCGTGCTGGCACTCGCCAACTTGAGAAAGGTCGCCGAATGTGACCGAAACTATAGTCGTTACGACTATCCCCACACGTGAGTTCAGTCCCGTTATATATAGTATAAAAAGTCTGTGAATTTAGCTGCAGTATGTTGAGTGTGAGTTTTGTCGTAAACGTAAGCATGTAATTTGTATGAACTTGTTGTGTTACAAAAACGCGCCGCTATTGGCGCTGTACATTTCTTCATACAAATTACATGCTTACGCGAACGCCGAAGAGCGCGTCATGTTTACGACAAAATTCACACTCAGTATACAGAACCACAGTAGCGCTCTGCTGCATCTGGAAGCTGGAGCTTACTTGATGTACTAGATGTGATAACTTGGCAGCTGAGATGGTGTGGGCACGTGTTCAGAATGCCCAATGAAAGGATTGCAAAACGCATATTCTACTCAGAACTTGAAAAAGGGAAGCGTAAAAGCGGAGGCCAGTTTCTCCGATATAAAGATGTCCTGAAAAGGCATATGAAGGGGTGTGGTATCGAACCCTCATCATGGGAATCTCAGGCTGTCGACCGTACGTCATGGAGACAACAAGTACATACCAACGTGTACGCATTTGAGGACCAAAGGAGGCGTGATTTAGACCTAAAAAGAGACCATCTCAAAAATAAACCGCCGTCCAACATTACGAGTACTTACAATTACATAAATTGAGTCCTCACGTGTAGCCACTGTTCTAGGACATTCACCGCTAAAATTGGGTACATCAGCCATGTGAGGACCCATCAATAACCATACCCATGTACAGAAAAGGGTCGCAGTAGCCGAAATCGGCTAGGAAGACATCATCACATCTGGAAACTGATGGTCCGAGGGTTGCTTTACATCGGTGATGGCTTAGAAACAATTACTCCAGCTATGTATTGTACATAAATATAGAAAACAAAAATAAATAAGGCGATGGTATTGTATGACTGTTATAGGCCGAATCATACTTGTTGGCGGCTGTGATGTTAGCTACAAGCTGCGGAACCCAATCCTCGCGCAGATGTTAAGTGAGCCTCACTCAGGGTTTGGTTACCTGCAGCTTGTAACGAACATCTCAGCCGCCAAGTTGTGTGATTCGGCCTATATACAACGTGTAACGGAATGGCTGTAAACATAAAAAGTGGGTTGATACTATACCTTATATAGATGCTGTATTCGAAATTCTGAGCCAAAATAACAACATTCACTTTTAAAAAAAATTAAATATGACTGACTAGAAATATCTTTTGCACGTAAACAAACATGTCACAACAAGGAGGTGTGGTCTGATTTTGATGGGCAAGGTCGTGTTATTGACCTCACAGCTGTTTAGTGTGATAGTGCTGTGCAAATGTGAATTAGTCATAAAAATGACTAGTTTTTCAAAAAAAGATTCAGCTTGTTGACGCTGCTGGTGACAAGAGAGCTGGCTCATTCCTCGCACAGAGAATCTCTTTAACCATTCAGCGTGGGAATGCAGCCAGCGTTCTTGGCACCCTACCACACGGACACAATATTTGTTTCGATTTTTAGCCTTTTTTTTTTGTATATAGGTAGGATATATTTATATAGGTAGTTAAGAATTGAATTTCTATGTTTTTTAAGTTATGTAAATAAATATTTATTTCGAAAAAAAAGATTAAAAATCAGCAAACGAACTTACACTGCTAAACATGCCCCCATCTAGTTTGTTACCGTTATCTGATTTGGTACTTTCAGTATGTATACAGTCTTTCCGTTACACGTTGTATACCGAAACTGAAAACGTCAATAAACGTTGTTTTCAATCAGACTTATTGGACGGAAATTATGTTCTCAGCTGAAACGAAACAAAGCATAACGTTTATCTTTTAAAATACATTTGCAAGTTTCAAACCTGAGTCATGGGAAATGAAATCTTTGTTACAACGTTGTATGTGTAATAATTTGAATGTACTCAGCCTATAAAGTACAGAAAACACGTGCAATAGCGATAAGAGAGGTAGATATATCAAGTATAGTATTGCTATGGAAAAATCTCGTTTATCGCAACCTTGCCAATGCCCCACTTAGCAACAAAACTGAACCTTCATAAAAGGTCGATTAAGATTTTTCACATAGGGGTTGAAAGGTGTATTCACAATTCACTTATGAAATAAAATAACAGAAAAGTTCCAATATTAATTAATTAATTACACACGTTTTTGCAGCGTAGCCGTAGTAATGAGGCAATGGTTAGCACGGTCAGTCTTCCATGGGTGGTCGCGGGTGGCATTTACAATGTTAACAGCTACCATGGCTCGGATAGGACCCCGTTTATCCATATCTGATCTATAACTTTCGGGCGGTTTTGAGGACTAGCCATTCGGCCTATTTGGACTTCATTGCTATCATTGGCAGCTAGTTTCAGCTCACTGCACGGCATAAATCTCCACCCTCATTCGCTAAACATCCCTATCATATCTCTATATTTCCAAGCTTATACCATTTCCGCAAATTTTCTATTCGAACTTACTTTATTTGGTCCTTTTATGGATTGATCTGTGAGTATGTTAACTGAAAGAGATTCATCACATTGTTTAAATGAAATTATCATGTATTTAAAACATAGTGGAGTCAATCTTATTACTATATAAATTTTAATATTGTGTTTCAGAGCTGCACGCGGCAGCGAAGGAGACAGTGACTCTAGCAGAACAACGATTCGTCAGCAAACAAGATGAGTGGCAGTTCGACAGCAACTGGCAGGAAGTGCTCAACCATGCCATCATCAAGGTGAGCTTCCATTCATCCATCCATCCATCATCAGCCGTAGAACGTCCACTGCTGGACATAGACCTCTCCTATGGATATCCAATACGACCGGTTAGAAGCGGTTTGAATCTCTGTGGTCTTGATTATATCGTCGTACCTAGTCGATGGACGCTGCGCTGCCAAGTTGCCACTACATGGGCTCTGTTCGAAAATTTTACAGCCCTATCGGCCATCCGGCCTTCGTTCATGGTTGCTTTATCGCATCAATAAAAATAAGGTTATTCTTATTCTGTGTGAGGAGGATAGGTCCTACACTGATATCCAGCATGTGATCCACTGGCTTCAATGATATTGGAAATGAAATAGGGCTACTCTAAAGTTTCTTTTGATTTTATCCTATTCTTTTTACGTTTTTGTATAATGATACGAACAGTCAGCACAAGGTTAAGATTAGAAATTAGTATACTAGGGAAAGTCTGAAAGTAGCGCCAGTGACAGAAATTAAAGAGTGGCAGGCTATCTTAGTATGGGCATATCATGAGAAGGGAGGAGAGTCATGTCACGTAAAGAATTCTAAATGGTAAGCAGAAGAAGTGAAGACCAAAAAAAGTGCGGATGATTGTGTGAAAGATATCCTAGAGAAAGGAGTTGATTATGAGATAACATCTTATAGAGTGAAGTAGCGAACAGAAACGTGCTGTGCCGTCTGTCGATTTCCATCCAAGACTGTAAATAAGAGAGGCCGAGCTCTGAGTTATTTGTCAAACTTACATGATAATCATTTCTGTGAGTTGTAGAAATAAAATATTCTTATTTTATTGTTTATTAAATTTATATGTATAGGGGAGATGGATACGTTTACATAAGTACCTATAAATAACAGTAAGTACATTGCAACTTGTGTGACGCCCTCCTAGTTTATCAATATGGATAACGTTATTTTAATTTTTAGTTGGTAATTAATATTTCTTAATACATATCACGAAAGCTATATTAATTTGTTTGTCATTATGTTTTCAGGTTATGGACGCCGAGAAGCGAAAGGCGGAAAGCGGGCGCGAGCATCAGAAGAAAGCGGCGGCCTGCATCGCCGCCGACAGGAAGGTAACTTGGACACAACGATCAAATCATACTACAGCTATTTGTCATTTCATCTATTAGTCATTTCACTATCAAATGCTTATGAGTTGCGTAAACAGTAGCTTTTGATTGCAATTACTAAACATATTTAACTTACAAAAAATAAGAACACTAGAGATTAAAGACAGAGGTTAAAGCAATCTCAACTATCATGAAATGATTTTAATTTTATAGTGCATCCCCCACTAGGTTTATCTCAAAGAGTTGTTTTAGTGATAAACATTTCAAATGTAAATGTTTAATGTAATTTGAAATGTTTATAACAAAAATAACCCTCATCTATCATCTTATCTCACTCTTTGTCTTCTACTCAAATAGTTCTGCACCATACACTATAAAATATTTATTATAATCATCAGATTTTATCCGAGAGAAACATTTTATTTTTCCAAGATACAAAGTAGCCTATGACACTATACGACCTTAAATTGGGTATATAAAATATCCATGTCCAAAAAAATCAACAAACACGCTTTCTAATTCTGCAGAATCGATATTAGTTTCGTTGTTTTTATGCATCCTCAGGTGGCCAACCTCGAAGAGAACCTCAAACGGAATATCATAAAATCTCGCGTCTACTTCGACGAGAAGAAACTCTGCGATGAAGAGCTCCAAGCGCAAAACGACAAGATCGAGAAACTGCAGCGACTCATCGCAGACGCCAAATACAGATACTCCAAGTCTTTGAAGGCTTTAGAGGAGATATCCGAGGAAATCCACCGACGGCGCGGCGAGTACCCGCCTGGCAAAGACTCCATACCAGTCGGACCGAGAGAACCGGGCGTAGGAGCCGAAAGGGACCCTATACACGATGAGAATAAAACTCAAGATGAAGATTCTAGTCTGCAAGAGCTAAGACTGCGTGTCCGGGAACTGGCCTTGAAACCCATCGACAAAGATATAGAAACTGATGAGGCTTGGGCTTTGGAGCTGAACGAGACTATCAACAAACTTGACCAGCTGTTGATGATGAAAGAGAGCAACCAGCAAAAGAGGTCGAAGTTCACAGCGAGTTCCCCAAGAAACGCCAGCGCTCCTTCAACTAGCACCAATCAAGGCCGCACGCCGCCTAGCGACTCCTGGAAAAACGATACAAACCTGATGAGAACCAAATCCATCAGCCGCGAAGTCATATACGAACACACCAACCCACCTATCAGCAGATCGGAAAAGTCAAAAAGCATGATGTCATTAGACGTGCTCGCTTTAGCTCGAGACACCACGATAATGGATAGAGAATCGTACCTAAAAGCGGTGATAGAAGATAAATCACCCACCGGGACCTATACTGAGAGCAATTCCGATAGAAACGAGAGTCCAGATGAGATTTTAATGGTCGAATGCGACTCGAGTGACTCCACGCAAAATCCTGTTATCAGAATGACGAGCTCTACTGTCTCTGACAGTGATAACAGTTAAGATTTTCGAAACTATAGTCTGATTGATTTATCCACGTTTAATTGTGACGACTAAAAATAAATGTTCGATGTCACTATTTTGTACCACATAGAGTTGCACTTTGCACTGTTTGGAAATTCTGGAAGATTCGGGTCTAGGTGTCTCTAATGTATTGTGTAAACGAATTTGCCTGGTCGCAATTATGCAACTATTTTTAATAGGTGTTTTGAATGTTTTACATGTTGGACATTTTAAATAAAAATAAGTAAAAGTTGAATTTTGTGTTCAATGTTCATGTATTTAGTTTCGTTCTTGTAAGGGGGTTCTCGGGTCGTTTAACTATACGATAATACTTATGAATTTGCTAACAAAATCAGCTAGCGCGGTTATTGTAAAGTAAATCTTATCCTCCTTCAATTAAAGGCGACAGTCGATACCATGCTGTGCCAGGGCAGCTGCAAATCGCGCAGACGCAAATAATAATTTCTTCTAATAAATCTCATAAGTAACCTAAAATGTATGTTCACTAACATTTGACTAAAAAGTATATTGACATGTCACAGGAACGTGTTATTTCGGAAATTGTTGTCTTAGCTTGGTAAACGAAGGGTATACATTATACATTTTGTGCGCCCGTTTAAACTAAATCTGCACCAACAGCAGACTTCTGGAAAAGTCTAGCTGTAGAAAGATTGAATCTATGAAAGATCGTAGAATCGAATATATTCCACCGAATTAGCTTGTCTGTAGGCGAGAACCATTACTGGAAGACTTTCAAGTGATGTAATTAATGTCCAGAGCGGGACCTCTGATAAAGAGCTTAATTTCACTTAAGGCTACAGAGTAAGGGCATATTGGAATCGAATTCTCTGTATGTTAGCTGAGCTAATATCATTTTGACATGATTAAACTCTCTTGAACTAACAAAAGGGTTTACAAATGGACCAACACGAATAAATTGTCAATGTACTATGTCTAACAACAAAATATAACTGTGGGCTTGAGCACTCGAGCACAGCTCAACTGGTGGTCCTTTTCCTTTAAAATACCGACGCATTTAGACTGGTAGCACTAAGATAATTGGCCCAAGTTTATGGCGCAGTCTAATGAATACATAAAAATGTGAAAATTAATACAAGCTAATATTGTAATTTCAAGTCAAATGGTGCCTTGCTTTCTTTTCATGGAATACATTAAACAATATTATTGAAGACTGTACACGGTTGGTACTTAAGAAGGTTGTAGAATTAGATTATAATTTAATATAATTACTATGTATAATTTAACGATACTAAAATCAAATGAGGGTTTTCTAACATACTCATAAGAATAAGATGATTATATTTTGTAGAAAGTATCTACCATCTAGTTTACAATGCATTTATTTAACCAGAAATTAAGAAAAGACCGTAATTTGTGATACAGTTTATTCTGTATGGCCACTATTATAAGTGGACTTCTACGCAAATACAGATTTTTGTCATTGTTATAGGATAACATACCGAGTGCACATGAATAATTAGGTATAATTTATCGCAAAGTTTAATATCCACAGAGATATAAATGTGAGTGTCGAACCTACACAAATCTATCGTATGGATAGGAATAGTTTGAAACTGGTTTTAGATTTAAAATTTTGCGGTAGAACATTATTAAATTCAATACTAAAAGAAAAACTATACAAAGCTGAAGCCTGAGGTCAAATAATAAGCGTGTTTTATAAGAAATCAAGTACAGCTTAGATTACATGAAGAAATTCTTATAACTGCTGCTTTTCGATCCGTGAGCGTGCGTAGGGTGAAACGCTGTCAGCGACGTTTCTTAAAAGGTTTTTGCCGTATTTTACAGATTTCAGGTTCTCTAGAAACCCAAAATACAGCTTACAGATGCCCTTAGCCATAAAGCTTTTAAAAGCTTCTATATCGAAATTAAAAAGTAATCAAACCAGTTTCAAACACCCTGTCCCACCTAACTTTTGAAGTTTTCTAGTCTCAGGTGTATTTGAAGTGTCTATTTAAATGCACCAATAAATAAATGTCTTCTGCACGTTTTGAAAACTCTTCCACAAAATGTTGATCACCATAATGTTACCTATTCACTTACCTATCACGTTTTGTACTCCATGTAAACGTTACGTGTTTTTGGTCACTAAATAAATGTTGAAAATTGCATGTTCTTGTTTGCATATACGTAGGTATACCTAATTACGTTAGACTTTAGACATTACCCTACACAAGTTAGTCAGAAATGACACAATAAGGTACCTACCTAGTTGACTGGTATTAACATAATTTAAAGTATTAGTATTAGATGGTATTAGTGAAATCTGCGATAAACTATGATTCGTAAACTAAACAAATAATTGGCTATAATCAAGTTCAGAGATATAAGCTTCTAAAGATTTTGGTAGGGATAAAGAGGGGATGCCTTGTTTGTCCCTTTCCCACAAAGCGTGACATAGTATGGCGAATGTATGACACTTAAGGGCAGTGACGACATAGTCTGCTATAGTGCGTTCTTTGTCTAGCAAGAAAATAACTATGCTTGTAACTTCTTTATTTCCGAGTTGATTTTATTTCTGTTTTCGTTAATCGGTTCTGTTTATGGTTCCCTGTTACATAAGAACATCAAAAATATTGTCAACGAGCCTATTTAGGGCTGTTTCCTTGAGTCCATCCATCAGCCACAAGATGTCCACAAATGGGCCTCCTTAATGGATCTCCAATAAAACCGGTTGGAAGCGGCTTGCATCCAGCGGCAGCGGCAGCGCGATCCTGCGGTCTTGTTGAGGTTATCTGTCAATCTCGTGGGTCCTTGAGATCAATGCATAACAAACCAGTCCTGAGCGGAGTTTTATTCTTTGCCAAGCAAATGTGGCATTTCTGCAATGGGCTTACAGACTGCCACGCTTGGTCCAAATCCGCCCTTTGTGGAGTCTAGGAGTCATAATTAGTGTTAATATGTGACAACACTGTCTTATGAATGAATTATAAAGATATTATATGTTAAAAACTTTCTGATAGATGCTACAATGTTAGATATATCTGTACATATAGGTATCGCCACACAAGTCGGCGGATGAGAAGTTAACCGCAGATGACACTTCGCCGTGATTCGCTAATTATTGCGCATGTGTGCACAATGCCTACACAAGTGGCGAAATAGAGAGCACGGGCGTAGGGAGCGCGCGGGAGAGTGTGCCCCGGCGCGGCGACTCGTCTCTCTGGCTCCCGCGCATACCTATTGCGCAGCGTTCTGCGCATCACTTCTCATCCGCCGACTTGTGTGGCGCTGATTTTTCTACATTTTCTAGAGACTAAATGAAAAGTAATAAAAAATTAAACATTGAAAAATAAATTCATAATCCATTTATTTTCTTGATTAATTAATTAACGTTGAGAAATCAATTCATACAACATAAACAAGGACTAATAATATACTATAACAACAGAGATACAACACTCACTATAGGATAGGAGGAAGGCACTTCTAGAGTGGAACATCTATAAATATTTTATTCATAGTTGAATCTCTTCTAATTGCTAAATTCATTTTGTATACAGGATGTAACAAACCTGAAGCATTTTTTTACACATCCACTTTAAAAACGATAAAATGTATGTTTAATAGTGACTTTGAAAATACCCTTTTGTATGGGTTTATATTTAGCATCTGCTAACATAACAATTGAATGAGCATGATTAAAGAAGGTACCTATTAACTTTTAAGTTAACCGGAATAAAAGGATTAATTTTAAGAATTCAGCACATTCGATGAAAGTCTATATTTATATCACACCCTGTTTGAAAACTCGAGAAATAGCCATTGTTCGATAGAAAAATACACCTAGCTAACATTCAAGATATTAGAATATTTATGTAGAATCACACATAGTTACATCAGATTGTATTTTTATGCAATAACTAGACGTTATATATTTACAATACTGAGTTAGTTTGATTTGACTACACTTGTGATTTTTATGGACGACATAATTAGTAGATATTTATTCGCAATTAGAGCAAATGAAGTAATACTTTAAAATCTCATATATATTATCAAAATTATAGGAATTATTGTTTTACAGTTTAGAATATACATTTCTTCAATTTAATTGAAGATTTATAACTATATTGAGCTAAAATATTGAAAATAATTCGAAATATTGATTATAATCTCAAAATTAAAATATTTATTATATTGATTGGAAATAGTAAGTAATGAATAATAATATTTTATTCAAAGTACCTATACATTAAAATATCAAATGACACATTTTCAAATACTTCAGAATGTATTTTTTGATACAAACTAATATAAATAAACATACATTATTTTATTCAATTGGAATAAAATTACACCTATTATGCAAAAGTAAATATTTTTCATGCATACATAATATAGTGTAAAAAATATATAATATGAACAGAAATCAATCTGCCTACTTACAAGTAAACCCGCAGTAACTAAACCATTAAAAAAATATATAGTTTGTGCTAAGATCATAAATCGATTAAAAATAAAAAAAAATGCACTTAACCCTACACAAAAAGATCACATAAAAATATTTAAAAAATTATCCAACATTCCAGTAAGCAATTAAATAACAAATTGTTAAAAACATAACCAGTAAAACAAACTTGTTTAAAAATTAATGATAGCCATACAAAAATCTAAATAAAGCGTCTCCCAAACTACGGCCTAGACATCAACCAATCACAGATCTTGATTTAAAAATCAGCCGCTATGATTGGTCGAACGACAGACCGCGACCGTCTGCGAGACGCTTAATTCTAGCGTCCTAAATGCAGATTATTTTCATATTTGATACAAAAAAATAACTAACACTGGGCAGTGATAAAAATATTATTTCAAAAAGTAAATAATTCACAATGTAAAAATTGCTTGATAAATAAAATACTTCTTTGAGGTTGCGTGTGATAAAAACTACTACAACTTAGGTACACATTTTGTACGACAAGTTAATAGAGTCTGGCTAACGAAAGTTGATACTGACAAAGCGCGGCAAATTTAAAAAATATCGGTATGGCAGCCCTAAACTGAGAGGGAAACACTTTCTCTCACTCACACGATGTAGCATCGTTACCATACTACGATTTTGATTCTTCCAAATCTTTAGAGGAAGCGCAGAAAAAAAGTTTTTTTCAAGCTTTAACTTATCGTGTAGGTGTTTTATTTTCATTACGTTAATTATTTTCTGTATTTTGACGTTATTATTATGCCAAACTGAGGCTTTGAATTGCTCTCCAAATGATTTCACCGCCTACCTATCTATTTCATTACGATGAAGACTATAATAATATAATGAATCATTTTGTTCAGTTTAGTACATGACGTAGGTTTGAAAAATGTTTTTAATACAAGGTAAAATACCCCGATTTAAAGGTAAATACGCGTTAGTAGTAGCACCGTGTGTTGTCATTTAAAAAGTTTGCGAAAAATTACAGTATCAACTTTCGTTAGCCAGACTCTACAATTGTATATTTTATAGGTAGTTAAATGCATCGCATGAATGATCTATTGTAATTATTAAAATATAATTTGGTGCTTGACCAGGATAAAACCACCTCATTACATTTATTTATGTCTATGAACGACGTTAATTTTAAAATGTTAAACATCAAAAACCGAAGCGCAGTGAAGACGTGTTTTCGTCGACTTAAATTATGACGTCATTCACATGCACAAATCTATGTACAAGATAAGAAATAATGAGCATGCAAGCATTTATAACGAACTAGTCAATTCATCTTTAAGAATTAAGATGTCAGTCCCTGATAAAGTGCCATATCATGACTGCAATAAAAACGTATCAGACAAAAAAAAAACGGGTTGTATGAATTTAACATTTTTTACCCATCTCAAAAAGTGCACAACGCCGCTAAAGAAGTTTACACTTCAAAAATTTGTACTCAAGATTTATAGATTGTATCATATTGGAGCAAAATAATATTTTTACGGCGAGGACGCTTTTTTGAATCCAGAGCGAAGTGAAGGATTCTTTAGTAGAATCCTGAACGTAGCGAGGGATTCAAAGTACGTCGCCCGAGCCAAAAATATATTTTGCGCCCGAGTGGTACACTCTACTTTTCATCACCTCTATGAGAAAACAAAAGGCGCCTCATAATTTACTATAATATTATTATTTAATAAAACGTAGAGTAACAACTAAATTGAAATTAAATGGTATCTAATAATAAAACAAATGAAAACATATATTTACATTCTTTTCATTCATTTTCTTGGCGCTGAACACTAACATTACAAATACTTCCAAATTCAAAAAGTGCGCGGCAAAGATCATTCCGTCGCACTTATTTGTTCCAAATTCAAAAAGTGCGCGGCAAAGATCATTCCGTCGCACTTATTTGTTCCAAATTCAAAAAGTGCGCGGCAAAGATAATTCCGTCGCACTTATAAAGTTCCTTATGAAAACACCTTTGGGCGCACTTAGGAGTACCAAGTATTCCTTTTCGAATAGATGTGATGAAAAAATAGGTTCCAGCGTATGATTAGCTCTTAATTGCTAGAAACATTTTCAACAATATTTGTTTTGCTCGCACGCCATTACTTCTCATCGAATTGTACACCATTGTTTTAGAACACCGGTCCATATGTAAAGGCATCCCCGATATTTGGCGTGTTATCACGTGGTATTGTACTAGCTACTTGTCTACATGGTTAGAGCTTGGAGGGCACGGCGACCACCTCGCGCCACCACGTCGCGCGCTCGAACGTGCCGGGATGATCGAAGAACGCTTTTTGCAGGTTTTGGTATAGCTGCGGAACAAAATATAACGGTCAGGATTCGTTAATCACTGTTCGATAAGGTACCACCAAACAGTACTAAAAAACCGGACAAGTGCGAGTCACGCTCGCACATCGAGGGTTCAGTACAAAAACGTTGTAAAAATAATTAAAAACCTGTTTTAGCATGAAGTTCTTTTATTTGATACCTTACATGATACGATTTACTCACTTTGAATTTTGAACCGATATTTTGTGAATTTTGAGGCCCTATTTATTTGTGATTTAAATGAAAATGTACAGTTATCAGATTTATTCCTATATGTGTACTCTGAGACAATGCTTTTCGCCAAATTTCATAGTTGTTTCATTCATGTCAACGGGAAGTACCCTGTAGGTTTTGATTTTTGTGAGTGTCGAAATATGCGGTTTTTTACGACATAAACGACTCTAACTTTTTTAAACGATAACTGAGAAGTGTTTATTTTACGCGACTGCAAGAGATCCTAGATATACTACCTAGTTTAAATTTCAACTCGATATCTTTACGCGTTCCCGAGATAAAGAGTCTTGACATACACACAGACGGACAACAAAGTGATCCTATAAGGGTTCCGTTTTTTTTTCTGTTTGAGGTACGGAAACCTAAAAAGCGTTGTGTGGAAAAAAATAATTGGTAGGTGATGCACGTCAAAATAAACAAACTCTTTTTTCATAATGAACTGTGAGCGAGCGACCAGAACAATGCTATTCTGGTCGCAGGTTTATTCAGAAAGGGTGTGTTAAGCCATTGTTTTTGATAAACAATTTTTACGACAGGACTAATCTGAAATTCCAGGATTTTTTTTTTTTATAATTAGCCAAATTACAATTTTCTATGCAACAGCTAGCTGATTTTTATTCTCAAATTTCGTGTTGGCCTCATAGTAAAAGTAATTTACAATGATGATGGAGGATGAATTATACCCTTTCAACATATTACACCATATCTGAAAGACCCTTTAGAATTTACAGAATGAACGCCTTTTCAAAATCCGAAGCTGCCCGTCTGTCTTTATGAACTTACCCGTCCATCGCTCCTGCCAATAACCGAGTTGAGCACGAAGTCTGTAGGCGCGAGCGCGTCCACTACGGGCACTATTTCTCCTTTAACCTCCGCACACAGCTCCACCACAGCCTCCCGCAGCAGCCTGGCTAGGTCTCCGCCGGAACTGTACCCTCCTTGGTACAGCTCTACTAGGTGCTCGTCGAGACAACGCAGCCCGTACAGGTAGAACAGTTTCGTTAGCACTGCAATTTGAAATTAGACATCTTTTCAACACTTCAGAAGATAAAAGTACTATTTTAAACAATAAGGTAGATGAGTTTTGGTGGGAACGCGGAAAAATCATGTCGCCTCATTGTATTATTTTATTAAACTTGTGTCAAGCAGTGATAATTAGTGAAAAGTTGTGGTATTTCGTTGATTATGAGCTGATTTACGTGAATGAGTGTACGCAAGTGATATAATGTGACGTATCATGTTGTTCCGTGTTGTTACCAAAACTCTATAGACGCCTCTAGTAAAGTATCCACTGCTTTACTGAGGTATGACTTGAACTATGTTTGGAATTGACCGCGACTTTATTGGACTATGACGTGACTACGACAGTGTCTATTTTGATAAAATATGTATCATCAAATATTATTAAAACTTAATACTTGACACTGGCAAATGCACAACAATGCGACGCCAAAACATAAAAGGAAAAGAAGAACAATTTGTATCTCATGCGATAACCTCTTACCATCAGGAAGCTCGTAAGCCTGTCACTTTATTGCACACAAAAAGTATCAGTTTCTCACCTGGCTGTAGCGAGGATTCCTTCTTATCCAGCGACTGCAGCGAGTATATAACCGCTAAATACTCCGCATACACAGTAGTTAGTTCCTTCCACTTGTACACCTGAGACTTGGCGCGCGCTTCAAACTTGGTCAGTCCCTTGGCCAGCTCCGACTCGTACTTGTTATGGGTTTCTTTCAGGAGGTAGCATAGCAGCCATTTGTACGTTGATGTTATGACTGGAAAAAAGAAAAATAATATGTTATTGTTTGAGCCATAGATAAAGTGCACCTATTGATATACCCGAAAAACTGAAACAGACCCTCATTACGGGCCTTATCAACCACCACAAGGCCCAACGAGCTATGTATAAAGCCTCGAAATCTCTCTATTAAATACAATCAAGAATTCAGAAATCCGTTTAAACTTTTATTTCCTGTTCTCCTTCAAAGGAAACAAGACCCACTCACAAAATGTGTGGTGCCCAAAGGACTATCGACCGTCTTCCCGGATATTGCGGTCTCATATTACCTAAACAACCAGTTACCGATCTATTTTCTACTCTATTACCAAACACATAAATTCTACTCACATTCTGAGCTCTAAAACTGCTCCGTGTACTACCACCAACAATCAACAGTTGTACCAATAACTAAACCCTTGGCCCGAGATTTGTTCATAGTTCATAAAGAACTGCACGGTGCCCAAGGTAGAATCGATCGTATTGCCAGACATAGCGGGCTCATATTACCTAAACAACCAATCCATGCCAATCTATTTCTTATACCTTATCACCAAATCCATAAGGTCTACTCACATTCTCAACTGCTCCATACTGGTGCAACACAAAAACCTCTGCGCCTAGAATTGTCCATAGTCTTTAAGAAACTGCGCGGTGTCCAAGGGAGAATCGACCGAATTGCCAGACATTAAAGTTTCCTGTTGCCTAAGCAGCCAGTTGCCAACATATTACCTACTCTATTACAAAGCAATAAAGTCTACTCACATTCTCGGCTCTTCAAGTGTTTTGTACTAGTACAGCCGAACTTTTGGTCCGAGATTTGTTTGTAGTTCTTGAGGAACTGCACGGTGCCCAAGGGAGAATCGACCGTATTGCCAGACATTGCGGTCTCGTATTGCCTGAGCAGCCAGTTGCCAGTTTGCTGAGACAGCACGTTGTTGTCTCCCTCGTACGTGACTGTTGGCTCGTGGTTGCTTCGGATGTCGCCAAGGTTCGCGCACTGGAAATGAATTTGACACGAAATTAAACTAATGTAATTCGACATATTTCGGCAAATTTGACTGCCTCAGTGGCCCAGTGCTTTTTATTGTTAACTCTGACTCCTGGGCTAAAGAGGCGTGGATTCGATTCCCACCCAGGGAAAGCAATTGTGTGATGAACATTATATGTATTTTCTCTGTGTGGATATTAACATCTATATAAGTGTACTATATCAGTCTCTGGCAGCCATATTACAACCTTTTTTTTCATTTCAGGGTCACAGACCCAGTGTAAGATGTCCCATAATATTTGCTCAAATGTTATTTTAAATTGTAGGGTCACTGAAATGGCACAAAATATAAAAAGATAATCATAGTTGTTTATTGATAGTATTAATAATATTACATGTCATCAATGACAATTAAATTAATTGAAAAATAACAATATTAATAATACAGGAATAAATACAAAATGCACACTTAACAAATAATAAATGCACACTTAACAAATAATAAATACACACTTATATGTTTAGTAGCACAACTACCATGTAATTATATAATTTTAGTCTTATTCAGTTCGTCAAAACTGTAGAATGCCTTTTCAACAAGCCACTTCTTTAGTTTTTGTTTAAATGAAGGAGCGTCTGTGATATCAAGCGAGAGCCGATTATAAACTTCGGGAGCGGTGACATGCATGAAATAGCCAGCTTGGCCATTTTAGAGAGCCGGTGAGGTACGACGCAAACGCGGTGCGCGTGTCGAGGCAGGAGCGCGCAGCGCGGCCGCGAGTCTCCGACGCGCGAGTACTCGTCGAGGTGGTCCCTGGCGTACACCGCCTGGAGACACGAGGCTCGGCACAGTCAGTATCCCCATGGACCGGAAATACGGAAGCGCGGGTGTGTCCTGTGATACTCGCGCTATCGCCAGAGCGCAAAACAAGCAGCGCCCACTTTCCCACACAATTTGTCTATGTGTTCCTCCCATGCTAGAGCACTATCCAGCTGAAAGCCTAAAAATGTAGTTGACTTGACCTCTGCCCCCCTACCGCCTAAAGCAATAGCAATCGTTTATGACTTAATATTAGTCATTTGGCACCGCCTATGTGACGTTATCCATCAAAGTTGTTCATTCAACGATTGCTTTCGCAATCCGCGCAAAGCAATTGATGGCTAACGTCACATAGGCGGTGCCAAATGACTAAAATGAAGTCATAAACGATTGCTATTACGATTGCTATTGCTTAGGCGGTAGGAGGCCTGGTCCATATCAACACTGCCTATTTTGACACTAAGAGTATGGGCGGCCTGTCAATTTAAAATGAATAACTTGGGTTTTGCTGGTGTTCAGCATCATCCCGTTCACTTCGAATCACGCGTTCAGATCTCCTGCCACTTTGTTTAGCTTCTGCTCCAGTTGATTTATAGTTGGAGCAGTGACTATACCTGCGACGTCATCCGCATACATCAAGTCGTGGCCGTCACGGACATTATCTGGCAGACCATTGAGGAGGAGGGAGAATATGATATTGGAGAGGGAAGAGCCCTGCGCCACACCTATAACAGTTCTCAAAAGCTCCGATTTGGCCGCTCCACCATCCCCAACAACCATCTGGCATCGACCAGATGTGAAATCTGTGAGTATGCTCAGTTCGGAGTTCACGATTCCATGGTATTCCATTTTAGCCGCTTTGTTACTTGTTGTTGCGGGCCTTTTCCACAATTGAGCCCTCCAGGGGCCCGTTTTATGTAGGTCGCCCGGCTGCAGCTAGTTCAGCCACCCGGTGTCCTCCAGGAAGTCCAGCAGCTCGCCAACGCCGGCGCAGGCCTCCCGGAGTGTCCTCGGTGCCCCGAGGAATTTCTTGCGTTGTTCCGCCACACTGCTGCATTCAAGCAGCATATGCGCGGTTGTTTCTTCTACCTCCATGCATCCTCTGCACAGAGGGCTGTCTGTAACACCAATTTTAAACAGGTGCTTGTTTAGAGAGCAATGTCCCGTGACAACTCCGGCTATGAGTCGGAGTTTGTCTCGTTTAAGGTTCAGCAGGCGTCGGGAGTATCTCGGATTTAATTCCGGGAAAGCTTCCTTAGACTGCTTACAACCCTCAGTACTTGCCCAGTATTCCTTATGTTGTCTAGCTGTGTGTTGTCGTATCCAGGATCTGACTTGGCTGAAGGGCAAAGGGATCATCGGTCCAGGCCCTATAGGGCGCCTACCTGCACCTCTCCTAGCTAGCTCGTCCGCCGCGTCATTTCCTCTGGACCCGCTGTGTCCTTTGATCCATTGGAGAGTGACTTTATTTTTCTTACTTACTTCTTCCAATAGATCATGACACTGTAAGGTTAGCCCTGAGGAGTGTTCATATCGTTGTAGTGCCTTGAGCACCGCAGCACTGTCTGAGAGGATTCTAATATTGTAATCGGTTACCTTTCTGTTGAGTGCTGCTGTTGCATCCTGGATGATACCTACACATTCCGCTTGGAAAATTGAGTTGTTTTCACCCAGGGTTGTTGCGATGTGTATATTCAGGTCTTCAGAGAATGTACCTGACCCTGTACCTGTTTCAGTTTTCGAGCCATCTGTGTAGATCCTTACTTTTTAGCCGCTATCACGTCGTGATCGGCCACGCCTTCGATCTTCGGGTCGCAGAAGATCACCGCGACCTGAAGCGAGTTCTCACGAGCCTCGAGAATTCGTCTCACGACTTCTCTCGCTAACGAAGTAGTGGACCATCCGCTCCGATCCGCGTATTGCCTGTCGCTCAACACCTCACAATCAGCAAGATATTCCGTAAGCCCAAACCAAACTCAAAGATTTTTGCTATAACGGGAATGATGGATACAGGTCTATAGCTATTTATGTCTTCTTGCTTTCCTTTACCTTTATATAAAGGTGAGACTTTCGTATATTTAAGTGCAGCAGGATACCTACCTTCCTTGATACACTTGTTAAAAAGTCGCGCAAGAATTAGCGCTAGTGGCTCCGCCGCAGAGTGCAATAAGGACACAGACATCTCATATGCGTCTTTCGATTTCTTCTTTGCTACACCTTTTGTCAGAATTTTGTACACTTCATATGCTGTAAACGGTTTGAATCTAAGAGAGCGGCCAGCGGCCGGCCGGGACGCAAGCTGTCGGCGCCCCGCAGGACGCAGAGGAGCTACCAAAGTGGGCATTTACAGAGTCCACAACATGTAACTTATGTAAAAATTTAGAAACATCAGGGCGCGTCAGTACATCAGAACGAAGACAGATTACTTTTAAAGTACATCTAATTAAATCAATAGGTGTGAACGAGAGGACAGTCTGTAAATATTATGCTGTAATATCCATAAGCGTGAAAGAGAGGGCTGTGTAAGTATTACCTTGAGGAATCCATGTCCGCCGCACGCTTCGCGGCACTCTTGTGCGGCTTTCAACACGCGCCACGACACCATCGGCTTACTGCAGGACACCATCGCGTGGATCTCCGATACTGCCTCGCTCTGTAAACATTATACAATTTTAATCCAAGTTTTATTGTGCAATGCAACGCTAATTTGAGTCGGTATAAAATTATACCGAAATACATTATTACAAATTCATTTATTTTTTACTTGCTCAATCTTTTTTTGCAAGTTGTCTTCGCCTGTGATTACTGTGACATTTGACTCTGTTTTCTTTACTATGTTAAGCCTTTTTTGTGAATGTGTTGATGTACATAGTGTAGGCGACTAAATAAATAAAAGATATTTGAGATACGTATCCAGAACTGGAGTACTAAGTGATTCAGACCATCACCAAACATAATAGTAACATTTAATATGAGGCCAACCCGGAATTTAAGAAAAAATCAAGTTGTTTCATACAGTTTATCGATTCTGAGTTACTATTTTGTATGTAAAAGCTAATTTATTTTCTCGAATTACAGGTTGACTCCAAAGTGAAAATTGTTCATAATGATGGTGTTAAACATCCCATTTCTTTCGGCTTATTACAGGGCAAGCATATAACCCTGCATATGTATAATCTTGGTTATATTTTTTATAAGACATACTACACATAGATATATCACTATCACTACATAGTATAAAACAAAGTCGCTGTCGCTGTCTGTCCGTCCCTATGTTTCCCTAAATCTTCAAAACCACGCAACGGATTTTGAAGCGGTTTTTTTTAATAGAAAGAGTGATTCAAGAGGATGGTTTATATGTATAATACATACATAATATTGTAGAGGAACACTGATAAATTTACAGGTTTCTAATGTAATGTCGTAAATAAACACGTTTTTTTGGGCTTACATTGCAAACGCTGACTGAACCCCACGAGATAAATCAAAATAATGTACTACGGTATTGTACACCTTAAAAAGGTCAACAAAAAAGTCCGCGATGGTATATGTCTGTCTCTTAAGGATAGCCCACAATAACCATTTTTTATCCATTACATTTTACGGGATAAAATGGCTTATTTAGAAAGTTATTTTAAGCAATACATAATTAATGCTTATCCAATTAAGTACCTTAAATACATTGTCCATTCAATATAGATCAATATGGCCTTTTACAGCATGTAATTTAAATGAATATTTTCGAAGATATTACAGATTTAAAATGCAGGGACAAATCGGTGCGGCGCGGGCGGTAGCGGCCCGGCCGGCGCGCGGCGCACGTTTGTATTTACGTGTGTGTGTGTAGGTATGTTTGTAATGAATAAACTCGAAAACTACTGTGCCGATTTTAAAAATTCTTTCACCGTTGGAAAGCTACATTCACTTTAAGTAACATAAGTTATATTTATTCCTAGAAAAGATTACGAATCCTTACTAAAACTTAAGTAACGTAACCCAACATGTAAAAAAATGTCTTAATTAAAACGTCTTTCGTTGCATACGCTGCGGAAACTATTGATGATAGAACAAAAGTCTGTTGTACAATATTAAAGAACATATCAATATCTACAAAAAAAAATTGGAATACCATAATGTCTAACTACTATCATTATGTCACAATAACCACTTATTACTTACTTTTTAAAAATTAATAGAAATACCGACCAATATTCGACCATGTTATTCATACTTCTGTTTAAATCCTTATCCAAATAAATCATATTGTTTTCAAGACTGTTTCAATTTATATGTATAAGTAAATTGTTTTTTGAATCGTCAAATTGGCTATTCCGAAACACTTAGAAATTTTTTAAGTCATAGAAATATAAAAAAATAAACGCTATCGCGTTGTGCATGTATTATATCACCCCTATTCCTATAAGTACTGTTTATATACCAGTCTTCTTTAATCGTCCACTGCAGAACATAGGTCTGTTTACGAAGGGTGATTGGGTCATATCCATCACGGTGGCCCAGTACGGGTTGGTTGATATACGGCATCAAGTCCCTTCTTCGGATGTACATAGCTACATAGGTATACAGGTTGCCACACGACATTGTGAAATTCCGTACATATGTTCCAAAGAAACTCATTGATACGGGATTAGGATTTGAATCCAACAACTCTCGATTGTAGGATAGGTGTTACTACGAGTACCACTTGACCACCACGGCTCCATATAGGTACCACCTCTATTAGTGCGCTGATTTATGTAACACCTTGAGATTTGGTTCTCCAAATCTACCCATAAGTAAGGCGAGCCGACATACCGACGATTTCAAATATCTGTTGTAGTGGTAGTTAATAGGAACTGACACATAGTTCGTAAAACGAATGATCGATGAGGGTTTAAAGTTCATGAACGTAGACAATGTACCTATTGGCAAGCGTAGAAATGGTCTCCACGTGAATCTAAGATCAGGTCGGGACCACCAGATCACGTTGGATGCTAGCGTTTCCATCGGTTCAATTTGCTCTTTGGGTTAGCAAGTTGTAGAGGCTTTAGATAGGGCACACAATTCGTAGAAGTAGAACTGATGGCGAATATTTTACAAAGTTATCAAATGAAGAAAAGATCAAATACAAGTATATAGTAGAAACGTCAACTAACTTACGTAGGTAGAATGTAGATGGACTGAATATTCTAACCGTTTAAAAACAATGAAACCAGAGCCATAGATAACGTATAGCCGACCCATACGAACTTACTTTTATTTAGATGGCCAATACTATCTTTATTTTATGTTAATAGTTGAACAGATTAAGACTACGGGAACACCCGCGATTTAAGTACCTACGAGTAGCTTTCAACCCATCTTATCGGTTCGTCCGGTATGTCTAGCAATGGACATTATAATAGATAGGTACATTTTAAGACTACAACACTTTATTGAGAGTCAAAATTTAATTGACGGAATGATCGCATAACATATGTACATACTAAATGAAACACAATCTAATTGAGAACCTAATTTTTTGGTGGATACATTGATGGAAGCTGGATACAAACCTCTTGCAAAGGTTTTATTCGGTGTTATTCAAGATCTAATAAGGGAGCCCTATGTTTAGTAGTGGGTATTCTATGGTGAAAATATTTGCGTATAGGTAAGCTAATGTAATATGAAAATGCGCCAAAATAACTGTGCGCATGTGTGTGACGTTACTTGGTTACATGGTAGGTATATAAGCACAATACTTATAAAATGTCTTTTTTTTCCAGTCGTACCCGGGCGAAGCCGGGGCGGGCAGCTAGTATACACTAAGATAATTATAAGACTGACATACACTATTGCATTAGGCTAAGCCTGTAATAATAGTAGTATTTGTAATATTAGTTATTATAGTGAAGCTATAATTTATAAAATTATAGCTTCACTGAAAAATACAAATTCGACTGGATTCGACAACATCTCGACTAAAATTTTGAAACTAGTGGGTCGCTTTATTGTAGATCCATTAAGTTACATAATTAATTTATCATTGGAGCAAGGCTGTTTTCCTGATAGGCTTAAAATTTCTATAATAAAACCACTGCACAAGAAAGGCTCCAAATTAGACAAAGATAACTATCGGCCTATTGCTTTAGTTCCGGTACTATCCAAAATTTTCGAAAAAGTGTTTTATAAAAGATTAACTTCTTTTCAAGATAAATTTGATATATACTTTCCAAAGAACAATTTGGCTTTAGGAAAAATAAATCGACAACTTTGGCAGCGTATAATTTACTGCAGACAATCTTGGATGGCCTTAATGGGAAAAACAATGTTCCTACTTGTGGTCTATTCTTAGATTTAAGTAAAGCATTTGACTGTGTCAATCACGACATTCTCTTGGGTAAGATGAGTTTATATGGTGTCAGGGGAACTGCAGAAGCGTGGCTTCTCTCCTTTCTATCCAATAGGCCGCAAATAACTCGTATTACAAAACTAGATACACAGTCAAATTGCTTACATGACTACGACTCTGAGGAAAATAATAGTAAATGTGGAGTTCCTCAAGGCAGCATTTTAGGTCCAGTTTGCTTTCTATACCATATAAATGACCTACCAGCCTCAATTAAGCATAGTAGTACTCTTTTTGCAGATGACACAACAATAGTTATAAAAGGTCAAAATATCAATAGTATAGAAAATGATATCAATAAATGTTTGGCTGATGTTGTGGAGTGGCTTAATTCTAATAAATTAAAAATCAACATGTCGAAAACAAAAGTTATACAATTTAAAACTTGTCAAAAGAAAGCACCACCTTTGAATATTGTCAATGGAAATTATAGTATTGAACAAGTTCATAGCACTAAATTTCTAGGTATAACTATTGATGCACATTTAACTTGGAAAGAACACGTAAATTTACTAGAGAATCGTCTGAACAGCTTTGTGTTTGCCTTAAAAGTATTAAGACAATGTACGTCTCAAAAAACTGTGCTGCAAGTGTACCATACTCATGTTTGCTCCATTATTCGCTACGGGATCATTGTTTGGGGAAATTCGTGCGATGTTAACAGGGTATTCATAGGCCAAAAAAAATGTATCCGCGCAATGTACGGTATGAAGTGGGACGATTCCTGCAAACCAGTGTTCAAAGATAAGAACTTGCTAACAGTTCCTTGTCTGTACATTTATGAAATGGCCAAATTTGTACTGAGCAATCCAATTTTATTTGAGCCATATGACAATATAAATAAGAGAACTGCTCCTCAGGTGCGTCTCAAACTACCACAGCCTAGACTCGAGATGTTTAGGAAAAATTGTATTCACATGGCTGCTCTAATCTTTAATTCTCTTCCTAGTGAGTTGGTTGAACTCCCATACGGTAGATTTTGTTTCCAGTTGAAGAAGTGGCTGGTGGCAGAGTGCTTTTATAAAGTGGACGATTTCCTTAGCAAAAGTTCATGTCGATTACATACATACAATAGAGCTTGTAATAATTAATGTACCTTGTAGAATAATATACATATAATAATTACTTATTAGAACTTCTCGGCGATGATTTCGAATGTTTAAATTATTTAGTTTTGTTGGATTTCAATTATAAATTACGATTTATTTTTTTTGTACGCCTCATTATGGTTGGTAGTGGACGGATATGTATATTTGTATAATTTTAAGATCTTTTTTACCTACTATCATGCAAATAAATACTTTGACTTTGAATAAATAAAAAAAATAAAAAATATTTTCTCCGAATAATAAACCACTTATGGACGTCCCTATAATCTTGTTAGTGTAGTTAATGATTAAAGAAAAAACACCGAGTTTTCAGTACCTAACATATTATATATTTTGGAATCGAGAAACTCACCAAATTATCAACTTTTAGGCCGGCGTTAGACTTCTCTACGATCTGCAGGTATTTCTGTGTGAAGTTTTCTATGTACATTTTGAACACCACCGCTGCCGCCACGTGCCCGAATAATCTCCATTGCTGAAAATTAACATAATATTTTTAATGAATAAGGTTCGACGAATAGGCACGATGACCGGGTAAAAAACATTACTACAATTAGTCCGTGAGTCCGTTAAAATATTGAACACGTATTTTCTTTTGTCAATCAAACAATAAATTACAAAACCTTGTCCAAATTCGAGAGTGGGGTCGTGACGTCATTGCTCTGACAAATAGACTTAATGTGTCGTCGACACAATAATGTATGATGAAGAGGCCCGTTAAAGTTCCACGTGACGTCACGAGTCACATTTGTATGTGGAACTTTAACGGGCTTCTTCATTATCAATTTTCACGTCACGTGGAGCTGTAGCGGGCTTCTTCATCATCAATATAGATACGTGTCTTGATATTTTTTGATGAAATTTATCTAACTAACTAATTGCATTTTTGATCATCACGGCTATTCTCAAGGAAGTACCATAATTAAGTGGTACTAGTGTAATAATTATGTAATTACAGTTTGGTTTTTAAACTATCGCGATTTGAACACATTATTATAATATACTACGGGGCTAATCGCGCACTAAAATTACGAGATAAATAAATACCTCCTCATCCCGAAGTTTCGGGCGAATTCCAGTGCCGAGTGGTCACGGGTAGACTGCCCGTGACCACGGTCGATATAACTCGGCCGAAACGTCGGGATGATGAAGTATTTATTTATTTCGTAATTTTAGTGCGCGATTAGTCCCGTAGTATATTATAATAATTACAGTTTACCACGATTTTGTTTTTTTTAATGCTGCTTTCACAATTAATGTAACTATGATATAGGGCGATGTCACGAAATTCTTCACAAATATATATAATATTCGATATTGCTCATACCTGAGATGTCGGAAAAATACATCATAAAAACTCAATAACTATTGTAATAGGCAGAGGTCATATCACTAACAATGTTAAACAATGCAGTAAATAAAATATAATAAATTATTATAAAAATATAACTTTTTAATGCAAGCTTTTGAGATATTGGATATTTAGCAGCAGAGTGTTGGCTGAGACAAGTAAAACGAGCCCAAACACGACGGGTCGATCTTGTTTAATACAGGAGTTCCCATGGCCACCTTCCGATTCCATCATCGGATCAGCTCCATGGTACCATATTATTGCAATAATCACGCGATATACATATGCGTGCGTACACATTTCAGCTCAATCGGAAACCGGGAAATTTAACTTGCAAGAGTCTATCTTACAACCCGGTCACAATATCTGTGCACCTGACCTCGTGACGTCATATAACAAAAATAACTGTAATAACAAAACAACAACAAAGCGAAAATATCAAAATGATCGGGACGTGTATCGGCAACGAAGATGCTAACCGTACTGTCGCACCGGGGAGTGCGCGGAGAGGTGAAGCGGGAGAGGCGCCGCATTCCAGCGAGGTGCACAGATATTCTGTACATACAGGGTTGTACATACATCCATTGAAAGTTAAATAAAAGCTTGTAAAATAGAGTCAAATTGGGCCCCTTCTCCTTTTCAACCGACTTCTGGAGGATCTCTATTTGTATGTACGATTTTTGTTTGCCGACTCAAAATACTCACATGTAATGGGTACTCGATGAGCGGGATCTCGCGGTCGCGCTCGCCGAATTGCGTACGCGTCGCCGCGTACCGCACCGCGATCGCCACGCACGCCGATATCGAGTGGCAGCTCTCTTGCATTATGCCGATACGACCTGCCGACGAAATCGACTATTTTGAAACTATATCCTAGAAACACTGAACAATCAAAACAAAAAAGTAAGTAATTTCGTATAGACCGGGCGGCTAGCCCTGGTGTCAGTTTTTAAACCGCTTGAAGGCCTCTAAGATGACTAAACGGTTAAAACATCCGGGGCCTACAATTTAAGGTGTCATCCGAGCCACGGTAGCGCTTAGTTGTAAATTCCACCCGCGGTCACCCATCCGAAGACTGACCATGATGAACGTTGCTTAACTTCGATGATTGCTAACGAACACCTATAATAGATCCAACCGTTTATTTTCTTTTTGACAGCACCAATAGAACGTAACTGCGTCATGTTACGCAAAAGTTCACTTTTAAATGCGAGGTTTTAAAAATATGACAACTGCCTAAGTTTGCTCCTTGGTCCCGTATAATAATCATAGAACGCTTCCCAAATATCGAATTTGAGCTGCTGGTATGGGTAGAGTGGTCCATCAGAGTAGGCATGGCGACTGGGTAAAAAATAATTATTATAATTAGTCCGTTAATTAGATTATCAAAAATATTGGACACGATTTTTTTTCTTTTGTCAATCAAACAATAAATGAAATTATTTTTATCGTGCTTCACACACTAGGTGTATATAGAAACTTTCTTTTTGTGATAAACATTTCAAAAATTGACGCGTTCGCAGGATTTGAACCTGCATCCTCTGGGACACCGGCCCAGATGCTTTGTCCAATTAAGCTAAATCGCGCCCTGCGAATGCGCCGAATTAGTGAGTTTTTATCATTTTTACCAACTACTACATTGTTGGAAGCGCCATTTGTGATTGATTAAGCAATGCGTCATTCAGATATTGGAGTATTGTGAGAACTGCTTTAAACCAGTCAGTCACTTAATGTGAAATTATTAGAACTTCTTACCATTAACGAGAAATGACGCATTGCTTAATCAATCACAAATGGCGCTTCCAACAATGTAGTAGTTGGTAAAAATGATAAAAACTCACTAATTCGGCGCATTCGCAGGGCGCGATTTAGCTTAATTGGACAAAGCATCTGGGCCGGTGTCCCAGAGGATGCAGGTTCAAATCCTGCGAACGCGTCAATTTTTGAAATGTTTATCACAAAAAGAAAGTTTCCAAACAATAAATGACAAAAATTAACCTAGTCAATGTTTGGGAGTGGGGGTCGTGACGTCATCTTTCTCACAGAATCTAAAATCTTCATAATTTTTAGGTAATGTACATGTCACAGGCAATTTGTAATGTGTGTCTAATATATTTTGATAGTCTATCTGGCAGACTAATTATATTATTTTAGTCATGATGCCTACTATACGCGGGGTACGAAGTACTAATTTGAATTAGTACAATTTTAAGTGTATTTTCCAGAGCTATACCCTCCCAGAAGGCAGTGACCTTCCCTGGCATACATGGAAGTCTCTGAACCGACTGCGGACACAAGTGGGCCGTTGCAGGACCAATCTAGCCAAGTGGGGATATTCTGACACAACAGCAGTGCAGTGCGACTGCGGAGCACCCGCGCAGACAATGCAGCACCTTCTTTCGTGCCCTCAAAGCCCAAATGTGTGCACCATGCAAAACCTTTATGAGGCGACCCCCCCGAGGGAACAATTTAGCTAAACACTGGGAAAAAATAATTTAAAACTAAAGATCATCGACACGACGACGAAGAAGAACAGAGCTATTACCAGAGGGATAATGTGGTAAATCGAGAAAATCTAAAGGAGATGCGTTGATTTCATATGGCATGAGTTAGAAAGCGACATGAAAAATATCTCGATTCAAGGGCTGTTGCGGTGTTTTTCTCCCGATATTGTCAAATTCTAATTAATATTTGACAGTTTTGAGAACTCTGGACAAGATTTTCCACACATTTTTGTGGTCGAAAATTGCCTCAAGCGACAACAGCGCTATCTCTCTGGTTGTATCAGCTGTGTGGTAGTTTCAGAAAGATTGTTCCATTCTGTTGAGTCAGAGTGACTTCTCACCAGCAGATAAGTTCTCGAGTGCCGCTCCTAACATTCTGGAAGGGTCTGAGAAGGAGCTCTCGTACGTGCCGTCCTCGGTGACATCCGCCGTTCGATTCAGCAGGTTTTCGCGCGGAATGCGGTACTGGTTGAACATTATAAACCTGAAAATAAAGACAACATAATTATTTATAGTTAAAAGTTTTAAAAAAGTTAGGGAAATGTTAGCAATTGTGAGTTTATTTAATGTGTATTTATATTTTAGTAAAGACAGCTGTTCGCAGCCATATTATGTATTTTGAATATAGCCTAATGACATTTTGGAAAATTATTTAGAAAATTAAAAGCTAGGTATTGTTAAATTATCAATTTAGTTAAAAACAAAATTTAACGCAACGAAATAAATTGCCGCGCTTTTTTTTCGCATTGCAGAATATGGTTGCCATCCTCATTTCATTAAAAATAGAAAACAAAAACAATCCGCCTTTTACTCTAATTATTTGATATAAAACCTTTTTGAGATTTAAGGTTTGTATGTTTCCCGCCACTTTTTCTAATTATTTCTTACAAAACCTTTTTGAGGTTTGACGTTTGTATTTTTTTTATGTTTGCTGCTAAAAAACAAAAGAAAGCTAGCCAGTACTACTAACTAGGGCAGTAATGAATTTTCATACAACATTCCTGCCCTGCTTCGGAGGGCAGTAATAAAATTCCATATAACTTTTCCCGCCGCACATTTTTAAGGGAGAAATCACGAACTTTGTAATCCATTTATGAACGAGTAATAAGACACTTTCCGAGTGGGTGTGGTATAAAATGATAAAACTATTAGTGATGTCCTTAGATTCCACAAATCTATGCCTATCTATGGAATTCCTATTACAAAATGAATCGAACAAATCACGTGTGTTATTGAAACAAATCAATATTTATGTACGGGATAAACTATAAGTTTGTATTAATATGATAATGTTATTGCTAATACTATTATCAGAATGTAATCAATTTACGAAACTATAGTGGTCTATCCCGACTTTGCAAGGGTAGAAGATTTTAGTTAGATAAACTATAGAATAAAACTTCTTGGCAGTTGAAGTTAGAAGTGCAAAACCCAATCTCCGCGCATCTGTTACGCAAAATTCAGTCAGGGTTGGGTGTGCGCAGCTTCACAGCCGCCAAGAAGGTTGATTCGGCCTAAACGTTATAGTGGATAGGCCTATAACCATCAGGAATGAAAGGCACTTTAAGATTGCTAAGTACTCTGCAATGCGAAATATCTATTTGTTTTTCTTTGCAAATTACCAAATACATTGCACGTTTTTTTTAAACTTTACATAATTTCAATACATATTTGTAATTTTATTATAAGTGAGAAAAAAAATAATTTTGATAATACAGGTCTTACAACTTTGCATGAATTCGATGAATAATAATAATAATTAATATTCATCAAAACTCCTAATCTATACATACACAAAAACATTAGTATTACAATCAAATTGTGTATATACATTAATATGGAACATGATAATAACAATTATAATGAACCAATTTTATTGTATACTAGCGGCCCATCCCGGCTTCGCCCCGTACGGACAGATTTTAAAAGTATAATAAACAAATGCGATTACAAATTGAGATATAAACTAGCCTATCTCTCAAGTTGTATCATACTGCACATAGTGTGCTAAAGGACATGTCCACAAAATGTATGGAGGCTGGTATAATAATAATCAAAAATTCTAACCACAACATTCGTTACATTTCGAGAAAGCTCATATTTTTCTGAGTCTATTACATCAGTTAAAACCAAAAAAGAGCCCTCCGTTTTTTTTAAAAAAATATTTTGAATCTATAAGGATAAATAAATATATTTGGCTCAAAAGGTAGTTTATTTCTTGCAACCCTGATTAAGTAACCCCATTATTGTTAAATGGAAGCATTATTACCAATTAGACTCAGTTTTAAAGTGTTTTTTGTCACACTGTACCTATTAACTGGTCACTCTGTTAGGTTATAATTTTTAAGTTTAGCAAATTAAGAGATGAATGTGGAAGAATCAGCTACGAATGCAAGTAAAATAACGAGAGAAGCACTTTATTATTGTTAAACTAGAAAAAATACAAAGCTGTATTATTATTTTTC
Source organism: Hypomecis punctinalis (assembly GCA_949316475.1). NCBI lineage: Eukaryota > Metazoa > Arthropoda > Insecta > Lepidoptera > Geometridae > Hypomecis > Hypomecis punctinalis. The sequence goes on from OX438803.1 coordinate 23,565,206, forward strand.
ATACAATTTATTTTTCACATTTAAAAAATATGGAGGGATAAAAAAATCAAAATTAAATATTTTTGAGAAGCCCATATATCAAGCTTTCAAATGATGTATATATCATCTTGGTTCGATTTTTCTCTGAATAATATACTCGTATACCACTTGTGGACGTCACCTTTGGTTAAAATCAGTTAGTTTAGGAGTCCATCGCGGACAAACGACGTGACGCGTAATTTATGTATATATTCAGAAGATTAACATGCTCTTTTTGTTAAGCTAAGTTAAGTTGTAAAAAAATGCAAAACGAATTATGGCACACACATATACATACAGTTACAACTTAGTTTCGTAGGCAGACATTTATATGATTTGATACTACGGGACAAACCGGGATTCGCGAAAAAAATATCAACTGTTTCATACATTTTCTGGATTTCGAGTTTTATATGTATGCAACGGCTGATTTTTTCTCAAATTTCGTGTTGGCCCCATAGTAAAAGTTGTTCATAATGATGGTCTTAACCTCCTCCTTTAATACAGGGCGTTTGCCCTGTAGGGGTTTGTTTATAGGGGGTACCTATCTGTTTAGATAACCCTATAATTTAGAGCCTGTATTTTCTGCGCCTGGGTATTACTTGTCGTTTTCTTTGAATATAATAAGCGACACAGAGAATCCTAATAGAGGGTTTTGAATACCTGTACCAGGCTTTTTTTTAATAGTCCACTGCAGGACGTAGGCCTACCCACGAAGGGTGATTGGGCCATATGCACCACGCTGGCCCAGTGCGGGTGTGCGGGTTTTGAGTGTGATGTCGAAGTTTAACAACACAAACATTTTTGATATTGGTTCATTTGAAACTTTGAAAATGTTTCCATCGTAAAGTTTAGAGCTAGGCACACTTGACTTTTAACTATGTACATACTCGTATCTATATATCTTTATACATGGAAACTAACTCCAAAACGTCTGAACGAATTCAGGTTAGACATAAAGTAGAAAATCAAAAATAAAAGATCCTACTATATTCTATATTCGTAAATACCTACTTGCAAATACATACAAAATTCTATATTCACGTTAAAAAAAGGAATCAAGGGTACGCATGATAAGCTACCTAATTTAGATTTCCTAAAGCCTATAGCTCATTAAAATAAGCGAGTGATTAGGAATATAAGTATAGGCACGTCTAGCCGATTCACCTTCGATACTCGATCGATTAAATCGATATCGATCCTACCTATATACGACGGCTATAAAATATATGAAATTGTAATCAATCGACTGAATCGATGCCAATGCGATAGTACAAGTTTTCTGCACAGTAACGTTTAAAAAAAAGAAAATAATATAAATACATATATTGTTATGATGTTTATTTTAAGTGCTTTCCACACTAGATTTTTATCTCAAAGAGTTATCTTTGTGATAAGCATCTCAAAAATATGAAGCGAACGCAGGATTCGAACCATGCCCCTTCGGATCACTAGCCCGACGCTCTAACCACTGAGCTAGCTCGCCTCCTACGCAACCTTCAAATTTCTGAGTGCTTACATTTCCAACTTATAGCGTTGGTGGCGCCACCTGTGATACCCGTATTAGACAGGTTATCACTCAACTAGAAGTTATTAGAACTTCTAAGATTGACGAGAGATGACACACTGCTTAATCACTGTTATGATGTTTATTTTAAGTGCTTTCCACACTAGATTTTTATCTCAAAGAGTTATCTTTGTGATAAGCATCTCAAAAATATGAAGCGAACGCAGGATTCGAACCATGCCCCTTCGGATCACTAGCCCGACGCTCTAACCACTGAGCTAGCTCGCCTCCTACGCAACCTTCAAATTTCTGAGTGCTTACATTTCCAACTTATAGCGTTGGTGGCGCCACCTGTGATACCCGTATTAGACAGGTTATCACTCAACTAGAAGTTATTAGAACTTCTAAGATTGACGAGAGATGACACACTGCTTAATCACTGTTATGATGTTTATTTTAAGTGCTTTCCACACTAGATTTTTATCTCAAAGAGTTATCTTTGTGATAAGCATCTCAAAAATATGAAGCGAACGCAGGATTCGAACCATGCCCCTTCGGATCACTAGCCCGACGCTCTAACCACTGAGCTAGCTCGCCTCCTACGCAACCTTCAAATTTCTGAGTGCTTACATTTCCAACTTATAGCGTTGGTGGCGCCACCTGTGATACCCGTATTAGACAGGTTATCACTCAACTAGAAGTTATTAGAACTTCTAAGATTGACGAGAGATGACACACTGCTTAATCACTGTTATGATGTTTATTTTAAGTGCTTTCCACACTAGATTTTTATCTCAAAGAGTTATCTTTGTGATAAGCATCTCAAAAATATGAAGCGAACGCAGGATTCGAACCATGCCCCTTCGGATCACTAGCCCGACGCTCTAACCACTGAGCTAGCTCGCCTCCTACGCAACCTTCAAATTTCTGAGTGCTTACATTTCCAACTTATAGCGTTGGTGGCGCCACCTGTGATACTCGTATTAGACAGGTTATCACTCAACTAGAAGTTATTAGAACTTCTAAGATTGACGAGAGATGACACACTGCTTAATCACTGTTATGATGTTTATTTTAAGTGCTTTCCACACTAGATTTTTATCTCAAACCAACGCTATAAGTTGGAAATGTAAGCACTCAGAAATTTGAAGGTTGCGTAGGAGGCGAGCTAGCTCAGTGGTTAGAGCGTCGGGCTAGTGATCCGAAGGGGCATGGTTCGAATCCTGCGTTCGCTTCATATTTTTGAGATGCTTATCACAAAGATAACTCTTTGAGATAAAAATCTAGTGTGGAAAGCACTTAAAATAAACATCATAACAGTGATTAAGCAGTGTGTCATCTCTCGTCAATCTTAGAAGTTCTAATAACTTCTAGTTGAGTGATAACCTGTCTAATACGGGTATCACAGGTGGCGCCACCAACGCTATAAGTTGGAAATGTAAGCACTCAGAAATTTGAAGGTTGCGTAGGAGGCGAGCTAGCTCAGTGGTTAGAGCGTCGGGCTAGTGATCCGAAGGGGCATGGTTCGAATCCTGCGTTCGCTTCATATTTTTGAGATGCTTATCACAAAGATAACTCTTTGAGATAAAAATCTAGTGTGGAAAGCACTTAAAATAAACATCATAACAGTGATTAAGCAGTGTGTCATCTCTCGTCAATCTTAGAAGTTCTAATAACTTCTAGTTGAGTGATAACCTGTCTAATACGGGTATCACAGGTGGCGCCACCAACGCTATAAGTTGGAAATGTAAGCACTCAGAAATTTGAAGGTTGCGTAGGAGGCGAGCTAGCTCAGTGGTTAGAGCGTCGGGCTAGTGATCCGAAGGGGCATGGTTCGAATCCTGCGTTCGCTTCATATTTTTGAGATGCTTATCACAAAGATAACTCTTTGAGATAAAAATCTAGTGTGGAAAGCACTTAAAATAAACATCATAACAGTGATTAAGCAGTGTGTCATCTCTCGTCAATCTTAGAAGTTCTAATAACTTCTAGTTGAGTGATAACCTGTCTAATACGGGTATCACAGGTGGCGCCACCAACGCTATAAGTTGGAAATGTAAGCACTCAGAAATTTGAAGGTTGCGTAGGAGGCGAGCTAGCTCAGTGGTTAGAGCGTCGGGCTAGTGATCCGAAGGGGCATGGTTCGAATCCTGCGTTCGCTTCATATTTTTGAGATGCTTATCACAAAGATAACTCTTTGAGATAAATACATATAGTTTAAAAAAAAAAAAACACGCTTTGACTCCTACAACATTTTTTTTTTCATTTCATAAATGCATTGTCATCGGTCTTTGATAGATGTGCAAAGTTTGAAGAAAATCTGATCGGTCAAAAAAGGTCAAAATCGAGCTCAAAGGGGTTGGTTACAAGCATACCTGGTAAACATACAGGTGAAACTAATAAAAGCGTGTTAAAAAGCAATAAAACGTTTTGTGTTTTTCGAAACGAGTATGTATATTATAGAATATTATTGTACTTTCATTATACCGAAGTATTTTTATGGGACCAATACTGAAATCAAAAAAAAATACTGTTCAAGTGATCCAGTCAAATAACCTGAATTTATTACCTTCGCCGTAATTTGTGGTACAGCTGATTTTCTATCGCAATTTACGGGTTGACCTCATAGTAAAAGTGGCATAAATAACATCAGTTTTTCCAATCAAAATATATATATATATATATAAATATAAATATTTGGACAATAATTTAAAAATAAAAAAATATATTTTGTGGAGTCCCTCCGCGCGGAAGAAGTGAAACTTCGACGCAACAGTGCTTTCATACCTCCTCCATGATAGCGTTAAACGTTTAACGCGACCTTGTTAGAAGTCTCACTTCAATAATAAACTTCTCAAGAGGCTCTTGCTAGACGGTTACATCAAGGGCCAGATCCAGAGGCCAAAGGAAGTAGTCCTTGACACGGCACGCATCGTTAGGCGGTTCCTGAGCCTGTAACCCTCCAACCACCGGTAGCTTGGGCCCCGCCCCGCTGCCGCAGAGTGCCGCACTCTAGGTTTACATTTTTTTAGAATAGTATATATTTCTTTAACATTGTAAAAAAAAACTTAGATTTAAGAAATTAAATGAATACCTATGGGAGAATAACGCATGGAATTATTGTTTTTTTTTTTTTGCAATTTTAAGGTTGTTCCCGTAGTAAAAGTAGTTGACAATGACGAATATTATCAATTTCTGAATGTATCTGCACTTTAAAAATCAAAACTTTGTATGAGGAAAATAATACAATTTATGATATAAGAAATCGATTGCCAATACGATAACAGAAGCAATATTTCTCGAAGGAAATTGTACAGTCATGTCAAAAGAATCCTTAGTCGTAATCATATAGATGATTATTGTATGACTATCTTATTTGAGTAAAACGACATGCAATAGGCGGCAGATTGTATGCAATCTTTTAGGAAATTATTTTCGATAAATTATTTCGGGTTAGTCATCGATATTTTACCACACCCCGAAAAAACCAAAGAGATAAATGGAACGCACACGCGTATCAGTTGATATCCATATAGAATGACACACACGTGAATTAAATTAATCAATTTATTATTTACGAACCGTATACCTACCTAACCCTGAACACCTAAGCATAGAAGCAAGAAAATTTATACTACACCTGCTCGGAAAGTACTTTGATACTTTATCAAATTTACGGTAGAAAGTACGTCATTGCATATCGAACAAATATGCGGCGAGAAAACGCATCTGAGCGGGAGAGAAAAGTGTATGAAAATCCATTTCTTACGTGGTTTTTCTTTTTTAATTTTGGGTAAGACTATGCGCTGGTAACCTAAATATCAAAAGCCAAAAAGTTTTTACAGTGAGTTTTTATCTCCAAGTTCGCAAAATGACACTGGCCACTAGCTGTGTGTTGGATGGTGTCAAACAATTTGAAAAAAGAACATGTGAAAATTGCAGACACCATTGGCGCCATTTTCAATTTGTGTGTTGTTTGAGGATTCAGTTTAGGATTCAGTTTTTTTTTTCAATTAGTAAAGATTTAGTTTTTTATTTTCCTCGTAGGTGTAGTATAAAGCACTATGTATCACTCGAGAGAAAGTGCGATTCCCGATCTCGGGTGTTTTAAAGCCCTCGCCTCACCCTCGACGGTAATCAGTCACTTTCTCCTCTCGGTGAACAATGTACTATTGTACGCTTGGACGAATTTCGTTTTTCGTTCGAAATTTGCAAACTAACAAACCTATAGATTTTTTAATATTTACATATCATAATATTCATATAAATAACTGGGGGAGGCCTTTGCTCAGATTAATTATGGCTGAGATAATAATTATTTTTTAGCAAAAAATTGCATGACCGACTTCAACTATGTACAGAATCCGCGAATGTTTCGCACGGATCGATGTAGCATTTTTCACATTATTGTTGATTTATCAAAAATGGCTCAGCCGATTTCGATAAAACCTAAATAGGAGCAACTCCGAAGTATACTCTTTCCAATGAAAAAAGAATTATCGACATCGGACCACCATATAAGAAGTTATGCGCGGTTACACATTAAAAAAATATATACGAGTCGAATTGAGTACCGTTTCGTCGGTCATAAGTAAGAAACGTGCTGCGAAAACGAGTAGTAATTATTAAATTGTTTAGATATTTTTAATGAACTCAGTGAAAGATAAAAAACTCGCTCGCCTGATGATAAGCGTCACGCCCTTGTAAATAGTTCATCAACATTCAATTTTGAACTCCGACGATTCGAAACCCTTCACGCCAATGCTCTGTGATTTACGTTCAACCTGTTTTTGGAAATGGTTCGTTAATTTTCCCACACACTGAGAAAAAGAGGTCATATTATATGTATCCTTATTAATCATCGAGCAAGTATCTATACAGTCACAATCGTGCATAAAAAGTATCCGAGACAAAAACTTGCCCTAGCTAGGTAGTGGGCAGGATTTTTAGTTAATCGTAAGGTCAACTAGAGCGCCGTGCGATGACAAAGTGCTGGGTTATAAGCGCTAATTAGGTAACAAAACGTCAAGATTCTAGAAAATGGGTCATTGTGAATTATCTAATGTATACAGGGTTATTTCTAATCAATTAGCATCCTTTTAGGGGCTTGTTCTGTACATCAAAACTAACAAATTTTATTCTACGACTTTTGTCAAAACTCAAAAAAAAATCAGCTACAACAATTTTTTTTTTAGTTTTGACAAAAGTCATAGAACAAAAGTTGTTAGTTTTGATGTACAGAATAAGTCCCTGACAGGATGCTGATTGATTAGAAATAACCCTGTATATTTAAGTTGGTAAGTATGACAGCGCTAGGCCATTTTTTTTACTACTTTCACTTTGGCTCTGTAGATTTTTGCTCGAAGTTATTAATGTTATAAATCCGAAAACATGTGTTGTTTGTTACTCTTTCACGCAGCAACGGAAAGACGGGTCGACTAGATTTTAATGAGCGGAGAGTCAAAAGCTACTACCATCCCGAAAAATGAAATATTCTTATCGAATGGCACAAACATCAAAAACGCGGGCAAAACCTAGTTAAGGTGGAACAAGTTAGTCGTCACTCCATACAAACGTCCATGGTACAATACACGATTTTTTAATGTTGAATATCTAAAACTAAGATTTAAATCAATTTATTGTGACATAATCTATGATTATTGCTAAAAATAACTGTAATCAAAACTATGCATTCAACTAAAATAAGCCTCAAAACATTTGAATTTTAACACTGATTTTAAGGAAACTTAGCTCTTAGTCATAGCTAACCTTACGGTGATACCTACATTGAGATATTTTAAGTTTAATGGATGTTATCCAAAATGTAGATATCATTGAGCTATCTCACCTTTAAGATAGCATTGATCAAAAGTTGACATTTGCGGAGATAAACCACTTTTAAGTTCAAGCTGTCATCCAAAATGTAGATCTGGTTTAGATATCTTAATTTTGTAAAGACAGTAATGATCTAAAATCGGCAGATACGAAGATAAACCACTATTAAGTTCGACAGCTGTCATCCAAAATGTAGATCTGGTTCAGCTATCTCACTTTCGTGAAGATATCACTGATCAAAAGTCGACAGTTACGGAGATAAACTACTTTTAAGTTCGACAGCTGTCATACAAAATGTAAATCTGATTGAGCTATTTCACCTTTGTGAAGATAGCATTGATCAAAAGTTGACAGTTACGGAGATAAACTACTTTTAAGTTCGACAGCTGTCATACAAAATGTAGATCTGATTGAGCTATCTCACTTTCGTGAAGATAGCATTAATCAAAAGTTGACAGTTACGGAGATAAACTACTTTTAAGTTCGACAGCTGTCATACAAAATGTAGATCTGGTTGAGCTATCTCACTTTGGTAAAGACAGTAATGTTCGGCCGATTCGGAGCAGCACCAACGGCGCAAATATGCTAACCTCGGCAGTGGTTACATATTTCAGCCGTTTGAAATTGAGACATTGTGCCCGTGGTGGCCGGTCTTATTTTTAAAAGTCTTTCTGAGCGTCTGGAGTACCCGACGTGTGTGTGTGATGTTTATTTGGCTAACGTATATGCATTGTATTTGGACTATCTATAGACCTTCAAGGGTCTGTGGCTGATCCAATTGATTGTTATGTAGTAGTAGTTTATAACGTTTTACATTATAAGTCTTGTACTTAGTGGTAGTTAATAAAGGCACTTGCTCTATAAAAAAAAGTCAAGTACCCTTGCACCTTGCCACTGTCCAAACCTAACCTGACCTACCTACCTAAAGTATTATGATACCTTATACTAATAAATGCTTCTATTGATTAAGATACGAGTAAGGTTAGAGTGTATGGGTTCCCGCCTTGTCGTGGCGGGGGAACTTAGTAGCCGAGGCTTATGGGCGGCGCGGGAATCCCAGAACCGCTTCTCTGGGTTTCTTCTGAGACAGCTGAGAAGGCGGCGCTCGAGGTCTCCCGATTTTTTGGGTTTTTTCTCCCTTGGCAGCTTAGAAGTTCGCACTCGTGGTTGGGCCGCTTTTCTGGGCTTTTTAACTATGGCAGCTGAGAGGCTGGCCGGTAAGTTGCGTGCCTCATGAGGAGTGCCGCAACTGAGGCGAACTGAGACTTTTATCACTGTTCAATCCTAACCAACAGAAATGTATGTTCGTGTCAAGGTCACAGTTCACAGTCAAGGTTAATAACCTTAGAGTCAAGATACTTATACTCATGCCATACTACTCCTAAAAATCAAGTCGATTCGTTTCTTCGTATATTAGTATGGATTCTGTACCATAAAGGTAGAATAAAGAAACATGTTTAACCTCTAATGGTGGTATATTTAAAAATATTTTTAATGTCAGACAAAATGACGGCCCAGTAGGTATTAAACGTCATTGTAATATGTAGCATGGCATAGGGAAAAACCATTTAGTCCAATTTTAATGTCAGTTGTCAATCCATACTATATTCCCTTTTCGAGGAGCTGTAATGGTCAAAAGACAATTTGTCCCTTTGCTATGCTAAGCGTGACATTTATAAAAGTCTGCAGTCAATATATGTCACTTTTCATCTTATTACGTTTCGTCAATCCATATTAGGCCCAATTATGAACGCGCCATCGTAAAATTAATAGGAATGTAAAATGTGTTCTCGCTATCGAATCCCTAAAGAGAAACAGAAATAGAAATATTCTAATTAGCTGTTATAATTACGACGGTGCCTTGAAAATTGGGCCTATTAGCGTCGTTGTGATAAGTGACAGTTTCGCTAACGATTTTTTAAGGGAAAAATGATATGAACAAGAGAAGATGAATAACTATCAAAAAATATAAAAAGGAACGGGATATAAAGTATCCTATGTCCTTCTCCTGGTTCTAAGCTACCTCCCCACCAATTTACAGCCGAGTCGGTTCAGCCATTCTTGAGTTATAAATGGTGTAACTAACACGACTTTCTTCTAATAAAATACTTGATTTTAATACTCGATAATTACCCAGGGATCCTAGAGAGTAGGTTTACAAGTAATAGCAAAATATCATAAAAAAATAACAACTCAATTAAAATTACAAAAACGTTATTCAAAACTCGATAACTACCCAGGGAGTGATCGATGAGAGTTAGTCCCATAGTATAAAATGCTCAGAATAATATGCACTAACACTGTGTCCTCATTAGTTATAATTTGGCCGGCACTTTTAGATTTAGCCCAAAAATGTATGGAACGTGAATGATGTCCTTTATTGGAGAAGCGAAGGTATCTGGATTGTCAAAATTTTTATTCATCTGTCCGGTTGTTAGTTTTTAGTCATCAGCGACATTTTTAGTAGGCATTTATCAACCGACTGATAATATAAAATAATATAAATATTTAGCAAAATAATAATAGTCAAAATCCCTACAAGTATGTAAGTAGGTATTAACCTTTTTTAGTACGTAACATTTTAAGAACGTATTTTACTCCTCACGAAATTTTTCTATGGGACCAACTGCGAAAACGCGAAAAATGATGAGCCGATCCGTACAATTTGTCGAGAATTAATTAACTTTTTGTATAGAACAGCTATTTTTTCGATATTTCGCAGTTGGTCCCATAGTAAAAGTTTTTCGTAATGATGAGTAAATGCATCCTTATAATGACAGATATTAAAAAAAATAAGAATGTAGGTATTTCGATCAAGATCGAGCTGAGCATTTTGCTGCGAAATTGAACCGTACTGCTTTTGTTATTGAGAACATTTATGAATGTGCAATTTGGAGAACTGACTAAGTACCTATACTCGAAATTACTACAAAATGTGCTCGCGAAGTCTCTACTATTTGGATAACTACTTGACGTATTGTATTATTATATTGTATAATTGTATTAGATTAGATACAATTCAATAAACATGCGACGTGACAACTCTACAAGGCAGGTATTCACGCAGCTTGGATTTACGATTACTCATTCAATATTATAGTGTCCGCGTTGAATGAAATGGCAGACGTGGGCGTGCGTATCGAAATACGCATATTGTGATATTTCATTGTGTGCGCACACGCTACCTCTACTGCTCATCACCGAGTCTGTCTCTTTCTCGAGCTAGACAGTTGAGATAGCATTCATTTTAGCCACGCCCATAGAGGAGTTCGTGCCGTCAAATTGTAGGACCTTAATAATCCGGATCGCACTCACTAAACGTGGGATATTCGCTAATATCATCCCTCGGCAAATAGCAATAGTACATTGTTCACCGAGAGGAGAAAGTGACCGATTACCGTCGAGGGTGTCGTTTGAAGCCCGAGCCGTAGGCGAGGGCTTTAAAACACCCGAGATCGGGAATCGCACTTTCTCTCGAGTGATACATAGTGCTTTATACTACACCTACCTACCTCCTCATCACTATCACTACTTATCATTTTGATAAGTTTTATTTTACTTTTCTACGAAAACTAAATCCTCAAACAACACACAAATTGAAAATGGCGCCAATGGCGTCTGCAATTTTCACATGTTCTTTTTTCAAATTGTTTGACACCATCCAACACACAGCTAGTGGCCAGTGTCATTTTGCGAACTTGTAGATAAAAACTCACTGTAAAAACTTTTTGGCTTTTGATATTTAGGTTACCAGCGCATAGTCTTACCCAAAATTAAAAAAGAAAAACCACGTAAGAAATGGATTTTCATACACTTTTCTCTCCCGCTCAGATGCGTTTTCTCGCCGCATATTTGTTCGATATGCAATGACGTACTTTCTACCGTAAATTTGATAAAGTATCAAGGTACTTTCCGAGCAGGTGTAGTATAAATAGTAATTTTACATGTATTCCTCACATTTCTGTTCTTACTGTGCTGTACAATATCAGCCTTTAATAGTCCACTGCTGAATATAGGCCAAACCTTGCAAAGCGATTGGGCATATCCACCACGCTGGTTCAATTGGGAATTGGCGGATTAGCATAGGGCCAACGATTTTTTTTTACAAGATGGTCGTTATATTTCCTTCACAGAATAGCCAGTGGTTTGTTCTTACCCATTATCAATGCCGTTAACGCCAATCTTCTCGCCCATGTCCCCGACAATTAGTCCAGGGTACGTCTCCAGGGTGGCCGGATCCCTGATAGGCACCACGAACCCGTGCAGCCCATGGTTGGTCCCGTCTGGAGTGATCAGTTGCGCGAACAGCAGCGTATGTGTACAGGTTCTGCCTGGAATACAAAATGGCAGTGAAAATTTCGACCTACACTCAAATTTTAATTGGAATAAAAAGTAGAGTTTGGTATTATACATCTACATCATACCAAGCTTTCTCCTAATACTGCTATGTTCTGCAATCTATAACACAATGCAAACAGCGGGAGGCTTGCGCAAATCGGACCTCACCTCAGATGACGGCTAAAAATCGACTCGTTTTTTAGGGTTCCGTACCGTACCGTTAAAGGGTAAAAATGAGACCCTAGTACTTAGACTCCGCTGTCCGTCCGTCCGCCCGTCTGTCTGTCTGTCGGTCACCAGGCTGTATCTCAAAAACCGTGGTAGCTAGACAGTTGAAATTTCCAGAGTTGGTTGGTGTATTTCTATTGCCGCTATAAGAACTTTTTTTTTTCTTTTTTTATTTCAAATTGGTTTGCGTTTGACTACACACTGCCTGATGTTAAGCAGATATGCGGTCAAGGATGTAGCACGCTTACCTAGAAGATACCTATTTACTCGAGATTTGAAGACACCTACATTGTACTGTAACGGAAAGACAGACTTAGGCAAAGCGTTCCACATTCTGGCAGTTCGTATGAGGAATGTGGACTCTAAACGCTTGGTTGAAAACAATTATTATTATTACGGTTTTTAAACTCTTTTATGTCAAAGTATCTAAATGTCATATCACCATTTCCATTTGATTCCTTTTCAATGTACTAGCTCAGTGCGGAAAAAGGAATCAATGAATTGATTTTCTCTATTCGTTGCCAGGAAACTAAATCATAAAATGCGCTATCAAATACACAGATAACATTTTTATAAAATGCCGCATGTTTCACGTACCTAAAACCAACAAGGTCGTTTCTAATCATTGCAAACTGATAACTGATAAGATTGATAAGAAAATCGCCATAAACACACCTGCGTCATAGCAATTAAACAAACAGGAAGACCAATTATTGATCTAATCATGATAGAACATAATTATGATAGGAAAATAATAATCCAAATTAATTAGTTAAAACCAGATACAAATTCCCAAAAAAAATTCAAAGTACCTACCTTGGTAGGTAGGCCATGAACAGAAATTCAGTGACACAAACTCAACTAAAAAAAGTATGCACGGTTATTGCTAATAAACTTGCATCCTTCTAAGGACATATTCTGTACATCAAAATTCTACAAACTTTTCCCAAATCTGAACAAATTACACAAAAATTAATAAAAAGCATAGTTTCAGAAACTCTGGTCTAGCGACCTTTAAAATGGTAAATTAAATTTTTCACAGTAAACAAAAATGTTTGACTTCTATCAAGTACGCGATGATTCACACTAGTTCAGCGTAGTGTTGCATTATCATAGTAATGTTTTATTGTGAAGCATTGTTATCTAATCTCAAGAGGCTATTCTAGTTAATATTCGAGTGCCGATAACAACAACTTGTCTAGAGATGCTAAAGTACCTAATGCGTCATGATGTAACTGTCTGTATCTCTACGTAGTGTTGTCACGGTAATAGTATTCCATCTTCATTCAAACGGTCGGAACGCGAATCATACCAACGCGCTTCGGACTTCAGTACACACTCTCTCGATACAAAACTGTCGCTGATACGCCGTAGGGCTTTCACAATTTTTTTTAAGAATGTATTTACAATAAAAGAAAAGATCATAAAACTAAGTACATTTAAGTAACAACATTTCGTTTTGACCGGATTCTCATGAGCATTGACGAACCCGGTCAACTTTGGAGCGCTATAACAGCGTTTTAAATGAATGAAATAAAACAAAAAACGGAGAAAAAAATCCCTCAAAAAACCATCTACAAGATTGGTCTGAGGTATTTTTTTTTTTGTAAAATGTATAAAAAAGTAATAGAGCAAAAAAAGATTTTTTTTACAGAAATTATCTAACTTATTTGCTTATAATTTCTTTAATTTAAAATTTAGGGCAAAAAGTTATATGAACATATTTGTAGGCAAAGCGATTTGCTACAAATTATGTCTCAACGAAATTTTTTTAGGACGCATGGTTTCCGAGATATCGCGAAAAAGGTGTTTGCACCCCTTTTCCAAGATCGGCCATGCCGGGGGACAAGGGCGGCCACCCCACAAACTTAGGGTTAAGCTTCTATTGACCCTCCCACATGGCCCAAAAATAAAATTGTCGTCCTCTAAAAAATTTAAAGCTCATGTAACATTTCAATGGACTAAATTTACATTTAGCACAAGTGTTCTTCTGTTTCTTTTCTTATAAGCCGTGGTGGTCAAGAGGTAGTGACACCCGCCTTACAATCGTGAGGTCGTGGGTTCGAATCCCCGGTCCCGTACCAATGAGTTCTTTGGAATTTATGTACGGAATTTCACACCACAGGCTTTTCGGTGAAGGAAAACATCGTGAGGCAACCTGCATACGTCCGAAGAAGAAATTCGATGGCGTATGTGAATCCACCAACCCGCACTGGGCCCGCGTGGTGGATATGGCCCAATCACCCTTCGTGGGTAGGCCTACGTCCTGCAGTGGACTACTAAAAAGGCTGGTACAGTACAGTTCTTCTGAGGTAGTAGATACTTGTATATTACACTAGAATATTTTTACTTATTAATTACTTTCATTGAAATTGGTACGTTTCGTCGCCGTTGTGCGCGTCAGTAGTGGTCCCATAAACCAAATTAGATAATGGAGATAGAGAGAAGAAAACGAAAAAGTATGCTAGCGCCATTGTGGTCCCATAGACAACACAAATAAAAATCCACACATTTTTCCAAATCAACATCCGCACCAAACCAAACTAAAAAACAGTTTCACTGCGATTCTAGCTATTATAGAAATAAGAAGACGAAGAAGAAGAGAAAAAGGTTTGTTGGCGCCACTGAGGTCCCATAGACAACAGATAAATAAATATCCACACAGTTTTACCTCACAGGGTAGTCTACCCGTGACAACGGTCGATGCAACTCGGCCGAAACGTCGGGATGAGGAGGTATTTATTTATCTCGTAATTTTAGGAGTCTACCCGTGACAACGGTCGATGCAACTCGGCCGAAACGTCGGGATGAGGAGGTATTTATTTATCTCGTAATATTAGGAGTCTACCCGTGACCACGGTCGATGCAACTCGGCCGAAACGTCGGGATGAGGAGGTATTTATTTATCTCGTAATTTTAGGAGTCTACCCGTGACCACGGTCGATACAACTCGGCCGAAACGTCGGGATGAGGAGGTATTTATTTATCTCGTAATATTAGGAGTCTACCCGTGACCACGGTCGATGCAACTCGGCCGAAACGTCGGGATGAGGAGGTATTTATTTATCTCGTAATTTTAGTGCGCGATTAGTCCCGTATATAATAATAATGTGTTCAAATCGCGAAAGTTTAAAAACAACACTAACAGTTTCAACCCTATAAATAAGAATATAGAAGAGAACAAAGTTTGTTGGCGCCACTGTGGTCTAAACAACATGTAATATTAAATAAAAATCCGCACAGTTTTATCTAGATTACCAACCGAACCAACCTAACAGCTTCACTACGGTTCTAGCCAATAAATAAAAAGACAGAAGAGAATAAGGTTTGTTGACGCCACTTTGGCCCCATCCCATAGACAACACATACCTAAATAAAAACCCACACAGTTTTACCTAGATTACCAGAGATACCAGAGGGATAATGTGGTCGATCGAGAAAAGAATGAAAGAGATGCAATGATTTAATATGACATGAGTTAGAAAGAGACATGAAAAATATCGCGATTCAGTGGTGAGTTGCCGTGTTTTTCTCTCAGTAGTGTCTAATTTCAATACATATTCGACAGTTTTAACAGCCCTGGGCAAGATTTTCCATACATTTTTGTGGTTGAGAATTGCCTCAAGCGACATCAGCGCTACGAGTATCTCTCTAGTTGTAATAGCTCTGTGTAGATTATACCAACCCAGCATTTAGCAGCCTCTAAGTCTGGCGTATGAATGACGAACTCGACTCGACTCTACGAGTCTTCGTCAATTCACATTAGTGCTCATTAGTGGTCCCATAAACCAAATTAGATAAAGTAGATAGATAGAGAGAAGGCAAGGAAAAAGTATAGTGGCGCCACTGTGGTCCCGTAGACAACACATAAATAAAAATCCACACAGTTTTACCTAGATTACCAACCCAGCATTTAGCGGCTTCGAAGTCTGGCGTGTGAATGACGAACTCTTTGCGTGTCGGGTCGTACGTTGCCGTCGTGCGCATGAGTCGCGCGTCCGAACCGTGCGCCAGCTCTGTCAGCGCGAAACTTGCTAGCACCTGGGGATGATAACGTAAAATTACTAAAAAAAAAGCCATGGTGATCAAGTGGCAGTAATACCCGCCTCACAATCGCCAAGTCGCAGTTTCAAATTCCAGTCCAGCACTAGTTCTTTGGAATGTACGGGATTCTTAAAAAGCATACGGGGGTAATTTAACATAATGTAATCCGAGCGACAGTAACGATTATTTTATAAAACTCGGTTCACGTACCTATCAACATTCATGCAAATGGTACTTTGTTTCGTCGCTTCATATCTGATATCTGTGTGAATAAATAAGTTACCCAAGCGGGAAGTAAAATCAGTCCAGTTTTTTGTTATTTTGATATAAATAGCAATGATGTTTTGAAGGTTTTTCAAAATTGAGAGATTTTGGAAAATTCGAGAGCATTTTTTTTTGTATTCCACTTATCTATAAGAAAAAAAACCCTTTTAACGTAGAAGTGTAATGTAGTTTATCCGTTGTCCAAAAAGGACACAATGCAGAAAAAGTCCCAGAGTCCCAGATAAAACCCCGGGATTTACCCTTTATGCACGATTACCTCATTGTTATAGATGTAAGTATGGTATTACATCCTTATTATTGCAATGATATCGTTAGCAGTATTTCATTTTTAATACGTTGAGCAGGTTAGTCATATATTTAAGCAAACATTTATTTTTAAACAAGAATAACTGAGTTATGCAAAAAAAATTAAGTGAGTAGTAAACTTGATATGTAAAAACATCGTATGATTTTTACGATGATTGTTATCCATAAAATAGTCAGAACTACTTTATAAATAGATATTCTAGACGTATTTATCTGCTGTGTCGTTTTGTATTATCTGTATTACGTATTTTACTATTACTCATATTTACTCGGCAATTATCAGTCTGCTTTAATTGTGTAGATTACACTTGACCCGCATGTGTACAGTGAATCACCAATTACTTTCGCTACAAGCTACCTTTAGTAATGATATGAGTCAGTCACAAGAATTGCTAGAGTTAGTGCGCCCGTCCCGCTCGCGCCTTTTTTTTTGTATCATAAATGTAAATAAATGTACCTTATTATTAGTCTTACACATTCTTCACTATAACAAAAAACTATTTTCTATATCAAAAATAAGGAAAAGCTTTTTACGGACTTAAAAGACGTCATAAAAACGTTTGAATGGGACGTAACTGGAATTAATATACACAAATGGTGTCTTCTTGTCATAATATTCATATTCATATAATAACGCTTTGCCGACGATCTTGTGTTGATAGCGGAAAACTTAGATGATCTTAATGCATGATTGAAGATCTATATATCCTGCTTCCTTCCAAACATGGCTCAAGATGAATAATAATATTTACAGGACTAAGTTGATGTCAAATGTCTCTGGTGGTGGCTTGAAATAAATTATAACAATTGGAAACGAGAGGCTGCTATAGTCGACGGGTACGTTTATCTTGGATATATTTTATTTTTTGATTAAGAACATCATAAGATCTCCAGGAGAATACAGATAGGATGGGCGGCATTCAACAAATTGGACGACATTCTAAAATCAGTTGACTTTCCACAGTGCCTAAAGGCTCGCCTATACTATCAATGTGACACATATTATGACATAGTAGGTATATGGTGTCGAGACATGGTCGCTGACCACCTCACTTAACAGGCTGTGCACAAAATACAAGTTGCACAGAGGGCAATGGAACGCGCTATGCTCGGCATAAAACTGCAAGACTGCGTTAGAAATGTAGAGATTCCTCGTCGTACTAAGGTGCGCGTCGTTAGTCGGACATTTACAAAAATTGAATGGAGTTGGGCAGGACTCATTGCTAGACAGAGTGGTGGTAGGTGGACAAAAACCGTAACAGAATGGTGGCCGCGCAACGGCAAACGTAATTTGGGGCTACCACCAGCTCGTTGGGTCGACGACATTGTATGAGATGCAGGTCCAACCAGAACGAGATTGCCACAAGATCGAGGTGAATGGCATACAAGAAAAGAAGCCTATGCCTGTGTGGGCGGTTACAGACTGAAAATGATGAATCATGAAGAATAAGGAAAAGAAATAACATAAACCGGACTACTGCTACTAGAGGAAAACAACATCTAGTCTTCCTCCATTCATAGAATTCGATCCAGCCGTTCTGGTTTAACTCCAGAACGGCTGGATCGAATTCTATGATTTATTGTTTTGGGTTTATCAATCATCACCTAGAATAGAGCTAATTGACCATGAAAGTTCGAAAATGAACACGATTTTAAGACATATTTTAACGATTTTGAGACAGTGCAAAGTTTGCCTGCCAGTATTAAATATTTTTTGTTTTGTAAACTTTTTATGTCAACTGTAATTTATAATTTAATTGTTTGTGACTATGGGTGCAAATGCCTGAATTAAATGAATTTTGAAATTTTGTAATTTACTGATGGTTTTTTTAAGATTTCTAAATCGATTGAGGTAGGTAATCATGAATATGGTCATAGCATCTTTTACACATCTACTTTACAAGCCTAGTTATTATATCGCTACACAATAGAAAACAAAGCAAACAGGTCAGGGTAACAATTATGGAGTTAGCTTATGTGATAACACGCAGGTAAACATACTCTTAAAACTACACTTGAATGAATTGAAACTGTTTTGACATGTCTACAAAATTGCGTGTTGTTTTGCAAAGTGCAGGGAATTTGAAAAGTCAATTTGCTTTTAATTATGAACAACTCTTACTTTAAAACAGACTGCAAAATCTATAAAAAAAAAATTGCTCCACATATCTTGACGAGGGAACTTTTTGTATGAAACAGCTGATTTATTTTTACGACTTTGCAGCTTAGTTACTGTGAACATTACACTCACCTCTCTATTAACAACAGTGGCTTCATAGAACTTCAAATGTCGCTCGGTGCCCAGTGACAGTAGAGCATTGGAGTAGAGGTAGATCCCGATGGCCATTTTGACGGAAACGCTGGGGTTCAAGGACTGTATCGCCTCGTTTATTGTCATTATCGTTCTTGTCTGTGGACAAACAATTTAGTTGTTATAATTAATGAAAATAAAGAAGAGTCGGCAGCGGCATTGGTTTTTAACACAGTCATAGGCTGAATCAAACATGTCGACGTATGTGAAGTTAGCTACAAACTGCGCGAAACCCAATCAACGTGCAGCTTTATGTGAGTTTCAGTTATACTCTATAAAATTTAACTTGATCTCTGCGACAGCTGTCAGAAAAATCACGCCTATGAAGTCCTGAATTTCTTAAAAGTACAGACAGTACCTGTCAATGTCATACTTTGTGGGCATACCGATTAGTGATGGGCGACGAATGATCGTGACCACAGATTTTTAGATAGAGTTTTAATTAAAATATCGATAGTTGATACTGACGATATTTTCAATAAAACTTGATTTATCATTAATTTTATTGTATATTGTAATATTATAACATTTTTTACATGTGTAATTAAAGTAAACCCAATTATATGTTACATTAGCATCGATAATAGTGAAAAACGTCGATAAATACTATCGTTACATTATTATGAGTAATTAATTAATATCATACCATTATTTACATGTGTACATACTTGATCTTAAATAATAGTAAGTAAATGAAATCCAATTTCTCACCTTCAACTACTCATTCGATTTCATTACAACATTGTTTGAAAATCGATTTTTTCCACCACTATCCCAACTCTAAAAATGTCAATCTTCTACTGTCGCAGAGATCAAGTTAAATTTTATAGAGTATAGGATTGGATATTGCGCAACTGTTGACTTCTATGATTTGGCCTATACGTTTGAGTTACGTCCAGGTACGGTTGTCTACAAGCGACAGTGGACTTTTATCCTCAGCCGTCAGCTCAGAAATCATCGCCGTCATACACAGCCTTCTTTATCCCAATGCTTGGTAAGTATAGGCTATTACCATACCATCTGCCTCGGTCCCGTGCCAATCGTGTCTACGTTCGACCCGTGATTTGAACTAAATAATATCGTCGACCCATCAGATAAACAGATAAACATTTTATTGATAATTTATCAAAAATTATAAGTCACAAAATACAATAATCATTTATAAGATTAATAGTAAGTATCAAATAATAATGTGAAGAATATCAAATAATAATAATAATGTCATATCACATAAATTTTATTAAAAGGAAAGTACACTTATTATTGCAAGCAAAAAATTCATCAATTGTATAAAATGCCTTTTGCACGAGCCAATTCGTTTTGTTTTAAACATATTATCGATCACTGAGCTAGTGATGTCCTTCGGCAAACAATTATAAATTTGTGCACCTATCACGTGAGCCAACTACCCCGAGCGAACCAGTCTCGTGTGGATAGTAGCGAGATTATCAGCATTGCGCAGGTTGTGTTGAAATGAATGGCTGGCCCCTGGCTTCTCGTACATATCCAGGTTGGTTCTCACAAAGACAGCCACCAGCATAATCACAAGTGAGGGCAGCCGCATCTTGCAGCCGCACGGCCAACGCTCGAAAAAAGAATATAAAGAACCATTTTAGAAATATCAATTATCGCTTTTTGAGTAGTTACTTAGGTGTAAATAGGCACTGGTTTAAATTAAGTACCTTTTGATGTTATGAAAAATATTATTTATTTGCGTCAATGAAGGATTTTAATGAGATATTGTAATACGCTAAGTGACATGCGTAAAAAACTACTTTAGGCAGAAGGGCTCTGTTTTTACGTCATGGCAGAAAATAAAGAACATTATTTACATTTATTTTCGGATTTACACAATGACGACATATTTTGGCCTCAAAGCAAATTAATGATTTAATGATTATGATTATTCAGCGAAGACAAATATGTACAGCAAATCAAAATTAGATTACAAAAATAGGTCCAATCGTTCTTGGTTTATCCAATGATAAGAAAATGCATAAACTAGATACAAATTTTGAAAAATTGCCTTTTTACTAAATATTTTCTCAAGTAAATTTGAAGTGTCACGATCATACGACCGGAAAATATTATCTTACCGAAAATATCATTATCAAATAAATAAATAGCATAATATTTATTTTACAAAACAAATGAAGCTAATAAGTACATGTATTTAAGCATGGTACAACGTTATGTTCTAAGCTCTATACGTCTTTGAAATGTTTCTTTTAACATAACAAAATACCTAAATACTTTGTTAGATTTTTGGAAAAAAAAATATTTTACGACACAATCAATAAACACAAATTAATTGTGAAAAACAGCATGTTATATATTGTAAGGAAAGTGACGTGTCACTACATCGAGTACTAATATTATAAACGCGAAAGTTTATGAGGATGGATGGATGGATGTTTGTTACTCTTTCACGCAAAAACTACTAAACGGATTGAGATAAAACTTTGCAATAATAAAGCTTATATATCATAATAACACATAGGCTATAAATTATAATGATATTGCGTCAAAAAGCAAAATATCATGCGGGCGAAGCCGCGGGTAAAAACTAGTATAAAACAAAGTCGCTTCCCGCAGTCTGTCCCCATGTATGCTTATATCTTTAAAACTACGCAACGGATTTTGATGCGGTTTTTTTAATAGATAGAGTGATTCAAGAGGAAGGTTTATATGTATAATACGCCTGTGCGAAGCCGGGGCGGGTCGCTAGTTTATTTTATTATAATGTCCTGTTTTATAATGAAATCTTCGCATTATTAATTACATTTTAATGATATACAATTTATATTATTTTAATGTGACATGGGAATTAGTCAGGAAAATAATGAGATTGTTTTATTATGTCCACGTAATTATAACTGACAATGGTTCCGAGTTTATTCAACTTGTGTCCCTGCTTATTTTATATTATAATAGATTTTTATCAATTTAATTATTTTGTTGGGGTGATAAAAAATATATATAACTTTTTTTTTATATTTAACATAAATAAGTGATTGTTTGATCCAACTTTATTGATTATAAGATTAAATTACCTTAGGGATAACAGCGTAATTTTTTTTTAGTTCTTATAAGAAAGAAAGTTTGCGACCTAGATGTTGGATTAAGATAAAATTTAAATGCAAAAGTTTAAAATTTTTGATCTGTTCGATCATTAAAATCTTACATGATCTGAGTTCAAACCGGTGTGAGCCAGGTTGGTTTCTATCTTTTAAAAGATTAAATATTCTAGTACGAAAGGATTGAGTATTTTCTTTAAAAATTTTTGTTGTATTTTAAATGTTGGAACCTTTATTTTCTAGGTCCATTATATCGCACGAGTAGCGTCAGTCTGGATTGGATATTGCGCAGCTTGTAGCTAACTTCACATCCAAGTCGGCACTTGTATGATTCAGCCTTAAAGAACGACCAGTAATGTAATGAGACGATTTCTTATTCTTTAAAATTAGTCGTAAAATCTTATCGAATATAATTATGCTTATTTGTAAAACCGATAGCGTATTTGTAAGGTTCGGCCTTCACCGAGCTGTTTAATGGATAATAAATATTTTTTTTAAATATTTTATAATTTATTTTTTTTTGGGATTTCTCACTGCCTCTAACCCCAAACTAAGCAAAGCTATGCTGGCTGCCAGATACTGGTATATACACATACTTATTTTTAAATACATACTTATATAGATAGTAACTAAATAACACCCAGACACCGAGCAAACACTTATGTTCATCACATAAATATTTGCCCTGGGTGGGGATCGAACCCACGCCTCTTTAATTCAGAAGTTAGGGTCACTAATACTGAGCCACCGAGGCAGTCAGTGATGAAAGTATTTTATATTCAATTAAATATGTCAATGAATATAATGCAAATGGGTTGTCTAAATAAATTCAGTCCAGAATATGATTAATTTTATTAGCAATTAAAAAAAACCGTCACAACTCTGAGTGTACAATGTAACGCACCAATATAAATAGTAGTAATAATTTAGTATAAATACGACCGACGATTCATTCTTAATTGCCTTTAATGTGTGTTAAACTAACATGCAAATTAGTTTTGGTATAAAGATATCTATATATTTATAAATGAATCATGGTTGTTAGTCTCGCTAAATCGAGAACGGCTGAACTGATTTGGGTAATTTTGATCTTGAAATGTTTGTGGAAGTTAAGGGAGGTTTTTTTAAAAGGTGAGAAAATTTATTTAACATTAATATCATTTTCCCATACAACATTTTCTTTTCCTGCATGTAAAGTTGTCATTGACAGTTGACAGATGGTGAGATGAAGTTCACCGGGGCAACTAGTATGAAATAAATTTTATGTTCTACAAATAAATCTGTAACCGAATAAGCGTTCACGTTTTCAGCTAAGTGCTTATTAATTTCCTTCCATCCATTAGCCATAGGACGTCCACTGCTGGACATAGGCCTCCCCTATAGATCTCCAATTAGACCGGTTGGTAGCGGTTTGCATCCAGCGCGATCCTGCGGGTCTTAATGAGGTCATCCGTCCATCTTGTGGGTCGACGTCCTACGCTGCGCTTGTCGGTACGTGGTCTCCACTCGAGAACTTTTCGACCCCATCGGTCATCAGCGCTATGTGCCCTGCCCATTGACACTTCAACTTGCCAATCCGCTGGGCTATGTCGGTTACTTTGGTTTTTCTACGTATCTCCTCATTCCTGATTCGATACCGCAGAGAGACTCAGAGCATAGCCCTCTCCATAGCTCGTTGTGCTACTTGGAGCTTATTAACAAGGCCCATAGTTAGAGACCACATTTCAGAGCATATTATAAGTCATCACTGGCAACACACACTGGTCGAACACTTTCGACTTGAGGCACTGAGGTGTGTCGGACGAGAAGACGTTACGTAATTTTCCGTACTCTGCCCACCCGAGTTGGATTCGGCGATTGACTCTCTTTCTTAAAGTACCTAACTGGACTACTTGTCCTAGATAGACGTACGAGTCAACGACTTCAAGAACCAAGAATTAATTTCCTTATTAGATAGGTATTAAAAGAAGAATATCTTGATCAAATAATGACTCAAAATAAATGGTTAAATCTTGACAAGGCTGACTTTTTGCGCTTAAGAGGTATAAAATACTAACAATGGGTGAGAAAATTGGTAAAAATAAAAGGCCATTGCGAAACTTCAATGCCGGCCTAAAAACTACGACAATGTCACAGTGCCTGTAGTTTGTTGGTATTTCTTCTGTAGCTTCGGATGGCCAAGGCTGCAAAGCAATGGAGCATTGCATTACAGATATGATAAATTGGATGTCGAGGTAAGGGTTGCGTCCCTTAGTTACTTGTAGCCTTTAAGCGAACAATGACATGTATTTTTTAAAATTTCCAGGAGATTCCACAGTAAACGTTAGCAATAATGATGAGTACTAAGAAATCCTAAAATACAAACCGGTTTAAAAGTCAGAGTAATCGTTTATTTAGGTTTCTTCAGAAATCATGACTTACCATAATTAATAATAATGTGTTATCTATTCTTAAATTACGGGACTTAGCTGTCGTGCATAATGTTCTCAAATCGCGTTAATTAAATTAATTTAAAGAAAATAATACGTGTTTATGTTCAAGATGAGGTCAAACGACCACGTCTTTCCTTGAGAAAAATCTTCTACGTCAACGTTCAACTTCTTCATTTTTACCTTAAAAACAGATCAAATATATTTAAATAGGGTTGCCTTGTGAAATTTGGCCGCTAAATTGGAAATTGAATAATGTTGAATTAATTTACAGGCAATATAAAACAACCTTGTATAATATATATTCTAAGCTTCGTATCTAAAAAACAAGTGAATGAAATGTTTTATCAAAAAATACTTAAAACTTTTTTCAATCAAAAATACTGGCGGTCACATTTTACAAGGCAACCTGGTTCATACGTATTCTCCTATTCAATACACTTATATAAAAAACCAGACAAGTGCGAGTCAGGCTCGGGGGGTCACACCGAGGGTTCCGTACAAATCCAGAAAATTTCACAAAATTGAGAAGTAAGTTGTTAAAATCTCTGTACTACCATGAAAATGTTAAAATAATTAAAAAGCTGTTTTAGCATGTGCTAATGAAGTTTTTTTATATGATACCTTACATGATACGATTTACTCACTTTGAATTTTGAACCTATGTGAATTTTGAGGCCCTATTTTTTTGTGATTTAAATAAAAATGTACAGTTTTCAGATTTATTCCTATATGTTTACTCTGAACCGAAACTTCTCGCCAAATTTTATAGTTCTATGTCAACAGGAAGTACGCTGTAGGTTTTGATTTTTGTGAGTGCGAAATATGCGGTTTTTTACGACATAAACGGCTCTAACTTTTTTACACTATAACTGAGAAGTTTTTCTTTAACACGACTGCAAGAATTCATCGATATACGTATACAGTTTAAATTTCAACTCGATATCTTTACGCGTTCCCGAGATAATGAGTCTTGACGTACACACAGACGGACAGACGGACGGACAGACGGACAACAAAGTGATTCTATAAGGGTTCCGTTTTTTCCTTTTGAGGTACGGAACCCTAAAAACAAATGAAGGATATGTTGTCCTATAAATTAATTTAACATTATTAAATTTCAAATACTTGCGGCCAAATTTCGCAAGGCAACCCTATTTAAATATAATTATTCTCCTATTCATATAATTACGTGAAAAATTGCTTTGAACCGTGTAAGTCCGTGTACGCTATGAGCGGGATGTTCTTATGGTGGGATCTCGGGCTATACGCTTTTATCATTTCAAAAAAACTAGCTTCACAACAGAACTCACCCTTTTACTATAGCTAGCCTTGACCATCTCGTGTGTGAGGAAACGGTACTCGTTGATCTTCTTTAGTTGGAGCTGCGTGATCCGCTTCTGCTCTTCCACGGGGGGCGTCACGTGGCTTTGTGCGAACAGCGGGTCTCTTTCCAAAGTGTGCCATATTTTGTACTGCAAATAAAGAAGTAATTATAATAGAAGGAAAAGTACAAGGAAAGAGAAAATATTAAGGATTCGAACAGTATTCGACAAATCAAAAAGAAGGCAGGTCATTGCCGTCTTCGTCGCTTGAGATTTTCTTTTTTCTTTTTTTTTTCGAATAGGTTCGCGTTTGACTACACACTACCTGATGTTAAGCAGATGTGCGGTCTAGGGTGTAGCACGTTTACCTAGAAGATACCTATTTACTCGGGATTTGAAGACACCCACGTTGTACTTTAACGGGAAGACAGACCCAGGCAAAGCGTTCCACATTCCGGCTGTTCGTATGAGGAATGAGGATTCGAAACGCTTGGTTCTAACCCGCGGAATGTCCACCAAAAAAGGGTGGCGCTTTGATCTAAGGAAGCAGCTATATCTACTTTAGTCTTTACCCACCACTTTTGCCCACCCCAGAATCGAATATGAACTATGACTCTTAAATTTCGCACTAACACTAAATCTCCAGATTACATCACTCAGGAAACAAAAACACCGTCAGTGTATTCCATTACCTGCCGCACGGATTCTCTTCTACAAATCTGTTCACGATAGTTATCAAATATTACGAAATAGGGCGGCAGTGGTATAACAGGTTATCGTTATCACCGGCAGACTAGCGGCTCTGGTGGTCAAGGCCAGACGCCCACGTTGCTTTGTATCATTTGGAACAGATTAATGTAGACATAATACTTTGTGGGGGGGGGGGCAGCTTTCGTATACTTTTGGTGAACATTTTATTTTTTGCCATGACAGTACCTAATCGCTTTATCTTCTAGTTGCGCCCCTCGGCGTTACCCGCGTTAGCCCGAGATAAAAAGTAGAATATGTGTCAATCCAAGGTCTCAGCTACCTCCATACCAAATTTCATCTAAATCGGTTCAGCCGTTTGTTCATGAAAGATTAACAAACAGCCATCCAGTAGCCTTAGTCCAAGTTAACTCAATTCACAAACTGTAGTGAGTCTGGAGTAAACACGAAACGGCATGTTCGATGTGTTTTAGGCAGTCCAAGTGTCTCAAATGACAAACAGTCTAGACAGCAAAACCAACTGTTTCGTGACAAGAATGAAAACGAATGAACATCATTTTTCTCTTTCACACATCAGTGGATAATAAGAGATAGGGATATACGTCGCCATTTTCAAGCATTTGACATTAAACCCAATGTTTAAGCTTGAAAACTAAATAGTATTGGCGGGAAAGAGAAACATTAATAGACCAACATTTTGTATAATTTACTTGTGATTATCAATCACAGCATGAATTAAGTTTAATGAGTAATATAGCGATATCCACATTATTTTACAATAAAGAATGGAATTTAACAAGTAATAGAGCAATATTATATTTACATTATTTTATGATAAAATATTAAATATTCTAAAATAAACATTGGCAAATGTGCTTGAATACTTTTTTTTTTAATTTCGGCTGAGAGATATCATTGTCACTGTCAAGTCATAATCTTTTACGAAAAGGTTACCAACTAGTGGAAAAATTACACAAATTTGGGGAAATTAAATTAAAAATAATAATATTGTCAGGAAAATAATTCATAGTTTCATTACTATAGTTTTACCTATATTTCAGTTTCAAAGTCATAAAATAATTGGAATCGCCAGAGTAATGATGCTCTCATTTAAAAAATAAATAATTAGCCATTGCCACGAAAGGATAATGATTATATCAAGTGGGATTGGAATTCTTCTTTTAACTGCACATCGTGTGGGTTGACGTTAAACGGTGTTTCTAAAAGCAAAACCAGATTCATGAAGGCGAGGTTATCAGAATGACTATGGATACCTAAGTACACACCAAATTATTATACGGAATAAGAATACGACACGAGTAAGATGAAGTAAGTGAAATGGGAAAATATTTATTTAATCGAAATTGTCGTAAATTATTTAGTAAGAACTTTCCTTTCAAATAAGTTTGAAATGTTTTTTTGAAATATTGACATTTAGGGAATAATAACACAAATTAGGGAAAATTATAAATTGATCCTGGTAGCCGATATAAATCAAGGAAAAAATCGAATCAAAACATAACCTATTTGAATTTATTATTTAATTCCTACATTTCAATGTTCACTATTTATAGCAATACTTAACAGTTCATAGAAATATTGGCTGTAAATTAAGTACTCGAATGGAAACCACATCTTGCCGGGGTGCAACGTAGGCTGTCTTCAGGGTAAGTAGGTATATTATTACTATAGACTGATGAATAATTAAGCCTGCAAGAACGGGTTGGATGCAAGCCTCTTCTAACCAGTTTATTGGAAATCAATAGGGGAGGCCTATGTCCAGCAGTGGATTTTCTTCGGATGATATTGATGGTGCTTTTCATAGCCAATAAGTGATTTTAACTACTTAATCCAAATCAAAAATTCTTAGTTTAACTTGACCGTAATACCTAGGGCTTAGGATTATATTGTCAGACCTCAATTTATAATCATTTTACCTACATTCATATGAATGAGAAATGTAAAACTTAATATAAATTGTTTCTTTTTTTCAGCTGTGAAGATGATGTAAACAAACAACCTAGTAGCTACTGCGAGTTACAACTGGAAGTTAAAAGCACAGCGTACTAGAAGCCTATCTGCTTGAATACAAATAAAAATAAATGTTTAGCATGTTGAAAATTTTCCTGCCGCTGCTTTCCACTGTTTCATAATATATAAAATTATTGTTTTATAAATAATTACAATTCACTTAGTAATGTATGAATTTTTGTTATTTTGATAAAATATACATATTCAAATGAAAAATGTAAGTAATTAATTATTGTGTATTGATATTTAGGTTCCCACAATGAACAGTAACATAACTTCTGTCTACATTAAGGGATGATTTATATGAGGCAACACTGGGCCCAGAAGGGACATGTTTATGCCTCGTTATAATATAAAGTTTCATATTAAATGTATGCAACGTCTCTCATTAGTGACCCATCCACAGCCTTTGCCCGGCACGGTCTAATATAAATCATCCCTAACAACTGCTTGTCTTTTGCTCATACAAGAACTGTTGACTACCTTTAGTGTTAAGGGCAAAAAAGGAAAAATCCTGTGCTATGCTTTAATGTTTACTTCCCAACATTCATAAGTTTGAATTTATGCAATGCATTTCACTCAAGTTTCACACATGTATAAGTAATATTGCCATTTATAATAATAGATAGTTCATTTTAAAGCAAAAACAAGAGATATTTAATACAAACATATAGTAGATCAAGCATGATAGTCACCTAATCAATTACAAGAAATTGGAATGTTATTGCATATATGTGTGATTTCTACTGGATATACACATATTTATCTCAAAAGCTTCTTTTCTATTTTTATCTCAAAAGAGTTCTTTTCACATCGTTACACTTAGCATGCATTGTGGAAAACACACAGGAGGAGATTATTTTAGCAGAAGATTTATGTTTGATACTCCGGATTGGCACTGGCATTAACTTGTCTCTTGAGCTTTTGACTGGTGCATCAGTCTTCAGATGTTATTGTTTGAGCTTAATTTCATTTCATTTCAATGCTGATTTTCTTTCTTTTGAGCCGGTATTGACTTGTAAACATAAGTATATGTTTACGTTTTAACAAAGTTGATTGCAATGTTTTGGGTTTTGCGATGAATCTTGCGACAAAATACAGCCTTCGAAATACATTAAGGCTACACTGCACAATTTCTTGAAGAAATAATGTACGCTCTCACCTAATATTTCTCAGTGAGTTTGAAAACAGTAAACTTCAAGTTCACTGTTTTAAATACGGTTGGTAAATTGTCAAAGTGCACACTCGTACTGCCGTTTGATACAAAAAGTTACACGCTGTTTTGTGTATGAGTGAACGAAACAGCAAAACAGCATGTAAACTGCCGTTTTGTAATCTCATACTACCAAATCTGTTTACGACTAGTTCTTGCTCGTTTCCGCTAGCGGCGCTGTACAAAAATGTATGGAGCTACACTCAAACGCGAAAAAGTATACTACGCAAAACCTAGACTAAGCGTACAGACATACTCACATACTTGCAACAAAACAAATACATGCAAGCAGCGACCGGGAAAAATGTATGAAAATCTATATCTGTCGTATTTTGCGGCCAGATAAATTACTATGTAAACTCACATCTGTCGTGTTATTTAATAATCGGCCAAGTAGTAGGACTCGCGCTCGCAGGGTTCCGCACTATATGAAAGCCACCTTAAATATTTATTTTATTTCAATTCAATCTATATAATATATAAAAATGAAACCCGTTTTCCGTTGTCACGACATAACATGAAAACGGCTTGACCGATTTGGCTTATTTTTTTTTGTAGTTTTCTAATACTCTGTACAAAGTTCTTACGGAAAGCGAAACGAAGTTCGCCGGGTCCGCTAGTTATTTATAATTGAATTGTATATACAACTAAACTAAACATTCTGTGAATATTTCAAGCATCTACCTGTTACCACTATTAATATCGAGCGAAAAACGGTTAAAAATTCAGGTTTGTTGTATGGGAGCCCCCCTTAAATATTAATTTTATTCAGTTTCTAGTATTTGTTGTTATAACTGCAACAGAAATACATCATCTCTGAAAAATTCAGCTTTCTAGCTATAACGGTTTATGAGAAACAGCCTGGAGACAGACAGACCGACGAACAGAAGGACAGCGGAGTCTTAGTAATAAGGTCCCGTTTTTACCCTTTGGGTATGGAACCCTAAAAATGAACAATCTTTTGGTCTGAAACATAACATGGCATGAGGTTCTAACCAAAGGTTATCTTTTGGATTTTGGAATTTTGATTTTATTTTATTTAGTAAGTAATTTCCGCGAATTATTTGAGAAAAATAAGTACTATATAAGCCTTGGCCACAACTAGGCATTGATGGACTCACGTATGTGTGCCTCGGCTTTGCCTTTGCCTACAACTCACGCTCGTCCTCTTTTGCTGGTCGCTGCAGTAATTTATTATTGTTAAACATTGAAAAGTACCAGACTATGCCCACTAGACCGTTCCGTCACCGACCAGCATCACCAGCACGGTCGCGTGCCATGATCAGAGCGAGCAGGCACCGGCAAAATATTGTCCACTATTTAGCACATGATGATGGTAAATAGTAGTGGGCATAGTAGAGCGTATCGCGTCGTTTTCCGCGCATCATCTGTTTCTAGCACGGTCAATATAGGTACGTTAGAGTGGGCAGACACCTTTATAGTAAAAATCAAGCAACGATAATTAATTCAGCCAGTGGCTGTTTCGGCACGATTAGTCTTCAGATGGGTGACCCACTGGGCTAGGATGCGCACCACGCAATATTTCTTTCGACGTGTCAGAACGAGACAGCGTTAGGGCAAAGTACACATTATACCTGTAATTTTTCACACGTCGAAAAGAGTTCTTTTTGTGGCTTTTTGTGGTCGCATGCTGGACTAGCAGGGAACGTTACCGTGGCTTAGATGACACGTTATAATGTGGGTGCCAGATGTATAGCCTCTTAGCTATAGTTATATTAGAGACCTTCGGGTAGCTACTATAATTGTAAAATGAAAAACAAGGATACATAAAACGAAAATGAAAGTATCATTTCAGTAATCAATTCCATCGAGCAAGGAGGAGCTACACCTATGATATCGTAAAACTTCAAATAATGAGCAATAGACAAATATTGTACCTTTTCAAAAGTATTAATCTGTATTTCATCAAACAATGAATATTAATACTGGCTAAGTGGTGTTATTGTAAACAAATTAAAATTTATCAGCTATGCTTCAGTTGAAATTGTTACTAATGACTGAGTTTGTAGTAATTATATTGAAAATAACATAACCTTTGCTGTGACTTTTGTTTATAGGTATACAAGCATCTCATTAGCTCATTACTATACAGATTTTTAGACGATAAAAAGTGGCCAATGTCATTTTCGTCTTTCAAACTATGTCCATGCCAAAAATCAAGTCAATTGGTTGCTCCATTGCTGAATGAAAGACAAACAAACCAATAAACCAACAAACACTTTCGGATTTATTTATTACTAGTTTTTACCCGCGGCTTCGCCCGCATGATATTTTGATTTTTGTGCTATCCCATGGGAACCCTTTATTTATCCGGGATAAAAAGTAGACTATGTCACGATCCGTCTTTCAAACCCGATCCAAAAAATTAAACAAAAAACGATTTGACGGTTGTTCGATTCGACAGTTGATTTTTTTTGACATTTCTTGAAGCGCACTCTAGAATAGTTTCTCAGAGTTCTCAGATCTTACTTAACACTTATCGTTATATTATGAACAATTTACGCAATATCATTATAATTTATAGCCTATGTGTTATTCTGATATATAAGCTATATTATTGCAAAGTTTCATCTCAATCCGTTCAGTAGTTTTTGCGTGAAAGAGTAACAAACATCCATACATCCATCCATCCATCCATCCATCCATCCATCCTCACAAACTTTCGCGTTTATAATATTAGTAGGATTAGTAAGGAAGTAAGGATTTGTGAGTGTTTTATAAGTTCAAAAAGTAAAGGAATTATTGTTAATAAATGCAATTTTAAGTGCATAAGCAGAGCATGGATCACTTGCTTACGTGCCCACAGTGTCCAAACCCCTGCACGATGGAAGATCTACACTAGACTACTCCCTGCGGGGTCGCAGCGGCCAAATATTGGGAGAAGACAATATAACATTTTTTAACCATTAACATGATGAAGAAGAAGATTTATCTCTATCGCATCTCACATTTAAATGCTAAGTATTATAATATTAATTCATCATATTTCAATAATTTTGCAAATGTCAAGGTATGGGTAACTTCGCTGTTACATTTCAGTTACTTACATAGTGTACTTGGTATTTCCCCCAGTCAGAATCGCACAGGATAGTACAATTTAAATTAATTTTATATTTACTTTTAATGTTTTCTTGTGCTGTCTTCTAGACGTAGCGAACTTATACAGGGCTATTCAGAACTGGTGTGCTAAGCCAAAAGGAGGTGATGGTCTCAAATTGTAGGTTGGCTCCTTAGTAAAAAATATTCATAATGATGTTCTTAGTCAGGTGACTAAGACCATCCAAAACACTAAGCTTAAAGGAGGTCCTTTAAGCTTAGTGCTTTGGTTTAATATTAGTACAAATATTATTTTTTAGTACATGGAAAATAATCAGCTTAATACTGCACAAAATGTTCCATAAGGGACATCAGTGAAGGACCTTTCACCTCCACATCGAATAGGATTTACAAGCTTCATAATAAATACAATATGTTCTGAATGAAGGAAAGGTATACGGAAAGAGAGGAAGGGATCATGGAGGGCATTTTATATTAGGTATGATAAAACAGAGCCACTGTCTTTAATTCAGAATTAATGAAATGTGTGTATGTCTTATAGTTACTGTTTATAACTTACAATTCTCTTGTCTTTTTAATCAACTTCAAAAAAAAGTTTCTCAGTTTGTCTGTGTGTTATTTGATATTATGTTATACAATTACTTCACCAATTATGGACTTATTGCGATGATTATTTTATTGTTTTGTAGATCATACTTCAGAAGTAGTCCCATTTTTTTGTGTGAATCAGCTGACTCGTTTTTGAAAAACCAACAATAATCAGGCAAACAGCATATTATGTATGTCAATCAAGTGAAGTTTTGACCACAATTGAAATTGGTTGTGCCATTGCCAGTGAAAAATATTTTAATTCGGGAATAAATTAAAGTACCCATAGTGAATAAAATTAAATTGGGAGTTATTTATTGCTCAAAACAGCGCAAATGAGTAATGACTACCATCACAAGTACAGAGCCCCTATTCATTAATTGAATTCAAAGATAGGGGAGATCCCCTATCAATCAGTTTGTTGTAAATTGGTCCCATGAAAATTAATTCAATTTCTGATAAATTCCTACCTAATGCAATGTATATTTATAAAAAATAATTCAAATTAATTTATTTCACATAGTAAATAAATGAGTGTGAATGTTTACATAACAGTGGTAGGGTACAACTAATAAAAGTATGCATAAACTATGTGAAAAGTTAATGCATAGTTTAGTTGTACTTTTATTAATAAACTAAGTAAAAAAGTATATGTAGTATATCAGTCTCTGGCAGCCATATCACAAGCTTTGCTTAGTTTTGGGTCAGAGGCTGTGTGAAAGATGTCCCAAACTATTTATTAATTTTATTAAACTGGGAGTGATTTCAGATATGAAAAATGATACAGATAAATGGCATGTACTGAGCCCACCTAAATATGTGGGATAAGGGTAGGCAAGTGACCACTTCATAAGTACCTAGATGAAGCAATTTCAGATAAGATTTTGTTTAATTATGTGATAGCAATAATAAAATAAAAATTTAATTTATGCTAGCCAATTGAAGCAAAATTAAATAAATTATTAGATAAAATAATTATAGAATCAATTTATTTAATTACCAGTGTTTCTAAAAATATTTTATTTATAATTAAAAGCCAGAGCCCAAAAATTAAAATTGTTAAAGGGGGTAGGTACCATAGTTTACAAAAACTTAAACAGAAACTTTTAGGACACCTGGCCTAGGCCTTCCAAATTCTTAGATAAAAAATACACTTGCCTTAAGTTTAAGCAGGGACAAATCTCCTTCCAGGGCCAATTTAAGGCGTTTCCAGTCGAAAGAGGCGCTATTTCTATACGCGTCCAGGGGCCCAGACGGGAGATCCGGCACAAAACTCAGATCTGACATGCTGGAACAACCATACCAAAACCTAAATTATAATCACACCATTGACCACTCCCGCGCCAAATTTGTATGACCGGATGACTAAACCTCTACCCATAAACCATTGTAATTCACTTCTAGACTTCAACTAGCCCAAATTAATGTATTACAACCGAGAAACACCAATTTTATAACGACCACATTCTCACCTTGAAAACTGAACGGCACAGCGAAGAAATACCGTGTAAGCGAAGAAAAACAATTATTCACAGCACGTTCCAAGCGGGACTGATAATTTTGAGAGGTTTTACTGAAGAAAAACGCCTGATAAAACGAGAATTAGCGGCACAAGCTTTTTTATTGGTTCCTCCGCCACACACGTCATATCGTATGAGCGGAACTGTCACGGACTGTCTGTCATTACTGTCAATGTCAGATTCTATTTGGCATGTCCACAGAGCTAGTACAACAAAAGAGATAGCTCTGTTGTCGCTTGAGGCAATCCTCAACCACAAAATCCGGGCAAGTGCGAGTCATGCTTGCACACCGAGAGTTCCGTACAAACCCTGGAAATTTCACAAAATTGTAAAAATATTGAAATTTCAATAAGGTAAATAAATTTTAATAATCATCGTAAAAAGTTTTTGCAATACTTTTCTCGTCATTCATCGAAAATTACACATTGTAGACCTGTTTTAGCATGTGCTAATAAAGCTCTTTCATATAATATCCCACATGAAACGATTTACTCACTTTGAATTTTGGGCTTATATTTTGTGTATGTGGGCCAATTTTTTTTTATTAAATTAAAATTTTGCAGTTTTCAGATTTATTCCTATATGTGTACTCTAAGACAATGCTTTGCCGAATTTCATAGTTATAGGTCAACTGGAAGTACCCTGTAGGTTTTGATTTTTGTGAGTGTCGAAATATGCGGTTTTTTACGACATAATGACTCTAACTTTTTTAAACGATAACTGAGAAGTTTTTCTTTTACACAACTGTAAAAGACCTTAGATATACGTATACAGTTTAAATTTCAACTCTATATCTTTACGCGTTCCCGAGATAAGGAGTCTTGACATACACACAGACGGACAGACAAACAACAAAGTGATCCTATAAGGGTTCCGTTTTTTACCCTTTGAGGTACGGAACCCTAATAAACATCTTAATTCGATGCGACATAGTGTTTCGTAATAAAATAGTTAATTAACAACCACACATTTTTTTAGTTTTACATTATTGCCAAACTGCCCACCATTAGACACATCCACCATGTTGTGGATGTAAGAAAGAAATCAATCGGCAACAATGTTCAAAATCTAACCCCAAGATTTTTTTCAAACAAATAAATACTATGTGTTGGCTCTCATATATATACCAAGTATGTAGGGCTTATTATTCGGCTAGGCCTGTATTAATTATTAATTTTGTACATCTTTTCATAAGCGTCTGATTTTTTTTCAATAATTTTTCGTGATTCGTTATATTTTTTTTATATAGTATAAATTTGTGTCAGACTTGATCCAGGTTGGAGAACATCATCTTTCACAGTTCTAGGTCAACTGGAAGTACCTTGTAGGTTCTCATTTCCTTGAGTGTTAAAATATCCGTTTTACGACATAAACCACTCTAACTTTTTTCAATAGTAATTGGTAACTGAGAAGTTTGATTTTTTCACAACCGTAAGAGACCATAACAATAACAGACAATAAGAGACCATACGTTCTTGAGATAAAAGGTCTTGACATACGGACAGACAGACAGACGGACAACAAAGTGATTCTATAAGGGTTACGTTTTTTTCCTTTTGAGGTACGGAACCCTAAATATGTATGGAAAATCTGGCTCAGCGCTGTCAAAACTGTCAAATACGTACTGGAATTTAGTGTCAAATTCCAATTCATATTTGACAGCATTGACAGGAAGAGAGAAGTTTGAGAAAAAAACACGGCGGAGTTTTAGCGGGAACGCGAAAAAATCATTGTATTATTTTGTTAAACTTGTGTTTTTATCATGATAATTAGTGTAAAATAGTGGTATTTCGTTGATTATGAGCTGATTTACGTGCATGAGTGTAGGCAAGTGATATAATGTGACGTATCATGTTGTTCCGTGTTGTTACCAAAACTCCATAGACGCCTCTAGTAAAGTCTGCATTACTGAGGTATGACTTGGACTATGATTGGACTTGACAGCGACTTTATTGGACTATGACGAGACTACGACAGTGACTATATTGATAAAATATTATCAAAAATTATTAAAACTTAATACTTGTCACTGGCAAATGCACAATAATTCGACGCCAAAACTAAGAAAGAAGAAAAACACGGCCACTGGCCACAGAATCGAGATATTTTTGTCTCTTCCTAACTCATTCCATTTTAAATCGCTGCATCTCTCTCTTTCTTTTCTAGATCGACCACGTTATCCCTCTGTTATCTCTGTATCTCTGTGGGCATGTCTATCTGATAAAAGTTTATTGTCACTG
The DNA here is from genome assembly GCA_949316475.1 of Hypomecis punctinalis. Lineage (NCBI taxonomy): Eukaryota > Metazoa > Arthropoda > Insecta > Lepidoptera > Geometridae > Hypomecis > Hypomecis punctinalis. Next base: position 23,602,287 of record OX438803.1, read on the forward strand.
TCAAAAATATTTTTAGCAGCTCTGACTTCACATATATAATTCTAATCCCAAACACCTAAAAATGTATGGCCACAAAATGTGTTATTGTAGGTACAGCCCCCGTATTGTACATACGCGTTCTGACGTTCAGCTTTGCTTTTTCTCCTGTTCGCGCATGTTACTCGCGTCACCAGAGCGAGCAGGAGAAATCGCGAAGCCGAACAATGAACATCATTGTTCGGCTTCGCGATTTCTCCTGCTTTGTTCCAAACTCTGTCTGTTTGTGCCAAACAATGATGTTGTATTATCGTCTTGGCTGAACAGTGAACACGTTGCCGCGTGTCTAGATCTAAGTTTAGAACTTTGTAATATTGTAGGTACCTACCGGCTATCGGTTATCGTATAACTTCGTGCCTACCGGCTACCCAACACTACACAATCTGTTCCTCAGATTTGATCTTTTACTCACCTAGTTTGTCAGCAATCACCGAAATTAATCAACCTTCCGCACGGTCAGTATTTGGATGGTTGACTGCGGGTGGCATTTTCCAACAGAACACTACCGTGGCTCGGTTGACACGTTAAATTGTAGGTCCTGGTTGTTTTAACCGTTTAACCATATCGGAGACTATTTCCGGCGACCTATAAACTGACACTAGGGCTAGCCACCCGGCCTATACGAACTTACTTTACTTTATCGACAAAGCGCCATCTAGACTAAGCTAGTGGTATTAACAAACACACAATCGGTTTGTTGTTTCTTGAAACCAATCACTCAACCTCACTCAACCTCTAGTTGAAAACTTGCACAACCTGTGCCAATAGATGGAAGCACAATTCGAGCTAATATTGAGTCATCACTTACTGCGTAACAAGGACAAAGCGATGTATCAACCAAAGGAGAGAGCGAAATAGTTTGCTTACAACTACATTGACACGACACCACACATTGATGATAGTGTTGTGCTGACGCATAAACAAGAAAAGAGAAGTTGTAAAACAACAAACTGTACGTTGCTTTTCAGCTTTTCTATCAGATGTAAAATGGACGGGCGGTCGGCGTGTCGTTGCGTGTTCTAAACTCCGCGTGTCCGTTGTAATATCGATGTTGTTGTGATACGAATTTGTTGATATTTGACGTGAATACGAATAGTTTATTGTTTACGCGAAAATACGACTGCTTCGGCGTTCGGTCGCCGAAGGAGAATGTGAAATAGTGCATGTGTTTTTGTATGACGTTAGCGCTCACTTGCAGTGATTTCGCTGATAGCTCACTTCACCGGTGGGTGCGCGCGTAATAAACTACGTGTTCGTTTTTTAAAAAATAGGCGAAAAGCCGTTAGTGTGGGTGTTTTGCAGTAGCACCATGCTGTGCAAGGTGACATAGTGAACGTTGTAATTGACCCTGACCTCTGACAATCATGTCTGGGCGATCGGATTGCAGGAAATTCGCACCGAACATATTCAATAAGAGCAAGTGCACTAATTGCTTCAGGCAGAAGGAGGAGCACAGTGCCGAGGCTTTGGAATCTAATCGGGTAAGTACAGCACTACTCTACATAACTTTTCTATAACTTAAAAAAAGAACATCGTTTTCTAATCACGAACACTCGAAATATTTGCATGGTGTAGGTGTGCTGCTAGTGTGTATGTGTGCGTGGGCCGTCCACTCGTGGTCTTGAAGGTGTTGATCTAACGGATTTCATCGAGTTAATAAAATAGAAGAGTAGGTATTTACGCTCGGAACTTATTCTGCCTTTGGAATTATAATTAAATACTGTTATATATCATACCAAAGGAGAATAATGAAATGGGGCTAGTCAGGATGTAGGGTTACGAATGTTACGATACGTGGTATGACTTATGATGTAGGTGTTGTGATACCTACCTAGGTACCTGCTTTGACATAAATCAATGACTTTTGAGGTAGGTAGGTACCTACTGTATTATAAAACTCAATACGAAACTACGTGTAGTTCCTCTACACCTAGTTTCTTCATTTTTTAATAGTTTTCTAGGTACCTATTGTCATTGCAGTAAAATAAGTCTTGTCGTCAAAGTCGTAAGATAGGTACCTCCCTACCTAGTTGCAAAAATAACGCCGTCTTCGGGATTCGAACTCTGCACTGGTCGTACCGATAGCTATGCCTGCTGTTAAACTTTTGACTAAAGGCTGCCTACTTGCATGATATTGATAACTAATTACAAATAAAAAAAGCTATCAAGCTTATTTGTAATCGGTTAATGAGTTGCTGTAGACGCAGATAATTTCGGCTTAAAACTATAAATAAACACAGACACCTGTGGCAACACCGCACACGCTCGATACACCCATATGAGGCCCACTTGCGAACTTACCTACTTCAATAAAATAAATAAAATAAAAATAAAATAAAAATAATTTATTTAAAAACATCAAAGTCAACATTACACTTGAAAAGCAAAAACATTTAATAAATAACACACACACACAACTGCCTGAACTAGGTGGAACCTGTGTTTCAGGCTGAAAAAGAGCAAAAAATGCTAAATAATATATATATAAATAAAATAACTATTTGCTACCTAAAACTAAGTAAAATACTGCTAAAACTGATTACAGTGCAATCGTGTGACGTACTACTTAAAAACCTACCTAATGTTTTATACATTACTAAAAAATTGAAGACTAAGCTATAAAATATATGTCTACCTAATATTTAAAAATTGCACGCGAAATTTGTATACCTATAATAATATGAAAGTTAAAGATTGCATTTTCATCTCATTTCACTATAAACAACAATTTTTCCGTATCATCGTACGACATATTGTGAAGGACTTCCGTGATTAGTTTTTTGCAGTTATTGTAGTTGACCGGATATATATTAATTAACGCGTTTAACCTATTGTAGAGAAGCGGCCCAAGAAACCTGTAAAATTTAGAACTAAAAGCATGTTTTGAGTTTGTTAGTTGAGGGCAGACATTAAAATTCCGTCTTTTGTTAGTAATTTCTGCGCTATAGGGAAGAGCTGCGTGCTGTTTTAGAACGATGTTTAGTATGAACAACTGCCTTACTGTTAGTACTTTACATGATTCATAGAGTAGTTTAGTAGGAAAAATAAAAGGACGACAAGTAGCAACTTTGAGTATCGCTCGTTGGGCTCGCTCTACAGTTAATAATATAGTTTTACCCGCACCACCCCATGAAGTTATGCAATAAGTTATAATGGACTGACAGAGAGCGAAATAAACCTGTCTGATGAGTTTTAAATCCGTGACATGTCGCAGTTTTTTAAAAACAAACATTAATTTACGAAGTCTGTTATTTAAGGCTTCCAAATGTGGTCTGAAAGTTAGAGTACTATCTATTATGACGCCTAAGTATTTAATTTTATTTGTGATCTTTATCGCGGTACACGTGCATTGGGTATTCACATGGTCTTGACAATAATGGGCAAAAATTTCTAAAATTTCTTCCGTTGACTTTTTCTTTCTCATGCTAAAATTAATGTAATATGTTTTATCTGTATTCAATGTTAATAAATTATGCTGAAGCCATTTGTTTACTGTATTAAAACCAGTTTGCGCATATCTGTAGACCTCTTTTTCAGAATCAGCGGAAAAAAGTAGAGCAGTGTCATCGGCGTACGAAATGATGGTGCCGTGGTTTAGTTTTAAATTACATAGATCATTAATGTAGACCAAAAACAGGGTTGGTCCCAAAATACTTCCCTGGGGAACTCCGAAATTTGTGTTTTCCAGGTCAGAACTGAAAATATTACCAATTTTTACACATTGTGTCCTCTCACTTAGGTAACTTGAAAAAAGATTTAACGGGACTCCTCGAATACCCAAATATTCTAGCTTACGTAATAAGAGGGGAATATATACGGTGTCAAAGGCTTTTTTTAGGTCCAGAAAAATGCCTAATGTATGGTTGCCTTTATCAAGCTCCTGCGCAATGAAGTCAGTCATATGATGTACAGCATCGGCAGTAGAAAGCCTGGCTCTAAACCCAAATTGAGCCCTGGATAGAACCGATTTATATTCCAAATATTTGACTAACCGCTTGTTTACTATTTTTTCTAGAATTTTAGACACGGAAGCAAGTAAGGATATAGGTCTATAATTTGTGACTTGACCTTTACTGCCAGATTTAAATACGGGGACCACCACAGCTTTTTTAAGACATTTTGGGAAAATTCCTGTCGATAAACATTGATTAAAAATATAAGTCAAGGGTGGAATCAAAATATGTTTGAATTGTTTTATTATTTTGCAAGATATATTGTCCCAACCAACAGCACAATCATCTCTTAAGCCCATTATTATTGCATTCACCTCGGCTTCGTCGGTGTCCAATAATGCGAACGATGATGAGACGTGGCCATGGCCACACGTAAAAGAAGATGCGCTATTTAGCTGGCTAGACTGGCCTAGGCTTTGTTCCGCCAAAATTTTGCCGATATTGACAAAAAACTCATTCGCTATGTTAGCTGAGGTCAGCGGTGTCGAGTTTACATGTAGTAAACCTGAGGATGATTCATGTCGCTTCGCGGTATGAGTCACATTTTTAATACAATTCCATATTTTTTTATTATTCTTCCCAGCGTTTTCGAGTACCGATTTATCGTAGTTGATCTTTACGTTTCTTAATAAATTATTGCAAAAATTTCTATATCGTTTGTACGATAACTGCAGTACTGAATTATTTGGATTTGACTTTGTTTGCATATGCAATTTGTCTCTGTGTTTCATACAACGAATCAATCCAGGTGTGATCCATGGTTTAATGTTATAATTTTTGCAACTCAGGTAAACATTGACTGAGTTTGCTTTAATTGCATTCTGAACACTTTCTAACACAAATGAAATACAAAATTGCGGATCAGCGGAATTGTATACTTGTTCGAAGTCAATGTTACGTAAATCATCTTCAAGTTTTAGGACATTTAATTTTGTTATCGTGCGTGATTTGTTTACTTTAGGCAATTTACAGTTTAAGGCCAGTAGAGCTGCATTGTGATCGGTTATTGTCGAGTTAGTAACAAGCGTGAGTGAAGGGAAATTGGTCTTAAGTATGATATGGTCTAAGCAGGACCCACTCTGGTGTGTAGGAAGCGTGTGTGCAGGCAGCATGCCGTGATAAGAACACAAGTTGAGGTATTCTTGGGCCACTGAATCAGTATTTTCTGGATGTACATTGAGATTAATATCTCCAATTAAAATGATATTCTTAAAAGTTGATAGTATTTGCAAGGTTTCATTGAGAGAATCAAAAAAGTTAGATAAATTTTTATGTGAAGGCGATCTGTATATAGCCAATATTGCGTAATCTGACCCCATTTTGACTAAAAGTCTGTTACAGTCCAGCATATTTGGCTCCTCCACAGAAATATTATGATGATTCCTAACATAAACGATAACCCCATCATTTTGATTATAATTTATACTACTTTTATACATATTATACCCAGGTAAATGCGGCGTATCATATTGTTTGTTAAGCCAACACTCTGTAAAGACAAGAAAATCGCAATTTACGTTTAGCCTCTGTTGAAAAATGCAAAAATTGTTGAAGTTTTTATAGATACTGCGGATGTTTTGAGTAAGTATAGTTAAAGGATTATTAAAGGTCAATGTAATTCACATCCATATTTTGTAAACAAACAGGATATCTAGACAAAATGTACTTAGTAGATACATATTTAACTAAGTACCTAGTCCATTTTGTCGAGCGGGTATAAAAAGCCTTTTTTCAAGGTTTTATTCAACTTGCAATGCATGTACCTATAACCTATGTAAGTTCGGGTGGAATCTTGCAAGTTAAAGGACATGTCCACAAAATGTATGGAGGCTGGTATAATAATAATCAAAAATTCTAACCACAACACTCGTTACATTTCGAGAAAGTTCATATTTTTCTGAGTCTATTACATCAATTAAAAACAAAAAAGAGACCGCCGATTTTTAAAAATTAATTTTGAATTTATTAGGATAAATAAATATACTTGGCTCAATAGGTAGTTTATCTCTAGCAACCCTTAACCTCCAAATTTTAAATAAAATCATTTTTACCAATTAGACACAGTTGTTTAGTGTTTATTTGTCACATTGTACCTACTAACTGGTCACACTGGTAGGTTATAAATTTTAATTTTAGCAAATTAAGAGATGAATGTGGAAGAATCTTCTACGTATGCAAGTAAAATAACGATAGAAGCACTTTATTATTGATAAACTAGAAAAAATAATAAGCTGTATTGTTATATTTCATACTGTATTTATTTTTCGCATTTAAAAAAAAATGAGAGGGTTGAAAAAATCTAAATTAAATATTTTAAGGAAGCCCATAAAACAAGCTTCCAAATGATGTCTATATCATCTTGGTTCGATTTTTCTCTGAATAATATACCACTTGTGGACGTCGCCTTTGACCAACTTCCTGGTTTACGATTGAGCTGAAATTTTGCTCGCATATGTATATCGCGTGACAATGCAATAATATGGTACCATGGAGCTGATCTGATGATGGAGTCGGAAGGTGGCCCTAGTAACTCCTGTACTAATCAAGATAGACCCGTTGAGTTCGGGCTCGTTTTACTTGTCTTGGATAGCACTCTGCTGCTTCATGATATCCAGGATCTCAAAAGCTTGTATTTACAAAAAAAGTTTTATATTCATTATATTTAGGTTTAGGTATAACCTACCTACTAGAACCTAGAAAAGTACATACAGACTCAATGTAGGATACCTTGCCCCATCTTATTGAGGATTTTTTAAAAATTGTAGTAAGCAAGTTGTTCTTCTTTATTTAGTGTTACATTCAATATTCAAATTCAAATAAATGCTCATAGGCATTAATTTCATTCTAAAACTTTATTTAAAGTTGCCATGGGTTGTTCCAATACAATCTTTTTAGGTTGTGCTGCTCTACAATTAATAACAATTTCGACAAAATCTTGATATCTTTCTGCGTGGTCAGAAAAAAAATAAACAAAAAACGCGTCAATGTCAAATAAAAAAGCTAAAGACCTCGATATGGCAACATTGGACAATGTCAAAGCCAAGGCCAAAACGTGAAGACCCCTCCCTAGACTCGAGATATACCTACCTACCTAGATCATGATGAATTTACCTAGAATTCATTAGATTCTGAAACATACAAATTCTACGCAATACGACGTAGATACAAAATTACTACTCCTATGTACCTATGCGGGACCGGCAGCGAAACGACCAAAAAAGGAAGGAAAATTTGAATTTGATTTGAAATTGACGGGAAAACGTAAACAATCAGTGAGTCTCTGTTCTAGAGACCAGAGATTGATAGAAGTCAAGATAACAGTGAGACAAGAAAACAGAAATTGCGAGGGCGGTTCTTATTGTGGTTACTACACGAATGTCTTCAGAAATGGACATCCTACTGCATAAGCAGAAATTGTATTTTTCCTCAAGGTCAAAGATTCCGACGCCAAGTTGAACAAGTCGTAATGAACAGCCGTCAAAGCCGCAAATATGGCTCTCAGACAATTATCATGACAAATGTTCGTCTAACGAAGCCTAGTAGAGATGTGACTGACCGGTAAAAATCTATTATCAATCGATTATTATTTTCGTTTTAAATGCAAATGTGTGTAAATTTATTTTTGTTTATTCATCAAGATTCTTTCCGTATTGGATTTAGTATTAGCTTGATCACTTTCTTGCAATCAACATTTTACATCTAAGAATATTAATACTGCCATGATACACCCGAATCTGGAAATAAGCTTTTCGCAGATCCAAAAATATTAATTCGGTAAAATTTGATTCAGAATTTTAAACCGAATATCTTGCAACATCCCTAAACTCTAAATCCCAATTTGGCTTCTAGAACGAAATACCAATAGGAACTTAACGACGTGCACAATAGGTAGCTTTACAAGCAAAATAGATGCTAATTTTGCTTTATTTGCGCTTGTGTAACTATCGGTGAAAGTTGGCTTCAAGCTAACGCTGATGACTTGACAATTCGTAGACATTTGACTGCTCATGTATGGTCGCAACTTGATGCGACGTCTTTACACGTCTTTAGCATCGACCGGTAGAAGCATTTTAGAAGTTTCATTCACCCTTGGTGATTCAGTCATAGCTATTCAAGTTGCAATGCTTATGCAATTGGTTTCTACGTTATTGAAGTCTTTGAACTCAGATGAAGCTTTAGGTACGTAGTATCCATGCTATGTCGGCTTACCGCAAGTGACTTCCTATTTGTGCAGATGTGTTCAACCACAACAAGTAATACAAACAATGATGTTTTGCCTGCCTACCTGAATACACAGTTAATGAGTAATAACTGGGCGTCCGCATTTTTAAAATCGTTTAGCCTTCACCCAAAACCGTGTTATTGACCGACCACAATGAACCATAATTCGATTGTTTCTACTGATTTTTATAATCTGTTTGTTCTAAGTAAAAGCACAGTTTCATGTCGAATATCGATGCTTAGATTTGTGCCCATTTTGTAGAGATACTGGTCACACAAATAGTGGAAATAATTTAGCATTTCCCGCTTTCTCGTTCCGCGCAGGTGAATTCAGCATATTAAATTGCTTGACACATACACATGTACATTTGTTAACAAAATTAACGTTTTGCACGAACAGGTTTGTTTTCATCGGTGGCGCCGGCAGCCGGCACACTCTTGCGGTTAATGCGTAAGAACAGAACGCAAACGCTCGTTTTTAGCACTCTGACACACTTTTGTCTGTACATGTCACGTTCGCAACGCAATTCGACTGGTTATTTTATCATTTTTTCTGTAAACTGGACCGAGTGTCGTATTATTTACAACTTGTTTAAAGAAACGTCTCATAAGATCCATGCACGCTGTTCACATACCGCGTCCATTCTTAAGTCCAATTAAAAAACAACCAATTCGAGGGTACCTGTTAATTCTTTCTGTCAAATGTCGAGTGCTCCTAACCGCGTCATAAATCCATCCTACAAACACACAGCGCAGTGTAAATATTTGTTCGGACGTTTAAAACACCTCTGACGCCCGTTTCAATAGCATTAGAACACCCAAAAAAGTTTTTTGATCCGACCTGCCGGCCAACAAAGACGAGGAGATGGAATAGTTAAATTAAAAAAAAAAGAAAATAGGAGTTGCGTTTCGTTTCTGCATCGGTGACCGCTTTAATTTGAGCCGTGTCGGAGAGAAGATGTGACCTTTCCTTGTCTGGTAATCTTCCGAGACGCGGGGCAGAGGGGTTCTGCTTAGCGCGGTCGGGCTAAACTTGTAGTGTAGCATAAAAAGGAGTGCGTGAGGAATGCGCCGGCCGATCGCCAGGTGCATTGGCCGCGCGCCCCGCCTCCAACTGGCATTTTTGTGTACGAGCACACCTAATGTGTGAGGCCGAAAACGATTTGGAAACGAACCCTGGGCACTTTTACTTAATCTGTGCCTTGGCGCCAATCAACGCCCAATCAGAAACATTGAACCCAATGGTTCTATAATCAGAAATGTCGTGACGATCGCATACTTGCCTAGTCATAATACGGCAAAGTTCGATTATGCGTTCTAAGTTCAAATGCTAACCGTTACTTATACAATGGGTTGCCAGCTGTAAGCAACAATATAATGTGGGTCGAGAAGTCAACGTGACACCGGATAAAGAGAACAATTGCAGAACATTAGCACTTACTCGTACTTGACAAATGCGAAATGACTGAGCTCTTACCCTCGTAACTTGATGTGAACGTCTTCATTATAATCCAGCTTAATTGGAGTTATTCGTGTTTCCTCCACCAATTGTAAGGCAACCATGGTCTGTAATTTAATCGCGTTGGAATGTGTTGCCATTACACTGAAAAGGTTTATCTAAGTAGGTAACCGAAATTTGTTATCCAACGGTTGGATGTCTCATTCATAGTAGTTACTTTTAGAATTATAGCAAACTATTTTTTACCCGCGGCGTCGCCCGCATGATATTTTGATTTTTGACGCAATATCATTTTAATTTATAGCCTATGTGTTATTCTGATATATAAGCTATATTATTGCAAAGTTTCATCTCAATCCGTTCAGTAATTTTTGCGTGAAAGAGTAACAAACATCCATCCATCCGTCCTCACAAACTTTCGCGTTTATAATACTAGTTTTTACCCGCGGCTTCGCCCGCATGATATTTTGATTTTTGACGCAATATCATTATAATTTATAGCCTATTTATAGCCTACTAGTTTTTACCCGCGGCTTCGCCAGCTTGATATTTTGATTTTTGACGCAACATCATTATAATTTATAGCCTATGTGTTATTCTGATATATAATCTATATTATTGCAAAGTTTCATCTCAATCCGTTCAGTAGTTTTTGCGTGAAAGAGTAACAAACATCCATACATCCATCCATCCATCCTCACAAACTTTCGCGTTTATAATATTAGTAGGATGTGGTATTCTGATATATAAGCTATATTATTGCAAAGTTTCATCTCCATCCGTTTAGTAGTTTTTACGTGAAGGGGTAACAAACATCCATACATCCATCCATCCTCACAAACTTTCGCGTTTATAATATTGATATAATATAAGCTATATTATTGCAAAGTTTCATCTCAATCCGTTTAGTAGTTTTTGCGTGAGAGAGTTACAAACATCCATACATCCATCCATTCAGCCTCACTCACTCACTCACTCGATAATGTGGTCGATCGAGATAAGAAAGAAAGAGATGCATTGATATAATATGGCATGAGTTAGAAAAAGACATGAAAAATATCTCGATTCAGTGGATAGTTGTAGTGTTTTTGTCCCGATAGTGTCAAATTCTTGTCAAATTCCAACACATATACAGTGACAACAAGAGATAGTGATTTTCCATACGTTTTTGGCGGTTAAGAATTGCCTCAAGCTACATCAGCGCTATCTCTCTGGTTGCAATAGTTCTATGGTCTATGCTATGTGGCTTACATGTTGTCACTTTTTACTGAACGGTTAAAACCACCGATTTAATCTATAGTTTCTGCCCTGGTGTCCAATACAATGATCTATCTATTCTTAATCTACCTATTTATTAGAGAGTTCATTCATTTCATTTCATTTCAGTAATTTCTAAGTAGATAAAAACACCGCAATTACGTCATCATAGTACGCTAATATTCTTATCATTGTTATCGCTGTTATCTTTAACGTAGGAAATAATCTTATGTTTGCTCGAACAACATTTCGAGCTAACATTTGTTCTAGTTAATCGCCGTTTGATAATACCACTCATGGTCATCTCTAGTTAAAATTACTTGTCGGAAGAAAGAATATTGAAATTCATATTAGTTAGGCGCCATTGTAATGTTTTAGTGTTATCTAACTACGTTTCGTTTTGACGAGTTTCGTCCTCAATGTGAGATTATCTTACAGGGAAGAACCGGTTCCACTCATCTTGATTCCAATATAATTCCAAAGCTAAGCGCCTCAATTGATTATACTTCCTTACGCAGCAAGTATAGTGATACCAGGGGGATAACACTGTTGTCACTTGAGGCAAACTTCAACCACAAAAATCTATAGAAAATCTGGCTGCGAGTTGCCAAAACTGTCAAATATGTATTGGAATTTGACAAGAATTTGACTTTCCGCTGCGAAAATTCTCAACATATCTCGGTTCGGTGACTGTTATATCAATCTGTTTCAGACTTTCTCGATCGACCACATTATCCCTTTGGAATCTCAGTGGCAGCAACCCACGAAGTCATCCCTATAATGACAATCTTCTATTCACTAGCCGTTCTTAGGCTGTATTGCGTTACGTACACTGACTCTAAGGCTGTATAAAGGTTATTTATGCCTCGAATTAAACTTTACGAGCCACTCTGTCTACGACCGGAGATGTCACATATCAAATTCATAGAAACCTGTTCTCACGGCGCACCTGTCAGATTAATTCTGGATACGAGTCCGTAGCTGACACGGTAAACATTTTTTATGTAACATAAATATAACTAAGCGGATATTATAAGCCTCTTTTACACGTCGTTACTCAATGGGCACTAAATAGAGAATGTGCGCGGGCGTAAGTATGATGGTCTGATTTTTTTTCCTGTTGAGACAGCAACCAGTGAATACATAGTCTGTATCGTAATAACAATTGTTTGCTCCATATCATTTTGTTATACTTAACTCATTTCTGCGCACGTCACTTCTCCAAATCTTGTACTTTGGTTTTTTTTTCTGTCAATGTCCTCTTTTTTGGGTGACTTCTTTAATTTAGTCAGAGTCAAACATCAGCACGGGAAGCATGGCAAAGGGACAAATAGTCTTTCCACCGTTATATCCCCTCTAAGAGGAAATAAAGTATGGATTGACAATGACAACTGACATTTTAAAGTGGGTAAAATGGTTTTCTCCCCTACCCGTGCTACCCGTGCTGTTAAGTATTTAACTTTTTGGATAACATCCACTCCGTCTTTATAATTTTCACGTTAAATTTATCAAGGATTGGTTATAATTATATCCTTTTACAATCCAAGCTTAACAGCTTCTGTCATCATGATCTGTAATACCACAAACCTCTTGTTTCATCTAGAAGAGCTATCACTTTATTTTGAGGGTAGTTGTTAACTATCTGGTGAATGTCCCTCTAGTCACGCACTGTCTCAGCATTAACATATTCGCAATCTATAAGATAGCGGCTAGGCTAAAGCGAATCGCTAATTAAAACATTAAAAACACAATTTGATTCATTTTCAGAGGGTAGCCGTTAAAAAGCATAATGGCGGCATTTGCATGCACAAATAAGTGCCTCTCGCCGCGTGCTTTTAATTGCTATTTTTGTTATTTCTTTTTGTGGAGTTAGTGTTGGTGTCGTGAGGTTCTGATCGCTAAATGGGTATTCCTAGATAGCGTTGTTTTTATGTTTATCGGTCGTGTTGTGCAGTCCGGTTTGATGCTGTGGGACGTATCGGAGCGAATCCAATGCGTACCGTTAAGTACACGTCCAATGATGGTTACTGCTCACTACATCAACGCGACACCGCACCGGACTGACTAGGAATAATTCATTACGTGTCCTATTTTGTCATGTGCGAATTTCAATTCAAAATTAACTGGTCTGTGAAGTTTCTTGCCTTAAACTCAGCATCGATTTTGCGTTGCCTGTTACTGTACAAGTATGAGGTTAATAACTACCAGAACTAAGTAATGAGAACTTCAAGCCGTTGTGATTCTTATAAGATTTTAATTCAATGTTTTTACTTATCATCAAGTTATTAGATGCTAGTTTTACTTGGTTCTCACTCGCTATTCCATCAAGTGTCAACCGCTTCAACATCATCGTTACGAACAATCGTCGATCATTTGATACTGAATCTGTTAGTGTCAGTGCGGTGTCGACACGGTGAAGTTAGTAGCAAACCCTGGAAGCTAGGTTTTTTTTTAGAAGCTAGTGGCCTGTACTGCGGCGTATGTTAATTTTGTAATTGCCTGTTTATCCGTGATCATCCGTGTCGCTCCGCCGTAAAACATTAAACTGATATGGAATCGGTTGGCCGAATAATTTGTTCTGTTAATTACTGACTTTGCATGGCATTAATGAGATGTTCATAGTACTAACTAATCCTACTAAGATTTGTTATCTCTTATTGTTTACACTTAGGGGAATTAGCGCAATCTATTCCGAACTGTTTAATATTTTAGTAATATTTTTCTTCAGTATTCATTTGTTTTATCTTAACCTACGTCATACAGCAACTCATGCTTCAAATATCAAGTACTATAACTACTGCTTGTTGTTTTATAAAACTAAGGCCTTACTTAATTTTGTCATATTACCGATCACCTGAGATGCTTGCTAGACGTTTCTCTTTTATAATTATATTATCGATAATTCGAATCTTACATTCATTTATTTGACGTTTATATCATTTCAGACTATTGCGTCTAAACAACTCTTTACAAACTTAAAATATGTTTTCTTGTCATCTTAGTACTACCTACGTTAGAATCTTAGCTGTTACTAACGATAACAATGTCGAATATAGTCATAATTATTGACAAGTTTAATTTATCAGCATCCACATTGGCATCCAAGACTAATGTATGTCTGCCATTACTAATCCATATTAATATTTAGACTTATTTACCCAAACAAGCCCCAGAAACAGTAACTGGAGCGGATCCGTCTCATAGTGACGAATACAAATGACTTAATTACTAAATGAATAATGCACTACCTGGTGTATTGAATCCAATTAACAATTACCGTATTGGCTGTAGGCTATAGGTTCTTAATAGCTCTTAGAGATCCTTCCACAAGAAAATAAAAAAGATAAGTTCTAACTGCACCGAGGGGTTTGTAGAAATTTATACTCCACACATCCCTGTTGCTCCAAGCATTTTTGTAGTGCTCCTGGCAGAAACGAGAAGGAACTAATTAAAATATTATTGGAACCACACGAAAACGTGCGACTACTACGGTACGAAAACGGTCTCCGAAGACATTCTATTCTCTGGAAATTGCCTCATGGTAAAGAGATTTTTCTGGTGGGTTCCTATCTTTGAGTTTTCGGCCAGTGCTCAAACGCGTCTCTTAAACAGATTACAATTTATTTATTTCAATCAGTATCTTCATCTGTTTTTTGGCCAGTTCTCAACTAATTCGCTAAAGCAAGCTACAATTTATTTCTTGCAATATCTTCATCGCCAGCACTAAATCAATCAATCATTTTTTTTCCTTTTCCGTCTTGTGTTCTTGGAATCTTGGCGTCGCATTTCCATGAATTCGTCAGTAGGTATCATCGTTTTCTAAGTCAGATAGTTGTGTACTTAATGGCTTTTTACCTATTTACTCGTCAGTTTTAGATACGGAACCATGGGAGTTGCTAGGGGGCACGGAGGCCCCAGAAACTTGAAAGTTATATACATTTATTTTTTCTGGGCAAAAGTAGGCAGCTACTTCCCTTGAGAAAATGTCTAGCTACGCGAATGCACGGAACCAATAGCAGTGACTTGGAAATGTCGAACTCGCACTTGACGAGTTTTGTAATGCCTAGGCGCGCATGATTGATCGCTGTCCAGTTGATCTCCTTTCCTGCCTCTAGGTTATAATTATCTTATTTTACTAATTGCGCTAGTTTAACAGACCACACAAATTGTGTTTGAGTGTTAATGATTAGCGATTACACACATTCTTAACTAAAATTGCCCAATTTATCTGACGATGTACCTTGTTAACTGCTTGTTGAGTCTATTACGTACTTGCATGGCCAAGTAGTATACAGTTATAAACTGAGATATTATTCTAATCGCCGTAAGGGGCTATTTTCTTCTAATTCTAATTACTGTGTCGCCAATATTATCATGTCTAAATTATTTTCCGTCACAACACAAATCGCAAATAAGCTATGTTGTTCTTTATGGAATCCCAGCTTCGTCCCATTGAGTTCTTTGGATTTCACGTACGGCTTTTCGGCGAAAGAATACATCGTCAGGATTAGGATGAATACCTTCATACGGTTGTATTATAACGTTTGTGAAAACACCCAAATCTTTTGGAGAACTTTTTAAATATGTACTGAAATACAAGAAAGCCTTCTTCGTCGTATTGATGGTTCTAATAGTGATTTACAATAAAGTTTTAAAATCAACATTCCCCTAAAAATAAACTCTCTTATACTTGTAGTCTAGTCCTCTCATACCTTTCACGAGAACTAGTCAGAAATGGGATCATAAGCTTATTCTATAACTCGGACCTTTTAAATTATCGAAGGTAAGTAAATTAAATTAGTAATAAGATCGCTTTCGAGTAATACTACAAGTTATAAGTAGGTATTAATTACAGGATATGCGTTGAAATATTTCAGTCAAGGAAGATTATAACTTGAGCTTAGGATCATAATATATCAGAGATAACTCTAATGAAGCGGCTTTTTAGAGCAGTATTGCAGAAATAGGCGTGTGAACGAGTCTCTATAGATTTTAATTGCAATCGTAGTAGAAGCTACATTTTGTGGTTGAAATCTAGTTTCACTTGCATTGAAGATTTACTTCTGTTAGTGAAATAAATTGCGTCAGGCAATAATGATGTCTCTTTTTATAAATATGGGCCATTCTCTACTAACAGGAAAATCATTGTCCAAGCAAATTTTTTTAACTTTTTGGCTATATTAATGCATAGTTTTGTTTATTAAAACACATAATACTACCTGTTATTTAAGGAGCCCAAACTTATTTAATATTTAGAATCATAATCATTTCATAAATTCGGTCTAAAGGCCACTAAAAACAGTCCTCTGTATGTCCCAATTCCGGATCGAGTATAATTCGGTTCGATTTTTATTAGTTGTATTTACAAAAAATAAAATCTTATAACTCTATAAACATAAGGAATATTGAATGCATGTGAACAAACAGCAATTATAATTTTAGAATATTTTTTAGTACTAAAAACTAGTGTTCGAATTTCGTCCATACATTTTTTGAACAGTCCCCCCTGTCGCACTTTGAATATATCGCACCACAAAAATATTAAGCACTATTGAGGTTACATTCGCCTGAAACGGAAAGTTAACAGTGTGAAGATTGCTTGGTCACCATGCTAAACAAGTCGCCGTCATTTTGCGCAGTGACAACTCTGCGTCTGTGTGGGAGCCACGCTTCTGTAGTGTTGAATGAACATTCCTCTGGTAAGTCTATTTTACGGTGTTTTATGTGCTATAATTATATTTATGTAACAAAAAAATTGCTCAGTGTGATAATTTATAGCTGTTTCTGTTTTATTAAGTAATATTTAAACTGATATGTGGTACGTCATTTTTACGTAAAAATAACAGTCCTCTGTGCAACAGTCCTCTGGAATTTTATAACACAGAAGTCTGCTCAATGTGATATAGGACTGTTTTATTTGACGTTACTGTTAGTTCGCCTCCTTCTGTGTCTATCTTGTTGATTTCTGCAGCATATTTCAGTGTTTCTTACTAGAAATTTAACCAACACGTAATCACCGATGGCGTAATTCTGTATGTGATAAAGTATTTACTTAATAAAAAATTGAATTTATTTGATTACATTTAATCACTAATATTGTGTTTTTCTTCATATAAACCTTGACATAAACAGTTCTCTGAGGGGAAAAAACAGTCCTCTGCCGCATTTTTTCACAAAATCGCCTATAATTCGAAAAATAAGGGAAAATTACGATGGTTTCTTGTTTATATATATTTATGTTATAACTAGCTATCGACTAACATAATGATATTTTTAATTTTGTAGAAACTTAGGGTTAGGACAACTTTTAATAGACAAGTTTCCAGTTAGTAGAGAATGGCCCATATATCTGCAATTCTAAACTTCAAAGACTTAAAAAGGAGCTTTCTTATTTATCTTGATATAGGAGAGTTAATAGAGCTATGTAAAGATTGTATAGGTGTCCTTTGCTTGTTAAAAATGAACCAAGTTCTCAAAAGAAACAAATAACATATACGCAATTCTGAATCAGCGTTGCTCGACTATAAAGCAAATCTCGTGTCATAAATATATTTCTCTAGAGATGTTCTTAAAAGATGGTTATATTTAAGTACAACTGTTTGTCTTCCAGTGCCGAAATTCATCATTTTCATATTGCAGTTACGATTCCGAATTAGCTTGCTGAACTTCTATCGTCACTACTTCCGCTATTTTCGCCTTTTCCGATAAACTTATGTACCAAATTCTAGTCCTATCAAATTGGTTGAGTGCTAACTACACGGGATTGCTTTTATCAACTTATGTTTTCATTTAACATTTCATTTTAAAAGTTTCCCAACGATTTCACTCGACTTCAGGGCTTGTTTTACAGCCAACCTTGGGCCGTCGAGCTGGTCCATGACTCTTTGTTTCACAGAATTTCGACACGGAATTGCCGAAACATAATTTCTATCGCCCATGTCATTTGTTAGCACAGTTGGGGTATAACATGGCAATCGACTGCGCGTGGGCGACAAGGTTGCACGTACTCACTTCTAAGCCAACAATCAATGAATGACAAATTATAATACGACTATGAATGGTAGTGGTCGAGTATTAAATGCGTTGTGCTGAATTCTTGGTAATCAACTAGCTGAGATGTTTTGTGGGTTTTAGTGGCCTTGATCAAAATTAAAGCGCCTTTTATCATTTTACAATCGTCAACCATTTTTCTAAGCCCAGGAATATTGATACTGAATATGTCTAGATTATTGGTTAAACATCGTTCACAGATTATGCAAATCAATGATCATCTATCAATACCGCCAGGTCCATCCATCATTGAACTAGATTGCATCCCGGCTGCACAACCACTACAACAGAATATTGATTACAAAAACCTTATTAAAAATTGTAACCACGCATTGTGGAATCGCATTAGATACCGTGGACATAATGAACGTGATTTACTGGAAAACAATACGTTGGCAGCAGCTGATTAAGTTATTGTCATTATTATCTAATAAGCAGTTTGTTAACATACACGGTATGCATAATATTAATATTGATTACGCAAGAACGGCATTTGTTTTGGTTTAGTGAAACTTTGTTGTTGTAGAAACTCTACGAATTAACAATTTCGAATATATTGTAAACTTAGTGAAATGAATTCACTCCTCATTAGTTCCCGAACTTTCTCTCATTTAGTGAAACAACGGATCTAAAAAGCTTGGCAAATCTAAAATCTTTCCAGAAAACTTCCACTCTTAGCAATAGAAACTGAACTCGACTCGACGTAACATAAATATCACTGACCAACCATTGTTTTCGTTTTCTGTTTCCCTTAGAAATATGACTTTTGTTTTCTCTACAAAAGATGATCGATACACGGTCCGCCATTAGCTTTCCTGTTGCGACTGCAGTATTAGCTGAAACGAGCTTCGCACCGGATTGACTGTAATTGTGTGGAGTAGAGTTGAAAATTGAGACAAATGGCGGTAGAACGTAAGATTGTTCGCGATGTACGCACACAGCAGCTATTATGATTGATTGGTAGCGGGAGTGCGCGTGGGCAAGGCGCTTTGCCGGTATGCTAATTCTTCGCATACGAGCCTGAGGTTACATTGGTACAGTGGGTACAGTGTACACGCTCAGTTCAATTGTTCGTGGGACCCGCGCTGTTATTGTTGCGACATACCCACATATTCTGCCTAAAGCCCCATTTGACTCATGTGGAATTCAACAAACAATCATTGAATGAAGTTTCAATTTACGCCGACAACAATGAGTGTTGTGCGCATCGCAAACAAGTGGTTGAATTCCAAAACAACGGATGAATTGAATGTGTTGACACGAGGTTCAACAATGGCTGACAGTAGCGAAATCCGATCTGAAGGATCAAAACATGGGTGGAACAATAGCATGGGGCTACCACGATTTTTTCAGCCGGTTGACTGATAAAATGATATTACGAAATTTAGTTGAGTCTCTATAACTCGGTTTACAAAACAAATATATAATGGAATGAAAGGGGCATCATGCAAATTCCATAATAATCACTTTGAATAGACCTAGAAGAAAAAACTGCCAACAGTTAACGGTGTCATCAAATCTCAATCAAATCATTGAATAGGTTTGTTAAAAAAAACTGCTATCTTGCATTTTTCGTACAAATAAAGTAAATTAATATCGTGCAACAACTGTTAATCTAGCAACTGATCTACAGTTCGAAGAGATGTAGAAATAATAACGGCTATTCTTTTCACCATTGCGAAGTTTTTGCACGACCGAAATTCAAATGAGGTTCCCAATTTTGAAATTAACTTCATAGCCGCAGGGTTGCGCCTGCGCCGCGCTCTCTTAATTTCAGCTCAATTTGGTGTCTATTGCGTTCTCAGATTTTCGTTTGAATTATTGTGAAAGACCCCAGTCATTATACTTTATCATGCCGTTAAATTTTGCCGTACAAAATAAAATATACTTCGTTACAAAACCCTTTCATAAAATTGTGTGAGCATGGTCCTCTTCTCATACAGAAGGGCCAGGTCATAGTTCCACAACTTTACATATATTTTGTGAAAGCATAAACTCTCACGCCTCTCACACAATCTGGTTCCTCATCCATTGGTTTATATTAATGTATATTGATTTAGTATTTTTGAAATTCATTTCTTGATAATTATTGTGATGATGTTTCATTTTTAGGGTTCCGTACCTCAAAAGTAAAAAACGGAACCCTTATAGGATCACTTTGTTGTCCGTCTGTCCGTCTGTATGTATGTCAAGACTCTTTATCTCGAGAACGCGTAATGATATCGAGTTGAAATTTAAACTGTATACGTATATCGATGAACTCTTGCTGTTGTGGAAAAGACAAGCTTTTCAGTTGTCGTTTAAAAAAGTTAGAGTCGTTTATGTCGTAAAAACCCGCATATTTCGATACTCACAAAAATCAAAACCTACAGGGTACTTCCCGTTGACATAGAACTATGAAATTTGGCGAGATGCATTGTGTTAGAGTACACATATAGGAAGAAATCTGAAAACTGTAAATTTTTATTTACATCACAACTAATTAGGGCCTCAAAATTCACAAAATATGGCCTCAAAATTCAAAGTGAGTAAATCGTATCATGTAAGGTGTCATATAAAAGAACTCATTAGC
This sequence comes from Hypomecis punctinalis, assembly GCA_949316475.1. NCBI lineage: Eukaryota > Metazoa > Arthropoda > Insecta > Lepidoptera > Geometridae > Hypomecis > Hypomecis punctinalis. The sequence goes on from OX438803.1 coordinate 23,622,835, forward strand.
ACATGCTAAAACAGGTTTTTAATTATTTTAACAATGTGTTTGTACGGAACCCTCGATGTGCGAGCCTGACTCACACTTGTCCGGTTTTATTAATTATGTAGAACACTGCATATTGAATTATATTTGTAGAAAATCGATTTACTTACTTAATGGTTAAGTTAACGGTTCCGTAGGATCTTCTGAATCGTAACACGGCTAAGCATTACAAAAATTTACGTCTGCAAAATAAATTGTGGAAACATTATGGCCGGGTTTAGTATGGCCATTAAAAAGCGTTTTAATCCTTGAATTCGGACTCGTTTCTTTTAATTAACGTAACTTTTTATTTATTTTCAGGTAAGCTGTCTACACTGCTGGTCACGAGTTTATTACCAAGTTGGATCTGATTAGGCTGGTGCAATTACTGCTGATTTAATGTCAGAATGAGTAATAATGCTTCATTTTTATTGCAATTGTGTTGTAATGTGACTACTAACACTTTAAGCTTTCTAATGTTTGCTTTGCTTCTTTGATGTAGATAGTATAATGGCTTAATTACAATGGTTTTGGTTGCTTGCTCAGGTATAACAAAGGTGGGGGCGTATTCAAGAGATTTGGAAAAACGTGCACGAAACCAAATGGAAAACTTCAGAAGAATCTCTTTTCAATAAAACTCTTGATCTGGCTTTGTTTTTTCTATTGCATGGTAATCTAAAATGACAAGGAAGTTTAAGATCAGCTACACAAATAACTCAATGTTAATGTCTTCAAAGTTGGATTTAGATTTGTTTTATCACGCACATTTTTGCTTAGCATTATGGTAATTCAGCCTTGCAAACGGTCTATTACTAATTAAATTTATTCACCCAACTGGAAATGGCATGTCACCTTACATACGTAACGCAAGATTTGTTTCATAACAAGACAAGGTCTTGATAATACTGTTTATCTGGTTGAGTCACTGTGACATTCATTTTATGATAAAAACTTTTCTCTGGCCATGAAAGCAAGGAATCCTTGGATACCTCATATTAAACAGTTAAGCCGAATAATATTACTAGTAGCTCTCCGAACAGTAGATCTCGCGACACATCTATGAATCTTCGCAAACCTATATCTCGACTCACTCTTGACCGATTTGGTTCATACTCACAAATCTTGTTAGGATTTAGATACTAAACAATTATATCAAATATTATCGAAATCGGCTGATACATAGCGTGACAGCCCCCTCCCCCTTTATGGGGAAAATACATAAAAAAAATCGCCGACGACAAAAAAAAACTGTTAGGTAATATAGTTTTATCGAGATGCGTTGAAAAATGCGACCTGTAGACGAAAACCTGTTGGTTTTCGTCTTAGATAGACAAAAAGAAAGCAAAATCGCCTTGTCTAAAACGGAGATTTTCGCTCGACCAATTTGTATAAATATTATAATAAATCATTTTGTTGTTATTAATTTTGATCACTGTTAAATATAAAAGATAGTCTCGTCACAGTTACATACGAATAACTAGGTAAATGAGTAAGGCAGCACAGAAGTAACTCCGTAGGAGTTTTTTCTCTGAGTATACACGAGGCTAGATCTGGTGTCAGGTATTTTAACAACTTTTTGCTTAAAAGCCTACCTTAAATCAACAGGATTCATAAATTTTACGTACATATCTTCCGAGCTACATTACTGTTGGTGATTTTGACATCAAGATAGTTCGTATAGGCTGGGTGGTGGAGTTTTTAGGCCGCCTCAAGGCCTCTGAAATGGCTAAGTTAAAACAACCGAGATCTACAATTTTGACATTTAGAGGCTTTTTAGATTAGCCATAACAAAATAGACAGACATAACTCTTTACTGTTTGCACTAATATTAATAACTAAAACAGAAGGTACAAAGAATATAATTGCTAACTAGTCGTAATCTTGGTAATTATTGTCTAAATCTGTCTATTGTCATAGGTAACATCATAACATGACATGACTAGGACAGGTGTAGTCAGTCTTTAGCACGTAGGGGCTTGATGCCGTATAAAAACTGTCAAATATCATAATCAAACTGTAGTTCAAGAAAGCAATTATAAAGAACACTATGTATTCTAAAAGCATTACTGACATATTAGTCTGATTAACTTAGTATCTAAGCTAACATCGGTTCGAGCACGTGTCGCTCACGGTCGGACGGCGCATAATCCGCGCGGGGGCGTACAACGTCACCTGATAAACCTACACCTAACGGTTCCGTGGTACCGATTACTGTTAACTTTTGTCATTTTCTATTTGCTGGACGTGTCGAGACTGTCGAGCTTCTGGAGGTATACGCGGTGTGGTCAACAGCCCGGAATGGTGGAATTTGGACCTACCGCTGTTCTATACTGGCATTTTCAACAGAATTCAAAGAGGACGCTCAATTCTACTGTACGTATGTTTTTTTGAAGTGAAACTTCTAATGCGACTTCCAACAAGGTTGCGTTAAACGTTTAACGCTACCATGTTACCACACAAGAAGGAGAGAGAAAGACAGATACACAAAGGTAGTAGGAGAGAGAAAGAGAGTGAGTCGGTAGATCCTAAGCACATGCGCGTGGTATTCTTGTTATGCAGCGAAGTAAACAATGTGAGCATCGTGAAATTAGCGGAAATACGAACGAAGTTTCGCTTCCTCCGCGCGGACGGACTCCACGCACTAGTTTTTTTTTGTATGTATGTTATGCGATTATTCCTTCAATTATTATGAATCAATTTTAATGATTCTTTTTTTTGTTTAAGACAACCTAGGTACTTCCGAGGTGGTTCCATCTAAATCAGTGGAGCTGTGTCTAAAAAATCACAAATAATACACGTATATTCCGAGAGAACTATTAATATTTTGTAAAATTGCAATTATTGACGTCGGTAGTGCCATTTTTGAGGAAAAAAAAATATGCACATCAGTGGTCAAACATTAAAAAAATGTTTTATTTTTCAAATATCTATTTAACTTGACCATAAAGGTTTATTTTTTCAAATCAAAGCATATATTTTAAAAACTTACCAGTCCTAAAACAAGAGAGAAAAATAAAATACCAAGCTCAAGGTGTCAAGATGACATTTATTTTCCCGCCAACTCGTCGCCTGCGAGATGCGTTATCTCTACAACTCTGCCATGCGCTTACGCATTTACTATCGTTATCTAACCGTGTACATAATGGTAATGTCTTAGCTAACACCGTCGTAAACAATTAATCATCTCAATTCTCACATTTTGAAGCGGAGGCATATGAGGCCATCGTGGCCAGGTGATAGTGTAATGCTTGCCTTGCAAACGAAAACTTATTTTTTCATTCATTGGTCCTTCTCCCGTGTACGTGGGGAGTCTGGATCCAGCGTCAGGGTTACCCTTCTTGCTGGGGCTGGGACGCCCTGGGACTCTGCCCAGAGGGCAATGTATGGCAGGGGTGGTATGTAACTCTTCCCCTTCCACATTGATCAAGCGTAAGCGAAGTGTCGCGAGCGAGATGTTCTGTTCGGAAAACTACTAGTTTAGTTCTTCCTCGTGTCCGCCACGGCGCGTAAAGTCAAAGAGCTACTCGAAAAGTACTGTAGTTTTTGTTGACGAATAATCTCATACTGATGCCTCAGAACCCAGAAAAGTCCTAAAGAGCTCGGTCTAAGGCCTCAGCTTGAAACGTGGTTACAAATCCGGTCTCGTACCAATGTGTACTTTGGTACTTATGTACAGATTTTCACACCATTGTCTTTTTCAGAAAAAATCACATTCAATTGCGTATGTCTTGTATTATATCAACCCGTACAGACCCAAGGTGGAGCCCAATCGCACTTATTGGATAGGCCTATGCTCAGCAGTTGACTATTACACGCCAGTACAGCCAGTACATTTGAAGGAATCAAAAAAGTTAAACTTACGTTTTTCAGTTTTGTTTTGATATTCAGGCCTCGTTATTCAACGGACGATTCTAGTTTACGTAAGTTGCCATAACATTCACCTAACATCTCTCAGCTTATTGCTAGTTACCGGAGTGTAATAATCTGTTTTCTCTCGAGTTTTTACTGTCATATTTTCCATAGTATACAACATAAACGACTATGATCTGTAGCTCACTCAACTAGAACTACTTAATTGAGTCGGTCTCGGCTAATCGGCTGTTTCCTTTCTCCGCTTTTTATGAGGATCATCCGCTGGAGATTTTGCAAAGGTTCTAACAAATTCTTGAATTAGACGGGCAACATTATTTCAGCCATAGTAGGTATGATAGATGTAGGATTCTTATGGATCTCCAACTCGACGCCTTTAGTTAGATTTAGGCAATATGAAGTTGACACCAAACTCTATAAAAAATATACCTGCTTAAGTGAAAATGTGTGATAGCATATCACCATCTGATAGGCACTTTGGCAATAAATTGTTTTTTTTTTCTAATCATTATGTTTCTGAATCCTGACTATTCTCTAATCAATTCTCTAAGTTACCCCACTGGTAAAACAGAAAAAGAATCAAGGAATTTTGAAGCGTTTTAAATGACTACTGGTCATAGAAGTTGATCTTAAATTCTAAATATTTTTAAAATGGTTTATACTATATTGACCTTATGAATTCGAGATTTATAGGTATTTCCAAAGTAATAAATATTGTCTAGTCGTAATTCATATTATTGTACACGAAATGATTCTAAACCAGCTGAAATTAATTGCACGTATTGCATCGACTATAAAATATCAATAGCAAAATGCATGTAGCAAATCTAAAAACTTAACCAACAAAAGTTGGACCCGGTCTCCTTGAAAGTAAATGCATCTGTGTGTCCATGTGCCCAAGTATGAACGGTCGTCATTAGAACCTAAACGGCTGCCACCATATAGGGTAAGATTGGCGGAGCTTAGTAATTAAATCCACTAATAGACATCTAGCTAAAAACTCAAAGAAAAATAACATACTCAGTCTTGTCACTCTGCGTCAGCTTGTTCCCAAACAAAAAAATACATAATATGCATTTGAGAAAGAAACCAATTTAGGTCACTACGGTGAGCTCAAAACATTTGGACCTGTCTAAATATTAACAAACAAATGTTTATGCGCATAAATAAACATTCACACACAAAGAGCGGCTTTCGTGTCCGAAATGAAGAAAAACATAAATCCCGCGGGGGCAAACATATTATGCGAACTGACACATAAAGTACACCTCAAAAGTGCCCCGAGTATGAGTTAAGACAACCCAACCCGCTGCAGACAGCCCAAAAAGGCCGGCCAGGAAATTACCACATCGTAAATAATTCATGCATTATTACTCAATCATGTCTGCAACGGTGGTTTCAGTGGGGCGTTTTTTCTCATCCCGTCTGTACTCGACAGTTTTTCTTCTCATTGTCCTGTCTGCCGGTCTAGAGGGCTGAATCTGAGATGAGTCACGCGTGCGCCAATATGGCGTTGACAGTTTTGGACGCAACGCAACTCTTTGGCCTTAAAACTTTAAAAACTCGTTCCAAGTTCAAAAATTGTTAACGGTATTTGCGGCGTCACAATCGCGGTGACCTGTCGAAAAAGAGCAGAGCGTCCGACCGGTCACGCTTACCCGTCACAGGTGCGCCTACGTTCACTTTCAATCAAGATGCTACGATTTATAGGTTTATGGCTCAGATAGACCTGGGTATTAACGTGTAACGAGTAAGGAAACGTTATTGCCTGATACAAAGTAAACGAACATGTTAGCACCTGTCTTGTCCCCCTCAGAATATTCAACTCGCATAAAATGTTTAAGTTTATCTGTATCCGCACTACAGTTTACCATTGAGGCCACTGTTGGATAACTATCAACTCTACTTGCCTTATTAGTTTCTATCGCTTCAAATCTAAGAAAAAATCTCACCAAACAACTGAACGTGGGCGGGTTTTCCGATTCCTAAATTAATTAATTATGACTGTCGATTAGACCAGTGTTTTCTACCCGCTACGATTCAGTATCTACTTTTTTAATTAAAATTTGTAATTTACTGTAGTTCGTGAGACCACGAGTCGGTCGGAGAGAAAATTAAAAGAAAAACAGAGCGTTCGAGACTTGCTCCTATTTTTTTGTAGGTTAATAAAACAGGTGATTTATGAATGCCACATAATGAACTGAATTTCAAACATGTTTTCGTTTAAATCAATAATGTTCCCAAGATTCGGCGCGTCTTACCGCGGCCATATCTCACGATCTAAACGAGGATGACATAGATTTACAGATGCTTAATGAGGAGAAAACCATTCGACTCCAATTGGCCTTCTGCAAAATATACTTAAATTTTAACTATCAAGTCGACCGATTTAACTTCCCATTGAATTGATCTTAACTTGGCAGTATGTCTCTACCTTAGCCACTTTGAACATAAATAAAATATCCAATGCTCAAGTCTTAAGACATTTCCAGCCTACTTGGCAACCTGCAGACTCCACAATGTCAATTACACTCACTCATAATAATTATGACAATGAAAACAACCAAGGCAACAATTTTTTTCCATCTCTCGATTTTGATTGCTTCCGACGTCATAAAAAACCGTTTTAACTGTCACAGCGATTACCATAATAGCGGCGAGTTTTTAAACATCTCCAGAGTCATCAATCAGTCGATCCTCGTGCATATTTCCAGATTAGCCAGCAGTTTGTACGGAGTTAATGCACCTGCGCGAACGCATCTTATAGTTTTATTCTAAGACGTCGCGACGCGCCGGTCGTCGACCCCCGCGACCCGCTTACCGAAATAAATCGCACTCCTGCGCACGTGCTACATCAGGCTTTTGTCAAACTGTGCTTGTTATAAAAGCGTTTGCTAAGCTCTCTGACATGTCAATAGAAGCTTGGAGATTTTACAGACGTCTAGATTTTATATTTGTTCTGTAAGCATCGGACACGTCGCGTAACACTTGAGTCGTTATTTCTTTCAATTCAATTTATTTTGTGGGCTTTAGATATTTTAGACACTTAACGATGTCATTTACATACAACTTTTTCTTGTAAACACTTCAACGAAGAAGTTATAATAATACTACGACTTCAGTCCTTGTTCGGCCAGATTACGATGTTCAGAAAATGTCATTGAGTTTTGTCTAGTCTTCTGGATCAAAAATATATTGGGTGTGATCACTGTATCCGACGTTTTAACTTTTTATGTCTAATTACACATGACCAATAAAATCATACTTAGTACAACAATGATGAAATTGAAATGCAGCCATGTCATCCAAAAATGAGGAACAAGTTGAGCTTATCAGTATACATAGAATTGTGGACGCGTCGATAAAACGGCCATATTATGGCAGAATTGACCTTTAATTTAACGTCTCCACTTTATTCGTATCATTAAACGATTCCCCGTATTCGTGATTTTATGACTGGGTTTGCGCCCGCGCGCTTGTTTCGCGAAATGGTGGTAAAGTCCAGACTTTACTAAAGCGGGGTTGGGATGAGCAGACCTGGACCACAGCCCGGACACTCCGCGATTCTTCATACAAAATCTGCTGTCTTACGCACACAACAGTACATTTTACTCACAGACACTACACATACGCACGAACGCTACACGGGTATTTGTGTGTAGAACGCCTATGGTTGTCAACGACCCATGTCGATCGTATGAATTGTAATTCTGACTTACCAAGAAGTTTTGTGAGTACTGATACGATGTACTAGCCGCTGCAGGTTTCACATACAATCGTACATACACTTATTTCGATGAAATCACTCATTTACCTACGTAGAACATAACCAAAACACGGCACTGTTACGAAATTCCCTTAATTTTCTCACATATTGTTGAAGTATCCAGTAATATGAACACGCACACACACGATTATGTATATTTGTAAAATCCTCCCATAATTTAAACAAAAGATATACCTAGTAATTAACGATTAAGTAAATCACGCGCTAAACGCACCGACAGATGGCCAACTGAGGGAAGTCCCTAATTTCATATTTCATACACCTACGCTAGTGAGGCCCCTCACCGGTTAAATAGCGGTTGCGGGATCGTTGCTGGTTTTCATAACTGTTTCTGGCAATGTTTCCGAATAATTGCAAAAAAATATTTTTAACCCTTGACGCAAAAAGGAGGTTCTAAAAGTTTATCACAATATTCTTAGTAGCTTAACATGTATCAAAGAAGATATAATAATACTACGTACAGTACATGTCTTGTGCTAGTGTGATGAGAATCCAGAATTTTAAACGGTATTTTTTCGGTGTCTCTGTCGACTTTTTAGAATATAATATCAGAATTTTAGGCATATTTGCAGAGGTCGTTTTTTTTCAATAAATATTGATATTTTGGGAAAAATCTTAGTAAAAAGATTTTTTGAGAATGTCTAGAAGATTTTTTTGTAAAAGGTATAATTAGCTTGATGACAAAAAATATAATTAGTCCGTTAGATAGATAATTATTAAATAATATTTGACACGATTTTTTTCTGATGTCAATTAAGTAGCACTAAATATTTATTCAAAACAATGATTTTAAAATTGGTAATGATATAGCTCGTTGAGGTATGATTAAAGACAGGGCGGGCTCAAGACGGGCGCGGACGTGGGCCCGTACAACGCACGTTCCAAAAATTTTGTCTTATGTAAATCATCTCCGCGAAAAGCAAAAATAAAAAAGAAAAGTATAACTCCCTACTCCCGAACATTGACAAGGTTTATCTTTGTCATTTATTGTGAGATTAACAAAATCTAATTCTTTATGTATTAAAATATATTTAGTATTTATGTAGAAAAAATAACTACAAATTATAGGACTGTACATATTAACTCAATTTTATATACATGTTCGTTTATTTACAGAAAATATACAAATACAAATTAGCACTTATCTACTTGGTATGTATGTGTTAACGCGAAACAATACATTGCATATCGATACCGATATTCTGTAACAGTTGCGTTACGATAATAACCAGTATTTTCACGCCCATGGCAACTCTATCTGTGATCAGCACGACGAGCGAACGAGAGATTATGCGCGCGAGTAGCGGCGCTACGTACGTTATGTTGGTAGCATTACGAATTCTCTATCAGCATTGAATTAGTTCCCAATTTTAGCCGCGCGCAGAATTATCTTGGCGTACTCTACGACCGATCCGCTATACTTTCATGCGGAAGTGAGCTAGATGCGAAATAAATTTACAAAAATGAATATCATTCTAGTGCTTATAAAGTATAATGAATTCATAATAATTTGACAGCACTGTAACTAAAAGTAAGCGATTTATTTTATTTGAAACAAATTATCAAGAGAAAGGAACTAAATTTGAATAACATAATTTTTATAACTATCTACCTACTAAAAGTAAATAAGGTACCTTATTTTATCTTTAGGGAAATAATGAAATGATATCTTGTCGCGAATTGTTGTAGAACAGCCATAAACAGCACACGTCTTCCCCATTGTAAGTCTGTATTTTTTGTAGTCAAAATCACCGGCCTGTGCAACCCGCGCGCAGAGTGAATTTGACGAGTCCTGACGCGGGGTGGAAGTGAGGAAGACTCAAACGGGTGGGGGGTAACGAGTGGCCGTTCTATACGTAGTATTATTATATCTTCTTTGCCTGGACAGAGCGTTATAGTCCATAAGATTGCTATCTTTGCTTAGTGAAGAATTAAACACAGTTTCGATCCGCTTACGACAGAGCCTTGTTTCTCGCAAAGGCATAACATGGCAGTGGATTTTAGGGCTATAAACAGTTTCGCTCAGCTCAGCTCCTCTTCGTTTTAGTGGAATGGTTCTGATCTCCGTACAGAGCTTAGATTTTATTTCGACTCATACGAGTTTCTCAACAGAAATGCCATTTCGTGCATTGGCACTTAAATAGATGGTTTTGTTTTGGTGTAGTAACCCAATCTTACAACGACCGCCGTCGACATCGCGGCGAGTGGTTTCTTGTAATTTTTCAAGAAATACTCCAACTTTAATGGTCGTATATTCTTATAGAAATATTGCTATGACTATGACCCACGCTATACGTCCCTATGATTCCTATGTAAGTAGGTATGACATGTGCGAGGGATTTGAGAAAAATAGACATTTGTAGAGCTTCGTCGTTCTGTACATTTTTTTCTACACCATACTAAATTCTTATGTAGGTAGGTACCTACCTAATCAAAAGTATTTCACACTATCCTAAATCTACATGTAGGTGTCTAAAATAATAAAAAGAAGACTGCAGTTCTAGTCTGGGCGTCTGGGTGAATTAATCTAAACTTAGTACTTAAAACTAGGGTTGTCATCTCTCATCTCTTTATTTCTCTGTCCAAATATTCCCGTTATACGTTTTGATTTATTCAAAAACTCATTTGACTCCAGAACGAGGAAGTAAAAAAGATTTCATTGCTTTTTTAAAAGATTTTTTTAAAATCCTTCACATTTCGAAAAGATTTCGAACTACAAACATGAGTTGACAGCATGCAACGATTAGGCATTTTTTCTAAGTGGAATGTCAAGCTGCTGTCTAAAGTGACTCCCGTCCCAGGTCTTGATGGAATTTGCTCGATGTATGGCCGTTATGTTTAACTAGTAATTAAAATGGGATCCGTTTTCCGATCAAAATGTTACAACTCCATACATTTTTATTTTCATAAAATACATGTTTTTTCACGCTCCATTCATAGTTAGGCAGGTAGTCATATCGGATACACAGACTCCAAAAAAAATTACTTAGATTTATAATTATGTATTTACAAAAATCTTCCTGCCAGTAGCAATATGGTATAGTCTGTCTACATGAGTACTTATATTTCTCCAACCCTAGCTTTCCAGACAAAATCAATACTGCGAACGCGAAGCTTCTAGTAATTAAAATGGGATCCGTTTTCCGATCAAAATGTTACAACTACATACATTTTTATTTTCATAAATTACATAAAATAGGTACATGTTTTTTCACGCTCCATTCATAGTTAGGTAGGTAGTCATATCGGATACACAGACTCCAAAAAAGATAACTTATATTTATAATTATGTATTTACAAAAATCTTGCTGCCAGTAGCAATATGGTATCGTCTATCTACATGTGTACTTATATTTCTCCAACCCTAGCTTTCCAGACAAAATCAATACTGCGAACGCGAAGCTTCCCAGACAAACTGCCGGGTTGTTTTCTGTCTGCGTTATTTAAAGCGTTAGTAGATTTATTTGAGAAGTAACTCAGTTTCTGTTTGTTTTGGAAGGATTCTCTGCTTGTAGCAGCACTTGTTAATATATTCTGCACAGATACATTCTGTGGATTCAATTTATCAAGATGATTCCGTCGCGTAACGTGTCCCAAGCTTATGTTTAAAAATTTCGCCTAAAATATGTTTTCATATGCAATATTATAAATTAATGGTTTTTTAATTTAATTTTAACGTTACAAACAGACTCATTTATTTACGTTATCATATAGATATACTAGACAACATGATTTTAAATTTAAATTTTAAACAGCCTTTAAAGCTTTGAGAACCTGACCGTCATCTCACTACAAAGAACTAAATTAAAATAATAATTTCGTCAACATTCTGATCTAATTCGTAATGAAGCCCTGATCTACATCGTAATAAAGCCGTACGTACGTAGTATTATAATATTTTCTTTGATAAAGTGTTTCTGTCACGGCAGGCTGTCAAAAGATGATCCAAGCTGAACGACACAAGTGTCCTACATGTGTCGCTTCAGTGAAATGGTCCGCAGTCGTATCTAGTCTTGCCACCCGGTAGTCCATCCACGCGGACTGGTTCTCGGAATAGCTGTTAATTGCGAATGATGCCATATGCCACTCATTTAGGGTTGTCACACGTTTATAAATAATCTTTTTTTATAATGCTTTCCCACACTAGGTTTATCACAAAGAGTTATTTTAGAAATAAGCATTTCAAAAATTTATTGCGTACGCTGGATTTGAACCTGCATCTCCGGGTCACCGTCCTTATGCTTTCCCAATTAAACTAGTTCGCCTCTTGTCGCCCACGCCAAATTTGTGAAGTGTTTATCATTCTACCAACCTTAGGTTAACTTAACGTTAACCTTACGTTTATATATACTAAAAATAAGTCTTTAAAATCCTTACTTTTCTTTTCTTAACCTATGCTGTCCTACTGCTGGGCAAATATCTCTCCCACTTCATCTTTCTTCTTTTGATCAACCTTCTACTATCCATGTTTCGCGTTCAGTGTCCACTTCCTACCAACTTCGCCAGCGTTTTAAAGTCTCGTTTGCCTTTAGTTAGCCCCTTACTAATATTATAAATCCGAAAGCATGTTTGTTGGTTTGTTTGTTGTTCTTTCGTAGCGGACGTCCTAAGATTGGTAAGGATGAGTGATAACAGTTTATTTTTGTACCTATGTAAAAATGTTATAATTAAATTTTAAAATAATTGCACTAATTGTTTACATATCCATGTGGTAGAAAGTTGTCTACGACTGATTTATTAAAAAAAATCTTTATTTCAGGCAAATATACCCATTTGATACCCATATAGAACAATAATTAACTTGTATTTCAACAATGGTCGTCAATACGTAATGCCATAGTCAAAACAAAATTATGAAAACACAATAAAATATATTGAAGTTAACTGTTGAGGTCTGTCTAAAAGTGTATTAAGGCTCGCCCTCCGATTGTCTTATATGTGTTCTGTCCTGCTTTAATAACAATAAAAGCACCAGAAAAATTCCCAAATTAAGTCATACTAGTAGATATGAAACTCGTTTTAAATTATTTTTTGTACTTTTGAACAAGTTGTTTGTTAGTTGTGATCGTGGAGAACTGCGACAAGATTGATAGTTCCACCGTTATTTGAATGTCATATAAATGAATGATGAAGTCCATTCACAACAAAAGGATTAGCGATTTGACATTTTGCAATCAAGTTTTAGGCTGTCAGTCAGTAGCGATCTCGAAGGACATCTCCATAATATTACGCACAATGATTTTGCTAAAATGATTTTGAGTCGTTCATATTATGAACTGAAAAAATATGATATTATGCGGTTTAAAAGTTTAGAGTGTCTAAAAAAGCGATAAATTAAGACTTTCCTCCAAAATCTAATTTACCTACAAATAACGATACAGAAAAATCATATTTTTTCCTCAAGACGTCATTAAAACGACGCATATTAATGAAGGCAACGGTTTATAACTTAATAAATTAGTTGATATTAATAAAACTGTAGCTGGCGAATAATAAAGAAGCACCAGTAATAAGGTTACTGTGTTACGCGGTCCGGTCAACCCCCTCGTCCGGTCAAATGGTCAGACGTGACCGGAACTACGACGGTTTCGTCGACTGCTGCACCTTTTTGGATCGATGCTTTTGGAAAAGTGAATCAATTCTGGGTATTGCGCGTGGCCTACCTCAATATGGCAGTAGAAGCAAAATCTCTTCACTAAGCAGTATAAAATGAAGTCTCTGTGTCATAGCAACTAGGATAAAAGAATAGAAGAACTAGATACATTGATATTTTTGTCATTTTAGTTCTTCTTACTTTTACAATAATTTAATGGGTTTTTCTTGTAATTAGAATTCATTTTTGGTTAAATATTGTAATTTTTCCACGTCCGAAGCCAGTCAGTATTTCGACGGATCAGTCAGCCAGTCAGAATATAATGATGGGTGTTTTCTTCTTGTCATTTGAGTATTTGTTTTTAGTTAGATCTTAGACCTTCGCCAATAATGTTACATTAACCTAGACATTACTAATTTTTGTGAAAAATCGTAAAACTAATTCCAAAAAATGCACTTTTAGTAGCGTCAGCCAGTACTACAAGTCCAGTTTTAACTTTTCTACTTTTCGATGTCATGTTACTGTTTATCGCAATCGATGTCAGTAAAACTACATTGGCCATTAGTAGTTACCGCTGACTATTGCACCGCTATTGCCTATCGGACACGTAATCGGACCTAAGGCTGGTACCGGTGGCTATTTGAAGAATTTTAACTGGCGGGTAGAACGCGACTCCTATGTGACCTGATGCAAGTGCTCTTTTACGATTACTAGTCATGTAGCTAATTCTTTTACTTGTACCGTTTTACTCAAGTATTTCAAACAACGTATTGGTATTTAAGTAGCAGCTTGCAATTAGTCTATTTACTAGTGGATAGAGTAGGCTGTGTGTCACAGGGGTAAGATGATGATGAGTTTTAGTGAAAATAGATTCATAAACTTTTTGCTTGCAACCACATTTCATAGATTTGATATAAATTATGACTATAAAATGGTGGCTTTGTCGCCAATAACGATATGTCATTATTAGTCAATGATGTCTGAATGTGCAAACCGCTTCTAACCGGTCATATGGAACGTCATATGGCCTATGACGAGCAGTGGACATCTTATGGCGGATGTATGGAAGATACCATAATATGTATAATATTTAGTACTTACCTAACTTTTAATTTGAAGTGGAAGAGGCTTCGTATTTGTCTTCGACACATAAACTCAGGTATAGGCCGCGCCACGTGAAATTAGCTACAAGCTGCGCAATAGCCAATCAACAGGCTTTATGCGAGCTTCAGTCAGGATTGGATATTGGGCAGCTTGTAGCTAACTTCACATCCGCCAACTCATGTGGCGCGGCCTATAGTTCTCATTCCAGGATATAGCCATTTGACGGTCAGTAAATGCCTGTAGCAAATAAAATAAACATCCGTTCCAAGAACGACTCGCAGTCAATTCATGTTTCTAAACTGCTTGTACAGAAAACACGGAAGCATAAAACATTGATACCGTTCAAGCACTGCAGTGAACACTAAGGACTCCGATCTAAACATAAAGTCTTTTTCAGCCATCAATCGTGCCGCAAAAAGCGAAACCTACAGTATTTATTGGCAACACCGTCGCTAAGCGGCTCGCTCTATATGAGGGCTGCCGGACACCAGGGCTTCTGCGGACCACGTATGGCTATATATGTCGAGATGCGCAGGCGCATAACGGCGAGCGACCTTCTATTAATTACCGTTCGCTTCTCTATAGGGACTGGCATGTCTTCCTCCTGTGGCTGCAGGCAGTTCCGAGACATTCCGATGCAAAAAAATTAATTAGAATTGTTGTATAGTTGAACGAATGGCGAGACTGACAGGAATTTTAGTACAATAGTTGTATTTCCTTGTCGATGTGACGTGTTTGTCCATTATGTTCGTCTCGCCAGCATAGATAGATAACTCATTACTCAAAATTTTGTCTAGATATATAAATAATTTTAAATATTCATAAACGTATTTTATGTAGGGGCTTCTCTATAAACTATGTGTGTACTCATAATAGGATGGGGAGGAGATAATTTTTATCATATTATTCTAAATTTTAAAACACCATTCAATATTTTAAGCAATTTTTTATTGCATAGACTCTTTGCCATACAGTCACCGGTATTGTGATAAAATTAGGTTATTGCGCTCATCACAATCCTAAATGTTCAAATGTTAAAATGACTACAAACACTATATCGTCACTAGCAATGTATTAAACGCTGAACTCTACATTTGTTTCGTGAATCTTCATTCGTTTTTCTGCAAATTTTCTCACTAGCATCGCCATTCAAAATAAATTTATTCTATCTAAATGTAAATCGACGCATCCGTCGCTAGCATACGGCATACGTAGCACCAAAAACCTAGCATATAGACATATAGAACGGTTGCAAATCAACTGTAAAACTGAAACACCGACTAACCGGCACATAAAACCAACAATCCGCATCGGGTATTTGCAATAACGTGTGAAATGACTGGCCATCGACAAATAGAGCTCAAAGGCCCGTTGGCTGCGCGCGCGCACGCAAACTTTGCATTCGTAGTGCAAATGGTACAGTACACGCTGTGGTTAGAGCAACTCGTAACGTTATGAAATACCGAGAACAAAGTGTTGCACAGCTTGTTTGGCCTTTTTATCATCATCAGATCAGCCCTAAGACGGCTACTGCCTGCAGTAGCCGTCTTAGGGCTGATATATCCTGATATAATATGCCACTCGTATAAATATAAATTGCTAGTGTTATTGTGGGTGCATCTGTATAAATATTCCCTAAAGATCTAGAGGAGTGGCGCTCCAGTTATCACATTATCATACTACTTTCAAATATGAAATAACATTTGTTGATTTTTAAATAAATATTAGGGGACATCTTACACATGGTCTCTGACCCCAAACTAAGCAAAGCTTGTGATGTGGCTGCCAGAGACTGATATACTACATATCATCCATCCATCCATCCATCAGCCAAAAGACGTCCACTGCTGGACATAGGCCTCCCCTATGGATCTCCAATAAGACCGGTTGATAGCGGCTTGCATCCACACATGGATGCAATACTACATATACATATTTTAAATACATACTTGTATAGATAACACCTAAATAACACCCAGACTCAGAGTAAACACGTATGTTCATTACATAAATGTTTGCCCTGAGTGGGGATTGAACCCACGCCTCTTTGATCCAGAAGTCAGCGTCACTGGCCACTGAGGCAGTCACAGTTTTTGTAGTGTAGGTAATAACATAAACCCATATACCTAATGGTGATTCATAGGCCCTTGCCGGCTCAATGACGGACATTATAGCTTACAATACAGGCCCTATCATTGCTATTTGCTTTCCTTTCTCCAATAAGGTAAATTTTATGAACTGCGAGAATTAGGATTAGTAGTAAACACAGTTATTAATGTACTCTGTTTAAGGACTGTAAATGTGGATTAATTGGATTAGTTTACTGTAGAATGTATAAATGGAAACTTGGCTCTGATTTGTTCTGGTTTATTAATCAGATCAACATCGAGAACGCTCTAATGATGTGACCCTTTTGTGGACAAAATTAACGTAATAATCTTGAGAGTAAAGTTTATCGTATCGTACATACGATAGTTATGTAGGCACAATGCATCCATTTTGTAAAATTTGACTCCTAGATTTTTCTGTTCTAGCGTTGAAATAATATTTTTTTGTCTTGGCTTTTAAGACATAGTATTTCCACTCTAACTATGTACCTACTTACTGTAGCACAAAGGCTTGGATTAAGAGGAAGGCTAACGGAGGTACATCACCAACATAATTATTAGCCGTAGGACTGCTGGACATAGGCTCCTTCCATGAACTTCCAATAAGACCGGTTGGCAGCTGCTTACATCCGGCGTGGTCCTGCGGTACATCAACTTCCTTTTGATTAAGAAAATATTACTGACCACGAGTCACTTAAATACATATCTGTCCATAATTGCCCCAATCTTCGTATTAGTCAGGCTTGATCAAATTATCCTAATTTTTATAATTTCTCGGTTCTTTAACGGCACATCAGAATCACCCCCCGAACAAGGTCGGCTGCATTCCTGTAGCTGCATGACAATGGGTGGTCACCAATTACGAGGCAGCGAGGTAATGTTGCGGTCGGATGAATGTGCTGGTAGACAGGGTGTTGTTGAATTGCTGATGCTGAAGCTAAATCAATTAACTATAGAGTTGTGTATATCATGATATGGATCATACTGTAAGGTCTAATAGAACCTATTTTATATACATGGACAATTTTAAGTAAAAATGTTTTGTAAAATAGGTATATTTGTTGTGCAATAACGTATTCTTTTAAAGTAATCAAAATGAGAATTGAAGAAAGGACAAGGATTTTGAAGATACAAGATTTTGTAGTCAAATTTATTACTAGTACTGGCTTTTGCCCGCGGCTCCGCCCGCGTAGTATTTTGCCTATTGTGCGAAAGGAACCTTTTATTTTTTTCGGGATAAAAGTAGCCTATGTCACTTTTCGGCCTAATCGGCCTTTCGGTCTATCAAAATTAAACTTATTCTCTTCGTGCTAAAGCCTCTTTATTGTCCCAAGTTGTTATGGACTCGGTAATTTTTTTAAGGTAAAGTTTTATCCCGTCAGATATTTATTTTTTGGCAAAAAAATATCTCTACAACACCCTGTACTCTGCACAGGTAGGTAACAGTAAACCTGAATGCATTGTTACGGTACGCTAATTAGTACAAATTAATACTTCGCGGCCGATAAGCGATACAACGAGCGGTCCGCCATTTAAATTATGTTTATTACCATCGGTGATTTAACTCGCTACACTAGAGATACTCTTCTTTTTTCTATTTTATGATGTACGGTTGCTGATCGCTCTTAACTTTTGTCTCTTTAATGAGCGGAATAGACCTCTTTTAGTAATACCTTTCTGAGTTTTTTGCTCAATTTTCTATCAGACGAACGTAACTTGTCACACCTCGTCATTTTCATGCAGGCCTAACTTCTACAGTCGATCACTCTTTAAAGTAACATTATTATGTTCCTTGACCATCATAATCAATATCAGCTCAGCCGTTTTATGCTGGGCTGAGGATATGATTTTCCTATAGATTTCTAATTGGTCCGATAGTAACAGACTCTCTCTCCAGCTTGTCCCCAGTCGATAGACACTTAAATTCATCCGATTTCAATCAAGTCGATACAAAATTGAATGGAAGTAAACATACGTATAAATACTTTAGCATGTGTAACTTTATTACCGGTAGCGGTACTCTGACCAGTAGCGTTTTATGGACTGTAATGGAAACCATAAGCACTCCTTCAGTGGGTTTTGGTTAGAACTGGTTCTTCGTGCCAGATGCACACTTACCTTTGACTCTTGCCAGAATGGGCATTGTCCGTTTGTGTGATCTCATTTTAAATAACACATAAGTCATGGTAATGTTTTGCCTTCGCGGAACTAAGGACTTGTTGAAGTTTTATCAGCTCATTTTTTCCAAATGAAAAAGTTGTGGATTGTTAATGATATTATGGTCACTAGCCGATCTTCAATTAATTAGTTTAATGTCGTCAAAGGCAAGACTACGAAGAAAGAATGACAAAATGCGAACTAACCATATTACTCCTCATCATCCCCGTAAATTGTGACTTGTGACCCTTGTCACGCTCCTTCGTATATGCATATTGCAGTTTAGGTAATAATTGTACCTACTCCTTACAATCTCTTAAACAGGCGCATCTAGAGGCTCGTAACGATCAGTATCGTATATTCAGCAGGCTTCCATTACCGGCCAGTTTCCCAGTGTCAAAGTGCAAGTGCGATGGAAAGCGCGTTTCTCTAGCCGCTGTCATGACCGCGAGGGGCGGTCGCGTCGGTTGCTGTATTGAGTTCGCTGAACATTGTCATCGAGCTCTACTTCTTCTTCAGCTGGTGAATAGATTTGCTGACTTTCTTACTTTTGAAAAATGTGCTGTTGTTATTGATAAACAAGTCGGTATCTAATTCTGGGAGATGAGACCTCTATTGATTGAGGTCTCATGTCCCAGAATATACCTGATTATCCGTGGGATATTTTGTGTATATTAGTTAGTATATTCTAGACTTCTAAAATAAGGTCAGTTGGGGCAAGTGCGGCGTAATATTTTATAAGTTCACTTTGAACTCAGACAGCATTGATACTGTGAAAATTTTTTAATACATTACCTAATGAATAATGTACGTAATGAATTTACTATTTTAAGGTATGCGATAATTATTTTAGGTATTTCATAGAGTTTTTAATAGCTGGTGTTTGGCCGCACTTTCCCAACGAAACGGGGTAAGTGCGGCAGTAGTTTAAAAAACCCAGTAAATGTCCATAATCTGCCATTCCAATGCGAGTATCACTTAGAGAAACATTACAACAAAGGACTATTTTCGACTTTAGGCTCCTTGATATAAGGTTTAAACAAAAACAAATGAAATTTGTGAATTGGGGCAAGTGCGGCATATTTCCGGAGGACAGTGATGCTCAACATTTTTATTCGACTGCCTTAGAAGAAAAGTAAAGATTGTGGAGTGTACTTGTATGTATATTTGTATGTCTTGGATGAATGTGTGAAAGTGTTTGTTTGTTGGTTTGTGCATTTCTAGAGATCAAAAGGTTTGACTGACTTTAATGTATTAGTTATAGTGTGATTCGTCTCTACATGAGGGAGGTGCAGAATATCAAACATAATTAGCTATCTTCCTTCTTATTTAGGGCATAGGTCTTCCCGGATTTCTTTTAAGCTGTGCAATCCTCGGCCAGATCCACCTATCAACGTAAAATGCGTCGAAGTAGGTAGGATTGATAAAAAAAAACCTTTTTATTTTTAAGATTATTCATCATGTATTAGTAGTAACTTATTATGACGTGTAATCATTTCACAGCAGCGTAAAGTGTAGTTCCATTTCGGATAGCGTCAAATGCTTTTTGTAAAGATTTTTGAGTCCAACTCGGCCCATCGGTCTTATTTACATAATTTCGCACAATGATCTGAAAAGCAATAAGATTAAACTAAATATTTCGGTAAGGTTGACAATCTCTGACTTGGGGCAAGTGCGTCATAGAGCCGCGCTTGCCCCAAACATGGTCGCCGCACTTTCCCCAACAACATAATTTGAGGTTGGGTTTATTAGCCGGTAATTATAGCATACTTTGCTAGATACAAATGAAATAACTGTATAAATATAAAGCTTAGGATATAAAGAAAAGCTTATGTATTACTGATTTGCCTATTCCCAAAGAAAATCCTTAAATTTTAGCACAATAACGCACACGTGTCATCTTCAAACCGTAGTGGAATCGAAGTGTAAAATAAAAATGGCGTCAAATCCTCTGTCATTCAAGTGAAGCCCCCAATTTTTTTTCTTAGAACTAATTTAGTTTCCCTCATCGTTCATTGATGGAGTTTTTATCAATATCTTTGTTATTTTTTTGTTTATTGAAGCTAGCCGCACTTTCCCCAAGGCCGCGCTTACCCCAAGACCTTACACTATGCATTTTCTTTCTCGACTCCTAGGGATTGCGAATAATTTCTCGAACGCTATATTGTATTCAATACCAAACTCTGGATGTTGTAACTGTACACCACCTACGAAATTTCAGTATCTGTACATTACCATTTACCACACTTTCCAGTTTTTATCAAGTGTTGTAACGAACTATTCAGTCGACTTGTTTTCAAGAGACTACATCGAAATATTCATTCTTGAAAATCAATCCAATCAGGGTTTGAATTATGCTTTCTATGCATTCCTGACTCATCAACTGTCACTTTCTTCATGGAAAATCCACTTTAGTATTCCGTACTGCATGCACACACGCACCGTCGCCCCCAAGCAAACATCCATGATGCATCATAAGGAGGACAGCTTCCACTGCCATCTTTATCGTACCCTGTCACTCTAAACGTCTACCTTTACCTACTCATTGGATTTTCGACACGTCCACGTCTATCTTTCCTGCCGAAGCAGCCAAGTCAAGTCTATAGAGGTACCTAGCACAAAAAATCACGGAGTCAAACTGTACTGAGTACCTAACTCTTTTAACTCTACCTACCCATTTTCCAATTTCTTCATGGTGTAAGTGTATTCTTTGATACACATGTATGGTTATTGGTCATAAATATCCCAGGCATTTATTCTACAGTCTTTCTGTAAAATAAATGCGCTCGTTACTCCTTTATTAACTCTACAAGAGATTGGTTAAGCCATTATTCGAATATGCTTTCAGCGATAAGGTACCTCGTGGTTTGCTCATATTACTGAGGATGCATTTAACACTTCGCAATGTTATTCCGTTGAAGGACTGCGCAAACACTAAGGAAACGTGAATGGATGAATGCAATAAAAAGGTAAATTAGGTGCGAGTTGAAAATATTGAAATGGAAAGTGGGTGGATGATAATTCGTTTTGGAAGTGCAAATTCTCATTTGGTTAAGTAAACTTCCTGCTGGGCAAAGAGTAGCGAATTCGTTTTCAGTTCTATCTGATAGTAAGACACGTTCACTGTCAGATGACTTGAAAAATCCTTAATAAATGTCTCACACTCTCATGAAATCTTCGTCACTTTGGCACTTATATTCGTTTTTGACAACTACAAGTAACTGAGCTTTGTAAGCTTATTGCCTAAACTTAGTAAATAGTAGTGCCTGGCCTAGACCTTAGATAGGTTGAATAAGTGATGTTAAGCCCTATTTTTATGGTTCTGAATTACATCAAAATCAATGGGATCATGTAATCCTGAGGTAACTAAAATGAGAACCTTATATAACCTTATCAATGTAATGCATTACAAATTTGAAACTAAGTATACAAAATTACAAATAGTGCACAAAACAACAGAAGTAACATTGTTACCATACCCAGTTTGTTTCTGAATACGTGTAAATATCCAGCGGTTAACAAGCTCCCGCAATACGATTTCAAAACACTACGAGCTAATATTAAACGTATGTTTTTATAACATAGAGAGGTGTCATGTAATCGCAATACAAGTACCCGGTGACCTCTGCTTCCAAGATGGTACAAGATAACCTCATGAAGAGCTTTTCAACTAAAATGATTGGTCAATGCTAATAGAGCAATTTGAGTGGATAGGTTACAAGTTACACAACTGTTGAGTTCAAGTGATAAATGACTGTGAAATTATGCGTTTAATACTGCAATCTAGGCAATGCCTTCCAATTTGATGCTTGGTAATTTGGGATGCATATTTTTGATTGGACTGGTGGTAACAAAGTTTAAGTTTTGATGAGAAAATCATACGTCAAGGTTTATGCTAAAAGCAAGCTTGGTTTGGAGTAGTCTGCTCTCCGAGTCTAACTAATCTGAAAAAAAAAACCGTAACATGTTTTCGGATTTAAAAATCATAGAATTTCTTTATGTGCTATGTGTATAATATGGAATAAAATTTCGTGATTCTTTTTAAAACTTGTACAAACACGTTTAGCACATTAAACAAGCCTTTTGTAGGAAAAAAAATAGCAAAAAAGTCCACCCAAGTAGTCAATGTCATAAACAAAGCAAGCAACAATATATAACCGATCGCAGTGTTCAAATTCTCGCCTTCATTGCTTTAAAAGTTTCCATCTAAAACGTATATTTCAATAATTTTCTAAAACCTTTCTAAATCCCATTGATTTCTCGCATTGAGACAAACAGCGTACAAGCCATACAAAACGCCATAAAGTGCAAACAACTTTTACCTCCACGCCGACAATGTAGTACTAAATACAAAACCCAATAGATTTCTAAGTAAACTTGAGGTTTTCGACACGTTCGCTCGCTCATGTACAGGATTCGCTGTGCCAACACGAGGGCTGGGAGATGGGGCAAGGGAAGAGATCATGGCGAGGATAGATAGAATATTGAAAAGATATTACCTATAACTCTAAGTTCCAGACATATTCTACAGTCTAGAATATCTTCCTATTATAAGTGAAACCGTAAGTTGGCGCTGAATGCAGGTCGCTTCCGACCAACAGTAGACATCCTGTGGCTGGTAGATGGAGTAACAAATTTAAAACGGTAGTGGATATAGCTGAAGTTATCATTATGAATTTTGGTGCAGATGTAACGTTGGAGAAGCTTAGGAAATAGAAGTATAATTCTGTCAAGATCTTATCAAGAAATTGCGCAATCGAAGCGAAAGTCAAAGCTAACGGAAATAAAGTACTTACCCGATGAACTTGTAAATGCGTAGATTTTATTTTAACGTTTATCCTATACTCCAATAAGAAGAGTTCCTACCAATTTCACTAAAAACATTTACATCGATTGAGAATATTGTCTGGAATCTGGACCAAGAGCTCTGAGAAAAACTGATCAAAAACAAAAGCATAAAATTAAACCCAGCAGGACTTCAGTAAGTTTGCATGTTGCACCAGACTTCAAATAGGGTCCAAGCAAACACACACGCCTGCTAACACGAGTACAAGTCTCAAAGCAAACGTAGGAACAAACCCCGAGTTTGCCTACTGCATGCAAGTACAGATTTACGAGTGTACTTTTACGGGAGGCAGTGAAATCCTGTCCAGGAAAACCTTATGGAAAATAAATAGATTCTAAAGCCTTCGTCTAGCTGCAGTTGGCCTTTTTGCGAAGCTTTTGCTTAGTTTTTGTACTTGTAAGGAAATGCAAAGTAAATATTTCGTTGAACATGTATGGCGTGAGGCGTCTTCATCCTCGAAAAGGCAAGCAGCATCCTCATCTTATATGAAAGTAAGTATCTACCTAATGGCGTTGCATTCGTTACAGTTGATATACTTCTATCTATCTATTATATCCATACTTGCTTTTGCTCGAAGCTCCGCCCGCGATTTTGATTTTTGTGATATCCCAAGGGAACTTATTTCCGGGATAAAAAGTAGCCTATGTCACTTTCCGTTTTGCAAACTATTTCCATGCCAAAAATCAAGTCAATCCGATGCTCCGTAGCTGCGTGCAAGAGGAACAAACCAACAAACTTTTCGGATTTATAATATTAGTATGATAATAAGGATAGTTGATATACTATCTACCACGGCGGCCAAATACGAGTTATTAGACCTTACATAGCGTCAAAAAAAATTCTCGAAGGCCTTTCAAGAAAATATTCCATTAAAAATATTGAACCTCACAATATTCCCCTCATTCCTAGAAGCGATAAGTATTTTCAGCCAGGGCGTAGGTCGTACTTATTGGCGATGGTCATTGGTATTTATTCATAGTTTATTACTATCAGCTAAAATAGTAAAATAATCACATGGTGGACAGTTAGCAACTTAACCTGTCAACCCATAGGAAAACTATCATTTATACAAGTCTCTGCGGTGTGTTTACTCATGGTGTACTCAAACATCTTGTCGATTTTTTCATGAGTCATGTAGCCTTAGAAATGCCGTATTGGTAAGTCCCTTCCACTAAGTAATTACTACGAAAAAGGGACACAATACAAATTGCGTCTCTCTTCCATCTTTGGCAGATAATACCTACATTACTTCTTGTCCAGATCTATTCAATTTGAAGTACTTCTTGTTATATTGCCTTTTTTGGCTCGAAACTGTACTTGACTGGATGTTATAAATGAGCCACTTTTCTCGTGATTTCTAAGAAAACTGGAACAGGTAAGAGGATGTAGACATCTTTAGGAAATAAATTGTTAACCTGACTGCGGTATTACCTCAAATTTTCCTGTTTCCCACAAATATTAAGCATTTATGGAAAACTTCTGAACTTTCTGTCGTAAAACCTTGAACCACTTGAACATAATATTTTATGTTGTACTTGCCATTGGAAAATGCATAACGAAGCGACACCGCGCGTCCGCGCAACGGTAGATAGAAATCGTTTCAGAACATAAGGAAGAAAAGTAACATTTTCACTATTCCGTCCTGTCTTTTCAAATTTTTTTTTCGCGGTGAGCCACCAAAAATAGGTTTTTTATATTCGGTATGTTCAATTAAAGCTATCAAGATCATTCAAGCCTCATAATATTTTTATTTATTTCAGCATGAAAGGATATAACAACGAATAATAATTATTCTTTGTGAGTCAGTACGTAGTCAAATAATAATAATTTTATAATTATTATAAAATTGTTTACAATTTAATTACTAACCCTGCTTGTTTAATTTTTAAGTGCCGGATACGAGTATTGTATTTCGAATAATATCCGTATTCCACGTGTGTATGTATATTGCTTAAAAGATAAAGAGCAAAGATTGTGTGAGTAAACATAAAAAATACTTATAAAGTGATTGATGATTTTCATATTTCTGGTCAAGGCCAAATTGAAATCACCATCGTTCAGTATCGGTACAAATAATAACAGGCCACTGGACCACTGGACAAACAAAATTGAAAAGTGGTTGATAATTACGTGCCCTATTCTTGGCAGGAAATCTTATTATATATACTCAACCCTATTATTGCATTCAGAATACACGCATGCTCAAAATTGTACAATTTGATCAAAAATGGTAAAAATAAATTGAAGCTGATCATAAACAGCTTGAATAATTTTACCTACTCTATGGGATAAAAAGTCATCGCCAAAATCAGTAACACAAAAATTAACTAAATAAAGAATCGGTCAAAAGGGCGAGGAATCCAGGCCGGTAAAATGAGTTCCGTTTCATGTTTGCCAAACTAGTTCAAAGACAAAACGCCAGTACCAGAGGGGCATAGGCCTATCGGAACCGATGCCGATGATGAAGGAAAAGGACCTTGGTGTTTTGTATTCAGTCAAACAGATTCTAAACCTGATCCGCTGCATTGCGATCTATTGCGACATACGTAGTTGCTAAACCCTGTCACTAGCAACACTACTCGTATCTATAATCGGTAACTCTTATCTGTTATTCGATAAGGTGCTAAATGCAACGTGCAAATGATAAGGTATGAATTAAAGGTTATAAAGGTATTTTTAAGGTGGAGTCTCGATATAATTTAATGTTTGAAAATAACTTTTTCTTTTTTATTATTTACGGCTTATTCATGGTCTTTAAAATATTGGCCAAAGAATGAATATGGATGAATACATGTTAATGACTATAGATAACGTTTTATTAGCGAAAATACGTATTCATTAAGATTTAAGTGGCTACTTAGAAATGTTTGAGTGCTTAGTTGCTAAACTTTATCGTCGCAATATGATCGTTTAATGTTCATGAGAATGTTTTTCTCGACGATCAATCCAATGGTAAAGCAAAGAAGATATAATAATACTATGGCTAAAGGTCGGATGACACTGTCAATGTTCGGATGGGTGACCGTCAGTGGCTTTTATAACTGTAGCAATAGCATAAACCCAATGAGATTGCAAGTGCAAAGTTTATGCATCTATGTATATGCATAAACTTTACATAATATAAATACTCAGTAAAGCCGAAAATATACTATCAGACGCGACTGACAGCCGCGACCTAGACTATGAAAGTACACTGAGCCGTGCACACTATCGGACATCAGTCGCGGACGTCACCTTCGGACGACCTTGAGCGTTCGGACGTCTGAGAGCGTTCTGGCACACCGGATGTTTTAAGACTGTGCACATTGCTAAGTCGCGTCCGTCAGCCGCGTCCGATAGTATGTTTCCAGCTTAAATGTAGCGTAGCGCTGGTGGGAAAATATACCAACATTTGTAAATCGAATTTCGAACATTCATTTGGCGTCGCGTCGTGATTGCGTCTTAGCGAATATGTGACGAAAATTCCGACGAGATTATTGTTATCCCTCTAGCCCTACTGAGTAGTGTACAAGAATAGCAAGCTACTTCGGGTTGAATATATAATGATGATGATATGCCAAGTCAGCCATCCAACGAACTGTTCATTAACTTTTTACATTAATTTAGTTAATTACAACTATTTGCAAACTGCATAGGACGATCCCACCGGCCGTGCGACAATATTTACTACGTGAAATGTGATGTCAGATGGTTATCGATGTTATGTCAAATATTTGTAAAGTCTATCGATAAACGATACTCGCAGTCACGATACCATTTTCCGAGCCGAGCATTGTCACAATCTAGGACACGGACGGAACTAAAAATTATGTAGTGGAATCACGGAGCCATCATCGTGTTTTCTATCAACATCGTTTTGGGTTTGGGTCATAGTCAAAGTATAACTAGACACTACAGGGCGCTAAACTTAGAGTATATAAATACTCTAAGGCGCTAAATAATAATAATTACAAAAGTAAGAGAATTTTATATTATAAGATAATAGAGGCGAGATGTGCAAGTATTAAAGTGTGAACAGGACGAAACTAATATCTTTTGTCTCTATTTGCGTATACGTTTTTTTTGTCTGACTATTACGCACGGCCTAGCCGTAATAGACAGACAAATTTTTCGCGCCATAAACTACTGTTGAATTTTTGATGATATGCTTAAGTAAATCAATATATTTATGAATTATTTTCTATCATTTCTATCAGTATTATCCAGATTTTTACTATTATCTAGAGTCTAAATCTAAGTATGTATAGCACATCTTTTTTCTTACACCCTATACGCTAGTAAATTCTCCAGCCATTCTTCCTCCAAGGTTTGGGTGTTTTTTTATAATTTTGGCGTAATATGGATTAAGCCTGAAAAAATATATTTCACCATTTTTGAACGAAATGGAACTACTTATGTAGCTAGTAATCGATTACTGTATTACGATGGTATCCAATAGGTAGACCAATTACCTTCTTCATATTGCAGAATAATGAGAAACTTAAATATTTTTAGAGATATTTATGACTAACTTTGTATCTACCATATAGCACAAAACTCGATTGAAGTTCTTTAGAATCGATTATTAACCTTATTTCCTAAATTCGAAACGTCGATTATGACATTGACAGTTCATTGGTATGCGCCTATTTATTTTTAAATCGAAGGACGTAAACGCAACACGCATTGTGCTCTCGACTTGTCACCCGGTGTTGAGACAGGTGATACGTGACCTGTGTGTTGCCACACCAGAACCTATCGATATTCTATTGACGCCACTGCACTATTATATATTTCCTAGAAGTTATAGGTAGCGGAGTAACGGTAGGAATTTTATGGTTTGCAATAAACTAGTTTTTTATTTGACGGTATTGATGGTTTAACTATTTTGACGTTGTAAGTATAACATGCGTATGTAAACTTATGTATTGTATTAAAGTTTACAATCTGATAATCTAGAGTGAATATGTCAGATATCGGTTATTTAGCCTTACTAAATGTCCATATCCATGTTTTAGAGTTAAAACATTAATTGTAATGGGAGAGAGTGAAGTAATTAATCGAGTAATTATAGATTTTTCCTAATTTACTGTCTCGTGCATGTAGGGCTCACCGCTACACATATGGTTTTAACCTCTTTTTTTATGCAAATCAGTTTCTTACCGGCGATCGATGGTTCAAATTGTGGTCGATTACTTAATAAAATGTCTGGCCACATTAGTCGTTCGACCTTTCAAAAACTTTTCGATTATGAAGTGCCAAATTCGAAAGAACGTTTTCCCGCGCACAATAGCGTTAACGGTTTTACCAGTTCTAGCTATATCGAACTGTGTAAAATTCCTTTTATTTGTGTCCACAATATGTAGGCCAATTTGTTTTTTATATCCACGACAGGTTTTTGATAGCGAAGGCGATTAAAATAACATGGCGCCGACACCGTTGTGTTAATCTTCCGATGCACGTTATTTGCGATTTTTATCGATATTGTTATTGGAAGTTACAACACTATTCTTCTAATAATAGGAACCGATAAAACAACATCTGATATTTCATTTTCTTTTTTTAATCATTGTTATGTTCAAATCGATTATTGTGATATTTAAAATATTTATGAGGATAAAGCAACATTGTTGGAAAATAACATATTTTACTTGATCGAACCGTATAACCCACTTCTGAGAGTTTAATAAACTACCATGTTTGTCTCACTTTCGAAAACCGTATCTCAGTTTGTTTCGTATTCGTACGAGTTAACTCGTAACCTTGTTTCCCTGTGTCACTCGATTAATGCGCGGCGTCGATCAAAACATCGATTAAACCCGTAAATACTCGCGAAAGCTCCGTGACCCGTACTGAATTTGGAGAAAATACATTTTTGCGGCGAGTTGAAGCTTATTAAAAAACTGAGACATGATATCCTTCGAAAAGATCGTAATTTCCGCGTGTCGATATCTATACCCTTATAGGATCGAGTTACCCTCGACTCGATACATGTAAGGGGAGCCGATGTCCTCACTCAGTAAAAAAATATGAGTAGCTGTCAGTAATTTTAAAGGTCATATCGGTATGTCTCGAATGCTTGAGTGTAATTAAGCCAAAATTGCTTATTGTTTCGAGAAAACTATTATTGTAAAAAATCGATGTCCAAAATTAATCATTTACGTAATGTTGCTGAATTAATTGTAAGAAAACAGGAAACGGAAGGACATTACGAACGTAGCATCAAAGAGATGTGTGTAAGACGACAAGGTTTTAATTTAATTGAGACGGGGCATATGGAATAGCAAAATCTTGTTACATTGATGCATCTCAAATGTATTTAAGTACCTATGTAAGTATGAAAGTATCGCACTCTACTTATAAAGAAAACGCCGGTATAGCAAACGACCCTAAGGCAAGTTCTTACCTCGGGCAAAGGACTAGCATCGGCATCGCTAGCCTTACTAGGTAATGTTACCATGTTTTTCTGGGATTAAAAGTAGTAGTAAGTTTGTAAATGTCACTTTCCGTGTTTCAAACATTGAGGAATTTCAAACTGTGTTCGTGCCAAAAATCAAGTCAATCTCTTGCTCCGTTGTTGCGTGAAAGAGGAACAAACCAACAAAGACTCTTTCGGATTTATAATACAAACTATGGATTCTCATGTCACGTGTTTGTAACCAAACTCCTCCGAAACGGCTTGACCAATTTTATATTAAACTTTTGTGAATATTCTGTATGTCTGAGGGCAGGTTAAATAGCAAAACAACGTTTGCCTAGTCAGCTAATATTTTTTATCATATTTATTTAACAAACTCTACCTATCTAATACTTATAATACTAGATCAAGTATGTACTCTCCATTTAGATCTAAATGTGTCGGAAATCATTTACAGATCTAGTTCATATCACTGCTTCCCCTGCGCTCACCTATCAATCCTATCATAGACAAACATGGCGGCTCGTCTAATTATACCGCTATTATACCCTCTTTATGCCGGTTCTCGGTATAAAAGCGGTATAACGCTGATGCGATGGTAATAAGAGGAAGTTACCTTATTCGGGGACTCGGTAGGATTTCTATTGGATTTCTTATCTTTGGGAAAGTACAGGTCAATAAGTGACTTCCATTTTGAAAGATTAGACTAATCTTGTAATGAAGAAGAAATGAAGTTTGATATGAAAGTATTTCCCAAAAATAATTCAAATAGACTCCATGTCACGTCAAATTTATTCGAATACGTGTCTGAGACACATAATTGTAGCATTTTATGAGAAAATGACGATTTTTTTATACAAACATGTTTCGCGCATTCTACTTTTTATGTTCTTTTCGTAACATTAGCAAATAGAAGATCAACATCATACCGCGGCAACAAAAAAAGGAAAAAAAAAAACAAGAAAAGTATATAAGTGTATCCCGTTAAGTTAGTTCTAAACGAGAACCTGTCCGCTTTCGGTTCATTCACAAAAACCGCGGCTAAAATATCGGCGCACGCGCAGCGCTACGGTGACCACGCTATCGTCACGTACTTAATATAAATATTTTGTTCTTCTCTTTCTGTCGAACCCATTTTTTATTTTCAATCAGTTCCGGCACTCCGTTTCAATGGAGGCTATGATTTAGTTCAGTAGTACGCGACGTGCGGTATTTTTAATGAAAGTGCTTTTTGTTTTGTTTTTAGAACAATGCAAGAACCGTTAATAACTTTTGGAAGTCGAAATTCAATATTAATATTCGAAATATTTTTCGGAAGTGGAAGAAAATATTAGCATGTCTCGTGACGTTGTACCGGTGTTGCCATCCTATAAAAAACAATCAGAGATTAAACTGTAACTAAATGTTGACCCAGACAAAAAAGTATTTTGCATTCAGATACACGCTAAGTTGAGATATCAAACTATTCATCTACGAATTAAATAAAAAATGCGCGCACAAAAAAAATCTAATTGCTAAGTAGCCATTTCATGTGCTACTTATCTGACGCAGAATTAACCGGTTAAAAACGTAAGCTGTAAAATAGTAATGCCATGTTCAAAATTAAATTTTCAATCTGGATAAGTAATACGCTTAAATAAATCGCCCATTACGAAAAGAAAAAAGCGATGTCCTTTTAAACATTATTTTCATTATTGCCAACATCGTCGATAACGATGGTGACAGTCTCATTGACACAGAAAAGGTTTCAAGGCCAGCAGGTGCGATAAGGCATGTAATTGTTTTTCCAAAGTAAAATTAACTAAATTGCTACAGTTTAACCTAACCTTTTCACTTTCTTTTCCTTTTTGTATAAATTCGAAATCGCTAAATACCAACAGTTCAACCAGTTTCTCGTTAATAAGAAAGTAACCTCTAGTAATAATTGGGTACCTAAGTTAATTTTTTGACATTACGCGTCAAATAAATGGTGTTATGCCGTAGTTAAAAATCTTTCTTACAATTGATGTTTTAATGTTGGCTACCAGATCTACCGCTAAAACCTAATTGACCCAATTGTCAGGCACAAATCCATCTAGATGTCTTTATTGCACACATAAATTGAAATCTTCATCAGCTGACACTAGATACTCTACATGTAAGCGCGAACACCCAGCAATTTTGTTTAATAAATCATTCCAATATATTGATCGTAAAAAACTTGTTTACATTTCATCAGTTTGACACAGTTCGGTTTGGTACGCGGCAAAATTTGCGGTCTTCACTTTAAGCATATATTTGACGATAAACGAATAGTGGTAAAACGGCACGGGCAATTTTTATTCAACTTCTAATCATTAATTT
Organism: Hypomecis punctinalis; assembly: GCA_949316475.1. Classification (NCBI taxonomy): domain Eukaryota; kingdom Metazoa; phylum Arthropoda; class Insecta; order Lepidoptera; family Geometridae; genus Hypomecis; species Hypomecis punctinalis. The sequence goes on from OX438803.1 coordinate 23,655,055, forward strand.
TATTTTCACTGGCAATATATCTGGGTATTAAATTCGGAAAGATTGCTAATAAAAATAAAAAAAACTTGATATTAAATTATGTTGAATTTGGAATCTTGTATTGCACGTGCCGTTTTGCATTTTATAGTGTACACTATGATTAACGGTAGTATGTTCTAGTAGAAATCTAGTTTTTAATGTTTTTATAGAGTGTCATTGACGTTACAATCTCTTAATGAGCGGAAATCTTATAAATCACCTTAGAAGTAATTTATCTCAATTAAATCAATACTATTTTTTAATTGCTCATTATAGCACTTGCAAGGAATGCACACAAGGTCGGCGTGTTTTATTACATTGTTTATGCATGTGTGCGTGTGATTTTGTTCTTCACGTGAATAGCGCCGCCCACCTGCGCACGCGCACTTCCGTCAATATGGCGGACAAATGTAATGAATAGTCTAATCAAACCTTTGGAATCATTGTTTTGTTAATTGTTCCGTTTGATTTATTGACACTTATTTGATTTTATGTGCTAATTACGACTGATGTTGGAAAAAATGTTGTTTTGATGATTTGACAAAATAGCTTCACTGACCAAGCTAAAGTTTAGCTAAAGACTAGCCAAAACAGCTAATAGCTGAGAATCCCATTTAACTTAGTTTTGTAACCTCTTGTCTTAACCCTACTCAAAAACACCTTCCTTAGCAAAAACCGTACTCAAACATGTCTCAATTTTTATTTCTTATTCCTTGTTTTGCTTTATTTTTTTTGCAACAACTTTATATTAGTCATTTTCTTATATTCTCATTGATATAATTCTACACTTCTTAGCTGAGAGCATTCCCGACTACTAACGCCATGAGATGACTTTCCATATATTATTTCGTATAGATTTTATAATTCCCTATGTCCATAAAGAAAATTGCGCCTCAGCCCATTTTTATGATTCTAACCTCAGTATTACTGCTCAGTTTCCTGCGTAACCGATATTTATATTTATAAATAGAGCCTCATTTTGTTTACAAATGTAAATCTAATGTATTTTAGATACAATCATTGAATCTAAAGTCGATAAAAGACCTAATTTTATCGATAATACATTTTTCAACTTAAAATCCTACACATATTGATACAATTTATTTATGAATGTTTTCTTGTTTCAGGTATGTTCTGCTTTCGTTACCCACGACTAGTTGTGAAACAACACCATAGTCCATACTGAAAAATAGGTATAATACTATGTAAGCTATAGGATACTATTAAGATATGTATCTTTTCTCAAAGGTAATAAAAAATATCAGCAACTCGTCAAGTGTCCGTCACTTATCGTAGGTAGGTACGTTTACGGTAGAAACAAATTGTATTTAGAACAGATTGTGGTGCTGACAGATTTTCCCACAAAATCTTTGCCGTTGTTTACTCTACAGTTTGTTGAATTAAAAACAAAACAATGCAATTTATTTTCTTGAGGGTGAAACAGCAGTTGGCAGGAAACAATGAACTACTGTGATTGAACTGAGTAGGTACTAAAATACAAACTACAGGACAGGAACAACTCTGGACGGGACTCTGATGACCGATGGGATCAACAAATTCTCGAGTGAAGACCGCGAACTGGCAAGCTTAGCGTAGGACTTCCACCAAAGTAAAGGGTGGACAGACAACAGCAAGCTGCTTCCACCCGGTCTTCTCTCATATATCTCATGGGTATTTTTTATTTTTCCGGGGTTCACTCTCCGACCTTTGAACTATATCTATGCTAAAAATCTAGACGATCAGATGGTCTGCTGCTGCGTAAAAAAGTAATAAACCAACAAACTAAAAACACACGATCAGATTTATAATATTAGTAAGGGTGTCCAGCAGTAGATGTAACTCTAAGACTAAAATGATGAAAACAAAGGACAAATGAAAATGAAAAAACAATGTTGTTAACATAAGCGAGAGATAATTTAAACACGCATAACGCAAATATAAACTGCTATAGCTTGCTTTACTTGCTAGTACAGTACATAACCTCTGAAAATATTCGTCAGCCAACCATAAAGGCGAGTGCACACCGTTGCGAGTACCGTAACCGGGACCACTAAAACTAATGCAGTGGCGACTGCGGTGGGCGCCCCATTATGCTCGGATGTAGGGAACCTGGAAGTTGACGAGGGCGTCAAAGAACAATGGGCAGTATAATTTTATCTGAGGTTTATTTCAACTACTACTTGCCCTTGTAAAGCTTCTGACGCCTCTGTCGTGTTGCGAAATACATAAATCACAGAATAAAATCTATGACATGATATTTTTCCAAATAAAATCGATGAAATCTCGACGATTAAATAAATATCGTACTACAGGCTGTTGCGTTGCATAGTGCTGGGATGCCAAGAGACCGTTTTTAAAGGTTTTGTGTGCAGTAGTTTTTTTTACGCGATTTCGGTGTTGGTACCGCAGTAAAAGTAGATCATAATTATTACCTACATATACAACCCTTACAAAAGTAATTAAAAAATGCAGTTAACTAAACTAATTAAAGGAAATATTAGTACAAATAGTTAACCTATTTTACTTAGGTTTGTGTGGGCCTTGACGCCTGCAATAGACTAACACACAATATGGAGATAGATGGGACATGTCTTATGATTTTTCCTTTTCATTATTACTCATGAAGTCATGATGCACTTAGTTCTATGCTATGTACACACATAGCCAATGAAGAAAAATATGTTGCTCTATTATTTCACTGAAAAAGTGTGAAAGAGAACATTTTTCTTTGGTTCCTATCAAAAATAAAGACTATATATACAGAGTATAAATTGAAAAAACAATATAACAAATAACGTCTCTCAAAAAATATGACCAATAAAAGTCAAGTCAGCAGTAGGCACCGTCTTGTAGAGTTGTCAAGCTTTTACGCGCTATATTATGTGCTAGCTTTTGCTCGCGGCGTCGCCTGCTTAATATTTAGAATTTTGTGCTATCCCATAGGAACCTTTTATTTTTCCAAAATAAATAGTAATGTATGTCACTTTCCGTCTTTCAAACTACTTATGTCCATGCCAAAAATCAATTCGTGCTTTTGCTTTGGAACTTCGTTTCGACGTCAACACATAGGGGCGGTGTTTGAATTGACATGGCATTATTACTATGAACTTATAGTTCAAAATAAAGTTCAGCCTAAGAGACGTTTGAACTGTTTGAAGTTTGTCCACCATTGTTGTGAAACCGATTTTGACATTTGATCACTAGTTCAAGTGTCATTGGTGTCAAGATTACATAGGAGATTCTACGCATTTTCAACGCCATGTTTCTGAAGTCATGCATCACAACTTTTTTACTTTATTTCACTTCTACTGTTTTTCATTATTCTGACTGTCAACATAATATTTCTTTCTAATAACTTTCTGTTCTATCATTCAATTCTCTGGCTAAATCTTTGACATGCAGCCGCAGCGAGCATCGCCAAGCATCTAAATCGTCCCTCTCTTTACGGATAATATCGGTAATCGTACCGTAATAATTTTGAAGAGGTTTAATTCGAGAACATTACGACGGAACGGCTAGTGAGTGCCGAGCCTTAGCCGGCCATTTATTTAACGAACTTATAGATTGCTTGTAATAAGTTTACAATGAGCTATGGCGGGGAATAAATAGAGATAGATATAGTGGAGAGATCATTGAGGTATCCCTTTACAATTTGCATCCGAGTACATATTGTGTGTGTAATTAAGTCTAAAATAAGTAACGTATTGGTTCTGACTGTAAAGTTACTTATTAAGAAAATAAAGAAATTGAAATACATTAGTATATGTTATCAGTTTTGGATTATATTTTCATTATAGTTTATTATTATTACTGCCAGACTGCTAAAATGATAAAAATGATCTTTGACTTAAAAGAAATCGGATGTTTTGTGCCTTTAGACGAAGAGCAATGATTTTTTTGTATTAATTCAAATAACACTGAATGTAAAATATTAGAATAGAATAGAATACTTTATTGACCTTATAACTACGTGTGTTACATTAGGTACGTCAAATTTACAATCAAAAGAAAATCATAATTTATATAATTATGATTTTCTTTAGACGAAGAGCAATGATTTTTTTGTATTAATTCAAATAACACTGAATGTAAAATATTAGAATAGAATAGAATACTTTATTGACCTTATAACTACGTGTGTTACATTAGGTACGTCAAATTTACAATCAAAAGAAAATCATAATTTATATAATTATGATTTTCTTTTGATTGTAAATTTGACGTACCTATTATACATAATTTATATAATTATGATTTTCTTTTGATTGTAAATTTGACGTACCTAATGTAACACACGTAGTTATAAGGTCAATAAAGTATTCTATTCTATTCTAATATTTTACATTCAGTGTTATTTGAATTAATACAAAAAAATCATTGCTCTTCGTCTAAAGGCACAAAACATCCGATTTCTTTTAAGTCAAAGATTGTCTAAAAGTTGTAAAAAGTACTTAATAAGTACTTAATCTGTTTTGAAAATAAATCAATGCCCCGTTGAAATATTATTATGTTTAAAATAGAGTAATATTTTTAATCAAATTTACCTAGTAATAACGGGTTATCAACATAGAACCAGATTTCTAGGATTTTGGTTATAGCTTGGGAAGTCATAAATTGATTAGATAAGATATCTAAATCTACAGCTTTCGTTTTTCTGAGTCATAGATTATTTCGGAATGATAAGATATTATAGATACCGGTATTTTAGGCGTATCATTTATTTTCGTCAGACTGTAATAGATATAGATACTTCATACGGATATCTTTTGAGTGTTTTTCATAGATATGACGTCAGAATTATTATGGAAATACTAGTGAACATTTTAATTCCGGTTATTCGCACCCTGTTAATATAAATCGCGTGTAGTGTGAACATGCGTTGATAGTTCTAACATAATTACACCTATGGCTATAGCACAGCATTTTTTTATAATTAATGGCCGAGAGTGAAAGTTTATACATATATAATTTATTATTTATTGGTTATAACCTATTTTCATTACAATCACATACCAATATGACACACTAAACTCATATCGTAAGTGCCATTTCGCTCCACGTCCGAGTCGAATCGATGTCGTGTGTGAATCGAATAAATCAACCGATTGACCGCTCGGGAATCGATTCGCCATCGATCGTGTACGTACGCATACCGTAACGTTTTGTGCATCTAGTTATTGTTATCTAGAAAAAATTGTATAATTGTACATAAACACGAAGAATAAACAATGCAAATATTTGCAAATTTCTTGAATATTATATGTGAAATATAAATATTAAATTAAAGCTCTTGTTTAATAATGATAACAATGCATTTTGAGTTAGCTAATACATGATTGGTTGGTAAAACGAAGATGTATACGAATATAAACAATTCGGTTATACGAATACAGTATTGTATTCGGGATAAAACAGCTCTACTCACCGTAACAAGAGAAAAGCTGATAAAAATTTGCCTATACCTTGTACCTGTAACAAAAAGTGACGAGTTTATGTTTGCTTTGTTTACCAATATTCGCGATTACTGCAAAAGTTAATCGAATTTGTCTCTTTCAGTCATAAATCAAGTGCACAAATGATATAGCGTAGCGGAAGTTGACGCAACACAGGCAGTCAAGTATTTGCACCGGATGTGATGTGGCGAAATCACGTCGAAATCGAGAGTTTTGCGGAGACTGGTGCTATTAAATTAATAATTTCGCCCGCGTATATCATGATTTATAATTTGCGGTTAGGGCTAGCAATTGGCGGGCCGTTGCTGTAGATTTTAAGTCAATATGAAACGGCTGAACGATTTATGTTGATAGTTGGCTTTTAAGACGCAGTAAAATGCAACTGTAGTCCAATTTTCAGCTCGACTCTTTATAATTGGACGTGATACTTCTACATTGCATTCCACAGTGCGTTCTTGGCAGTCAGAATTATAAAGTCTTGAGACTAGATAAATTTTAAGTCGATTCCTTTTTGACTAGGCACTGAAATGTGCTTCAAAAGTTTTCAGGGAGAACTTCGGCAGCAAAACAAAATCTTAAATCTAGAAGTTCTACTTTCTTTTCTTGATAGATTTGAGGAAAATTTTGATGTGGAGTGTGAGTTTTTTAAGATATTTGTACTGGCAAATTCACAGCCCTATTTACTGGTACCAATTTGTAGCTACTGGCTAGCCCTTTTCAATGTGGTAATTTTAAACGCGTGGTTATTTTAAAATTTATTAACGTTGAGAAAATGTGTACTCTGCTAGTTACAGGCATATTCCGCTGTAATTTTATCAAAAATGATCTTATTGTTTTGTAAGTTGACTAATAAGTCGTATATTTGCTTCAATTAATTATTCAATGTTAATAAACCTGTTTTGCAATCAGTATCAAATGTAAATCACTCGGTTGTTTCCCAAAAACAAAAATACAAAGTTTCAACACAGATTCTGTATTTGCTTATAATTTCACTTGTTTTGGCCATAAATTATTACTGCTGCAACTCTGGCAAGTCCATTACTGTCGTGGGATGATGATATTTTATTATTTTAGCGTATCGAAACGACGGCTTTTATCTATTTTTAAGCTTAATGCGTGTGGGCTTTAATTGGACGTAGGCTTATGATGAAAATTTATTGCTTTTGAAAGCGTAGTCGTGTTCCAGTTTTCAAACAAGCTATTACTGCCTATTAACCCATTAGTGAAACTGCGTGCTTAGGTAAATAATTATTTAATTAATTAATAAATGTGGTATCGAAATGACAACTTTAAAAAGCGGTTATTTTTTTGTACGATATAGTTTGACGCGCGATGTTAATGTTCGTTGATGCTTGTAATTTTTCACTCCAGACTAAAGCTTTGAGCATAAATCGTACAAAAATCCCGATAAACCGAGATTGGCGGGTATGCTGAGTAATTGCAGGGAGTCCGCGGCTCTCTGCGCCCGCGCAACCGATATTATAATCATAGCGTCACAGTTGCGTAATAATACGTGCCGGGAGATTGGACCCAGATAGATTTTCAGGATCGTATCTTGTATTCTTCGCGTTTATTCGAGAAAAAGATTGAATAACAAATACCTACACTTTATTTATTTAACATCATTTATTGAATTTGGCATTCGACGAGCGTGCATTTATTTATAAAAGAAAAATATAAATGAAATTACTAAATAAGAAAACTATACGAATACATTAGAAAAAAATATAATAAATGCATGAATTAACGAAACATTGAGCAGTAAATGCATTATAAATAATAAAATAAGATATGTGAAAAAAATATTGAATGCAAATTAAAATCCGTTGCATAAATATTTAAAATAAACATTAGCTTAGAAGTTATCAAAGAATCTGCGTAATTGCTATACACATAAATTATGATCTACACTTCAACACATTGCTCTAAGAAATTAAACAGAATACCATCACGGAACCATGTCAGGAAGTGGCGAGTGGCAATGTTGCCAGTTGCCAACATTGCTTTTCTACAGATAAATCATCTGTGTACCGCGGTGGCTAGTTGCAATTAAACAAACCAACTTCTATGTTGCTGCGCTCCAGGATTAACTGACGGTGAGGACCGAAATACCGGATAATTTCTACGGTCAATATACCTGAAATGACATTTTTAGATGTTGTAAAGCAAGATTTAAAATATATAATAATTAAAGTATCAAAAGTTTATTTGCTAGTAATTTGTAGTTTGTAAGTTTTCAGTTCATTGTTATTTCTGACACTCAGATAAAATCAGTAATGTTTATTGGGCTTATAAATATTAAATGTTACAGAATCATATTTTAGAATAAAAAATAACTAATCCGGTTTTTAATTCTGGTTAGTTTAAGAACTTTTACTAATAAAAAAAATAGTAGTTTGAAGACATACATTGTTAATAATATAGTTGCATCGCATATCAAACATAATGTAGGTATCATTTGGAGGCGTGTTGCGTGAGCATTGTTTCATTTTCGGATTGCAATTAATTTCACATGTTGCGTTGTTCTCGACTAAACAAAATATCCAGTTACTCGGTCCCTAGCCTGACCATGGCATGTCCTGTGCCTGCTCACAAATCATAATCAGCGCCACCTGTGGGCGTCGGAGTATAACTTGTCGCGTCATCAAGAACGATCCTTGATTCATTTCGTGTTTTAATGCATTTACAATAATTTATGTATAGTCGAGAACTTGGATTTGAAAAGGTCTATTTTCAGCTTGTGCTCAGCCGGTACTGTGTTTATTGCGAATAATACATTCAATAAAGATAACATTTAAATTGATCAAGTCGCAATTATCACCGACAATTCAAATCAAATATTTAAATTTAAAATACTAATTTACAAATAACGCTTCATTATTTACGAAAAGATAACATGGAAAAGAATCACTTGATATTACAATTAGCGAACAAAACTAAACCGTGGAACTTTAGCTGTTTATAACTAACATTTGAAAACTGGTACCACCATGAGTATTATTTTCTTTGTCAGGGCTAGCTTTCCGGCCAATACGAATATTTCTACTAACCTAACTAAACTACAAACATCTCCCATTTTGGCGGAAAATGGATGTGTAAACCTTGTTAAAGTTACTAAAACTATTCAAAAATATCTAAACATTATAATATTGATTTAAATATTCAGTTTACTATTCTAAACGATTAAATGTATTATTGATCGTCGATAATTACTACCTATCGGGTGATCACTATTATTTTTAATGACATTAGTGATTAAATTGTTATTTATAAGTGCATGTTATTAGGTTCCTTTTGATTAACTCGTACTTCCTTATTACTTTGCCATCAGTCTGTGAAATTATGCATTTAAACGTCCATAATCCCAGTAAACCATAAGCATTATTTTGTGAATTATTCATGTTATTCAATTATACGCATAGTGATGTAAATAATTTGATTTTAAACCTTGAAGCACGTTTTTTATTTCATTGGAGATCATTGAGACATGGCGGGTGTAAAACGTAACACCTTACGTTGACAAAATAATTAATTTCTGATCTCACGTTCTATGCAAACATGGTACGCAAAGATCACGTATCTAACACTGCAGAATGTAGTTTCATAATATTTTGCCCACATAATAGGATGCATAATGAAATCTCTTGGAAATACATAAAATGCCCAAGCGTAATGACATTCCGCATAGAAATTGATTAATGTATAGCAGGTGCCCTGGTTGTGGCCACTGACCCGGTTGTGGCCATTTTGGTGTCAAAATATTGCATAAATAGTAATTATAAACAACGTAACAACATAAATATTGTTTGTTTGAATCTCAAAACATAATATTTTGTTTTAAATATTATTTGAACATTAATTTTCTAATTAATCGTTAAAATTGGCCACAAATGATACTCAGATGGCACAGGGCACCTGCCCTACACAAGAAAAAAAATTGGCATGTCAAATGCCAAATTTTTTGACTGGCGTCATTTCTCAAATCTAGTGTTAATAACTTTACGGGATTTTAAAAGGATTAGTAGTCAGTTTTGAGACTTCTGAGATTGGACGATATTTTGACGTATTATAATATAGACGTACTTGCTAGTCTTGCTACTCGCATTGCGTGTGTGGTAACTCGTACCTAGTCACCGCAAAAAGGGGCATCTTTCCAAACGAGTATTGCATCAGCATCGCAGCACAGATAGACTGCACGTAATAATAGGGAACCTGTATCTATCTATACCGGATTTCCCAGTTTTATGGTCATACAAAAAACGCGCGTTTATTGTGGTGCAAGCAAAGCTTAGAATGCGACAAAACGGACAGAACTTGTACCAAATGTAATACATAATGGAATTGTTGGTTCCCTCTTATTTTCCCTTTATATGTGAAAGCAAGACAAACGTAGTTATAGCGCGCTCTCATCCACGTTGTCGCACTGTATACTCAATGTTTCCTATTTTTTAGTTGTTGTTCTGTCAATCTTTAGTGTCGGGGTCGTGTGTGTCCCTTTTTCGTCAAGGAATGCTGAAATATATTACGATTTACTGCAATGCATTGCGCTCGTATGTGCCTAGTGTTTTAAGTGTTAAAACTTTGGTGGACAAAGCTATTTCAATTTGAAGAAATGTTTGTTTCGTCCACACTCTTTTTATCTATGATACACATTTCTTACTATGTATTTCATTAAGAACAATGATTCTTACAGGTCGCGGCATATAAGTGTAGGGCTGAGCGAAGTGTGGAGGGGATGACTGCGCATGGTTTTAGTATGGCGGACACCATGCGCAGCCATCCCCTCGATAGTACCCTCAGCGCTAGACTTACGTGCCGCTACCTGTACCAATTCTTTTTGTTGGATAATTTTGAATCTTTCTTGTACCTTGTACCACATTCCCATGTGATTTGTCTACGCGTGTGAGCAGTAATTACCGTCGAGACAGGGATGGATGCAGGCTAATGACGGCCTGTGGCCCGCGTCCTGTATCACGGACTCTGCGTCGTAAACTTATGTATCGGGGTCCCATGATACAGTGTCGTTATGAGAATGAAAATTAATAAACATAGTCTTTCTCAGGACCGACTACTATTTATTACTTTGTTTTACTATATATACTGGTGGCGTAGATCTTCAATGAACCAAAGTAACTGATATAGTCTGGCGAATTAGCAAGTGACAGTGGGTAGAGCACATTAAACAGGAACAATCGATGGCTGATAAGGTCGCAAAGATTTCGAATGCACTGGCAAGCATCGCGAAATACTTCTTACAGTTAAAACTTGAAATCATGATGATGATAATGAAAATTTTGTTGAAAATTTTGTACTTTTATTTAAAAAATAATAATAAGTACTTTTAGAACGAACGTTGAACAATTACGAGTATTATCTAATACCCCAACTTCAAGTTGTTCGGGCATCTGATTTCACTTCTACGTCTACTGTACTGTACTGTACTGTACCAGCCTTTTTAATAGTCCACTGCAGGACGTAGGCCTACCCACGAAGGGTGATTGGGCCATATCCACCACGCTGGCCCAGTGCGGGTTGGTGGATTCACATACGCCATCGAATTTCTTCTACGGACGTATGCAGGTTGCCTCACGATGTTTTCCTTCACCGAAAAGCCAATGATGTGAAATTCCGTACATAAGTTCCAAAGAAACTCATTGGTACGGGATTGGGATTTGAACCCACGACCTCACGATTGCAGGTCGGGTGTTACTACCTCTAGACCACCACAGCTTACGTCTTCACGGCTTCTACGTCTAGATATAAGATAATTTACCAGTTTTGCTGTTACATCGCGATTAAAGTCGAGATGTTGTTTTTATTTCTATCTATAAAATAGATTTGATATCTACGAGATACTAGACACTATTTCAAATGGTACCATCTGCTGTTAACCACTTAACATTTACTTTGTAATTTTAACTCGGACCTAAGCACTCGTTATCACGTCATATCAGATGTAAAGCCTCAGGAGTCTGGAATCATAAAACTTTATTAAACTTGAATATTCCTCTGAAATGAAGTCATTAGAGTCGTACAGCCGATTACATGGTCTGATGAGGGCTCTTTGCAAAGAACTGGCTTGTTTAATTAAGTACTCTTCATAAAGTAAAGTGACTCATCTGTGAGATGGGTGCGCGGTTATCTTAATGAATTTGGTTGGATAAAATCTGACTCGCAAGCCTGAAGGGTAATAAAATTGTTTACAATAGTCTGGTTGATTCCTTGTTTTCATCTGCTTACATGCAGTACAAAATATCTCAAAATTTACGTTTCGTTCTACCTAATTTGTAATGTAATTGGTTGGTCGAGCTACATTTTTTCGCGACAATTTTTTTAAAAGTCTGTGGGAAAACTGTTGTACATTATCCGATCCCAAACAATAGTTTTGATAAAGAACTCCTTTTACTATCAAAACACTGAAAGCTTTATCTCTGTTCATTAAATGTCTTTATTAATTATTTATTAAAATACGATTCTAACTATGCTTATCATAGTTTTAATACGTTTTATTAACTTATGCATGAATGTTTAAATTTTATTATTTTAAATATTATTTCAAAACTTATTGTTGATATTGATTCAAGTTTCTTGTTTTTAATTATTTTAATCTAGTGCAATTATAGAGAGAAGCCACCGGATTCCGAGACACAGTTTTTAATTAGCTCGGAACCGGTGGATTCAATACAATAGCATGTATATTTTATGTCCTAATAAAGATTTTTGAATTTGAATTTTCAACACAAAAGCTATTCATAATTCATCACATTTTGTAATTTTCTGTCTTCAAAAGTAAGCTCCAGAGCGCTATCAATATAAGTAATGAATAAGTATATTTATTAGCATTAGCAGATCTATAATAGTGCAATTTTCTCGAAAGTTTCATTTTCGATTTACAAATAGATATGTAGGTGAAACATCTCATTTTCCCATAACAGTTTAACTGCAATTGTGAAGAGCCTAATCTTTGTTTACCACTACAAGCTACACTCAAGCTGAGTAGAGCTGTGGGCACTAGGCAGACCACCTCAGTGCAAGCCCACGCATCTCTTGACTCAAGAGCTTGAGAACCGCTCTTGAACCGACTGCAGTCTTGGTGGTTGAGCAGTAAGTTACTTAGTTATGCCAATTTAGATTGCAGTTGGCAAACCTTTGGTTTTGCATAAGCTTTTGCTGTTATTTGAGCTTTTCATAATCACATAATTTGTCGCGCCGAAACCAAATTTTACCCGTATATTAATTATATTATTGGAAAATGCATGAGAGCATTTAGAATAAGAATCTCAAACGTAAGAAAATATATCAAAATCCTGTATAATAAAAAGATATAACTTGATCCAGTTGCGACGTTAAAGCACTTACAACAGTTTAGTATCCAGCAGTATCATTTAATTTGTGTAAGTCATTGTACATATTTATTTCGTGCCGTGATAAATACCAGACAATCAAGGCACGCCACATTCACACTTTCACAACAAACAGTCAAATGTCTCCTTGCATCCCAAGAATGCAGCTAATCCATTAACAAGCCCATAAAATATTACAGCCATTCTCTATAAAACGACAACGCACGTTCTTTATTCCCTTATCTTACTCAACGAGCCACCGTTATCCCTGGCCAGGGTTGTCAGTCCCCTGATCTTTAAGCCTCGTATCCACTAGGCTTGTTGTTGTTTGATTTGACACTGCTTGGGGACACTGCCGAGACGCTCGTGAGAGCGATCGGCTCCTCTCAGCACTCTCTGCGCCAATTCGGCCGCATTGGCCGTCTTGGCGTAGTTAACCATCCACTAGGCAACAAATATCGCGCAACGAGTGACGTTCGACATGAGTGGCAACATGCCGAGCAACACCGCAACGTGACGCGGGGCTTGTTGTTTGTTTCCTTGCACCATGCAGTTGAGTAACAAATGTAGTCAAATAGAGACGTGACGTGCCGCTTTCTTATCGATAAAATTATAAATATCGCCGCTGTATTCAACACTAGTTCCTCTGGCGACATTTCAACGACAGATAATGTTGTTATACATGTTGCGCATCAAATGTTGCCAAGTGGCATACGAGGCTTTATTTTTTCCTCCACACTGTATCAGTTCAACTTGTGAGAAAAAAACCGGACAAGTGCGAGTCAGGCTCGCACATCGAGGGTTCCGTACAAACGCGTTATTAAAATAATTAAAAACCTGTTTTAGCATGTGCCAATGAAGTTCTTTTATATGATACCTTACATGATACGATTTACTCACTTTGAATTTTGAACCCATATTTTGTGAATTTAGAGGCCCTATTTTTTGTGATTTAAATAAAAATGTACAGTTTTCAGATTTATTCCTATATGTGTACTCTGAGACAATGCTTCTCGCCAAATTTCATAGTTCTATGTCAACAGGAAGTACCCTGTAGGTTTTGATTTTTGTGAGTGCGAAATATGCGGTTTTTTACGACATAAACGGCTCTAACTTTTTTAAACGATAACTGAGAAGTTTCTCTTTTACACAACTGCAAGAGACCATAGATATACGTATACGTTTAAATTTAAACTCGATATCTTTCACGTTCCCGAGCTAAAGAGTCTTGACATACACACAGACGGACAACAAAGTGATCTTATAAGTGTTCCGTTTTTGCCGTTTGAGGTACGGAACCCTAAAAATGTTAAAATATTGGAATTAATTTATTTTTGAGACAGCATTATTCAAATGACAGGATCTCAGAACACTTCATTTGCAACTTCTCGCAGCGGTCTTCTTATAAAACCAAATAAACCGGTTAGCCAGTCCCCATATTACTGCAAACTTTGAAAACTCGATCGTGTCGAGTTCGAAGAGCGAATAGGAGTCTTTAGAAGTGCGCGTGCGCCGTTTACGATCGCAGGCTGGTGACAACCCTGCAACGAGATAAAATGTACGTGACGGACTGACAGGTCATGCTTACAGGTCAAGCAAAATAGCGCTTAGTATTCGTGGCCCAATTTGTAGTCAGACGCCGGGACAGGACTAATGAGGTTCGTGGTCTCCGTTGTCGTTTCGCGATTTAAAACCCAATTTATATGGCAGTTTCAACAAACAAACAAAGATACTTGTAACTATTTGTAACCACTTGGTAATTAACTTATTCCAAGTCACCGTTGTGACGTATAGTTGAGCTAGATGACAGCGAAAAATAGGATTGGTAAAGACCAAAATAAAGTCATGCCAAAAAAAAAACTGAATTTATGCCAGAAATTGCTATCGAAAACCAGAACCAGACATTTTTTCAGTATTACTTTAAAAACTGCCATGTGCCATTTTTTTACATAATATGTCTTATAAGTACCTACTTACTACATTACGTAATACTCATCCTGTCACGTAGTCTCACTCATAGTCACAGATCTTTTGAATGTTGTAGTAATACATTTGTAGATAAAAAAGAGATTTGAGATTTCATAAAACAAATAATCGCTTCGCCGCTGTGTCCAATTCCAATTTGTTTCTTGATTGTTTATGGATTACTATGACTAACCATGCAATTTACCGCAGAGATACTTTTTAGCAGATTGCAACATTGTATTATGCAAATAAAAGTATCCAACAGGAGCTCGTAAATTGAATACGTGCCCAAATAAGGAAGAAAGCTCGTCTGCTAGCCCGCGGCTGCGAAACAAATCTACCTGTGAATATGCATCCTAAACATCATAAAGATATCTATTTAACTTCAAAGTGTCTTAACTGGGCTTTCGGTCTATGAGTACGGGTAATTTAGTACTAAGCCTGATATATCACTCCCTATCTTAGATCAGTTTTATGTCTTGAAGCAGTACCGGTAAAATACCGGTTCATAATTTTATTAGTAGTTTTTAATGCAAAGTAATAAAAGTATACACTGTTTTATTGTAAGTAAAGTTTTGCAAGCTTAGATATGATTTATTTTAGCAAGAGAAGCACTTGCACTAAGCAGACAATTTCCCTGTTTATTATATTTCCTTGTAATCATTTTGTTTACATTTTGCAGGCGCTAACTTGACTTAAACTTTGGCCTGTGATAATCTTCCTTAAGGTGTGAACATGTGTATGACCCGCGACCTCTCCTATCGTGGTGCTAGGTGCCGTTACAAAGTGGCCAATACTACATTGTTTTATTATTTAATTCATAAGCTAAGTATTAGGTAATTTTCTTAATAGCAGTTTATCATAGAACGTAACTTTACAGTTACGTTCTATGATAAACTGCTATTAAAGCCATGAAATAAATGCAAATGTATTGCAGGCCAATTTGATTCTCGCTATTTATTCTAGCAATATTTTTTAATTACTTAGCTATGAAAGTATTTAAAAATCTAATTTGCTCTCTGAAATTATCATTCAGTACATATTTAATTAACTCACTCACTCTAATACTTACGAGTACATGTAAAGCATAGGTAGTTATTTAAAATAACTTGCACTCAGAATTTTTTTTTCGTTAGCATTAAAAATAGTACCTTCTATATTTGATTCGCAACTAAACTATTTTTTTAGTAATCTTTAGTTTTGACTCGCTGAGAGAATAACACAAAAAAGTAATATACTACTTCGAAACGCTTCACTAGTTCGCCTGCTGCTCGTTTTACGCTCTATAAAATCTAACTTTACGATCCTAAACATAAATAGGGACATGGCTATTTGTATTGATTTGCCTAATGAAAGCACAGTTATGATTATCAGTACGCATTTATGGCAATTTTTATTGGTTAGATGCTAGTAGCGCCCCCCGTTATCTTACGGGAACTATTTTATTTATTGGAAGTACGCATTATTGTTTTTTCTACTGCAAACCGTCATAAAGTCTGCGGAATAGGTTGAAAACTTTTCACTACGAGGATAGGAAATATATTTCCAATACACACATCATCATATCACGTAGATTGTAAGATATCCACTGCCGTACGTAAGCCTCCTCTAACGATTTCCAATAGACTGGTCATAATTAGATCGTCTGTCCGTAATAAAATATAATCGGTGGAGGTCCTACGCTGCTCTTAACGGCACATACCTACCTTTGCTTTCAAAATGTTTGCGTTTGACTACACACTGCCTGATGTTAAGCAGATATGCGGTCTAGGATGTAGCACGCTTACCTACAAGATACCTATTTACTCGAGATTTGAAGAGACCTACATTGTACTTTAGTGGAAAGACAGACCCAGGCAAAGCGTTTCACAAATTTTCAGTAAAAAGAAACCTTTGCTTCCCTATCGACTTATTAGTTCTCCGCGTTATGTGTCCTGCCCACTGTCACTTTTTAAATGATCAATACGTCAGGCTGTGTCCGTAATTCGACCGTCCATTAGGTCGTCTACAAATCTCCCCCTACAGAATATTTCCCAACGAGAACCTAATTATAGTTCCATAACCATTTTTAGGGTTCCGTACCTCAAAAGGAAAAAACGGAACTCTTATAGGATCACTTTGTTGTCCGTCTGTCCGTCTGTGTGTATGTCTAGACTCTTTATCTCGGGAACGCATAAAGATATCGAGTTGAAACTTAAACTGTATACGTACGAGTATATCTATGGTCTCTTGCAGTTGTGTAAAAGAAAAACTAAAAGTTAGAGCCGTTTATGTCGTAAAAAACCGCATATTTCGACGCTCACAAATATCAAAACCTACAGGGTACTTCCCGTTGGCATAGAACTATGAAATTTTAGCGAGAAGAATTTTCTTAGAGTACACATATAGGAATGAATCTGAAAACTGTACATTTTTATTTGAATCACAAAAAAATAGGGCCTAAATTCACAAAATATGGGTTGAAAATTCAAAGTGAGTAAATCATATCATGTAAGGTATATAAAAGAGCTTCATTAGCACATGCTAACACAGATTTTAAATTATTTTAATTATGTTTAATTTTTGATGTATAACGAGAAAAGGGAAAAACCTTTTTTGTCGATGGTTATAGTACCCATAGAGATTTTAACAACTTACTTCCCAATTTTGTGGAATTTTCTGGATTTGTACGGAACCCTCGGTGTGCGAGCCTGACTCGCACTTGTCCGGTTTTTTTACCTTATATGAATCATATTTAACAATTTGTATTTTGTGCTTTTTGCAGGTAAGCACAATGACTATTCCGGTCGTAATTGGGCAGATAAGGCTTGTCATCAGCGGAACTTTTTTGTGAGTAGAGAAATGAAGTTTTAAGTGAGTCCACTTTAGATATTTGTATATGTATGACTGATGTAAACTGCTCATTGAAGGTACAATATGACTCACAATTATTGTGCTGTCGAGACAAAATATTATAGAACAAAAGAAAAAAATGAATTGGGAATTAGGATTAGTAAAATGGTTTCGAGTAGGTTTAGATATCGTATATCTCTATAATCTACTGAGTCTGAATATTTCCCTGTTTTTCACTATTAAGTGGGTTTAAAAAAATCCAATCAATTACCAATAATTTAGTTATCTTATACGTGGCAATAACTTTTTCTATAGATATTGTAGGCCATTAGTATTCTACTCTCAGTGATGGATTCGTCTTACTCCTTTTCGGGAGTGAGGTTGCAGACCCGAGGATTGGGCTTTCTCACAGGATGTGCAAATACGAGAGTATGACCACGAGGACATGTATATCCTCGTGGTCATACTAGTATGACAAACTAGTATGACCACGAGGAAACACCCAAGAAAAGCTCTACTGCGGCTGGGCGCTGCGGGATACTGCCTGCAGGGAACTTTTCGTGCAACAACTCGCCCGCGAGGGTTCGTGGTACTTCCAGCACCCTCTCAGCCGGTTGGCTGGTAGCTTCTACTCTGTACGCGTAGCAAAACGATATCAAAATGAAAAGACTCTTGCCACAAATTACTTAATATATAAAATTACGTAATTTATCCGATTGTTATCAAGTATGTGGCAACAATTACCTGACAGATATTATGTCCCTGCCTAAAAAGAGTATTTATTGTCTCAAAAGATTGTAAACAACGACAGTAAAAGAACTAAAAGTAAAATAACTATTATAAGGGTTCGGAACTCTAAAATAGTACCGAGCTCCAGAGATACTTCATTTAGCTGGAGGTCTTACCCAACTGTCACTAGCTAAGGCACTGTCACACAACACTAATCATTAAACCAGCACCTGTGCTTCGAAACTCGATTGTCACTCCTTCGCTAACGTATTTAGCATCCGCCTTGCGCAGGCGTCGACGCCATCGATTTTCCATAATTTTCACCTCGAATCAACCTCGAATCGATAATTTTCACCTTATATCTATGAGAGAATTGTGTAAATGTGTGTTTAAAATATATAATTTGTTTGACAGTGGCGCCACCGGTCTAATTTAGGTGGAATGTGGTAGTTTGTTTATATTATGTGGTTTTGTTGATGCCGCGCGATAGTAGGTAGCATTATATGTGAAACCTAGGAAGATTTCGTCAGTTCCGTCCGAAGATTCTATGCAAATTGGTTAAAATATAAATATATAAAGGTGACGTCCACAAGTCACAAGTTATTCAGAGTAAAATCGAACGAAGATGATATATATACATCATTTGAAAGCTTAATACATGGGCTTCTCAAAAATATTTAATTTAGATTTTTTTAAATTTTTTTAAATGTGAAAAATAAATTGTATGAAAAATAATAACACAGCTGTGTATTTTTTCTAGTTTAGCAATAATAAAGTGCTTCTATCGTTATTTTACTTGCATTCGTAGCTAATTCTTATACACTCATCTTTTAATTTGCTAAAATTAAAAATTATAACCTGTCAGTGTGACCAGTTAGTAGGTACAATGTAACAAAAAACTGTGTCTAATAGGTAATAATGCTTCCGTTTAACAATAATGGAGGTTACTTAACTAAATACTATAAACTATAAATTAACGTAATAATGGAGGTTTGATAGAGATAAACGACCTATTGATATTTATTCATCCTAATAGATTCAAAATAAATTTTAAAAAAACGGAGGGCTCTTTTTGGTTTTAACTGATGTAATAGGCTCAAAAAAATATGAACTTTCTCGAAATGTAATGAGTGTTGTGGTTAGAATTTTTATTATTATTATACCAGCCTCCAAACACTTTGTGGACATGTCCTTTACATAATATGTAGAGTTTACATAGAGATTATCCAATTCAATTTGAATACACAGATAAGCGTGATGGCTAAAAAAAAAATATGATTAGTCCGTCAGATAGATTTATCAAAAAATATTAGATACTTATTTATTTTTCTATGGTCAATTAAACAAAACGTACTTCTTTCTTTTGTTCCTTAAACATACGCCGCGCCGATTGCTAAAAATAGTTACCGATGCACTAAACATCGACAATAAAGCGGCAACATCCAGTCGATAAACATCCTCACAACACCACATCACAAGCTAGGAAGTAATACCGGACCGGTAGCTTCCCGGCTTCCTGAAGCGATTCGAAGATATAACGCCGGACAAGTAGAATATAGTATAGATAGACGATAGATAGTAAACGTAGATTTCCTCCGTCAATTTATACAATGTTTGTAACTTGCAACTGCAAATGCTCAGGCGAGAACAGACAAGACAAACAATATCGTCTTCGCGAAATCTATAGTAGTTATTACGAATAGTGGTAGAGTAATCAAGAGTCCCAAGGAAATTAAACGAAATTTGACAATTCGGCCACGTTGTTTCACTTATCGCCACGAGATGTGCGGAAAATGGACTCACAGACGTCAATGACACGGACTCCATTGAAAAAATTAAATATAAATTGTAAAATAAATAAAAAATCTGCTGAAAGTACAGAGGTGTCAGTACCAAATTAATAACGGTGATAGAGTTGACCAGTTCCCAAAAACATATAGCGATAAAGTTGAAATACAATTCAATTTCTTCTGAAAGTACAGAGTTGGCAACACTGATACTGCGTGATCGATAAGTAAAGAAACTTGTATTAGACGCTAAGAAATTAGGCTCTACCACGATACAAATCAACAACTTTTGTAATTAGGAACCTAAATCACTTCTTGACATGGAGTTGTCTCTACAATGTACCTTATCAAATAATCTTGATCTTTGAACCACATTGGAAATGTAGATTCTCTATCTGTATTGAGTCCATGGATGTGCAAAGACGGCCGGTAAAGTCACTTGTCATCGAAAAATAAGATCCGCTTTGATGATGTCCGCCATATTGGAAGACCGACATGTGACATGAAGAGTACCTCGTTCATATTATATGGGGAGACTAGTTAGTCACTCACAATGCCCTAGTAAGCACTTGTTGTCGTCATTATGGCTTTTACTATGGGGTAAATCGTGAAATCCCGGAAAAAAATCAGCTGTTCCATATACATTTATCCAGGTTCGAAAACTTTATGTATCGAACAGCTGATTTTTACGCGATTTCAGGGTTGGCCTCGTAATTTGGTCATAACTGCATCCTAGGATTCCTAGGGTATTATGGGTGACCATTCTGTCACCCTGTGGAGTAGTTTGTATGCTGCGTTTTAGCCGGGCCGCCATTTTATGAAACATTGGCTTTAAATTTTCAGTCTCACGGCGAATCCCCGTCTTACATCCATGATTGAGTCAGATCTAGACATCTAGTTAAATCATGGCTTCAGTTGCTCGAAATTGGGGCAGCGATGTTGTCGACAGTTGCAACTTTGTTTACGATTTGCGACTGCCGACGCCGTCTGTCGGCCATCGTCCCGCGTCCAGCCAACCTGGCAACACTGGCAGGCGAACACTTTACGATTTTCGCGCGCCAATATTTACTGCGCTGCCAACCTAACGGCACAAATAGGGTTGCCATCGCGATTTATAGCACAGATTAATTTTACGTCGACGGCAAATGATTCGATTTAGGAAGTTATTAATTTTCTCTGTATATTGATGGAGTAATTAAATTGTTGACGGGATGGGTGATGAATGAGGTTTCTTCGGCTGCGTACTTTCGAAATTAATTTTATTATGTATTCGTGTATTATTACACGTTGGTATTATCGTGTGGCTCTAGAAAGCCTTTAAGGAGTTTTGATTTTATTGATATTAATGAAAAATACCTGAAAATTATTTTCATAAGAGTTACATACCTAATCCGTTTCCGACATACGAGGGGTGATCCAAAAGTAATGATAATCAATAACAAACACAATGAATAAAATAAAAAAATAAATTTATTTCTCAACATAGTCTCCTAGCAAGTCTATACATCCAGTCCATCTCTTTTCTAAACCTAAAATTCCCTTAGAAAAAAAATCTTTATCTTGACTCTCAAAAAAGTCCTCAACCGCGGCCATCACGTCGCTATCATCGTCAAATTTCTTGCCTCGGAGATGTTCCTTGAGTCGTGGAAAGAGATAAAAGTCACTGGGGGCTAGATCTGGTGAATAGGGGGGGTGATCCACCAGCTCAAAGCCCGCTTCCTGAATGGCAGCCATGGCAATTGCAGCTTTGTGAACCGGTGCGTTGTCTTGATGGAACAGCACTCCAGCCCGCAGTTTGCCTCGCCTTTTCTCCTTAATAGCCTCCCGCAATCTTCTTATTTGTTCTGCATAGTAGGAGCCTGTAATAGTGGCCCCCTTTTCCAAGTAGTCCACCATGATTATTCCTTCAGCGTCCCAAAAAACAGACGCCATAACCTTCCCTGCTGAGCTTGACACTTTGAATTTCTTCGGCGTCGGTTCATCGGATCGTTTCCATGTCATCGATTGTTGTTTTGTTTCAGGATCAAAATGGTGGATCCAGGTCTCGTCCATGGTCACAAAACGTGACAAAAAATTATCCTTGTCTGCCTGGAAATTTTCGAGATTTGCTCTTGACATGTCGACTCGTTTCTTCTTTTGCTCGTCGTTTAACATTTTCGGTACCCAACGCGCGGAGACCTTTCTCATATGCAATTCGTTCGCAAGGATTCTTTGAATGCTGCCATATGAGATCCCTGTGACCTCAGCTACATGCCTGATAGTCACTCTTCGATCTTCCAATACAACTTCTTCAACTTTTTTCACATTTTCTTCAGTGAGGGACGTCGATGGGCGTCCTTCGCGGTGTTCGTCTTCCGTCGATGGTCTTCCCAGCTTAAACTCCTTAGCCCAGCGTGCAACTGTGGAATATGGAGGAGAAGAGTCCCCTAATGTTTCCACCAAGTCGCTATGTATGTCTTTGGTAGACATTTTTTTCAAGCAGAGGTATTTAATGACAGCTCTGATTTCGTGTTTTTCCATTTTGATGTTCACTCCTTTTCAGTCCGTATTCAAATGAATGTAGCTCCCGGGAATCGTGGCCTATTTATATGATTTTTTTTTCCTGAACTAGTTGGTAATTGAGCAAGTGACTGATATTTTTTTTGTATTTTTGTGTGCAGTAGAAATAACTGATTATCATTACTATTGATGTTCACTCCTTTTCAGTCCGTATTCAAATGAATGTAGCTCCCGGGAATCGTGGCCTATTTATATGATTTTTTTTTCCTGAACTAGTTGGTAATTGAGCAAGTGACTGATATTTTTTTTGTATTTTTGTGTGCAGTAGAAATAACTGATTATCATTACTATTGGATCACCCCTCGTAAGAGTGACGTAAACAAGAGATAATTGTGCTGGATCTATTTTGGTAAATTCACTGTAGAAGAAAAGTCATAATTAAATTCACTTTTATTGTCGGCACCTAGACGCCTACTCAATGATAAACAATCGTCCTTATCCGATTAGTAGAGCTGTACAAAAAATATCAATAAGTTTACAATGCGCTTGTCATGTCAAAATATGAGAATACTCTATGAATTCCCTCACATTTTGATTTATTCATCCCCAAAGTAGTCGCAGTTACCGATCTCGGTACGTTTCCGTAGGTTTTATTGACTCTACGAAGTTCTGATAAAAAAACCCGTGCTAAAAGTAATAAAGTCGACAGTGTCAATATTTCTAAAAGCAAAAAAAGCGTTGGCGCCGTAGATTATTTCGCATAAATCAGCAGTTTCCATTAGTGGAACAAACGCTGCGCTTGCGCATGGCCTCATTTACATATTCTAGAGACCGAAAAGGCTTCAGTTCACTTTCGCTAGATCTAAAAAGGTAATTCGATTTATATGGATAATTGGTTGAAGGTCTGACTAATTTTAGACTAACATGGTGTTATGTATGGAGATATAAAGTTGACTCTTGGGCATTGACATTTTGATTAAGGTTTTTGGTCCAAGTGCTCATAAATAGATGTGATCATGTGACCATTTCACAAAAGTTTTATTAAATATATTGATTTTCATTCCTGTGACTTAATCTATATTTTAAAGTAAAAAAATATTATAAAAATTAAAAAGGATGGAGTATCAATTCGTAGAAGTTTTTGTTAAACAACAAGCCCGATTACAGAGGCGCCATCGTAATTATAATAGCTAAAAAGCATAGTTCTGTTTCTTTTTCACTTTAAGCATTCGATAGAGAGAACGCTTATTACGTTGCTATTAAATTTGCGCTGGTGCGTCTATACTCGAGCTTAGTATTTATTTACGAGTTTATGCATTACACATTTTTAGTTTTCTATGTTTGTTTAAGACCCGACATCTTCAGAGTGCTACAACTTTTGACTAGATTATTCTCAACTTTGAAATATTCGTTAAATAGTACATAATGAGAATAAAGTTCAAATCCTGTGACTCATCATCTAAATGAGTAATATTCTCGGTAACTTTTTGTACCTAACATAATTGAAGTTCTACTGGCCAATATTGGCCATGTCACCATGTTTTTCAGTCGAGAGAAAACATAACTGCGTACATCTGTTGAAAATCTGATTCACGAGGTAACCAGGCATCAAATCAAAGATAACGCAAGCCCCATTTACCCCAGGCCATAAACAAACGAAATTACAGTTCACATGGCAGCGTAAAATACAGCAATCAGATTACACGACCTGCGCAGGAGTGGTGAAAAAACTCAGTAGGTCAGTACGAATGACATTTGCCACGAGAATTAAATCATACGGCGGGACTTACGAAACTGTGGTACGAGTTTGACTGGTACTTTTTTGCGCTTTGGGCCTGTACCCCACCAAAAAAGAGGGGAGCGGAGTGCGGAGTTGGGCAGAACGTTGTACAACACGAGTATACTGCACAAATGCAAACCCATTTGCTTAAAAGCTCTGGTTTCCTAGGATAGTGGTGCCACCATAAAGCGGCCGTAATATTACAGACGTAATAAGATCTTTCTCACTTTGCAGTGTCAATTAGCGCTCTCTAGGAAACCGCACCATTTTGTCTGCTTAAACGTTCTAGTGACGTCATCCACCGCTGTATTGCGGCCGTTTTATGAAGGACACCACTATCCCAGGAAAACAGAGCTTCAGCGAGAGGCAAAACAGTTGTAAATGAAAAAAGTAAATGGCGCGAGGATGTAGCCCCTCTTCATTTACTTTTTAGTCTTCGCTAAGCAAATATGGCGTATCTGCAATAGGTTTGTGGACTACAACGCTCTGCCTAGCTCCGCTCCGTTGTGGTGGAGTCTGAGTTTTTCTGGTGAGAGGATATGGCAATTCGTCGTATGGTGGTTATAAAAATGTGGTATGTGCTCACTGGTAGCCACTGTGTGCAAGAGCCATGAAGAGGCAGGAATATGTTTTTCGGGCTCGTGGATATGTACCTGCTATGAGGTGATGTTTTTTATGTAGATACGCGGTATTCGTGGTGGATTAGATAGAAAGAGCTTTAGTAATATAACATTTCTGAACTACAATAAATAAATAAATAAATATTAGGGGACATCTTACATACGGTCTCTGACCCCAAACTAAGCAAAGCTTGTGATATGGTTGCCAGAGACTGATATACTACATATACATATTTTTAAATACATACTTATAAAGATAGTAGGTACTATCTATATAAGTATGTATTTAAATAACATAACACCCAACAATCACTGAAAGTTAACATTGTGGGAAAACCTGCATGTCTGACAGTTCACCATGTTCTTGAATTATATGTGAAACCTGCTTAGCAGTAGGTATAATGTGCTGTATCAGCCTTAGCAGTGTTGAACATAGGCCTATTCTGGAAAGGCGATAGGGCCTTATGTTGCAAGACACTTTTGATGATCGGTGGATCATGATCACCGTCTAATTCCAATATTTTTTCTTCACCGATTTGCTATAATCCCTAAACGATACTCAAGCAAGAGTGAACCACAGTTTAGTGACGAGTACATATTATGTCTCAATATGATCTATTCTTATTGCTATTACGAAACGAGCAACACATGAAGCGCAAACGCTTTGCTGATTATTATCAATCAATTGCAATATCGCTCGCCGTCTCTACTTAATCTCTTCATTAGCAAGAAGTCCTTGTTACAACACTGTATTGTGTCCACTTGTCACACGTCGTTTCATCATTAGCATACTGAGATTCCTGGCTGTCAAGTTAGGATTAATATATCATCTCGGTTGACGTCGGCTGGATCGACCGGTCAGGTGGATTAACAACTAGTTCCTGATTGAAATCGTTTAGGTATGACTGATGTTGCAAGGCTGGATTAAGGTGCCGTTGTTTTAATAGAAAAAGGTAATTGTTTTATTAAGTTCTTCATCAGTATTCATTGCTCTTGAGTTGGGGTGTCTGTTTTAATAGGATCTTCTTCGAAGAGTATGCTCAGGAATTGCCCACGTTAACTAATGTTGGACAACCTTTTTAGGGTTCCATACCCAAAGGGTAAAAACGGGACTCTATTACTAAGACTCCGCTGTCCGTCCGTCTGTCTCTCTGTCGCCAGGCTGTATCTCATGAACCGTAATAACTAGAGAGTTGAAATTTTCACACGTGACGTATTTCTGTTGCCAACAAATATAACATATAACAACAAATACTAAAAACAGAAAAAAATAAATATTTAAGAACAAACATGTTTTTTTTTGCAGAGGGGCTACCTTACGGTACGGAACCCTTCACGCGCGAGTCTGAAAGAACATGTTGATTACGTTGTTATTGGTTGTACGGTGGATATTCTCCGAGTGATCTCCGTTTTGATTCCACGTTTCTTATATAAACAGCTCAGATGTTGACTACTCTGAAGTGTCATTCCTGTCATTTGTTCCCTGTTCCAAACAGGCACATAATCTACTGTTGTTTTACTCTGAAACTCTGAAGAAGATACCGCCATAATTGTAAACGACATCATTATAGTGCCTGAACTTTTTGAATCTTTCGAAAGCAGCATCATCAACCTTGAACTTTCTGAGCGCAGCCTTTATCATCATCATTAGTAGTGGTCACGCAATGATTCAATATCGCATTTTTATTATTCGCATTACACGTATTTCTAATTAGACCTAGGGAGCCAACGCTCTTTATTACCAAACATTGTTATATTTGTTACTATTATTATAGGTCCTGTAAAATTGTAGATCCCGGTTGTGTTAACCGTTTAGCCATGTCAGAGGCCTTTCGGCGGCCTAAAGACTCTGACACCAAGGCTTGCCACCTGGCCTATACGAACTTACTTACTTACTATTATTATTTCATATTCATCATGATCCACATTAAAAACGTCACCATGAAGTCATTCTTCCTATACTTCAGTTCCACTTGCTCTAGAATGCAACAACCGGAATACGGATGTTAGCATAACTTTTTCTTTTCTCCAACATGCAAAATATCGATCGTCGTCAAGTGGACACTTGCTGAAAACCAAAAGCTGTTATGTGATGTAACGAGGACCACTGACAAGCACCGACAAGTGATATTTCGTCGGCCATTCATTGTAACCGAGCCGTGTTATGTAACTCAATGATATTTAACTTGTTTAATAACTAGTTTCTGGCGGTTTCGCTTCATCGGAGTCGATAGCCAGTTTTGGGACCAAGGCTCACACCTACCGGAGTATGAGTACTATTAAGTACTTTGCTTGCCTTGGCAAGTATCGTAGACTATTTGGGTGGTAGCTTAGTATTTGTCTTGCACTGCTGTTTCTTTTTCTATTGTGTTGTAGGCCGTACCGTATTGAAATGATTTGAATAGTCTGCAGATGAACCTGTGATCACTTTGAACTTCGAAGCCTTTGAAGGTAAAGGGAATGCTCTATAAACTCACTCCCACAAAAGCGAAGAGTTTATAAGCCGCGCGATTAATGTTAAAATACATTCTTAGGAAGTCCAACGAGTTTCACACCAAAATGTGAATGGAATTCTGTCTGCGATTCTATTCCCAGTGATTCCAAATATCTATAGGAAAAAGATTTAGTGGAGCCCTAGATTATGTTATATCTGAATATATTCGACGTTGTAAAGGCTTGAGATGAAGTCAGCTGCAATGATGTATGAATACTATTAAAACTTAACTGAAAACAAACACTACAAAATTGCACATTCTGATTCTTCCAACCTGCTGTCTGTTTACGACCGAAAGGTCAAAAACCAATTTCTGAGACAGTCGTAAAGATTTATTTTATTTGGCCACGAATTGAATGGGTTTCTCATGAGAATGTTGACGTAATTCTGTTGTTTGCACTGCCATGTTTACTTTGATAATGTTATGTGTGGTCGTAAATTTGTTAGGTTATTTGCATAAATATAATAATCTCTCTTTTCGTGTCGTGCATGTTTGTATCTGCGTCGTATTCGTAGCGTTTGAAAGAGTATCGGTCTTCTTTCACGTTGATCCAATAATCGTGAATGTTCATAATGATATAATCTGAAGATTTTCAAAGTCAGAGTGAATAGGTACCTTCTAAGTCTGAGTATCTTCATCATCTTCGGCCATAACGTCGCTAACAATTAGTGGAGTTGGTGGTCAAGCGCGGAGTAATTCACTTTAAAAATAATAATCAAAGAGTCTTATTACTGGATTGAATATTTTTAATGTTTTGCTTTGAGTCTTTAGATTCCGCATATAAATGCATTGCCCGAAGTCTCAAAAGTACTCGTAGGTACTATCAGTATAAATAACATCCGAATTGTTTGGCGGCAAATTAACTTTACTAAAGTGTCAATTCACGTGTGAAATAATATCAGTACTGGAAAACGGCAATCATTCAGGTCATATAACATACTCACTTACTCAGTGTAAAGAAAACCATTTATACCTACAGGCAGGTGTCAACGCATATCAGCTTTCAATGAAACCACAAACTCGGTTGCTTGATCGCTTGTGTGTTAACTGAGTGACCGGCCCTAGTGGTATCGCTTTTCAGAAAGACATTGATGTGGGTCGAAAATGTAAGAAGGCTCAGTTGGAAATTTATCCCGCAGTAACTCATTCAATTTGGGACCAATATTGGATGGAAGCATCGAAATTGTACAGCTTAGGATATCCAAGTCCATTCACAAAGTTTTCCAATTAAAAGTTGATTGAAGACTTTATTGAGACTACATGATGTCTTTTTTTGGGAGTTCCACCAATCCGCACGTCCTATGACTGATATAAATATGATCATGATTGAATAAAATAGTGATACGGAAAATATTTAAGTCCACATAGTACTGAGTAAAGAATAAAATGACAATACAGCAAATTGCCAATGAGGAGAGATATTTACGGCCAAGATTTTCATGGTTTCCCAGCTCATAGTGTAGTGAACGAAGTGATGCGTAGAGCCTCCTATCCTTCCCTGTAGAACACCTCAATACAAAACAAAACCTATCTCGCAATCACAGCCTTCGCAATAAGTTACAATAACCAGAATTACCGTCAACTAATACCTCGATCGAGTATTAGCATATCTTAGTATATCCAAGGGTAATCTGAGAGGCTGTCAAGTGTAGATTTGTCAAGCCAGCAGGTAGAACTTGCGCAAGTGTACTTACTCATACTTATTGGAAAATTTAAATTCTAAGACAAGTGTCTGCGTACGATGTTTTGATACGTTTAAATGTTGACTTGCAGCGGTAGCAATGAACTCTTTCGCAACTTAATTACGTGCTTTAAATTAGTTGTTAAGAGTGTTTCGAGTAAAAAATTGTTTTAGTGCCCCGTAGAAATTTATCTTTAGAGAAAGTTCTAAGCACAGTCCAATATTTTCTCTTAAATAGTTGAAAGGATCATTAATCTCTTAATATAGCCTAAAATTAACTGAGGAGAAGAGGGTCCTTTCCTCTCTCTTGATTTTGCTGATTCCGACGGATCCATAGTATTCCCGCATTTATGTACAAGCGTGATACATGAATTACAAAAAAAATAATACACTCACTTACTCACAGGCTTGTCTTTTTATCTTAGTGGCTGAGTCAGCTTCTTACAGTTTTCATTAACCACTACAAACCTAAATATTTTGTTTTTTAGTCTTAATACCTGGTAAGAGTTCTCATAAAGATTGTCTCCTAATCAATATGTTCTATTGTTTTGTTCACCGTTTTAGCCATGTCAGAAGCCTTCAGACGGCTTAAAAACTTGACACCACCTTTCATTGTTGTTGATATCTCTAAACCAATTTTCTAACTATTTTTTTGAGACGTTTGGAGTTGAGACTTTGGGTCCGTGGGGGCCGGGAGCTCATCTCGTTTTCAAAAGTCTTTCTGAGCGTCTGGTGGACGCGACGCGTGACCAAAATGCTGGTGTTTATTTGGCTCAACGTATAAGCATTGCCATTCAGCGTGGCAATGCTGCCAGCATGCTGGGCACGCTGCCAACTGGCAGTGGGCTTGAGCACTTGGATTATCTTTAGACCTTCAAGGGTCTGTGGATGATCCAATTGCTTTCTATGTAGTATTGTCATTAATAAAAAAAAAATTCTGACCAATTTTTTTTTCATTCCAGGTACGTCATCATTGGCATCATCCATTCAAGAGTACCGGGTCACCATAAATTGTCACCAGTCCTGCCCTCGTATAATTTTAAATTTTAAAATTCCGTTCCACATCTCTAGAAAGGCTACGTGAACCGCCTTATTTGCCGTAAAGGATCATAAATTTAGCAAACCGTGTGAAATTACCAAACCGGAGATACGAGATACGGCAGACATTGTCTTTTGGCGTTTATTTATCAACGTTTTTATGAGACCTCCCGGCTGGAAGTGTGTTGACCCGGCCTGTAAACGTACTTGTTGAAGTTTTGACTGTTGGAGCTTTTAAAGTAATTTATGACAATGTGTTATGATTATGATCATAATATGTTTGCAACTGTGCAACTTTGAAGTTGTGGTTATTAGACAGATTTGAAGGTGAACGGATGACCTCATTAAGACAGCAGGATCGCTGAATTCGACCCGCTTGATGATTATCTTATTGGAGATCTATTGGGAAGCCAGTCCAGCAGGAATAATACCTCTAACAGCGATGAAAGGCTTTGTAGAACTAACAAATAAGTATACAGATTGTATTGTTCATATTGTTAAAATTTTCAGCTTCCCTATCAGAAAATATCAATCCATGTCATCTTCGTTTCTTATTATGAAAACTACGACGAAAAAAAGGAACGGGTAGTATTTTTCCCGGCGCTATGATTTTTTTCACTAATAGCTGTCATTACGACCTTTTTCCTTACGACGACAGTATTAGAATATCTTTAAGGGAAAGGTTCTAGAACTTATCTAGGTACCCCATCTGTCGTAGCCAGATCATAAAACGTCGAGATACAAATCAAGTGTCTCTATGTTTAGAACGTTGCAATGATGTAGAGCGGCGCAGGCGCAGCGTAGGCAAATGCCCGCTAATTGCACCCTCGGGCTAAGCTGCATGAAAAAACGTAGATTGTTTCCGTTGGATGGATTTCTACGGAAACTATGACGTCATACACGTCGTACGTCATGGATTAGAATTTTAGTTTTTTTTCGCGCTTACATAAAGTAATATCCAGTAGATGCGGTTCGGGAATAGTTTTCTTCGCCAAGGGTAGGTCTATGTTCAGCAGTGGACTATCAAAAGCCGGTACAATTTCCTTTATAAAAGTAATCTCAGTTCTAAGGATTTTAGAGCATTCAGAAAAATGTGTTCCCTGTGACTTGAGTCACTGATTTATCTGGATGTTACTGTTATATACTTGAAACTCGGAAATCACAATAAATCTTAAATAAACCAAAAAAACCGGACAAGTGCGAGTCAGGCTCGCACATCGAGGGTTCCGTACAAACGCATTGTTAAAATAATTAAAAACCTGTTTTAGCATGTGCTAATGAAATTCTTTTATACCTTACATGATACGATTTACTCATTTTGAACGTTGAACACATATTTTGTGAATTTTGAGGCCCTATTTTTTTGTTATTTAAATAAAAATATACAGTTTTCAGATTTATTTCTATATGTGTACTCTGAGACAATGCTTCTAGCCAAGTTTCATAGTTCTATGTCAACGGGAAGTACCTTGTAGGTTTTGATTTTTGAGAGTGTCGAAATATGCGGTTTTTTACGACATAAACGGCTCTAACTTTTTTATACGATAACTGAGAAGTTTTTCTTTTACGCGACTGCAAGAGACTATAGATATACGTACACAGTTTAAATTTCAACTCGATATCTTTACGCGTTCCCGAGATAAAGCGTATTGACATACACACAGACGGACAGACGGACAACAAAGTGATCCTATAAGGGTTCCGTTTTTTCCGTTTGAGGTACGGAACCCTAAAAAGAATCTTAAAGCATATGGATGCATATCTTAATGACATTGATGACCCATTATACGGGTAGGTAGGTATTTCTGACTCGCGTGTACATCGCGTGGATATCGTAGAATATGTCCGTCGTCTAAATAAAACAACACCTTTTACTTGAACGTAAATAACTAATATGCTACAACGTGAACTCACACGTGTTTCCCAGAACCCGGGTCATTTCGGCCATGATTACCATGGATACATTCCCGGTAATTCCTTTAATAATCTTCCCCATTCTTCCTTGATACACCGACTTATTACCGTTTTGGTCCTTCGCTCGTACGTGACCGAAATGTTGAACAAATAAAAAACGAGATGGGAACGTAATGACAATGGGTTACGAATTACGAAAATTGTTTCATAAGTCATTACGCTGGTAATTTAGATGCGATTGACATCACTTTATTTTTTGTTTTCTTTTAACGGTTTCTGTAACGTCTTGGACGTTAATTCATATTAGGCGGTCGACAATATAAATAAACACTAAAATGCTGATTGCTTAATTTTAAAAGAAAACAATGTTGATACGCATGTAGGTAGACAGTAGAGACCATAACTGTGTGAACATCGTGTAATATTTCATAGAAACTCATGCACTGTAAAGAAATTTGTATATGTCGATTTATAAACATTACACAGACGTCCCAAGTTCTAATACAGGTACATAACTGCCGTAGACCTGCTCAAAATCGAAGTGGAAAACATTCACAAAAATACTCAGGATAGCGATGGGTGTATCAGAAGCTAAGTTATTAAGCTATTTCAGGTTGCTACTACGCCAACAAAGATAAATAGATTAGATTCATAAGTACCAAAGAGACCCAAATCATGATACCCAAAAATTCTCAATATATATTCGAGTAATACCAAGTAAATCTCGTTCAAGTAACCTGCCATAATATTTCACTTTCATGTTCGTTCTGGTTTCGCGCAATCGCAATTAAAACAAGTTACGCTCGTTTTTTCTCCCAGAGCGCATAATCTCGGAAATACTAGACGTAAGTAATGACAACACTGGTGTTCAGGCGCTAGCCAATCTCTGCAACGATTAGCTAAAGCCTGACGAAAGTTCGGTTAGCACAGCCGCCTCACGACCAATGGTTAGGTTCGTGCGACGCCTGACTAACCCACCGACGCAACCGTGGAAGTCCACTACCGTCGCCGTAACGCCTGGCTATACTGTGATAGCAAGCGAAGCTAGGACATGGATTATTCCATCGGCCGTTCGGTCGTCGCGGGGACCTACTCTCTACTCCCCGCCCGCCTCTCTAACTCGTCGTCCCCTGCGCTGCAGGCCTCTGTATGGGCTCCGTCTGGATCCTCGAAGGTCCGACGGCCGGTCGTCTAGTTGACCTGACTGCTGGCGAAGGTGGACCCCTCTAGACTCCGGGTGCAGCCGCCCGAAGGTTCTCGCCACTGCACCCCTCTTATTGTGAATCAAACAACTGTTACATTGCGATTGATTTTATTACATGCTTAACTACTATATATACTACAGTCTCTTACATCTAATTGGTCTTGAAGTAAGCCTAATTTGATGACCGTGCATATTTGTGTGCCGATGCCTCGCCTGGATGGTTGACGATGAATCTGGGTCGCGACTCTGCAGATTCCGCCGGCTGACGCTATCCGCTATACGGCCCAGTATCGACACGCTGAGCTAAGCATGTTCTTTATGGACATTCTGGGGTCTCTCCGGGACGGTCTTCAGTTGGTCCAGCTCCAACACCTCTGCCTTCGTTCCGCTGGAACCGTTGCTACGGTCCTTCCTGCTGGTTGATGGCGTGGATGGGATGCTACTGGTCTCGAACCCCTGGTTGTCGTGGCTGGTTGGCTGCCCGATCTGCCCGGCTTCTCTTCGTGGTTGCCGAGTGCGTCGTCGCATTGTGACCAACATGCACTGCGCCACCTGAATCGTTCTGGTCGGGCACCTAGTCTCCGTATGGTTGGTGAAGAGTTGCTCAACAATGCAATTTTCTTTTAATTGCATGTTCTTCACCACTCCAGGAAAACAATAAAATTATAGAGCCTATGAAAGCATGTCTTGAAACCTTGGTTGATCTCAAAATATTGCTCCTTGATTCCCTCTATCTCCATCTTGATCTTCTTTCTTCTCTCTTCTTTCTTGCTGCCCCTCATCCCTTGCCCTACTCCTGATCTAAACCCTCACACTTAGCTGATTATCTCTCCTTGGATCAGTATTTCTGCACCTTCTCAAGTACCTGGTGATTCCCGCTTGTGGGAGGCCAGGTCCCGAATTGCTACTGTCCGCGGCAACTAAGTGCTATTTATGAGTACTTCAACGTGCAACGAACGTAGCGCTTGTTGATTACGCTAGCCCGAGGTACGTCAAAGTTAGTCTGTCAGTTTCAAGTCAACGGTACGGCGTCGTCCCCTGCGCTGCAGGCCTCTGGATGGGCTCCGTCTGGATCCTCGATGGTCCGACGACCGGTCGCCTAGACGACCTGACTGCTGGCGATGGTAGACCCTTGACTCCGAGTGCAGCCGCCCGAAGGTACTCGCCACTGCACCCATCTAGACTCCGAGTGCAGCCGCCCGAAGGTTCTCGCCACTGCACCCCTCTTGTTGTGAATCGAACAACCGTTAGGTTGTGATTGATTTTATTACATGCTTAACTACTATATATACTACAGTCTCTTACATCTAATTGGTCTTGAAGTAAGCCTAATTTGATGACCGTGCATATTTGTGTGCCGATGCCTCGCCTGGATGGTTGACGATGAATCTGGGTCGCGACTCTGCAGATTCCGCCGGCTGACGCTATCCGCTATACGGCCCAGTATCGACACGCTGAGCTAAGCATGTTCTTTATGGACAACTGGCGTAAGTGCCTCTCTAGACTATGCTACAAAATCGAGTGCCGGAGTTCAATTTTTGAACTGATAGAAACTGAAAAACTGACTTTCTCAAATTGCATACTTCTCTATCCCGTACGAACTAAAACAGAATTTCGATACTCGCCCTTACTCTTTGACCAGTTACGTGTAGGTACAAAAATATAGCTCCGCCGCCCGGTGCGGTAGTTTCAAGAAAAACATTTTCATATGAAATATAGCCAAGATGAGACCATAATTTGCACTATAAAAAAGTTGTCTGATCTAATGCAAAGCTTGTAACTCCAGATTCCTTAACTCTACAAATCCTTACTCCACAAACTCTGCAGCTTATTCAATAATATTATATGTAACTTGGACATTTGATCTTTATCTTAAGATTGCCTGAAAGCGTTCGATTTCAATGATAAGGTCGCTATTTATTAGATGTATCTAAGGTTTTTATAACATCTGAAGTAATTTATTAGATGTATCTAAGGATTTTTAGGTTTTTATAACATCTCAAGTAATTAAGAAAGAATTTACTCGTGTATTTATTAATCTATCTATCTGTTTACCAATTGGCCTGATAAATAACGTATGTGACATAGCGTAGTATGAAAAAGCAGTCAGTAATGTTTATGACTACATAGGAGTAATACTTACGGGAAACCATTACACTTCTGCAACTACCGGCATAAAGTACTATGTGCAAAAATTAACTACCCATGAGAAGTAGGAAGGAATAAAACTTTAGAAATGGCGGTAGAATCTGCTCTAATTGCCTATTAAACCTGCCCAATACACGAAAACTAATATCGTAGACTTTTCACGAACTTGCTTTACTGTGACATGTAAAATAATTTCTCCACTATCCATCCATCAACTATATGTCCACTGCAGGACATAAGTCCCCTCTATGGATTCCCAATAGGCTAAGAGATATAATAATAGGCTACATGGTTGTTCTTGACTCGATTGTATCGTATGTTACCCGATTACTCCATAATTTATAAGCCGATTTTAATAATTATTTTCTTAGTCCCATGAAATTGCACTCAACCAATTTCTATAAAAATTTAATGGGACTATTTCTGAAAATCAACAGTAAAAAACTAAAAAAAATGTTCGTGAAATTTCAACAATAGTTTAAAAATATTTCAACAATGGAAGTTGTGCCATTTTTGGCTAAAAATAAATATCTAACGTTTTAAAAATACTGCTCTATATATTGCAGTTGTCCTGACGCGACGGAACCTCAAACCGTTATTAGACCCGTCACCCTGTTTACGACTTCATTACATAAATAAAAAACATAATCGCACCGTAACAGTCACAGATTAATCTACAGTTTCTGTAGCAACAAGCGGCATTGTTTGCAAAATTGCAATTTGTTCAGATGTGCGTTTACGCTACATTTAGAGCTTTCTTCAACACAATAGCTGAGAAATGGGTTGTCACAATAATAGCTGGCTAATTACGCAACTTATGTAATTAAATGTTATTACTTGCTTCGCTGCGGTCTTAAAAATAATGTTCTCTCAAGCTATTGCTAGGTAAAAAGCAGTTAAATGGAGTACGTAAAAGAATAAACATGTTGTGATAAACGATATTTAATTTACTATATTTTATGTGTATATTCTTTTTAACATTGTCTTACTATTTTTCTTCTAGGTGTTTGTTTTGTAAATTTTTTTTAGAGTAGTGTATTGAGAAAATAATTTTATATCAAAGGATTGCTCTAATGTTGACTTTAGTTTCGACCGTATCCTTTTTAGTAGACTTGTCTTTCTTTGTACCTGTCCAAATCTGATTTCCTTTCAATTAAAGAAAGGTTCCATAACGTTTTGAGGTAACAAACACCTAAAAATGTCATAATAATGTTATCATCCTTTATTACTATGTCTGTTACTTCAAGTTTTCCCTCTTCTCCCTTAGATACTAATATATACGATGTACTATTAGTGAGCATGCTCTACTGCTTGCATGTGGTCTTTATTATGCACTATGGCCATAATTAGGGTCAGGGCCACGTTACAGTCACGGCCATCGGGTAATGTGGCCCAAATTACCCGACCCTATTGAATAACATTGTTGTACTTCCGTCATTCGTTTTGTCAAAAAATAGACCTTTATAAGTAGGAATTCTTAAAGGTATGATTCATCTCTAAAGCGAGTTGAATCAAAATGCAGATGATCGCGGCGTAGCATAGTAAATATTATTATTTGTATACTAGCTACCCGCCCCAGCTTCGCACAGGTGTATTAAACATATAAACCTTCCTTCTTGAATCACTCTATTTAAAACAATAAATCAAAATTCGTTGCGTGGTTTTAAAGATATAAGCATACATAGGGACAGACAGACACAGACAGCGGGAAGCGACTTTGTTTTATATTAAGTAGTGATATTACATTAGCATTCATTTTCATAAAAATAACTTGTTGGATATCCAAAAAGATTTATGTCATTTCCATTGCTTATTCTAGTCGATAAGTCAAATAAAACAATATAGTTCGTTGAAACATGAGGTGGACAGATGACCTGAGGTAGTGTTGGATGCAAGCCGCTTCCAACCGGTTTTATTAGAGATTTATAGAGGCGGCCTATATCCAGCAGTGGACGACGGACGTCCTGTATGTATGGCTGAAACGGACAAACGTAGGCACTATGGCCTTCTTCTCCATCTTTTAATAATCTCGTTGTTTATGAAAAACTAGCTGACCCGGCAAACTTCGTTTCATGATATCTTTATAAGTTAATTATTTTTTTATTTATAAATTATAGCCTATATATTATTATGATGCATTATTATTGCCAAGTTTCATCTCAATTTGTTAAGTAGTTTTTGCGTGAAAGAGTAATAAACATCCGTACATACAAACATCCGCGTTTATAATATTAGTAGGATGTTAAAATTACCCACATGTTTAAATTTAAATAAATGTGTTTGAATTTTGAAGTCTCATGTACAATATTTAAGTTATAGTGAGAATTAGCCTTACTTCATCTCAATTACGAAAAGAGTAAAGTGAAGCTGCAGGCAAAAAATGCCCACACGCTTACAAACTTTCACATTTATATGATTAGTGTGATTTTCTAATCACTAATATGACCACTATTTAGAAACATGTACTTTCCTACCGAATATGATGAGCTTGCCTTTTAACATAAATATAAACCTACTTTTTCTTTAATTTCTCAATGGCAACAATTTTTATTACATCCTAAAACTCATGACTTGTTTAGATATAAAGGTAATAAAATATTGGGAGTTTGCATTTCGTATTAGCGTTAATTAAATGTAGTAACCAGTTTTTTTGCTTCCGGTATTCCACGTAGAATATTTATTTAAAGGTCCTATTATTGGACAAAATTGTCACGTAAGCCTTTTTGTAAAAAATGTGTACTGTTGTACAAACAAATTCTGCAAGCCTGCAAAGCTCATTTAAGAATTTGATTTTGACAATGAAAGTTGTGATGTCAGAAACGTTCAATTTATGTAATTTGGCCATTTCGTTAAGTGAATGGTAATATTTTTTACATAGTAGGTTTATAAAGTACATTTTATGTAATATAATTTGATCATAAATAAAATAATGTCCAAACAAAACTCGTGGCAAAAATAATATAATTTGTCACCGGCCTAAAGTGAAACTAGCACTTACAAACTAAATTAAAATTCAATGCCATCCATACTAGATCACTTTTACCTAATTAATTACATAGTTGAGAACAATTTTATGGTTTTCGACAAAACTCTATTGACTCTCAAATATATTATTTTATCCTTAATTTGTAGTAATTATACAAATTAGACAACTGGTCGTATTTTTTAAATTAATTGTAGGTATGTTTTGGCAAGTTTTGTTCTTGTTTAGTTATAGCGGATGTAGGCTTTAATTGACTAACTAGTTTATAAATTATTGATTTTTATATGAGCTACTGAACTATATTTCCGGCAATTCTATTTTTAAACAAACGTCGTTTTTTTTCGTCTTTCCTCGTTGGGGGCATTTGGTTTCGTGCGGTCGGCGCATTTGCAAACGTCGTTTTAGTGAAAAGGGATGTACAAACAAAGTTGAGTAACACATCTATAGAATACCTATAGGGTACAAGATATACAATTATTTATATTATTACGTCGACATCGCGTTTTAAAAACTGCCAGCGCCATCTAGTGTGCTGTTTGTGATATTGAATTGTGTTTTATTTGTAACCTGTTTGATTGGGGATTTTTTGACAATTTGTTTCAATGGGACTTAGAACTTGGAATTTATCCTGTTCATAACCATGAAAAGATCTTCCGAGAATCCATTAGGATGCGAATTGTACATCCTCGTTTTTAAGAACTGTTATAAACTCTTTTATATCCTCCTCCCTTGTATCTCTCTTTAATATCTATTCAGTTTTATATTTCTTTTAGTTTTAAATACCATTAGGTATTTGTAATAGCTACCTATTTCTTCACATTAAGACATATATTTTAAAAGGACTAAAATTCTTTAGGTTTGGTATTGAACTGAATTTTTTGAGATCGTAGACTGGTTTTGTGTCCACATTTATTACATTTTTACACTTAGGTACTACTTTATACAGAGTGTTGCTTTGTAAACTTTGTAAAGTGCAGGGGCTATCAGAGGTGTATTTATATTCATCATTATAACTCATACCTACTATGGGACCTCCCGAGTAAATAAAAAAAAAAACGGCCTATCCATATTTTGTCAATGATCTCTCGGTGTGAAATAGAACTGATGTTTTTATTTTAAATTTTTTGTAGGTGGTCATATAGTAAAAGTTGTTAATGATATGAGAATATAAAGAATACAGATACACCTCTGACAGTCCCTGCTCTTTTCGAAATAACATTTCATATATTTTCGATAGTTTTATTTATATTCGCATTTTCCTGTAAGTAAATAAGCAGGCGCCAATGACTATACTTTTAAGGTTAATCTTTATTCTGAGAACAGTTATTTCGATGATGGTCTCCAATGGCATTTGAATAATAATATATCATTGACTCACAGAATTCGTAATGTCGAACTAAAATTAGCATTTTTTGCACGCAATGTACTGAGTCAATCAAGGACTTACTACCTTTGTTTGTGTGCATTTTGTAGTAGTCAAAGACATAAATAGTTTAAAAAATATATTTTAGATTTTTTATTTGCCAGATTCAGGAGCTTGATCGATCAATCGATTGATCGTTGTATTTGCCATATCTAAGTACCTATTTAGTTAGTTATATCCTCAAAGAATTACGACATGTTTTTAACGTATTCAATTCAATCGCTCAAAACAATAAAGGGCTCCTTCAATTTATATCCAATACATCCGTAATTGTTAAATAACTCGAATCGTACTTAACTCGTTGGTTCTGATTAACTTTTACATTACGACGCCATTACTGTTTAATTTATTACTTTTTTGAGCACGAACTCCTTAAAAAGTCATTTCGAATTTCGAACGCGGAGAATCTTGGCGGCAACAAAATGACCAGAGACGACTGCAAAATTACCGTCGCCGCGTACCGTGTAAATGCGTATTTGCCTAGTGGGTCAAGAATGCGTGATTCAGTTTCTTCTATTTCCAACATAAAGCGAAAATCTTTGAAGCATGTTTGCCTATCCCAAGCTTTCAATATTCATAACGGGCCCGCCATTGTTTCCCGCCTTTTGAAACGTCACGTATTCGGCGCCATCTTGAAAGGGACGTGCTTCTCACCCATCCATTTTCTATAGAGCCCTAAACTACGACAGAGTGATCGTATTTCGCATACGGATAGTGACGATGACAGGTCTGCTTACACCGGTATTCTGCATGACCCAAAGAAAATTATGAATGTACAACGCATTGAAATTGGTGGTTTGTGGCTACCCGTGCGGTAGCGGTGTACACTTCAAATTATTTTTTAAACGATGACTTATGTGGGCCGTTGTCGGCAAGCATACGCTTAGGAATGCCTCGAATAAATGGCTATTAATAATAAGCATTTAAAGGATTAAAAATAAGCCTCACCCCAGTTAATGTGATTTACGAGCCAGTTGTGAGTTTTACTGGTCACCATAAATAATACTTAACAATCATGAACACTGAGATAAGGTCATAAAGAAACAGTAACGCCGCAAAACTTGTTCGACGTAACTTCTTTCATGTAAATCTTTTAATTTACTCGCTGTATAGTGATTTATATGACCAATTTGAGGTGTTCGATGTAAAACTGATTTTCGTAAAGATATGACACAATGGCGCCTGCACATTAAAAAATCAAATAAAACCAGTGATATATCGTTGACTCACGTGACACAAATCCAATTTGGCTGATGATGAAGGAGGAGGATCACAGTTATTTTTAGCCATTTTCAATTTATTTTGTACAAAATCTAGTAACGTCAAGTCAGTCATAAATCTTCGTCAGTTTTTAACTTTTGTTATAACTATCTTTAGCTGTGCTAACTACATATTCGGCAGATTCAGACCATTTTATAAAATGCTGCAATAGAAGTCGATATCACGCCATTGATAAAAGAAAAGTTATGCTACTCATCAAAATTTAAATTGAGAGCAAACTTTTTTAAACGTCTTTACAATTAAGACAGATTATAAAATGATCACAGGTAATCAATTTAATTAAATTTCTGTTATAAAAATGCCATTATAATAATGTCTGCGATAATTTGGAAAGCGATCGAATTATGCAACGACGGGCCCTCATTTCCACGCTTTAGCACCTTGAAATTTCTAATATCGCAAAAATTCGCGGTTATGTAAAAATTCGCCATAACTCATTACGAAATAATAAATCTTCTGTCTTGCGAATATTCTCGCCACTCTCTATTTAATCTCTTCGAAAAAATTCTGTTTCAAAAGTTTAGTGACTGAAATAACAAATATTACAATAATATTTGAAATTTCTGCGGTTTTGTTGCTTAAACCACGCAGCTGCACCAGCTTGATTATTT
Source organism: Hypomecis punctinalis (assembly GCA_949316475.1). Lineage (NCBI taxonomy): Eukaryota > Metazoa > Arthropoda > Insecta > Lepidoptera > Geometridae > Hypomecis > Hypomecis punctinalis. The sequence goes on from OX438803.1 coordinate 23,696,859, forward strand.
ATTTATTTTCACTGACTTATACTTCATGTAAAAAACCTTCTAAAATGTGATCAAATAAAGGAACTTACGAAAAACATGCATGTAAAAATGAATACTCGGATGCTAAGGATGTTGAGCTTTATGATTTGAAGCAAGTAATTTCCAGTCTGAGTCAACAAATAAGGCTTAATTAGATCTAGAACAAGATGGAAGCATTTGTTCTATTTAGGGCAAGATGAAATACAATAATTTCATAACAAACATGTGCGCTCCGTAAATATAATTCTCGAAACTGAATCACAACTTCTGTAACTCGACCTCAAAACGATTCCGTGAAAAACAATACTCACCAGTTTATTTTCAATATTCATATGATATGACAACCCTGTTTACGAAATGCGTAAGAAACAACACGGGCTAAGAATATCCGATGCGTGTTGAGCTTGAGCCAGTTAGAAGAAAAAAAATTAAAATTTACAAAATCGCTGATACTAGGTGACAGGACTGGAACTGGCCAGTTAGAGGATAAAAAAAATTACAAAATCTCTGATAGAGCCCATTTCACGAAAGAAGTCTCGCAGATGCAGCAGCACAATCACATGGACAGTCCGATCGTCTAAGGTTATAACTAGGAATGGAACTGTCCAGTTAACGGAAATAAAATTTACATAATCTCTGATACTAGGTGACAGGACTGGAACTGGTCACTTTCGATCGGAGAATCGTGGAAGTTGAACCAATCAAACCGTTTTCTCAGTGATTCAAATAAAATTCCAAATCCGAAATTTAATTGACTCTTCTCTGATTTTTGACAAGCTGGATCTAACAGTTAGCGCGCTCTGGCGGCAATTAAAAAAACGCAAACCCTCATAGTAGCCATGGATATTGTAGCACGCGCGAATCGCTCATTTCACGACAGGTGCCTTATGCAATTTTAAAAAAGCTGCACGAACGGTATAGGACAGGCTGCAATAATTTGTTGCAGCGCAGGTTTCAATAGAAAAAGTCCGGTGCCACATGCCAACCCATTAAAATACTCGCCCGCGTCCCAGCTCTATTTACAGAAATAATAGACCTCATAACGAACATTTACACTTTTTGCAGGCTCAGACCGGCTGAAATATAATTTTTTATAGGCATGCCAGATTTAATTGTGTTTATAAAAAGCTACTTGGCAAGAGCCATGGAGAATCCTAATTGCTTAAAACAACTTTAAATGTTACCATTTTATGAGTAAGAAATCGCTCTTATAAAATGCCGCGCATGTCTAAAACATAAATACTATATATAATTCTAAATAAATTAAGTTCTTTTTCTATAAAATCCGAAAAGAATTGATTTCGAAACCGACGCATGAGAAAAATGAACAACAAAAAAACAGAAGAACAGAAGAACAGGTTTTCCGATAAAGATTATCGAGTCCGACGCGTCCAATATCGACTCCAATTTTTCATTCGTGGCCCTTAAAAAGGAGATAAAAGCAGGGTTTGTAGGTAATGAGAAGGCAGGATGAATCGTTTGTCACTTCTGCGTATCGTTGCGTACGTAACTATGGTTGCCAGTTGAGATTCATCTGGTTTATTTCGAATGTTCATACTAAGATCTGCAAACTGTCTAGAAATTACTATTATTTTTTTCATTAATTTAATTTGAATAATAGAAGTAACATTTTGTATGAGGTACCTATTATTTAAAATTATTAACCAGATAATTGACAACTTTTTAAAATGTCAATAAAAAATGTTTTCCCATCTGACAACCCTCATAACGACGCATTGTTGCCAATGGATTCACCTGCAATTTCTTAATTTAGACCTTGTTAACCAATTTTGCTTTTTGCTTTGGAATTTCAAGAATTGAAGATGTGTTGCAGTGAAGATCCGTTGATATTTTGAAACTTGTATTGTTAATACAACATCAATAATGATCGGCACGTGTTGTTTTTGCGATGTAACAAGCTGGGTTGACAGGTGTGGTCGATCGGTAATTCGGTAGACCTCGACATTTATAATTTATCTTATTATACGTAATTATATTTGCTTATTGTATAGTGTTATACTATACAACACTGTACTGTACTGTTCTAATTTGTATCTCTGTACTGTTATAATAGTTTATACTATCTATGTAATAATTATATCTAATAATTAGTGTATACGACCTTAACCATAACATAATTATGTATTTTACATGTAAAGTATAATTTGTTTTTTTTTTATGTAAAGTATCATATATATTTGAAACTATAATAACAAACATAAATACATAAATTTTAAAATCAACACCTTCACTTTACTGTTGTCGGTTCAAAGAATAGTCTGAATTGTGTACGTATACTACATTCTCCTTATCCATTGAGTCGTCCGTCTCCGTCGTACACGTTACACATTGCCTAGTAAATGAGCGAGAGGAAAACTACCGCCCGAGATACAGTTTAAACTAGTTCGGGAGGTAGGGTGAATCTTGGTTAGTTACAAAGCAGAAAAAACGAATACCTAGAATAAATGTCTTAACTTTTTAAGTAATGTTTGTATTATGACTAATATCTAATCAATGTATCTATCAATGTACTTGTTCGTTTTATGAAAATAAATAAATTGAAATTGAAATTGAAATTGATCTTAAGACATCGGATCATTTAAAAAAATCTCGGACTGGTGTGAACGTAATTATGTTGGGGGAATAGTTTATTATAGCAGATGACACAGTTAAAGAAATCAGATATATGTATAATAAATAGGTATATCTTAGAGTTATAAGAAATACTTCCGCTGCTAGGGCTGTGACATATGGTTGTCATAATGACTGTGTTTAATTTGTTTAATTTATTCTACTGATTAGTTTAGAAAATAAATATCATCGAGGTATATGTAGAACTTGTGAGAAAGACTTGAGGCATTCGAGATGTGGTGTTGGAGAAGGATGGACAAAATCAGCTGGACAGAAAAGAAAACAAACTAAGAAGTGCTAGATAGACATTGTCAAGGAAAAAAGGAAACATATCATTAATCGAAAACAGAAAAGGAAAGATGTTTGGTCACCTTGTACGACATGACGATCTAATTAAAATCATAATAGAAGGAAAGAGAGGTAGAGGAAGACCACGCAGAGTATTTCTAGACCAAATTAAAAAAAAGCAGGCGTCATGTCGTACGGGGAGGTAAAAACTCTAGCAGAAGACCGCGAGACTTGGAAGGTGCTCCACCGACAAGAGCCTTGCTCTTAAATGATGATGATGATGATATGTAGAACTACTATTGCATTATGGAACCTGCAAAAGCTTCTGATTTTAAAACAACTATCCTGATAACGTTCTGCTTAAGATTATCCTTAATGATAAGAAAGTCGGTTAAATTAATGAGGTAGGTATATTGCTGATTTTAATGATTGCGTTTTTATAAAGATCTATAAATACGTATCCGCGGTATGATCAAAACGTTGTTGATAAAGATAATTTCTAAAACTGACTAATTGTTAAAAGCTTTTTATTTTACGAGCTATTTGAAAACCATAAAATACAATTTTGTTTATAATCTTAAAAGATTACACAGATTAAAAGTGAAATTGGCATGACTAGTGAGAGCAGTCATAGTCATAGCGCTCCTCAAAGAAATCAGGAGTTATAAAACTTTCAATTCTATTAATATCTTGTTAAAGTTGTTAATCATTCGCCGGCGAGCGATCAATCATAAAGTCCTATTATAATTACCGAGTTTTATTAATAATAACTACTTTGCGAAGGCCACTGGTTTGTCGCGACGGAGCGAAGAAAGTTGGCGATAATGTCATCGGTTTTATTAATCTTTCGATACTTATTGACAGATTTATGAAGTGACAGGTGAGAGCTCACCTTACAGGTCGCATTAAGTACATATCTAAAATCAAGATGGCGAAGTCTCCGTATCTGCAGTACACATAAACAGTGCATAGTGAGACTGCGCATGTTGTTTCTTTTCTTCGGCTAATCATTCAAAATTCGACTTTCGCACAGGTTTTTACTTATAACGACTGTGATGCTTTCTTGTAGGTATTTCATCCATTATTCTCTGTCTGTAAAGGCAAGTCTACATTAGACATGTTACCCTGTGGCAAAAAATGTTACACTGCATAACAAGTTCGGTACAGAAGTTAACCAAGACTCGTAACATAACTCCGTAACTTGGGACACTTCAACTCTCTTCTCTGACGCTCGTCAGACAGAAAAACAGCCCTATTCTGAGAGTTTCCTCCATTTCCTCAGGAAGAAGAAAAAAGGTACAGAACGTATGTACATTGCACCAAGCTATTGACTACAGTGCACGCGTCGTTTTGATTTCTCTATACTCATTCTATGATATCAATACTATATTTACCTACCAGTATTAGGTTCTTGCGCCCCGTTTAGTTGGAATATCCGCATTTCGCCCAAATTAAAACAATGTTATAGCGACTATGTTCTAAATTGAGATAAGTACAGTCATTAGCTAAATTGATACACTTCACCATACTAGCTTATTTCCTAATCCCATTGTAAATTGTGTTCTGAATTTCTGGAGCCTTCAAACAATCGAGCTTACCAACTAAGTAGCAACGAGCAACCCGGTGTTGTCGACAATAAATTAGAATTTCTCTAAGGCCGTTGTAGTGATTAATCAGTATTAGTGTGGGATCAAAGACGCCGAGACACTTTCGCTATTCTGTCGGTAAATTGTATCGCCCACCGGCTGGTAAGCTATGAACTGCGTATGCGCATGGTATGGGTATCGGACTTTAGAAAATTTTGCTATGTACTTCGGACTAATGTTGCATTTAGTGTATAGTTAGTATAGAAATTGAAATTTATTTACATAACTTAAAAATGACAATGTTGCATTGATAAAATATGTGAGATATTTTGCGACTACAGAATTTTGATAGCGAATTTGGGATTTTATAATAGTCCTTACTTTAGTACCGTTTTGTAGAAGTACCTTACTGTAGCACGGACTGTGACCAGTGCGTATGCGCATGATACGGGTATCTGATTTAGCACGGACTGTGACCAGTGCGTATGTTCATGATCATATGCAATGTATCTACATCTGCTAATGTTGCACTGATAAATAAAGTTTTACAAAAATATTATTTATCATCATCATTAATTTTTTTTTATTAAATACCATGAGATGAGACTACATCATTTTGGAGGGGAGTTGGTAATTAATTGACTCTCAACGTAATATGTATGGACATCTGCTTTTTTGGCGTCCAGCGCTTTACTCTGACATCGCCGAAATGACCTCATCATTATCCCAACTCGCAATCTTTGGGGGATTCCAGCGCGGTTCCTCCGGCATCACCAAATTAATGTATTGTAATATTTATATTTCTATCTACTTTCTTTTTTTCCTGACAGAGCGGTGCAAGTGTACCCCCTTTCGCCCCCCCTGTACCTGACACAATATGACTACACATAACTGCTAGCAAATGTACCATGTAATGCCATATGCCATCAGCTCATAAGTACCTGACGAATGATAAATGACAGTCCTAATTGAATTCCCTTATAGCATCCAAGTACTCGTAATGAGCAATTGACCCCTAGCCCCAGATTACGGCGAGTATTTTTAGATTGGACTAAATGGGTTCGTCCTCAGACAATGGGAGCCAAGGTTACATCCAGCTGCATCGCATTATCCTATTGAACCTCGTTGCAATGACATACATTGTTCGGTGAGTCAGCGATTGTTTTAGAATTGAGTACGGTGGCATTTTATGGTGGAGACAAAATGAGGAAAATAAGGTTTAGTCATGGATTTATAGTATACAAAATCCTTGGGTTTAGTATTTTTGTGCTAGGATTTTTATTTTATTTTGGCGTCGTATGCACGGTATGCATTATCCATTTGCTAATAAATGAAATTATAGTTTCTTGAAATTCTATACTGGGTGTAAATATTATATCGTATGCATATACTCATCATTATGACTAACGTTTACTGTGGGACTATCCCAGATATCCCGAAAATAAATTAGCTGATGTTTCGTAGATTTTTTTAAAAATCGCCGAACTCTTTTTATGGAACAGGCGATTTCGAGGGTTTCGCACTTAGTTTCTTTAATATGTGGGTGACATGCTCTACGAGTCCATGAAAAGAAAAACCAACCGAACTTTTAGAAATACTACTACTAGCGCCATCTTTCATTCATGAAATCCCGAGATCTAGACACTTAGACTAGAACGATTTAAAAGGATGAAAAAAAAAACCAGTCCAGTTATTCTTAGCTTCATTCATAACTCATGCTGGTCACAAGAACAGGGTCGTCCCAGCACATCAGAAATAAATGAAACAAACGCAAATCGAGAAGTCGGAGTTATCGATTAAAAAAAAAATACAAACCAAGACAAGTTACACCATCTCCGAAACAGGATCGATCCATTGAGTCGACGAACAAAACGAGACAAAATCGACACAACTCGTCGATCAAGACGAGAAAATATGTAGTCTCAATCTGGTATTCATAGGTGAGGGTGGGGTAGTTTTGGACATCATAGTTATGGAAAAACTTGAGAGTAACGTAACAAGATGTGACTGTGTTCGAGGAGTAACATCGATAAATCATTGCAAGAGTAATTTATTATTTTGATGATTATTATAAACCAGTTTTAATATAGAGTTAACCAAGAACTCGAGTTGGTTTGATACATATTGATGTCTGTTTCATACATTTTGTCGATTCTCAGTTGTACCTAATTTTGTATGGAGCAGTAAAAATATTAAGTAATAGTACTTGAGTAGTAAAAATTAGTTGAAGGGTTTCATAATTAAATTGCTGGGGGCCGTCTTACAAGAATGATAAAACAAATTTTGGAGTTTTGTTCCAACTTCTTTTAAAATGCGTAACTTATTTATATTTCTTATTCACACATGTTAAAACTGCCCCATCCTCCTCTATTATCACTACTATGGCATTAACCTTATTGAAGACAATGGACAATTACTCCCTGTGCTAATGACCGGTTGAAGCGACAAAAGAAACCTATCAGCGATACAAACCCTGGATAATATTCCGACACACCTTATTCTGAATGCCATAAGGTGTCTTTTAGTATCTAGCTTAATTACAACACGACCAACTTATCTGTACAGTTGAATAGAAGAGATGGAATCGCAATTTCTAAACAAAGCTAATGGCGTTCGATGGACAAACTTACCGTCTTCTTTTCGCCAATTGCAGAATAAGTTGGCAATTTCCTAGCTAGAAAGTGAAGTAGTTCTCAGCGATTGTGTGTGGAAAGCGAGTGTTCGAAGGAAAATGTATTTCACTAAGTGAAAACTCGTGGTAATCGTTATGTGGAATTATGTGATTGTTTGTGCTATTGTATCGCTTAATCGATTTACTATATTGTCATTGCAGTTTGATTTGATATGCTATAAACAAACAATCGGCATTTTTTGTAATGTATTGGAAACTTGCTTCTTATCGGCGATAGATTTGTCAACAAAGTTGCATTATTAGAGAGTGAATTGTGTATATTGACTGGTCCAGTTGTTTTTCTTGAACATGAAGTACAAGGCATTTATTTCAATAGTAGATAAACGGACTATAAATATTATCTAACAAGCCACAGTTTCTAAACTACTTACTTTGTCTTGTTACTTTGACTCGCTAAACAATCATTGTACTAAAATCGTACGTAGAATAATTATTTTTTTGCAAAAAAACAGCATGACCGACCACCCGTGTACAGAATTCGCGAATATTTCGCACGGATCGATGTAGCATTTTTCACATTATTGTTGATTTATCAAAAATGGCTCAGCCGATTTCGATAAAATTTAAATGGGACCAATTTCAAAGTGTATTCTTCCCAATAAAAAAGAATTATTGAAATCGGATCACTACAAAAAAAGTAAAAAAGTGATGCGTGGTAATACATTAAAAAAAATATATATATACGCGTCGAATTGTATACCTCCTCCGGTGGTTCGTCGGTCAAAAACCAAAGTTACCGACATAGCCCAGCGGATTGGCTGAAGTTGAAATGGTTGCGGGCAGGGCATAGTACGGAGTACTGATGACTATCAAGACTGCAGCATCAGGCTGGATGCAAGCCACTTCCAATTGGTCTTATTGGAGATCCATAAGGGAGGCCTATGTCCAGCAATGAACGTCATATGGGTGATGGACGGATGTACTAAAATCAAATATATACTTGAAATTCTTCGCTACATGAACCATTAAGCACAAATAATTATCAGGAACACATAACTGCAATCAGGAAAGTTTCACTACCTAACATTCAAATTGTAGGACGTAAATAAATCAGAGCCTATCAAGAATCAAAACTAGTGCCAAGGTGAAATACCAGATTGTCAAACTTGAACAATCAAATAATATCACAAATCATTGGCCCGAAACGAATTTATGACATTGCTATCAAACAGCAGTCAGCAATGTTTATAGGTATTTGATTAGCATAATAATGATAAGGTAGTAGACAAGTTATGACCATTGTACGGCCTTGTAAGATTGAGTGAGAGGATTTGTCAAACTAGTGTAACATTTTTACAAATGCTAAATAACAGAGGCATAGTAGAAGCAGAAGTAGTTGAAGATAACTTAGATATTCCTACTTCTAGAGTTTATATTCGCATGACAAAAGTTTGTTGGTGTCTCAATTTCGAGAACTTTGCGCCTTGCGGTCCTATCAGATGTCATTGTGTGATTATGTGCTGTGTCCGCCTAGTTGTAGATACTTAGATAGTTATAATATCCACTGAATTGGACATGGGAAATAGTAGGGATGGCGAAAGACATCCACCTACTATACGGACAGGTGGCTGAATAAAATCGTAAGTATCAGTTCACTGGATATCCCTGTGCTTCTTCCAATCATCCCTATGGAAAATGTTTAAATAGAGATACATATACAATAGGGGACGTCTTATAGCTGACGTGAATATGCTTTTGTAGTGTCGCATGTGAAGTAACGGGTCATCATTTATTTGAAAAAAGTTACTTAATTGAAGTTTTGTTTTGATTTTAATACTGCAATAGCCAAGCTTACACATCACGAGTACTAAGTGGAATCTCAGACATCTTAACCGTTTTAGTTGCTTGTTTGGTTACAAAACATTGGTGATTTATGAAGTAGCATCTAAATTAATGAATTGATATTTCATGATTCATATAACAAGAATACCATGACGGTAAAAGCTACACCGGGAAATTGCGACCCGAAAGAGTAAGATTGACCATGTGAAAGAGGATATGAGTCAGAACTGTAACGATGAGATGAGAGCTGCTTTTAAAGAAGAAAGCTTCCTGATCCCACTTCTGTAACAGGATAGGGTCATATGACGAGGAAAAGGAAATCTGTTTTTTTCGTCATATACACATACACAAGACATACAAATACAAAACATCTTTGCCATAGATTCAGTATAAAACAACGTGAGAAGGACAACTGAGATATTATGGTGTACAGAAGAGTTTATATACGGTACCAAAATCAACCCTAGAAATAAGTTAGAATCTGCCTCCATGGCAAACAGCAAAACAAGATAGATGCCCACATCCAAAGAGATAAATAAAGTGATAGATGACGATAATTAAATAATAGCCAGGCTATCGTATTATAAAGTAACAGCAGTTATTATATTACATTACATATCCATCAGACTGAAAGTCTTTGAGAGTACGCGACTTGATTATAGCTCTCGAGCTTGACATTGGCTAGCTAACCCTCATTCTCATTTTCCTCCTCTCTCGATTCATTCATAAACTTATTATGAAATTCGTAAATTGAGTCACTTCTACCAATAACTTCTCTAGAAAATTGCATATTGAATTTCATTAAAATATTTAACTCTACATGAATGAACTCATTATAGTTGCCATAAATTGACATTATGTCCTGGTTAACATATTTTTGTATTGCTTAATATTTATCAATTTGTGTGGTAACTGTCTTGCTGGTCTTAACTGGTCTATTACACTTGCATTCTTTGGATTCTGTCGTTAAATCAAAACAAATAATTCAAGATCATTGGTATAAAGTTCCTCAAGTAAAGAATGGAAGTTTATTTCTTTCATTTTAATCTAAACCTTTATTTTTTACTCCTGTACTATGAAGTACATGTTTTTGCGTCAGGGGTTATTTCGTGAAATATTGTTGTCAGGGGTATTTAAATCTTTGTTGATTTATAACTTGTTATTATATTTCTGGTAAGTACATAAATCACGAAACACAAAGTTAACCAACCAACCATTACAAGGGGCCAAACATATTTTTTCTCGTTTATTTTCCCATTCATTCGTATAATCTAACCGTACATTGACACGGTCGGTCAAGCAGGTTCCACTTCCTCGTTATATAAAGCTTTGATAAAAACCGCACATAATTCGCGTGTTATTTAATTTCCGATGGCATTAATTAACTCTTGCATCACCAGATTGTCTTTTGAAATGTCTCATCTTTAAAAAGCTGTCAAATTCGAAAGTCCTCGATAACCGTCAACGTCTCACTAATTTTATCATGAATGCATGACGCATCGCAAGCTGTCAACATTTTGAAGTCCTCAAGAAAGTCTTTCGGTGTTTGCTTAATCTCAATTTTCTGCGATAAAAAACGAACTGATGTACCATTTACATTTCTCGCTTTATAATCTGTCTGCGAGTCAGCCAGTCTAAATAGACGCGCATAAAAAAGAGAGATCTGTCAGAATGTGGTCGACGTCTCAATTGGATCGGCGCGATATTGCGCTAAATGGTCCATCATTAGGCGGCCGCTTCTTGCGCGCGCGCATCCCCGCCACAATGGCCTCATGAGCCACAATTGAGATGTAAACGATAGTTTTGACCGCGGAATCATCTGCAATTTAGAAACACGATTTAAATCCGAACATACCGAGTACACTCTTATTCTCCTATTACCTAACATTCACGTTATTTATTGCTCTATCCGACTCTTTGATAATCTTGAAGTTAATAACGCGCATTGTTTTCGGAAGACTGTCTAAAAATAAACATTTTACACAAATTGTTAGAAAGTGAAATGAACTTACAATTAACCGCTTTTAAAGGGTTTCTCGTAAATCTTGATAATGAAAATGCCCACTGACTCAGGGCGGTCGATTTTGAAAGGTAAACGAGCTATATTTTCCGCGGGAGAGAGTTCGATTTTGCTTGGAGCGGGTTCGGAAGATAAGTCATTGGAAAGTGAAATGGGGCCGCACCTGCTTGACGGTGCTTTCTTTGCGTCTCGGTGTACTTTTTGCTTCAGTGAGAGTGGTCTAGATCCGATAATTGTGTCGGTAGCGATTCCGTGACAAGTTCGGAACGCCCTCCCAGAGTGCATCGAACTTTGCACCACCGGACTCGGAACCATTCATCTTTCTACACTGAATGTGAAAGAAATAACCGCGGTGGTCACGTTTTTTTATTATTTGCTTGATCTAGTAATTTATAGCTTCCTAGCATGACATCAATTAACACATTTGATGATGATAAGCAACCAACGCCATTACCGCATTACCCTTAGATCTGAAACCATTACCTTTTAAAGATTTAGAAGACTTCTTTGCGCTGTAGTTGTGATATTTTCTAGACACTTTGTAGTTCTTACTTTCGACTTCGGGATATAGGATGCGCACCACGAAATAATTATTTCTTTCGACGTTTCAGAACGAGACAGAGTTTTAGCGAGGTACAATCTGTCACTTTTTCACACGTCGAAAAGAGTTGTTTTCGTGGTCTCATGATAAGCTAGCTGGGCATTCTGAAAACCAACAATATTTTTAAACGATATTCCCTGTATAAATTACCTGTGTGACATTTGTGACGTCTAGGAACCTAATAAAAGAAGTGATTCTTACAATGCTCACAGATTATTCTCTAGCAAAATTCTAATTTCATTTTTTACATTAATTTTCTTTGGAAAATTTCGAAACGTGTACGCATAGCGCATACTTATGTCGCTACCTTTAAAAGGTGTCTGGCCATACGGTGTTACGTTATCATGTACTGCCACCTATTCTGTGCTTCTGCTTTCCAAACCTGTTGAATCAACATTGAATACTGCTTACAGCTACCATCTGATCTCTAAAATTAATGAGGGAGCCACGACTGTATATTCCTAACCAAACTAACAGCCGTCGTACAATCAATTTGGTTCCCTCAATCAGCCATCCGTATTTAAGTGAGTCGATGTGTAAAATTCATTTGTATTATAATTTAATCTGTGCCAGAGTTAATGATGCGAAAATTAGAAAACTTAATTTATATGTACATATTATGCTCGTATTGTAGTAAGTTATTTACGTGTGTGTGAGTGAATGAAATGCCCGAGTTTCAGAGCGTGAAATGCATTAAATTGATGCAACAATCATTCCTAATTAGCCTGATTCTTTTCAACAATTCTGTAACACGTTAAGTCATTTAGATTCATATAACAAAGCACTAACATCTACTTAAGTGTGCAAAAATAGTTTCTATCTGTACATCAAACTCTCCCTATAAACTCTTTCATAACTTTTTTGTACAAAATAATGTCTGGTAATTCTGTTACGATTAAACAGCTAAGCTAATATTGACGAAGCTTCTGATATGGATAGTAAATGAGAAACAACATCGCACAGCGTGTTTTTGACATTTTCCGGTCTTTCTGTAGGAAAAGCGGAAAATTAATCCGAAACCTAGATTAGACAATTCTAAACTAGCTAGTTCTATGTCCCATATTCGTATATCATAATTATTTTTTGCAAAAAATGGCATGATCCACCGTGTACAGAATTCGCGAATAGTTTGCACGGATCAATGTAACATTTTACACATTATTGTTGATTTCTCCAGAATGGCTCTGCCGATTTAAATAAAATTTAAATGGGACCAACTTCGAAGTATATTCTTTCCAATAAAAAAAATATCGAAATCGGACTACTAAGTAAAAAATGATGCGGGGTTATTTTCTGCTCAATACATATACAAATATAAATACATAAAAAAATTATATACGCGTCGAATTGAGTGCCTCCTCCGTATCGTCAGTCAAAAAGAAATAAGTGTTCTAAACTTGAGGTGTCTTTAAAAAATTATACAATGTAATATATTGTAAACATGTCTAAAAAGATAATTTATATAGTGCCATAATAATAAATAATACTTAATCAAGCTTTCAACAATTTTCGTCCTCTTCTAGTTATTAGCATAATTATGTACATAACTTAATACATAAAATTTGATGTAAGTTTCGTTCTTTTGTTATTTTTTTATTTCGAATAGGTTCGCGTTGACTACACACTGCCTGATGTTAAGCAGATGTGCGGTCTAGGGTGTAGCACGCTTACCTAGAAGATACCTATTTACTCGGAATTTGAAGACACCCACGTTGTACTTTAACGGGAAGACAGACCCAGGCAAAGCGTTCCACATTCCGGCTGTTCGTATGAGGAATGAGGATCTTATACATCGTTCTTAAATAAGTATACAGGGTTATTCCTAATCAATTAGCATCCTTCTAGTGGCTTATTCTGTACATCAAAACTAACTTTTGTCCTGCGACTTTTATCAAAACTCAAAAAAAACAGCTGTTCCATACATTTTGTCGCGGGTGAACGATATTTTTCTATTGAACAACAACATTTTTTTTTTGTTTTGACAAAAGTCGCAGAACAAAAGTTGTTAGTTTTTATGCACAGAAAAAGCCCCTAAAAGGATGCTAATTGATTACAAATAACCCTATATATGCGTCTATGATGTTTTTGCAGAGTATTTTATAACATGAATATGATCTTATTGGAATTGCAATATAATTGTGCATATTTTACAAAAGACCAGATTATAATTTATTAAAGACGACATCTACTTTATTTAGCTTACGTTGTTTTCACTAAAATGTTGTTTTCGACCGTATCTCTTTTTATCGAAAGTGATTGTGAGCTGAAACGTTGAAAAGTCATTATTACATAGTTATTTAGCCACTAGATTTTGTCAGTGTTTTTGTCAATCGCCGGATTTTGGTGTCAATAGAAACAAATAGAAAGTAAGCACTTTTGTCGAGCTACCACCGTTTTGCCGTCGCCATTGTCGCTTGTGTACTTTTCCTGTTATCTTCGAAATGGTAATCAATTGTCACTTTGCATTTCTATAAAGAATACAGAATTTTATGATACCATGGAATGGAATATGATAGCGGTACATTTATTGATTAACACAATGGCTACTACTAACAAGGCCTAATAAAACGTTGTTCATTTCGTAAAATATTTGATAGGATGAGCGAATAAAGTTCTGAAGTAAAATCAATCAAATGTTCAAAATCGCTACATGACTATTCTTCAATTTATCATAAAAATATTCGAATTCTATTAAAATTATTAGCACTTAAGACTCATTTTTTTAAGTTTAACTTTACAGATTTAAACTTACTGAAAATATGGCCTTATCTTTTATTGCTATCTGCAGAAGAATAATACCTTAGAACTATTAAAAAAGTTAGTCCTAAAGCTTTAAAAATTGAGCTTTAAATCATCTTAAGTTATCATTGACGAAATTAAGGCAACATCTCAGTAACCACGAAAAAAGCTGAAGTTAAAGAATCTAAAACAAAATAATAGACTTAGAGCAAGACATTACTTTCAAAATATAAATGAAACATTAACCACAAAACGTAGCCTACCGCATTTACATACAAAGTCGACGTAAGGTCCAAATTTGGCGTCGTCGATTAGGCTGCAGCACATAAAGTATAAGGTAATCCAGACCTACCTAATATGTTAGAGAAACACTATAAAATACACTTTTTCTTATTAATTTTGTCGAATTTCTCAAATCTAAACGGGTGAACCGATATTAATTCAGTTTTAGTATAAAATTAAAAACTGACTTGACTGAGTGTTTTAAATGTTCTTACAGTACTGTAACTGTACCAGCCTTTTTAATAGTCCACTGCAAGACTTAGGCCTACCCACGAAGAGTGTTTGGGCCATATCCACCACGCTGGCCCAGTGCGGGTTGGTGGATTCACATACGCCATCGAATTTCTTCTATGGACGTATGCAGGTACCCTCACGATGTTTTCCTTCACCGAAAAGCCAGTGGTGTGAAATTCCGTACATAAATTCCAAAGAACTCATTGGTACGGGACCGGGGATTTGAACCCACGACCTCACGATTGTAAGGCGGGTGTCACTACCTCTAGACCACCACGGTTCTTACAGTGATTTGAGGTAATTTGGCGTAATTACCTAAATGTAGTCTATATTTTGAACGTTTGAAATAAAGTACCTAGGTACCGTACTTCTTTGGTTTTTGTACATCTTAGTTTGAGTGCAAGACCAGCCGAGATGCAGTTAAAACAAAACTAACTAATATAGAATAGTTGGTATAGCCTATTATTTCTTTTTTTTAAATATGTTAAGCATAGATGCATTTTGGGGTGTAGCACGCTTACCTTACCATTTCTTCAGTCGGGTTTTGAAGACACCTACGTTGTACATATACCTACCTTAGTTTCAGGCATACAATTTAACATTATCATCCGAGCCATAGCTTTCCTCAGTTGCAAATGCCACCCGCGGTCACCCATGCGAAGACTGACTGGGCTGAACGTTGCTAATTTTGGTGATCGCTGACAGACATCTAGTCAATTAAGCGCTACATAATAATGTGAGTAATCTTTATATTCAAAATAAATTGCCCTAAGTTATAACCATATAGAAAAGACAGTCCAAACAAGTTCGCGTCGCCTTCCGCGGCTTTCGCCAGCCTGCCAGCTGTGCACTACCGATTGCAGATGCGATTAATCGAGCTCGCCCTACGGCCGCGAGACGCGGCGGCGCCCGCGCCGCGCGACGAAAGTGCAAGTCCCCCAGTTCCCACGACCCCCCTTCCGCGACCTCCATCTGCCGGGCGACTTGTGAAACTATCGATTATCGTAATTGGGGTTGCCAGGTGCGATATGAACATCTTCTCTATTGATATTAAGAAATCTATCATCAATCCATCAGCCGTAGGATATCCACTGCTGCACATAGGCCCTTCCCATGGATATCCAAGCCTGCATCCAGCGCGTTCCAGCGGACTTAATTACATCGTCAGTCTACCTAGTAGCTAAGAAATTGGTTTTGCTAAATCGATTCCGTTTTTTTTATCGGACACACATCTATAGCCTAAAGTTAAAGTTGACAGATAAAGTACAAAGCTTTTAAGATTTTATTAATTTATTCTACTGTGCTGTATCTATCACTAACCATTTGGTAGTAATTAAAGATTGTGTGTTAGTGTTAGTGTATAGGTGCGTGTTAATTTTTTCTGCTCTGCACCCTAACACCTCAAGGTTTATAATGATGTTAGATTTGGTATATAAGCTGAAACTATAAAAACATTCGTCTACTTTTAACGAAACTTAAATATTTTAATCTAGGACGTCCTCAATACTTATAGGTGCGTAGATATTATGTCTAGTTAGAGGCCCTAGAGGTCCTAAAATTATTTTTGGATCACTCACTGACTAGATTTTTTTTTTGGCCATGCAGTGTTGAGACTTTGACCGGGCAACACTAAACAATCCGAATTATTTATACTTTCGGAAAGTAAACGAGCGGTCGCAAGCGATCTGATAGTGAGCGCCGCCGACTCCTTGTTTGGATTGCTCGACTGGTATTGATGAAATCGCGCGGGACACGATGCCGATGGTAGGTCAGGAGACTTGTCTATGAAATTGTTATGTTTTAGAAAATGTTACCGTAAATCAAAACGAAATCGGTATTGCTTCAACATTTGTAGCCTTTCCCATCCTATTGCTTTGTATTGTCGTTATCGTCATGATCTTGCGCAGCCTTCTCGATCCCATAATTGGGAGCTCTTCTTACCACAAAAAAATATTTAAAAATCAACACTTCTGAGGGCAAAATCTGACTTCACCCTTCATAATTATTTTTTCAAAAAATAGCATGACCGACTTCAGCCTTGTACAGAATTCGCGCATATTTCGCACGGATCGATGTAGCATTTTTAACATTATTGTTGATTTATCAAAAATGGCTCAGCCGATTTCGATAAAATTTAAATTTGATCAACTTCGAAGTATACTCTTTCCAATAATAAAATAATTATTGAAATCGGATTACTACGTAAAAAGTTATGCGGCGGACAAAACGGAGGCATCCGTTTCGTCCGCCAGAAATGACAGAATCTAACATCTGACTCGAGCCGTTGCAAACCAATGCAGTATTTTTCTTTGTTTTTCTTTTCGTCTCTCAGGATATCTCGCACGACACCTCTGGTTCGTCTGTGACAGACTTACACGACGTGTGTTTTTATCATAATCGGCTAGAATCGCCCTATTGCTGGGGGTAGAAGGAGTCCTACACCTACTCTACTCCCTACCTACTCTCTTGTGCTATTGTTCCCATTTGGCAAATTTAATCCATGCATGAACTACTAAATTATGTTTATTTAGATATCGACGTCACGATCTTAATTTTCAATCACTTAATGTATTAAGGTGTAAATTTGTAGGTATCTCTGTGAGGACAGTTCATCTTCATTCTATATTATCGAACTTGGAAGTTCCAATGTTATTAACTCAGATAAAGCTCAGTCAACTATAATAAATCATAAAGAAGTAAATCACTAGTCTATTCTTCCAAGAATTAGTCATAATACGCTCATAATGTACGTCCAAATTGTCACATAAAAATATCAAATAATGTCTCATAAAAATAATCTCTTATCTTAAACATTTCAACCTCTCAAAGGTAATCAACTAATCGCAGCTAAATCACTGAAATCTGAAGCTAAATCACAATTAAACAGTGTAACTAATTAAGAAGGCAATAAATATGGAATAAAAGATGGATGGAGTGATACGCCGCTGTAATGTTGCTTTACGTCGTGTTAGCCGACGCATAAATTATTATATTATACTTGGAGTTTTCTAAACGCTGGTGTTAAGGTACAAGCGCAAGCGATTCTATTTTTTTCCAAGACAGACACAGGATCACCAATCTTGACAGCTAAATAATTATGAAGCAAACATTTAAAACAAATGAATCAATAGTAATTAACGTCAAAAGTTCTTGCAGATACTGTGTGCAGATATCATTTTATCTTTCGCTATATTTTGTCCTCGATATTAGCCTAACTTTGATAATTTTATTTATTTTAGCATGCCCTGTAATATCATTTTGGATTTTGTCTGACTAATATGCACATTTACAATATTCAGGTATGCTTGTTTTCCGGGAACTGACAGGAAAACATATTATGCGTGTGTGTACGAACTTACAGAATAGTTTAGGACAATTGACACAAGATGTATGTCGATTTTTCATATAGCTTTATGCAGCAGCACGTACTCGATAGCGAGTAAACTCGTACAAATTCGCCGTCGTTTTGCCATGGTCATCGTTAAGGTACGGGAGTCGCTGTTGCTTTCAACTCAAGCCCCTCTCAAGGGATAATCGACTATAATGCCCGGTGATCCCATGCTCCAGTGGTTTTACGGCTGTCACGCGACATATTTATGCTGTATGCCATAAGCCACGGTAAAGGTGTGCGCACACGGGATTCCAACTCAATGGCTAGGTTAGGCAATGGCAAATATATCCATAGAAGTTCGTCTAAGTCCAATTCTGTAAAGTCACGATCAAGAACGATTTGTTCAATTGTTCAATACCTCCAAATTGAGAACCTCAGCATTGGACGTTGGTTGAGACCGTTGATTCATATTCAAACGGAAAAAAATCGACATTTTTATCCAAATGTCAGATGCGTTAAATCAAAGTACTGCTGTTGTCACGCGCACGAATCGTTAACGTAATGAAATCTGAAATGGAGTTAGC
Organism: Hypomecis punctinalis; assembly: GCA_949316475.1. Lineage (NCBI taxonomy): Eukaryota > Metazoa > Arthropoda > Insecta > Lepidoptera > Geometridae > Hypomecis > Hypomecis punctinalis. The sequence goes on from OX438803.1 coordinate 23,715,647, forward strand.
AGTTTCGGTGCATATATTTTCACATGTTTTGATTGTATAGTTATTTGTGAACTCTGACCACTAAGCCGATTACACATCTCTAGGTATCCTATAGTTTCTGCTTGGCTCTACCTGTTCTGCCGAGGGGAGAAGTGTGGCTTATCTGTGATCTGCAGGAGAAAGTTACCTCTCCATTTAAGGAGCACTTTAATGACATGGGAATAGCGATCATTTCGATTTCCATTTCCATAGGATCTCTTAAAATGTATCTTGTACATCTATGGCATTTCCAGTAATGCCACGCCTTTTATCGTGCCATATTGATAAATAATTATGTAGGTATTTAGTGACATTTTGATTTCTCAATAACGTTCATTTATGAGTTGGTTTTAGTTTGCTATGTTAATGTTCAGGTTGTAGAAGGTTCATAAGGATTTATTTGTCTGCTGAAAAGCCTTGATGTAACCAATATAAAAGGCGATTTTAACAGTTTATCTGTGTCAGAGGCGTTCAGGCGGAAGTAAAACTGATACCGGGCCTATCAGAACAAACTTTTTTACTAAAATAAATGATGTAAAATTTTCGGTACATTTCTGTACGGCAGTGTCCACTTGTCCTAAACATTCCGAACCAACAAAACATCCAAAAACTCATAAAAAACAGATTAGGGAACAGTCGGTCGGTAGCGACTTCTGAACACATTTATTTTCGAATCCTAAGCCTTCTGACGATTAGTTCTGGGGATTTTCTTCTTTACTTTTCGAAGTTTGGGAGCTTTTTAAAGCGGGAGACATTTTAAATTTACATCATTGTATAAAGTATGTTACAAGATATAAAAATGTAGAGTCCTCTCTGCATCTATTTTTACGCATCTACGTAGGATTAAGATTTCCCTGAAAAAAAAGAAGGCTTGATTCAAATGGACGTATACTTTCGTTTCTTTTTACTTTAATTCACCTATTTATTTCACTGATTTTCTTTTATTATGTATTCATAATAATTTCCTTCAACTAATGATATGAAGATCCGTACTATTGTACATAAAATATATACAAACAAATTATACATCCATTTCAAACATAATTCTAATCATTTAATTATCTTCCGTTTTGTTAAGTTCACTGATAAATTATGAAGAACTCGTTTGTAGTTGGTAGGTACGAAACCGGGATTTGAACCAACGACATCAAGATTCTAAACGAAACGTCATCACTAAACTACTACGACTCCTGATTTTTGACCGACGAAACGGAGGAGGTACTCAATTCGACACGTATATTTTTTTATGTACTAGTTTTTACCCGTGGCTTCGCCCGCATGATATTTTGATTTTTGACTCAATATCATTATAATTTATAGCCTATGTGTTATTCTGATATATAAGCTATATTATTGCAAAGTTTCATCTCAATCCGTTCAGTAGTTTTTGCGTGAAAGAGTAACAAACATCCATCCATCCTCACAAACTTTCGCGTTTATAATATTAGTAGGATAGGATAACCACGCATAACTTTTTACATAGCATAGAAAACGGACTTCTACTAGATATGAGATAATTCTTTTTTTTATTACTATAATTATGTACCTACTTCGAATTTGGTCCCATTTAAATTTTATCGAAATCGGCTGAGCCATTTTTGATAAATCAACAAAAATGTAAAAAATACTGCATCGATCCGTGCGAAATATTTGCGAATTCTGACTGCTTCGGTGGCTCAGTGGTTAGTGACCTTAACTTCTGGATCAAATAGACGTGGGTTCGATCCCCACCCAGGGCAAATATTTATGTGATGAACATGAGTTTTTGCTCTGTGTCTGGGTGTTATTTAGTTACTATCTATATAAGTATGTATTTAAAAATAAGTATTTGTAGTATATCAGTCTCTGGCAGCCATATCACAAGCTTTGCTTAGGGTCAGTCTTTGGGGTCAGAGGCCGTGTATAAGATGTCCCAAAAATATATTCTGTAAACGGTTGAAGTCGTTTTTTGCGAAAAATATTACTAGATAGATTTGCGTCTACCGCATCTTGTCTAAATCTTAAACAGAAAGCTCATATTGCTAGGACATAGTAACAAGCACGCATGCCGACTTCACGGCTCAGGTACGTACTTTATGTTAACTTCAAAACCTTTCCCTGCTTGAAAGTAAGACTAACAGCTGCACCTTTGACTCAGTAGGTCGAAGGTAGCGTCGTCCAAATTAACATATTTTCACTCAAACAATGGCATACCGGTTAGACGTGTGTGCCGCCAGTAGCTACAAATAGTACTTGTTACAAACAATAAACAAGTAGTATAGGTCTGTATAAGTAGTGAGCTCAGAAGCTATATGACTTTGTATAGTAAACGAAAATAGACCGCGTCATACAAGTTGACGGTAATGAAGTTAGCTACAAGTAGCGCAATATCCAATCAACGCGCGGCTTTATGTGAGCTTCAGTCAGGATTGGATTGCGCAGGTTGTAGCTAACTTCATATCCGCCAACTTGTGTGACGCGGCTTATAGCAATATCTTTTGGTATGGCTCCATACGTATTTGTAAAGCGCCCTTGACGGAAACCAATTTAATTAAAATTTCAGTTCAGTATTTTTTAAATAACTGAAAAATATTATTATTATATACTACGGGACTAATCGCGCATTAAAATTACGAGATAAATAAATACCTCCTCATCCCGACGTTTCGGCCGAGTTGCATCGACCGTGGTCACGGGTAGACTACGGGTAGGTTTTAGTGCGCGATTAGTCCCGTAGTATATAATAATAATGTGTTCAAATCGCGAAAGTTTAAAAACAACTTGAAAAATGTTATATAGGTATTTTTAGTAATATTTTTCCTATGTGATTTATATTCATAAGCTGAATAGGATATTTTTGCTATTCATCGAACTGGAATGGTTTGATAACCCTGTTAGGCCATCCGATTATCTTTTCTATCATAGTAGGGTAATAAGAACCCAAATGTTTACAGTAAGTATCTGAAGCTACTAACTCGTAATACTGTAGCCTTTGTTGTTTTAAGCAGCTCCAGCGCTAGCCATTCAGTCTATACGGATGTTTTGACTTGTAATACGTACTATGTACAACGAGTCAGTAAGTTAGTTTCTAGTATAAAACCGCTTTGGAGATCGTAGACTCGCGCCCGACTTTGCGAGACCCTATTACAGAAGCGGGCGTGGTTCTTACCACCAAACGCAACTCGCGTCTTATGAAAGAAAACTACCGTTTTCCAGCCTGTCCACTCACAATGATCTAACGGGAAAGCGCGTGCTGTAACCACTGATAAGCAATAGTTTCTATGACTTTGACATAGATGAAATCATAGTTTTTATGACTTTAATCCGTCACGGCGGGTCCCATCGCCCATCGGACGTAGAAACTATTGTCTATTCTGTAGTAACGGTGACCACTGGTGACGCACTGTTGACTACTGACATACATGTGGGGCTGAGTTATGTCGGATTGTCTTATGTTAGGGCATTTAGGGCGGAAACTGTTAAACGGATCGTGAAGCTTTTACATTATTCGTCCATTAATTAACTAGGCTATCTAAGCGATCAATGAAGTTAAGCAACGTTCGGCATGGTTAGTCTACGGATGGGTGGCCGCGAGTGGGCTTTACAGCCGAGCACTACCGTGACTCGTATGACACGTTAAATTGTAGGCCCTGTTTTAACCGTTCAGTTATGTCAGAGGCTTCCAGGCGTCTTAAAAACTCTGATGCTAGGGCGATATTAATGAACATAATAAATACTTATCCATTAATAATCACCACCATTAACTCAACTGTACAACATTGACTTCTCCCCCATAAATATTTCAAAAAAAACTATTCTAAATTGTTCCATTTGTTCCAAGTTTGTTGTTGTCATAACTTTTAATTTAATACTAAGCTCCAACATATCTATGTAAATAAATTCTAGATCGTAGAGTAAAGAAACAAAATCAACATTTCTAAGAACACAGAAAGCTTGTACCTATACGAGAATATAGGATCATGATTGAGGGCAGTAATGACAACCAGTTGCCATAATATCATTGCCTACATTCTAAAATTGCCTTGTTTACAACTAACATGACCATTTGAACTATCGACGGCCTATCGAGCAAGCCTTGTAACTATTTGACGCGTTATTTTTCAGGAGGAATATAAGACGACAGAAACACACTAAAAGGTTTTGCATTACCTAAAAAATGTAAACTAGTTTTTCGTTTTTATGGCTAGTGAATGATTGACCAATTGGTAAGGTTGACTTACATGTATACTTTTGTACAATATTGTACCTATAGTCAGAATTAGATTGAAAAATACTGTGGTAGAGATAATTTGCGAAGATTTCTTTCATAAAAAACATGGCTGACTTTTGGATTTCACATGATAAAATGAAACGGGTATCATACGATTTACCAAATTGGCCGGTTTCTTTTATTTTATTGCAATATCGACATTTTTACGAGACTCTCATTTACAGTTATTGCATTGTACGCATTTTATTTTAGCCGGAATAAGTTAAAATGTTTTTGCGATGTTGTCCTTCCAAAAATGTCAAGAAAGATTTTGGCATTTGTTTCCTCCCGAAAACGAAGAAAAACGTTTTCACAGAAATTTTCATATATGAGGTTTTAACAAGCCGCTGACGATACAGTCCACAGCAATAAATGTGGTGTATTCTGAATGCCATCTGTATTATAGAGGTTTGGATTCTACACGTGTAGTAAAATGAACCTGTAAAAAATGTTTATTGGTGTTTAAAATTAACCACTGCTGGTACGGCTCAGCTACTACAAATTAACATACAATTTAACTTGCTGTATCGGTTTTTATGAGGATTATGATGCAGATAAGGTAAAGAAAAGATGTAAAACTCCATAGAATCGGCCATCAGCGACTTGATACGAGTATGTGGCGTTTACAAATAATTCAATAAATTATGAAGATATTTTTCCACGTCAGTTAATTACTGAGATTTTCGATTTATCGTGTTATTTTTATCTGTAAATAAAAATCCTAAATGAAAATTGGGTAAGTCTTGTAAGTACTTTATGCTACTAAAATTATTTTAATCTTAAATGTCGTTTTTAGTTCTGACCGTATTTAACGTACTTTTTTGTGACCCTGGTTTATTTTCGCATGCTAGTACTTATAAAATCGAGAAGAATTCAATTTCAAACATGTCCTGTCGTCCCTTGGCGATATTATCCATTTTTTATTTTCTCAATCTATGCTGTCCCACTTTTGGGCATAGGTCTCTCCCACTTTCTTCCATTTATTGCGTTCTGTAGCCAAATCCCGCCAACCTTCCCGGAATGTGTCAAGATCGTCACGCAAGCGTTTTTTAGGCCTTCCCTGACTTCGTCTGCCTCCGGTACCCGATGTGTGACGATCCTGGACCGTGATCATTACCGTGCCCGTAGTTCGTGTGCACCCCGAGAGATTATCCATCTATGCTTCTCTAATCTTGGATTACGGTGTCTATTCTCAACTTGTACATAAACAGGGTCTATTCCAGACACAGTCGTAAAAAAGCATAAATATTGGACTGTGTGTCGACGACTTCGGTCTCAATATGGACGTACGTTATTAGGCGGTATTATTCCCATGGGTCTCACAATTGCATGAATATTATTCGATCCAGCTGTTTGCAGCTTACATCCAAACCAGATAACTAACAACCTTGGTTGTAAATAAAATTACTATTAAATTTGCTGTTTCATCTTCTGTAACCATTAATACAAACTAATATTTTAACTATATGTCTACCAGAGGATGTCCTACGGTTGATAATTGACCAAGCGTAAGTGAGGTGTCAGAGTCTACTAGGACGAGCCGGCACTTGGGTGTATGCTTGTATGTATATTTGTTCGACGATAACTCAAGTACCGCTCAACTGATCTCCATGAAATTTAGCATGAATGTAGTTTATATTTATAGAATGTTTAAGTTCGAGCACCTTCTGTTCAGTGGTTGCGAAGATACGAGGGCCGTGGTAAAAAGAGGCAAAACGGCGCCACTTTCTGCGGGAGTTGCGGATGACTATTTTAAACATTTCACCGAATGTTATCTATGTCTTCCAACTTTTGTTTAAAATAACAAATATTGTTCCTTTTTAGGGTTCCGTACCTCAAACGGAAAAAACGGAACCCTTATAGGATCACTTTGTTGTCCGTCTGTCCGTCTGTGTGTATGTCAAGACTCTTTATCTCAGGAACGCGTAAAGATATCGAATTGAAATTTAAACTGTATACGTATATCTATGTTTTCTTCCAGTCGTGTAAAAGAAAAACTTCTCAATTATCATTTAAAAAAGTTAAAGCCGTTTATGTAGTAAAAAACCGCATATTTCGACACTCACAAAAGTCAAAACCTACAGGATACTTCCCGTTGACATAGAACTATGAAATTTGGCGAGAAGCATTGTCTCAGAGTACACATACAGGAATAAATTTGAAAACTGTACATTTTTATTTAAATCACAAAAAAATAGGGCCTCAAAATTCACAAAATATCGGTTCAAATTCAAAGTGAGTAAATCGTATCATATAAGGTATTATATAAAATAATTTCATTAGCACATGCTAAAACATGTTTTTAATTATTTTAACAACGTGTTTGTACAAGCCTATACCCTCGATGTGCGAGCCTGACTCGCACTTGTCCGGTTTTATTTTTAAATCCTAATATGTATTTATGATATAAAATAGGAATAGTCCGGGGTGGACTACTAGTTATGATGATATTTAGATCGATGTTACAACGGCTGAGAAAGCTTGTAAGATAATAACCTTTGTTCTGGTTACAAAAAAAGAGGATATCTTTAGGAATTTAAGCATTATTTTGTAGGCAAACTTCAAAGGCATTTGTCATCTGGCCACTAAACAAAATGTCCCAATTTCATTCTCTCAAATGCATTGTCATATCCAATCGTAAAAGTTAAATTGCACAATCACAATAAACATCCGACGTCTCGTTAGCACGCACAATAAACGACGATTGTCAAAAATTTGTTATTTATCGGCCATTTTTTTCGCAGGCCGTTGACTTCTTACCTCATAACCGCAGACGACTGAGACTTGTAGACTGCTTATCATAGTTTTGCATGATTTAGCTGTATAATAAATACAACTTACGTTTGCCCGCGACTTCGCTTGTGTGATATTTTGCTCTTTGTGCTATCCTATAGGAGCATTTTAATTTTCTGGAATAAAAAGTAGTACTTATACTACAATATACAAAAATTAAGCCATAACCTTCCTCAATTTCCTAATTGCAATTGTCATAATGACACCTTTGACAGGAACACAAAACCGCCAAAACTGGAAAGATCGGACGCCTTTACCCAGCAGTGTTACAGGCGTTAGCCTGTAACACTGCTGGGTAAAGGCAAATAACAACAATTACAAAAAGGTAAATAACAACAATTGTCCTAATTAAGTTACTTATTATCGGAAGTAAATAATATTAAACCAGTCTATAATAAAGATTAAACATACTTATGACGTGCTGAAAATTACGAATCTTCCTTGTAGAGTCTATTGTCTCATCATTCGATTGTCGATGTATGTATTGTTCGCGTTGATTATTGCGTGAAGTTTTACGTAAAACGTAACGTTTTACGTTTCCGTTCTTTTCAACAATTTCATTCCGCTTAGTCCTGTGTCGTGTAGCTCTAATGGGGATTAGGTTTCGCACTCTACCTAGATTCAGAACACTAATCACCTACATTTTAAACATTTTCGTCAGCTTTGTGTTTTAAGTAATACTTTCACTTGACACAGAATTCTAATTTTCGTTCAGTTTTGCTGAAAAACAGGGACAATTCGTTTTAACAAAGAAACTTTTAAGTATGAAATGTTTTAAACGACTGAGATGAATAGTTCTATAACATAGATATCAATGAGAGTAAGTATATGTATGCTCATTTAAGATCTTTACCACGGTAATTAGATATCATTACCGTGTCTTTACTAAGTCTTCTCATATTTTTCCCTAGATTGGTTGGATCGCCCTTATGGCATAGTTTTTCAAACCACCTGAAGGCCTCTGGTATAGTTTGATTTTTGTTAACTTTATTTTTCCTATAGTTTTTTTTTGCGTACCCGTGACCACGATCGATGCAACTCAGTGGAAAGGTCGGGATGATGAGGTATTTATTTATGTATCTCGTAATTTTAGTGCGCGATTAGTCCTGTAGTATATAGTAATAATGTTTTCCTATAGTGCCGAAATGAATACAGTCATAGACTGTTTTAAAACAAAGGTGATAGGACAGAGGCTTCTGGTGTCTTTCAAGTACTAAGGCACCATAAACGGCAATAGTTGAACGAACGTATCGCACCTGCCTAGTAAAGTAAAGAGTGCGAGTGAAGAATTATCGCTTTCACAAGCGCCGACTGCCATTCTATCATTTACTTTATGAAGATTGGACAAAATGAAGACATCAACTTTATGACTTGAGTATTACTCGATACTAAAATTTTTACGTTCAAAGTTTCCAATGTGCACTCGTGAACTATAAAAAAGTCGATGTTTACAATGTTGTAACACTTACACGACTCTGTATCATGGCGAAATCAGTTGAACGAGCGATTATAAAAGATGATACTAAAAATTGTGTGATCATGCGCTAAACGCAAATTATTTTTTGCAAAAAAATATCATGACTGGCTTCAACCGTTTACAGAATTTGCGAATATTTTGCACTAATCGATTTTGCAATAATCTTTTTCACATTATTGTTGAAATATCAAAAATAGATCAGCCGATTTCGATAAAATTTAAATGGGACCAATTTCGAAGTATGCTCTTTCCAATAAAAAAAGAATTACTGAAATCAGACCTTTATGTAAAAAGTTATACGTGGTTATACATCCTAAATATTATAAACGCGAAAGTTTGTGAGGATGGATGGATGGATTTATGGATGTTTGTTACTCTTTCACGCAAAAACTACTTAACGGACTGAGATGAAACTTTGCAACAATATAGCTTATATATCAGAATAACACATAGGCAATAAATTATAATGATATATTGCGTATGCGGGCGAAGCCGCGGGTAAAAACTAGTTAATAATAAAAATGATTAATAAAGGCACTTGTCCAGTAAAAAAAGTAATACTAAACACGTAAGAAAACGGTACTAAAAATGGTCGGTTCAGATAAAAACAGTCTTTTGTAACAAACAACACTCATAGAAATCTATTTCGATTGCGCCAGCTACTCTTTTTGAATAATTTAACAGTTTGTAATATAAGCAAAATAGAAAATCTGATAAAAAGAAATATGTCATAGATATTTTGTTTATCTCTGTAGAGTTAGATAATTTAGAAAAGATGTTAAATACTGTTACAAAAAAGCCGCGACTGTTTTAACCACAAATACTGTTACAAAAATATTTATTGTCTCTGGCCTAAAGAAGATCAGTTTCTATAAACGAGGGGCGGAGATAAACAGATATAGAATTTGAGAAAAAAAATATAAGAAAGAATCGAATGCAAAACGTTCTATCTTATCTGAGAGCTGTAATATCTTCACATTTTGTAATAAATTCATTACCCACCCTGCCCTTCATAAATTCATAATATAGTTGTACTGCCTGCATGCTTATAAAACTTTATTTGCTTGATTATCTTAAACTTCCACTAGCTGAGCACTCAATAAACACATCACTTTATAGGCTCGAAAATGCTTACATTGTAACGTTTGTACTGAAATAAAACCACATTCGTTTGTGATGTGAAGCAAAATGGCCGCTGGCTATTTTATGGTGTTACTGTGATAACTGTGGGGAATGGCTGATGTTCTGATTGTCGAATAATTATAGGATAGTTTGGCGTTTATTAATTGTGTCGGTAAGGAGAAAGAACGGTTAAAATGTAAGGGATATGTAATTAATTTATGTAGCGAGAGTGGACTCTACCTCTACATGGGAGTGTACAAGCAATATTTTTCATCATCATTGCCATACTTACTGAAGTAGATATACCCTTCGTTATGAAAAATTTGTTCCATGGTATCAAACCCTGAAATCATAATTTAAATCCGATTAAAAATCGACGATATTAGAAAAAACTGTAAGTAGAACCTGTACACCAACTTTCGTCACGACCCGTTAAAAGATACACACACGAGTGCCAACATCTAAATAGGTAAACGAAAATTTGGATAGACGAAAGAAAATTTTCTCAGAATTTAATGAAGTTATTTCGCTCGCAGGAATTTAAAAAAAAAAACTTATTTCTATCATTATTTCTTCTTCTTTTTTTATCTTTTCTTTCTATCTTTTTCTTATATTATATCTTGCATTCGCAGCTTAGAATATTGGTCAAATACATTTACCGAAAGAAAAATACAAATTCTAAGAAAATGACTTCAACCATTTGATTCTATAGTCTCATAGTCAGCTAAAATATCTCCTCCCTAAATCACAAAAGCCACAAGTATTTTCCGTCACATTTCCCAGTAACAATCTAGCGTTCGCCGCCGAAATACGCGTATAACAGTACCATTGTTACAACACTGCCTCTCGCAATCCATAAACCTTATAACCCCATTCTAGCTCACATAAACACGGAGCCGGTGTACTGACTGCAGTGTTTATGTGCAAGTAAACAACTCTGACCCACTGGCGGTGTTTTAGCGGTTTGATAAAGTAATTTCGTAGTTTTCTTTTCAGCTAGACTATTTTTTTAGTTTTATTTCAGGCTTTGGACACGTAAATAAACATTTAAAATGAAACTGCTAATATAGGTTGCTGTATATGATGTTAGAGCTGCTATTATAGACTGATTTAGTGTGACGAAGTATACAGAAATTTTAACAGATCTATGTAGTGCAACGAACGCTCGGAAAACATTGATCAATAGATACTAGCTGTCTTACCACAAAAAAGATACGCACGCTTTAGACTATGTTTAACAGTACAAATTGCACGGATCAACAGTGTTTAAAGCATGTTTAAATGTTTTGTGGTAAGGCCATAGTCTTAGCCCGCGGCTTCGCCCGCGTGATATTTTGATTTTTGTGCTATCTCATAGGAGCTTTTTTATTTTTTCGGGATTATAAGTAGCCTGTCACTTTCCGTCTTTCAAACTATGTCTTTGCCAAAAAACAAATCAATTCGTTGCTGCGTGAAAGGGAGCAAACCAAAAAATACATTTTCGGATTTATATTAAATTAATATTTAAAATTAGTAAGGATAAAGAAGTAAGAATAAGGATGATAGCACGCGCACTGGAAACTCTTACCTTATTTGCTTGTCGGTATCCATACTTGCTTAGCATGTTGCATTGAATTCATAATTATCATGTTGGAATATGCTCTGTTTTTGTTACAAAATAATAATGCTTATTTTCTTTTTGTCTACAGGCGAGCAGAAAGATATCAAAATGTGGATATCTGTTCGTGGCACCAGGCTGGGACTTCTCCAATCCGCTCTACAGAACAAAGGTAAGGGAAAGTTATTTTAGACAAAAATCAATACTGACTAAAATAATTTTAGAATATTTGTAGGAGTAGTAGATAGTAGGAGTAAACATATTAGTATTTTATCGTCCTAAAAGTTAACTCATTTTTATGAATGTCTACATTTAATCATCTGGATATTATATTATTCGATGTGCAAGCACACAAACGACATAAAGCAAAAATATAGTATTTTTAGAGAATAGGTATTTTTTTATTTATTTTTAATGTCTTTTTTTACAGGTTTAAACCTGTTTAGTTAATTGTAATCATAGCGATTATTTGATTTAAATATAAAATAAATACATAATTGTATACTTATACTTAATTATGATCATATTTTTTTTTAAATTTATGCTTAGAATGTAGAGTATAATGGAACATCAACTGCGGCGAAAAATGCTCAACTTTTTCATCTTTTTTCAAGACACGAGCCGCTATACCATATACATATAGGGTTATCTGCTCAACTTGTACTAAACCAAAAGGGGGTGATTCAGACTATCACTATGAACAACTTTTACTATGGGGCCAACACAAAATTCGAGAAAAAAATCAGCTGTCCCATTCAAAACTGTAATTCGGCATTGATAAAATGTATGAATCAGCTTTTTCAGCTATTTGCTGCTTTTTCTCGACTTCCGGTTTGGCCTTATAGTAAAAGTTTTACATAATGATGGCCTGAGGGGTTAGTACAGGGTTACACTTAAATTGAAACTACAGTAGTTTCCGTGTGTCTCTATATAGTTTTATACAGCACCCCTGGCGAAAACGAGGAAGAACTAACAAAGTCTATGGAGCCAGACGCAAACGCGCAATTTAAGTAAACTATGCAACCTGTACTAAAGGTTCTGAATCCCCTCCTTTCGGCTCAGTACATCAGTTCTGAATAACCCTGTACTTGCTCTAACCACTGTCATCTCCATGACCTATTTATCCGGCGCGCCCGTCCCTTCAATGCAAATCCCAACAGTTCAATTGTTCTGCGTATGCGCATGTAATTGCACTGCAATTGCACGCATCCGAGCGACATTTTCATAAAATACTGTTATAGAATGGAGATCGATTGTTCGGACTGTGTGTATTGTTCAGTATCTACATTTAAATGTATTATACTACATAATTATATAAACATATTAGCTGCAGTGGTATAGTGGTAGTAACAACAGCTTTACAATCAATATATACGTCTATGAAAATCCCTGTGCTTTGAAAAACAACACTTCCTTAAAATTCAGAATAAATTTATTGTCTTTTACCATCAGATAAGCGAACATCTACATAACGATTAGTTCAATATCACATGTTTTTTCTTCCATAATTTAGGCGTAGTTTTTTATTCGTTCCGTTTAACGTTTAATTTGATAAATCGAATGTCTGAAAACGAATGATAAATACACCTGAGACTCCGTAAATTCGCGCCTTCGATTCCGAGACCGGATCGGAGGCTTTTTTGACACTTTTTGGCGCCGAAATTCCGAACCTCCCGCTGCGGGCTTTATCGTAATCTCCGGGATTCGCGTCTCGTGTGAGTATTTTTGGCTTTGCATAATATTTTCTTTAAGTTTAGTCGCTTTAATGTTTATCTATTGCAGTAAGGATATGTGGTTTAGTACCTAATTCGCCGTAAATGTCCTTTAAGTTCATTGAAATTGAAGGAAGTTAATAATTATAATATTGACTGGAAATACAAAATGGTCTTACCGCATTAATTTTGATTTTTGATTTTCACTGCCTCGGTGGCTCAGTGGTTAGTGACCCTGACTCCTGGGTCAAAGAGGCGTGGGTTCGATCCCCACCCAGATCAACCATTTATGTGATGAACATTGGTGTTTGCTCTGTGTCTGGGTGTTAAATAGGTACTATCTATCTAAGTATGTATTTAAAAATATGTATATGTAGTATATCAGTCTCGGGCAGCCATATCACAAGAGACCGTGTGTAAGATGTCCCCAAATAGTTATTTTTTATTTATTAATTGAATAAAAATACGGATGATCTGATACTACCAGGATGATCAGAATCAATTTTTTTCCATGTCTACCGTTTTAGTAAATATTTATGGGGTGCCATACAGTACGGAACCCTGCGTGCGCGAGTTCGACTCGCACTTGGCCGATTATTTTTAATTAGCATACGTAATAGTTAAGTAATCTATTTTGTTACTAATTCTGAGTGTACAAATAAAAATATTTTATGAAATATTAATTATCACAACTGCCCTATAAAAAAAGCACAGATGATTATGGATTTGAATGGATAAAACTCTGTATTAGATTGTATTTAATATTGTCGATTTTTCCTTACTACATGAGTTTTGTACACTCTAGCCAGATTTGGAACAAATAAAACTTAAAGCAACGATGTTATTTAAATAATAAGCATGCAATAAAGTAAAATGTACCAAATATCGCGAAAATTGCTATCGACGACCCTAATGGCATGTTACATAAGTCAGTTTTTGTTTTTTTTTCTTATGTCCCAAAGATATCAGAAACCAATAAACGAACTGCCCTTTTTTGCAGCTCCGAGTATTATTTCTATTTGTTTTTAAGTTTTAGGTTATGGAATTTAAATCCCTATCGTTTATTTTTAGTGATGAATCTAGCGAAATAAAATATTTAAAATAGTTTGTCGAGTCTAATGAATATCATTGCTTGTATTATGCATTATTTGATTTTACATTATTTGTATTAGTAGTCATTTTTATTTTTTGCATTTCCAAGCACACAATAATATTGATAGCCTCCCACATAATACAATGTAACGTACGTACCTTACAAAATGACGGTCAGGCGGATGATACATTGTATGATTTATAATTTTACAAGTAAACACGAGATAACCTTATTCACCGGGTTTTTATTTAACGGCAATCTGTCGGCTGATTAATATTAATTATTTCTCTGACATGCGCTTCGGTGCACGGCCATCTTATCTTGACATTGAGACACTTCTGTACGACAGCACCTTATTACGAAGGTATGAAGTATTAAATTGCTATGCGTATATTGGCCCCGGTTGCTAAATTGGCCAGACTGAAGATGCCTGACAGTTTGACACACACTGGACACGATTTTGGGAATAAAACCTTAATATTCTTTTGATACGCTACATACTGTTTACAGTCATGGTATTTAAGCAAATTCACAAGATTTTTCTTCGGTTTTGAGATCAAGCGATGAATAAAGGATCTTTGATTGTAATCGTAAAGCCGGCTGTTGTGAAGACAAATGCTGTAAGTGGATTTTAACATGTTTTAATGTCACAGAAATTGCAGCTTTATCTTGATATCGATCGATGTACTTTGTAGATAGCGGATAATTTATGTTAATTGAATGATTTTATGTTTGTGTACTTATGGGTCACTATTAAACTGCTTACAATTTTCTTGATTGAAACATTTAGAATGAAGGTTTGTAACCGGTTCAAAATAGGGTTACAAACGCGGCCGAAAAGGAAGGAACTATGTTGGCTGCTCTTTTTTAATGTGTTAATTTTAAAGACTCATTGTTATTTAGATTAAATATTCCTATAAATATTAAAGTTCTCCGTTAATTGCACAAAGCGTTTATCCCTATTCTTATCAGCAAGGCACTTGAAATATTCGTCAAAGATGTATTTTTTAATCTATTCTCTTCTCGCAACAGGATCATAATAATAGTCTTTATATCGCCAATAAATATCGAGGCAGCGTTCCTCGAACCACGATTAAGGTCTAATGTGTTAGGTAACCTTTTTGTTTATAGGGTTTTTTTTCACAAAAACTGCTCAATGTGACCCCTGCACATTGTTGCTTGTGGGACCTTGAATACAATATATTATGACACTGTTAATTTGATATTTTATCTTGTTTTAATAAATTGCGCGTTTAAGCTTACTGCCTTAGATTTATTACAGAGCGACAGTAGCCAAATCACACCTTACAAGTATATGTTTTCATTTTAGTGAAAGTTAGTTTTGTTAAGTGGTGATTAGATTTGATATTTGAATTACTTCAAAGCTCGTGTAAAACTTACACCCTTTATTCCTAACTTTGTGTCACAATTATATTCATAAATGAAATTCGTGACTATCGTATGCTGACGTTCAAAATAATTTCAGTTAATTGTTACTTATAAATCAATTTAATACAATGAATTAGCAACAATGGATGTCTACTCAAATATTGTCAGTCCGAGTTGGCTTATCCAGTAGATCTCTTTCACATTCAAACGTCTTATGAAAATCACAAACTTCACGGATAGTCCTAAATTTTGCCAGATCATTAAGATTTACATCAATAAGCACGATTGCTACAACATTAGCTGCTTTCTAGTCATTCTGTCGGCAGCCCACCGCAACTAGCTGCCAACTAGTGCGGATCGCACGCACGACCGACTCGAGAAAGGCATTCCTATTTTTACTTTGTTTTCCAGTGGCTGGAAACTTGGATCATCACTGTTTACTTTTCCGGTATGAAAGAGTTAATGTACAAACGAATCTTGGTTTTGTCTTTAGCTGCTTTTGACTTTTTATTTTTCAGCTTCTCGACAAACATTCAGGTTAAATGTAGAGCTAGCTTTATATTATTTTAGTGAAAATTGTTAAGACCGCCAGACATAGAGGATGCAGAGCTATGTACAGCAGTGGACGTCGCGCGTCGTATGACTGATGGATGGATGCAATGATTCCTAGTGATTTATGATATTATATTCTATACCTTTAAATGCAACGACACGCTTAGATGACCACACACAATTTTTCCATTATACATTAATCTAAGGCCCATCTAACCAAAGTGGATTTTAATCGTGACTTCCTTTGTTACGTCTGCTTGTTTTTATTATAATTTAGATCATTTAAATCGTAGTTAAGTACACATTTCGATTGAAAAAGGTTTGTCATTATAATAAATTGCTTTTTTGTGTGACCACGTGACTTTTTGCTAGCGAGCAAATTGTAGCCTGGGGCGTTCAATTCGATGTTATTAATGTTTAATGTATTGCATAATGTAATCATGGCGTCTTGGTACTCTTGTTTGAATAAAATAGCTTGTTAATTGGCGATGAAGAAAAAAACTACTTAAAACTGGTCTTCGAGAGTAAAATCACCATAATTTATTTCGATGACTAATAAAATATCGTATTAATCGATGTAAAAATATTGATAAAGATATCCAATAACTTTACTGGTATTGAATCGTAAATAGAAGGAAAATACAGATAAGACCTTAACCAAATATTAATTTACAAAAATAATAACAAAAGTAACATTATGGTAATAGGTAGCTTAAGGCCCTTATTCGCGTCCACAACTATTTCACACGCACCTTTTTTCATTAAAGTTATACAGGGTTATTTCTAATCAATTAGCATCCTTCTAGGGGCTTATTCTGTACATCAAAACTAACAACTTTTGTTCTACGACTTTCGTCAAAACTTAAAAAAAAAATCTGCTGTTCCATACATTTTGTCGCGGGTGAACAAAATTTTTCTAAGGAAAAACAATTTTTTTTTTGAGTTTTGACCAAATTCGTAGAACAAAAGTTGTTAGTTTTGATGTACAGAATAAGCCCATAGAAGGATGCTAATTGATTAGAAATAACCCTGTAAAATCAATTCTGAATTTGCAAAATGAATACATGTCCGTGTGTTATCTTTCTATAATGTAACTAAAAATAAGTCGGACGTTCGATAGCCATTTTTGATAAATCAACAATATTGTGAAAAATCTTACATCGATCCGTGCATAATATTTGCGTTCTAGCGTTGCGCCCCGGCTTTGCACAGGTGTGTTATACATATAAACATTTCTCTTGAATTACTCTATCTATTAAAACAAAGTGGATCAAAGTCCGTTGCGTAATTTTTAAGATATAAGCATACATGGGGACAGACAGCGGGAAGCGACTTTGTTTTTTACTATGTAATGATTCTGTACACGGGTGAAGTTGGTCATGCTATTTTTTGCGAAAAATAATGATATATAATAACATTAATATTAAACTCTTAAGACGCAGATAATATAGTTTCTAGAAAGTCACAGTATTTATACATCAACTTGCAAATGTACTAGTGAGACAGTTGTAGCGCGACTATAAGGCACTTAATCGCTTTTGTCGTCGTTAAATATGTTGAAGAGCATATTTTAAACATTTTATTTGCCTTTAAAAGATATGCAATCGGCACACTGATCCTACTTTAGTGTACAAGTTTCTTTTTTCTCGAAAATATCTCGCAGGTTCTCGCTAAGTGCTCGGGGCCACAGAAAATAATACATCAACTGATAAAAATGTAACTTAGAAGTCATTTTGACGCGTAGTTAATTAAAACGCCGTATTTTTAAGTTGAGACCCTTGTTAAGAGATTAAGCCTACGTCTTTTAGATTTTTAAAACTGGTTTGAACTTCCTTTTTTGAGAAATATCGTGTAAAATTGAGATGTCAATTCAACAATATGATAAGTCGCTTATTTAGCAAACAAATTGATGTTTCCTGCTGATAGATTTGAATAATGTTTATGATTATAATCCGAATTAAATTTTTACCAATTTAAATAATGTTTGATTGTGTAACACAACGTAAATTTGTTGTAGTATTGTGTTACTATAACACCAATAAAGTACACGATATAAAAATATTATGCATCAAATAAAATGAAACTTTTACACGTTCCAATACTATAAAATAACTTCCCTTTCCCCTTGTAAATGATTACATTTCCTTAAAACTAAGAAATTATTGTGTTATGTAATAATTATGACAGATTCGTGCGTTTCGGGTCATTTACGCCCATTCATTTTTTCGTTCAATAAATCGTTTTAGGTGTTGTGTAATGCACAGATTGGATAATAGTTAGTAATGGGTTAAAACTAGCGCGATACTGTTATTATTCAATTATAACGTTAACCCGTATCTTTGTGAAGCCGACCGGAGCGAGTTTGCGTAAATAGGAGTTATGGCATTTTGTCACTTGAACGTCGAGATGATTTTTTTTTTAAAATCTTCCAAGTAAGCGTGTTCTATTTTAGACCGAATATCTTTAAAATCTGTAAATATTTAGCAAGATGAGGTCAAACGCAAGAATATTTAGTAATAATTACTAATTCGCAATAGTTGGTAGTACATTATACTATAGTTGTATTTAGCGGTATTTAGGAGTTTCGGTATTAGGCACACTACATAATTATTGGATTGGATTGTACACTGATATTACAGATTCTACTTCAGACCTCGAAGTCACGAACTGAGGTTATGATATTAAAATTCGCCCATTTATGAAGTACCTAAGTTTAGCAATAAGGAGTGGCGCGATCTGATCACTAATGCTGCTTGGTATTCAGCCTATGATAGTCTAGATCAACATTCCTCAACTTGTGGTCCGCTAACCCCCAGGGGTCCGCGGACCGCGGAGTATGTCTAGGGGGATCCGCAGTCTTATCTATGAACTTAAGGGGTATTAAGTATTAAGGGGGTTCTTGAAATTGTGCTTAATTTTCTAAGGACCCGCGGACTGAAAAAGGTTAAGAAATGCTGGTCTAGATATTGAGTTGAACCTAATGTGTATCTACACACTTTCGTTACATACAAGCTATTATAAATTTAAAAAAAAATACTATATAATATAATAATATAAATCGGAAAGTGTTTTTGTTGGTTTATTAGTCTGTCACGCAGCAAAAGAACATCGTTTAGACTTGATTTTTGGCATAGATATAAGTATGTAGTTCAAAGTTTTTAAAGCGATATAGGCTTCTTTTTATCCTGGAAAAATAAAAGATTCTTACGGGCAGAGCCGCGAGCATAAACTAGTAAAGCAATAAATAGTAGATCGGTAGGCGAAATCCCTGCGAAAGAGGTCCACCTAAAACGTGGATAGACGATAAAACAACCTGCACTATCAGCATTATTATATAATCAGTAGGTAGCATGTTGGACGGTTAGATCTTACTGACAATCTAGTGGAAAAGTCTACCCAATCACTGAACGAACTACTTTGATGCCATTCGGTATGTTCTGAATATATCCTAGCCCCACATAACACAGTCCTCTCAAGGCTGTTTAGTAGGGCGCTATGAAGCAACCTGCCTTGTGTAATTTGAACCGAGGAGTGATCGGTGGGAAACTAGACGGGTTTTGATCTATCTGGCTCTACTTTACTTATTCTCTTACAATGAGTAATATCACTTGCTTGTGTTAGGGACTTAGGGAGATCTGCGCGTCTATAACGGCTGGTTGGCCCAAATTTCATTTCTGTAAAGTTGTAAATTCAATGATTCGCACAAAACTGTTATTTTAGATCAGCTGCATAGCAAATGGAAACCATTTCTGACTGGTCCAATTTGAAACTATAAAAGAGACCTATGACGAAATTATAATAATTAGACTATTGTTTGTTTACAGTTTATCCACACCTAGACTGGAATATAGATGACTTGTTAGAATCGTAACGATTCATACTCCGGAATAAATGGTCCGAATAAATTTACTGCCTAAAAAAGGTACCTACTACAATCTTAGCAAGTTGGGAAAAAAACTCATGTAGAGCAAATGGTTAAACAATAACAATTGATTTATTATTTATGACGTTAATGTAAACCTACTATTAATCTACCAAGTGCTTCTGAAATTCTCTGAAATAGGATCCAATTAAAGGCCCATTAAATATTGAGAGCCCCCCATTTAAGACAATCTTATTCCGAACTCGATCATCATTCACACTAATAATTCATTTATGCTCAATTAATTTTAATGGAGCGATGCGCGTGCGCAGAGATGGCCGTTTCGCCGCCTCGATATAAATTAGCCGTCCAACTGGTGGTTAATAACTAAGGGTATATTCAAATAACGAGCGTAAATTGCGTGGCAACGCATCGTACGCAGCGACACAGAAGAGATAATAAAGCAAGCAACGCCGCCATTGAGAGCCAGTCTTTAGTTTTATAACAGTCAGCGCAATTTTATGTCAGCAGATTTAAGTAGAGAAAAGCGACGTGTCCTACTAGCTGATGCTAAAATATGTAGGTCGTCCACTGCTGGAGTATCGAAGATAATTATTATGTTCTGATGTAGAGTTTACTATATCTCTAAACAGTAAAATGTGTTTTGTATCCTTTTCGGTCTACCTATATTTACACCTGAATAGGCTGATACTAATCTTCGCCATCTGTCTCTATCTTGAGTTAGTTCGTGCGAGCCTTGAACCTCGATATCGAGCAGGTCTTTATCTCTCCATCTATACTTAAGACGTTTCCCTTTCGTTCTACCAAACGGATTTTTATGAGCTTCTCTCTACCTTCTAGAAAAAAAATTCTGGGTTGTTTATAGGCATAAAACATCCTACAGTTCTTTGTGCACAGGTTGCTAGTAGGTAATTCATAATACGAACGCGCAGAACAAGAACTGCGCTGCCGCGCTGCAATCGCGTTCTCAGTTTGACGATGCCTTAACGCATAGGCTATAAGTTAGACCTCGATAACCGATATTAGTTCTTGTTGTAAGTACTGGGTAGCTTTACGGGCTAGATGTTGACTGGTGCTCGCCGACCGGCTCTCCGACTGGGCTTCATCATCCGTAATGGACTTCAGGGCTATTGAGACACTTGATATTATTCTAATAAAAATAAATACTGGACCTATACGAAGATTTCGTTTAAGTCTATTACTTTTTTGGCTAGACTTTTAGCGCAGCTCGTGTTCAATTGGTTGTCGCCACTAGTACCATTAACAGTTCCATGACGGAACTACTTTTAAAAATTTATAACACTAGTTTCATTTAAAATTGATCTCGAAATAATGAAACTAGTGTTAATTAAACGTTTTAATGCATTATATGGCTGCCTTCCCGAATGATAAAAACAAGACACGAACGAAAACGTAACGAACTCCTTAGGATGAACTTTTTTTAGAACCTAAATAAAACCTTTAAGCAAAGTTGAACAATTATTTAAGCTTATTTTAAAAGTGGGATTTCACACACAAAGGCACATCGGCCGCGCAACTGCAACGACATATATAGGAACATTTTTACGAATAGAATAAAAATAACACGCCGTACACATTTAGTTTTGAATTGAACTAACAAATATTTGCCACAATCGCATAATAATCACAAATCTGGATCCAACTCGATAAATTCTGACTTCATTATAAAACTTATAGCAATGTACGTGTCGGCAACAGCAGCAGACATGATGTGGTTTTAATGATATCCTTTAATGTATAAATAATGTTCGCATTTGCCGCCATCGGCTTGCAAATCGTCGCGATGCGCCCGCGCATCACGTGTTGATCGACCACGATGATAACGCAGTGAAACTGCAAATGTATTCACGATTCGAGTATAATTCGAACTAATATATGCAGTGTAAACAGGCTTAATTAGTTACGCGCTTTTTATAGATTTGCCACTAACTTTCTACTGAGACAATTTAGCTACTTTGTTTTGGCCTTTCTAAAGCCCTGACTCTACTAAAGCGAGCCGTGCGGAGCGAGGCAAAGCTGCATGTGGCGAGCGTTGTACTCATTGAGCCTATGCCATGTTAGAATTTTAACGCTAATTGCTCTAGGAAGTACAAAAACAAAACAGCTCCGTTTCACCCAGTTCAGGGGCCTTATTATCGGTTTCGTGTGGCTCCATACATTTTTGTTAGTTCTTGCTCGTTTCCTTAGTGAAGCTTACAACAGTTCACGGTAATTACAATTTAGTCTGATACTATGGCATTGCTGCAGAAGTCACGGAATAAAGTACTCTGCTCAGCTGCTCAGGCTCAGAATCGTCTAAAGCGGCTTTACAGTGTATATTTGCTGGCAGCGGCAAAGGGCGTGGGTAATGCGTGACCATAGTTGCTCAGAGCATTATTACATTACATTTATAGAAGCTACGATGGCCTAAGTTGGAGACCTATTAGATATCTCATCCGAAAGACTCGAGTTCGAATCCGAAGGCTCGCACATCAACGTCTTGTCAAGTTATGCGCGTATTGTTACTGCTAGCTTCAAATGGCGAAGGAAGCATCGCAAGGAAATCTTCAAGTCAAAGTTTTTCCAAGTTATGTGAAGTCTCCCAATCGTAATTAAACCTGTGTGACAAACTTAAGTCTAACGTCTAACCCTTGTCATAATACGTACTTAATATGTACTTACCTGACCTGACTAAGAAGTAGAGAGACTTGTGGTAGAGAACACTCGATGCGCTATTTTAACTATTTTTATGGTCTAGCTATCCATGGGCAGGCTTTTAATCATATTTTTTGTCATTCCTAATTCTTTTAAAACTAATGACGGCGACGGCTTTCATTATTAGTCTCTTAAATATTCAAGATGAATATCTTCGATGATAATTATCGTAGACATAATTATTCGATCGTTAGTTTGATCTGAAGATAACACCGACGTAGTGACAACGGAAGGTGAAAATAAATAAAAAGATCGTATCTCAAACACGAAGAAAAATTCCTACATCAAAGCAAATAAAATGATTTTAATCGTGGTTTTGATTTAGGTTAATTAATAATTTCTTACCGTTATATGGACGAGGCAAAATAATGACTACCTATTTAAAGTAATAAAGAAGGAGAACTACAGAAGCAATAAACATGATATTAAAAAATAATAAATTATGCTAACAAGAAATTCCGATGTTATCAAATGTACTGAAGTCACGAAATAAAATAATATTCAATAGAAAAAATAAACTTTATTAAAAAAAATAGACAAGACACGCTTGAGAAATCACCGGGAACCAGGAAAGGGTTCAGTTCTTTTGTTTTATTTATTTAATCGATTGAAAAAAATCCATTATAGGTATTACACGATGTGTCTGTATATGTAAATACACAGAAAATGCCCAGCTGTGAGATGTACAGGGTCAGAACAAAACTGATCGAAGGACTGAACAGTCCTGTTATAGATTTGATTTGATCCGTCAACATAGCATTTTTTTCCGTTTGATGATTTTATCTGATGATCTGTTTGCTATCATACAGGACCCTATTTTTGTACTAAAGTTAATGGATGCATTAATTACATAACACAGTTAGTTTGTACAACAGTTTATGAGCTATATTCGTTTTGATATTTGTAATTTTGGATCCCTTACTTTTACATAAACCTTGAGATTTTGGAGCTTTCTATCGGATTCTGTTTCCAGTAAATTACTTATTGGAATCTAGAGGCATCACATATTTTCTAAGTTACCGTTAAAAATAAACAGTATGTTAGATGGCATAACAGATTTTAGGTTAGATTATGAACGTAGTTAGTGGTAACCAACAAACATCAGCAAAACTCTACCGCTTATAACTCACCTGTTTCATACAAATAACGCAATTCTTTGAAATACATAATAGGAAGTGCAAGAAAACGCGAACGCTAGCAATAAATATTAATGGGTTCCTAATTAACAGGCGCAACAATAAATCATTATAGGGGCCCATAATTTCTAATGTCTTCGCTTGAATTCGAACTGAATGATAATAGAAAGTGGGACATTGCTAATTTGCATGGCAACACTGTGAAAATCATGCGGGTATGAAACTAGTATGAGTATTTATGCAGTCTGTTTCTTATGATTGCTGTTTTTTTTAGATAGGCATATGTTTAACCGCTATTCCACGTGATGATGCGGTCTACTTAGGTGCGCTGCTCCTGTCAAGAAGAAATCAATTTACTTGAGGCTTAAAGATAATCATAACTATTATGAATATCCACATTGATAGACCAATGGAGTCTAGCGATTTGCTTAATGAAAATGGAATCAAAGCGTTTTGTTGGACTTTTTAGAATATCAACCATGAAATGTTATCGCTTTTACGTGTCATTATGAAAATAATAAAAGGAATAGACGGAAATCAATGACATACAAAGGCCTAAATGTCGAGGGTAAATCCACAGGGCACAGTTACTGCAGTATCTATTATATTCTACAACACACAAGTGTATAAATACCGTTCTACTCTAATAACGCTTCACGCTGCGCGGGCGCCGCTTTTGTAACGACAATATCAAGTGTCCGCCTGTTTTCTACCAGATATACTTGCTGTAATGATGTTTTCAACACAGTTTTCTTTTTAACCGGACCTGATTAACATCTGCGACTGTTTATTTCTTAAATAAATCAAAAACGCGTTCTCTACGAAGTTTCACGGCCTCGGGTGGTTATTGAACTTAATCTTTATGTTTTGGAGGTAATTCCGGAGATAATAAAACAATTATGCAAATATCAGTGTACTTTGCTAACGATTTAAGCGATAAGTAATTAAAGTGCTGTTACGTTTACTGTGATACGCTTTATGTTTTCTATTCCTGTTTCTTTAGGTTTCTTAGTAATGTAATTTCCTATTCGTGACCAAAACAACAAACTCGAAGCAAAACCCTCCATCATTACACTATTATCTATACAAATAATGTCTGCAAACAAAACAGTGTTTCTTTCGGTGCGTGCAGCCCGCGGCCGGGCGGCGCACGCGCAATGCGGAAGCCGAGACCACAGATACCGCTGACTGACAGACACAAACATAATTTCTGTAATACAGACCGCTTTTACCCGCAGTTTCGCTTAAATATTCCAGCTATTTTAGCCCGCTGATTGCAACGCTAACTACACTGCATTTCTCCGTCCAAACTACTCTACGTCACGAATGAATACATTATACGACGACGAAATAAAAAATATCACCGCCGTAGCGCCGTAAAACGAATTTTATTGCCCATGTAAGAAGCGATCAGCGCGGACTTGAAATGAGCTTTCGACTGTATCAATCATATCAATAAGTTCGGGAAACTCTAAATTTCGTATTTAAATGCCTATTTAGCATAACATTCTGATGAAATTTGAGCTTAAAAAATGTAGTAAGTCATAGCAATGAGAAAAAAATACACGCATTTTATCATAATAAAACAGGTTTGCCGCAAGGTTCTCTCCTGGTCCCCCATTGATTTCTCACAGCAATTTGTGCTGACATTTTGGCTGTATAAAATGACAGTGACATACGCATATCGTTGTTAAGCAATATAAAATAAGGATATGCCCACGTCCGATAGCATTTCAATAAGTAAGAAATCGTGATAGCGATAAGATAAAATGTGTATGTACATAATGTCTGTTGCGTTTCGTTTAATGTAATCATGCTACTGTAAAATGAACGAGATTGTTATCGGTTCTAAGATAAATGCTCGGTATTAGCTCAATGATTCCGGATATTAAGTAGGTATCGATTTTGCTGTTTGCTATTAGCTAATAATAGAATATAACTATTAATATAGGTTATGTAAGTTTATAAGACATCTGAAGTCAAAATGATACATGGAAAATCTCACTCAGAAATTTTAACAATAGCCAAAAATGCCTGTCAGCGTAATTTCCACAAGGGGTCTTGAAAATCATATCAGATAAAAATAAAATTGCAACAATATTCTTGTTATTCTCCCTAGTGGCATTTTACTTTATTATTATCAAATTATCGCGTTGTCGATCATGTCAAGGCGCAGTGCCCTCTCCTCTGATGTTAATAAGTTTTTTCCCCGCAATGCCTGCCGGACTGGTTGTGTACGCCGCGCCTATTATGGTAACACTAGGAAATGGTGAGCATCTTCAATTACCACCAAGAAATGGAGTAGTGTTGCTAGTTACAATGGAACTTGATTTGTTGGTTGAATGCCTCATGTTGATGCGCTTTTTGCTTTGAATTCGCAGTATTTTACGGCTGAACAACTCAATTTAAGGATTGTTTACCTTTTCAATATTTAATTACGCATGTAATACATAATTCAGGATGTGGTGGTACTTCGCAAACCTATTTCGTTTAAAAGAACCACAATTACATACCGTTTTGTTTTCCTCTTATCAAAATTAGTAATCTTGATAAAATAACCTGATTGATGTTGTTTGTGCAAGGAACCTTATCAGTTTTATCACCATCATCGCAACCTGTGGCTTAAATTTTTAATCCTTTGGAAAGTTTTGAGAAATTATTGTTATTTTTGTGCATGATGTTCATTAAAATATCTATATGATAAGTCAAGCTGTGCTGTTTCCGTGTCGAGACAAAAGTAACATTTGTTTATCCAACTAATTTCCAAGGTTTTCAGAATCAGTAAAGATTTTTCATTCTACTCAGATTCTAATAAAATCCATTTTTGTTTCTTCGTTGACAAGAATTGACCCTTAGACTTTCCACGTTCTACTAGTCACTCTTTAAAGTCCCTTAATGAATTTAGCTTTAAATCAGCTTATTAAGTATTGCGGAGATGCCTCAGGCCCTCGGCTAATTGGTGTCGTCCAGCCGCAGGAATGCATGTAACGGACGTGGACCTACATCTTAGGACGTGTACCAGGGCTTCACTCTGGGGGGGTTTGGTTTGTATGAGTTTATATGTAAACGGAAACTACTACAGTCTCCATGTCCAGCGCCCCTTTTTGTAGCAGAAACGAGGAAGATGTAACAAAAATGTATGAAACGAAAACGATAATAGTATCGTTTACTATTTTTTCCAAACTCGCGCTAAGGCCTCTGAGGGGTAAATCAAAACATTTTCTTTTATGACTTAGCTTATTTAGGTATGTACTCATAAAATTTTTAATACCCGTACTCAAAAAAATGTGAAAAATTGTAAATATTGCCTATACTCGGGAATTTACATAGTATAATTCATCCTGAGTACAAAAGGAGTAATAAGTAGAGTAATTACATGTTTGGAATAATTCCACGGCTCCTTTGATTTCTTTATTTATTTCCTTGTTTACCTAAGTATGCATCTTTAATTTGCTAATTTTTTTCTTTGTTCTTTAGTTAATGCTATGTCATATAATTATGACATAGAGAATTTACATTAAGTTTGGACATTTTATTTGTTATGTAATTTTTTTGATAGCTTATTCACATTTCACCCTCACTTTGCTACGTCTATGTTAAGTCTCATCTACTTACCTATAAAACCAATGTTGAAGGATATAATTTTATACAATGCTAAATTAACGGCGATTCCCGTATTAGTCTAATTAGTATCCCGTATTATATCCCGTATTAGTAGTTTAATTTATTTCTTTTTTAATATTTAGTCACAATATTTATCGAATTTACGTTTCGCGTGAATATTTTATTAGATGTGTCCGTTTTTTGGTCGCTTAAACCGTCTACATCAGTAGGGGCATTACACCCTTTCCTTTACTACGTCCATGTCATGTCGTCTTATCTATTCGTTGCCCACTTGTAGTAACTAGTAGTTTACCTATAAGGCTGTTCTTGATGGAGCATTTGCATGAGTTAATGATTAGCCGAGTCCGTTACCTGTCCTCCATCCTTATGTGATTCTAATGCTAATCTGATTTACCACCTGATTTTTGTTCGTATCCCTTTGCTGTAAAGTGATTTGTTTTACTGCGCTTATATTGATTTAGTCAACAATATTACTAATAATAGTCCTGGTTTTCAGTAGCTGTTAAATAGTTTATGCCGGCTTTTATAGAAATATTTAGATTTGCATTCATATGTCTTTTTTTGTATTTTTCGAGTTAAGATGAAATAGGGTATTTTACTATGAACGAGAAAAAATCTGTAAATGTATTTTTGAGATAGCTTAGGCAAAAAGCAATCGGAAAATGTGCCTTTTATATCATAAAATAACAAAATAAATTTTAAAAATCAATACTAAATATTCCGTCTTTGTCATCTCTGCATAAAATAGTCGCCGCTATGTTATGACGTCATCCGGCTATGTAAACATTGAATAGTTTGTCCGGTGTTTGTACTATAGTATTCCAGGAACATCACAACAACGGTAACTCATTATTAACAATTTATAATAACTCATTTATAATATAAATCTCAAACTTACAAACAAAGACACTATCGTGAAAAATATTTACGTGCATTGTTTACATAGCATAGTGACGTCTTTCATGACCACAGAGTAAAATAATGACATCCATCGATTACGTAAATTACGCGCGAAATTTTGAAATTGTAAATTTAAAATGAATTTTTAAAACACTTAACGATTGAATATTTTTTTTTAGTATTTTTTTATTGGTTTATTAGACAAACAGGAACTAACTGAGATACTTTTTAAAAATGACTGTAATACCCTATTGCGCGCTGCTAACGTTTAAAAGCGTTAAAACGTCAAAATTTAACCATAAAACGATGTGCGAGTTAAATGAGAATCACTTAATGTAAGTACAAGTAATGCGGATAATAATTATAAATCGGAAAAATTCCTTTGGAGTAGAATTAATATAGGTACTGTTAAAATTGATTTGCGATCGAAAATCGATTGTTATTACGATGAGAAAAAAAGATACATTCTTTAGTAACCCATTTTATCATAGCTTCTTTGTTTTGTGCATTTTTCGTCTACGGTTAATCTTCTATCTTTTTAGCACAATTTTAGGAGAATTAAATCAATTAACATTATCTTAACTTAAAGCACAAACATCTCCATTGTATAGGATTTGTGTCTTTCCATCAGTGTTACACCATCATTTTAGACTGACGTATTTCATTAACTTGTTCAAACTAAGTTTGAAAGTGATCAGTTTTGGTGCAAGAGTCGTCCGTTTTAACTATCAGTTTTACTTGTCATTCATAGGCGCCTTTGTTCATAACTATATGTGGGGTCAACGTTCTCTCTAATTGGCTGTAATTTTTAAGTCTTGATCGAAATGCCGAGAGGTCCGACAGCGGAATGTCGGCGCACACCTTCATTGTACGGAACAGACAACGGTGACAGATAGACATTTTCAGGATCATAGTAGGTACCTAATATTCATAAGTTAGTTAAGGCTGGATGGCTAGCCCTGGTGTCAGAGTTTAAGCCGCCTGGAAGCATCTGGAACGGGTTTACGGTTATAACAACCGAAACCTACATGTTAAGGTACCATTCTAGTCACGGCAGCGCTCAGTTATAAACTACACCCGCCACCACCCATCTGGAGACTGACCGTGCCGAACGTTGCTTAACCTTGGTGATCGTTGACAAACACTTTGCCAAACTACGTTATGAGCGCCACAGGATCATCAAAAGTGGTACTATGGATTTGAAATGTGTTTCTGCTCCCTTGAAAGACAGAGTTTACTATTGACAGTTAAAAAGTAAGGACATAATTATAGGCGGGATAGCTAGCCTTGGCGTCAGAGTAGGTCAGGTGAAGTGTGAGGGTGAAGGCCTCTGACATGTCTAAAATGGACTGCTAAAATATATCTTATTTATGGGTGGGTGTAGCTCAGAAATTATATTCATAACTAGATCAAAAATGATATGACTCATGCGATTTTCACTTTCGCGTAAGCTTAGGGTTTATAAAAGTAACAATTAATGTATCTAGTTGTAATGACCGAGTGCAAGCGGAAACACTTATGGGTCACTAAGTTGTCTCATGTCGCAACGGGATATCGCGCTATCACAATTTCAGTTACGATCACTGTTTTACGATTGCTTCGAGAACATTTCATCCCCCAGAACAATTGACCTGATGAAATTTTAAATGTCATCGGCCTTGATTTTGTCTGTTAGTTCAAACAGAATTATCTGTATCGTAACATTTACTTATCAATATTCAGGAAATTAAAAACAGCTGTTCAAATAGGAAATTAGCTCCTGTGTGTTTAAAATATTGTGATTATTTATTGTGCCCAAACAAACCTTTTAGTACTGAATGCCTTAGGTACGGTTAATAACTGTTGCCCTGGCCTTGTAACGAGGCGCTAAGTACCGGTGATTAGTTCAGTTCACGCAGTATTGAGCTGTTCCGGGTACCGTACGAACAATATTTGTATACTGATTATCACCTGTGGCAAAGGGCTGACCCACATTAGGCTTGAGGTGTGAAAGCGGTATCTTGCGATGCTTTGGTAGTATTTTAAAACAGGTGTTTTGAATTTGACCATATCTTCATGCTAAGCGAAGACGTGATCGACTTTGTATGCTACTTTCTTCAAACCTTCAAACTTTCCCATAATATATTGACTCATAGACAATCTTATTGGTCAGATTTATGTATTTTATCTGATTTAATCATCGTGCAACGTTTATAAAACTGGGGTATTATTTTTAAACTTTGTACGGCTCGGACGTATACTTCTATCGTCGTATCTTTAGGGACGATTTTCTTTCCTCGAAAATTTAAAATTATCCATTTCACACAGAACTTTAGTGTTGGACATGGAAATTTTAAAAGAAACCATAGAATACATAAGCGAAAATCATAAAACGGAATGTTTATAAAATAAAACTAACGAAATAAATATGGTGATTATTTTATCGAATTGTCACTGCCAAAGTCCGTATACGTTCCTAGCTGTACGAAGTTCAAAAATAATACCCTTAGGGCTCTATTTTTCAACTTTGGACGCCTAGGTACATATTACGGAACTTTGACAGTGACAGTTTGTTAACCAATCGCCATATTTGTTTTCTTTTTAATTAATGTTCCATTTCACGATTTCCCCCTTTGCACTCTGTGGTTTCTTTTAAAATTGCCATGTAGAGTCTGGCTAACGAAAGTTGATACTGGAATTTTTCGCAAACTTTTTAAATGACAACACACGGTGCTACTATCATCGTGGATTTACCTTTAAATTGGGGTATTTTACCTTGTATTAAAAACATTTTTCAAACCTACGTCATGTACTAAACTGAACAAAATGATTCATCATATTATTATAGTCTTCATCGTAATGAAGTAGATAGGTACGCGGTGAAATCATTTGGATCATTTGGAGAGCAATTCAAAGCCTCAGTTTGGCATAATAGTAACGTCAATAAACTGAAAATAATTAACATAATGAATATAAAACTCCTACACGACGAGCTTGAAAAATAGTTTTTTTTTTGCGATTCCCCCAAAGATTTGGAAGAATCAAAATCGCAGTATGGTAACCATGCTACAACGTGTGAGTGAGAGAAAGTGTTTCCCTCTCAGTTTAGGGCTGCCATACTAATATTTTTTTAAATTTGCCGCGCTTTTTCAGTATCAACTTTCGTTAGCCAGACTCTAGTACTGAAGTTTTGTGTGAAATGGATAATTGTAATAAATTTGCAGAAAAAAAATTGCTCCGTAAAGATTAGTATACGTCCATAAGCGTTTGAATTTCGCGTTGAAAAATAGGGCCCCTGGATGCTATCTGTGCGCCCCCATTCTTCGTTCTATTCATATTATAATGTTCAGGACAAGACATCGCGCTGGCATTGTTGGCTCCGGGAATAGCTGTGACATTTGGCTGCCCCACTTCGAGCCTGTTTATATTTGCTTCTGACAGGTGGATAATGCAGGCCTTTATTTCAGATGCAATATTGGAATGTATGCCTCTAAATCATAGCAATAGACTTATTATTGTATTCGTTGCTAGTTTATACTTTCAGGTCTTTAAATGCCTACTGTTTTTAAGTTCAGAAAGTCAAGTAGCCACTCCTACTATGAGAGTTTTACATGGGACATATCTTGTATTATCATTTTAGATCGTCTTACTGCTCGACTATCTGAATGCACTTTATCTAAAACTTGCCATTCAGCCTGATGCTTATCTTTTCCAGTTACTATCAATTTAACTTCCGTATAATGTCCATCACTGTCCGATGTCCGGAACCTAACTAACATTGGTCCTTGACCTATGTAATAGCCAAATTTTATGATCTTATGCTTTGCGATTTGTATTTCGCCACATTCTAGTATCTACCCAATTAACATTGTAGCTACGTTTGCCCAACAGCTTTCCCTACAGCAATTCCTTAGGAAGGTTAGAAAACGGGAAACCTGAGAAAGTCATAATTTCACAGGAAATCAGCTAAATTATCTGCTATTGACAACACCGGCGTAATTGCTTGTACCAATAACCCGATGCCATTACTGCGGCAGATTGCGACGTTGATTCAATTTTAAATATTATTTAGTGATTATATGCTAGCTGAGTTGCGGTAAATCAATTTTGTTAATAATGGACATATCATGAAATCGATTTGCATTTTTTTCGCACCATTCGTTCTTATTGCTTAGTCAATATAAGCCGTGTGCATTATTATTAGATTTGTTTCACCCACAATTTTCTGATATTATGGTTTATTTTTTATTTGAATTAGGTTGGATCTCCATCAAAAGCTATTTCATCGAATCTCAAACCTAACATATGGAATCTTCAAAAACTTTAACAGGGGACTTTTAAATTTCCAACTTCACTCTGTTTTCAGATTACTCTCTCCAGTATCTAACTCCATTTCTTCATCTTTTACCCTCTCAGTATCTTTGTTTTCAACAATAGTGGACACAGCAGATCGTTGACCTTACTCACGTACAACATTCACCATAAAGACCTTCCTTATCAGTCTTCACGTATCTACAACATATTCATGGCCGATATAAATGAACTTCCCTTTACATAAAAGGTTCTATAAAGAGCCATGGCCAAATTATAAGTCCCTGTCGGCATTAATTAAAGCAACTGGCTGCCAATTCTCCAAATTTCTCCGTTGAGTAATACCAAGCCTGTTCGGTGTGTGTTGCGCAACGTTCGTCTGTCACTGAGCTTGCAGAGTATTCTCCTTCAGTCGAGAATATCTCTGTCATTCTCTGTCTCGTTAGTAATATCGTAAGAGTTGAAGTGAGTAAGAAATCTCGAGTGTATCAGAATACCTGCTGTCAGTTTTTTTTTTCACATGATAACAAAATGTGATTGAATCATGAAGAGTTAATTTGGATGCATTTATGATGCTAAAAATAAAATTAATTAGATTTAAATCTTGCACATCGGGTTAGCCTCGTAAAGTAATGTTTTACATTTATAATAAGCATAGGGCTAGCACGTCCGTGAAAAGTGTGGACTTAAAACTTGATTCACTAAGATTTTAGAAGGAACTGAAGGAAGATAGATACCGGTGCTCGCAGACAGCATTAAACTTTTGAATGATTTCCATCAGTTGCTGCTGCAACATGTAGTGGTATTATGTAGTCAGGGACTAAACTAACTAAACTTCTCATATCGCGGGATGGCGAGAAAAGTTAGACTCCAAAGATCTATGTAAATGGCGCTACGATAAGGCCTCTTTACCTTCTGTGACATGTATAGATGAGCTGTGAGAGGATGCGTAACGAGATATGAAACGTGACATAAAGTGAGTCTGTTGATGGATTTTTTATTTAATTTATTTATGCTTCCATACTGTACAATATTTTAGTAACAAAGTTTAGGTACAAAGTTCAGTATGGACCCTGTGATCGAGCACTGCATATTCAGGTGAGAGCAGTCACTAATTTTGTCCTCGTACACCGCTTTACACATTTAGTCTCCTTAATAGATTCGTTAGTAGGTTGTTTTTGCAAAATTCGCCACCAATTTTGCAAAATGTTTGATTCTCCCGGATTCGAATCCAAATTGTTTAACTTTCATACTTACTATTTCCTATGATAGAAAATCACCCAGAAAAAAACGCCAAGTCGATGTAGAAAATACACTATAATGTCGTTATCTGGTTCATTGACAAATGAGTAACGAAATTAGTACCAATTGCAATCATATTTTCTATCATGTGTTTTCCTAACTAACAAAGCCAAAGGTCTAGAGGTAGTGACTCCCGCCTTACAATCGTGAATTTCACATCCTGGCTTTTTGGTGAAGGAAAACATCGTGAGGCAACCTGCATGCGTCCGTAGAAGAAATTCGATGGCGTATGTGAATCCACCAACCCGCACTGGGCCAGCGTGGTGGATATGGCCCAATCACCCTTCGTGGGTAGGCCTACGTCCTGCAGTGGACTATTAAAAGGCTGGTACAGTACAGTTTTCCTAACATTACGTTATGCTTACGGAGTACGTAAAATTAAATGTTTGCCAGCCTCGCGACGCTGTTGTCGCTCTCAGCATAAAGAGAAATAAGACACAAACACAGCTCTTATCTCAACTTATCTCATTCACTGCTCAACAGCTGATGCCCAAATACGTACTTTATGTCATAATTTAGATTGCACGATAAGTATAGGTACACCGAAAGTAGCCACATTATCGTATTACACTTTCACTGGTAGTAAAAAATATACCGTAGACTGGCGTATCTTTTTATTGTTCACTAGCGACGCGCCCCGGCTTCGAATAGGTGTATTATACATATAAACATTCCTCTTGAATCACTCTATCTATTAAAAGAAACCGCATCAAAATCCGTTTCATAGTTTTAAAGATATAAGCATACACAGGGACAGACCGACAGCGGGAAGCGTGTTTTATACTATGTAGTGATTTTCAGTGTAAAGGCTATCGTGATAGCTGCGTCCTGTAGTTACGTCAAAAGCGTGTTATTTCATGTAAATTCTGATGAAATTATTGGTAATGTTGTTGTAACCAGTAACGTAGTTACGTTTATTAAATTATAGTGTGAAATTTATGATTATACGTTAATTTTTACTTCATTACTTAATGTAAAACGAAACGTGAGGCGATTTGATGGCTAGTATGTACCAACTCGGTAATAGAGCGACGTATTTTTGTACAATACTTAATGTAATGTAAACACCACACTACCACAGATATTAAAACATTTTTAAATTCAAAGATTTCTTTAATTTAGTATCTAAGTGTATATGTACATACTGGGTTAGATAGCCTTGTATATACTTGTACCCTGTACTAAGGCAAAAGGGGGTGATTAAGTCCATTATTCGGGCCAACCCGAAATTTGAGAAATAAATTTCAACGCTTCCATACAAAACTGCAACTTGGCTTCGACAAAATATATGAAACAGCAGATTTTTAGGGTTCCGTACCTCAAACTGCAAAAACGGAACCCTTATAAGATCACTTTGTTGTCCGTCTGTGAACGCGTATAGATATCGAGTTGAAATTTAAACCGTATACGTATATCTATAGTCTCTTGTAGTTGTGTAAAAAAAAACTTCTCAGTTATCGTTTAAAAAAGTTAGAGCCGTTTATGTCGTAAAAACCGCATATTTCGCACTCACAAAAATCAAAACCTACAGAGTACTTCCCGTTGACATAAAACTATGAAATTTGGCGAGAATCATTGTCTCAGAGAACACGTATATAGGAATAAATCTGAAAACTGTACATTTTTATTTATTTCACAAAAAAATAGGGCCTCTAAATTCACAAAATATGGGTTCAAAATTCAAAGTGAGTAAATCGTATCATGTAAGGTATCATATAAAAGAACTTCATTGGCACATGCTAAAACAGGTTTTTAATTATTTTAATAACGTGTTTGTATGGAACCCTCGATGTGCGAGCCTGACTCGCACTTGTCCGGTTTTTTTTCTCTAATTACGTGTTGGCCCCATAGTAATAGTTTTCCGTAATGATGGTCTGAATTACCTCCTTTCGGCTTAGTACGTCAGCTTTGGATAATCCTGTACATTCAATGAAATCCTTCAATTTTAAACTTAAAACTAACTAAAGTTTTATTCCATTTGTACACCATTCCCACAATAAGTCCTTAGACGGTTAAAACACCTTGTAAAAATGCTAAATTATCCTTATCATTACCTTCTATTTCTTATCAGCATTGCCATTACTTGTTACTTTACCGAAGGGTAAATGTTTAAAATAGCTCTACAAGACAATCATTTTAGTGCCTCCTCGTAATATTTACAAGGCATCTACAGTACAATTTTTAATCATTTCTGTACATAAAGAAAGAGTTTTATCTATCAATATCCGTATCTGGCAGATACGCCCTTATCTCAGTCGTTTACCGCCATTTTTATTACAAACCTATTTGAAGATAAACGTAATGATATGTGATTATATATAGATTGTATTTTATTCTGGGTGGTTGAAATTGAAAGTTCCATGTATCCAGAATGGAAGAATGTCATTGTAAAACCAATCTCCGATAAAGCTGTAAATGTGTTTGCCCACTACAACAAAGAATGTCATTGTAAAACCAATCTCTGATGGGGTTGTAAAGGTGGTTTGCCCATTACAATGTACCAATAATATTTTTACCATACCATAACCGTAATAGGAAAGCTTTAGTGGAAAAACAAATCTTTGTAATGAGACTATTAAGTACCTAACGAAAAGGAGTCGACACGCCTAAGCACCGAAGTCTGCCAAGTCAGTGGGGCGTGAAGAAACGCACACAAACCAAAATATAAGGAAGTTTACACGTACACAAATGTAATTAACTAACACTAGCTGAAAATTAACGCAACACAAGCGCAACCAGACCGATATATTTTTATAAAGAGCATGACCGCCGGTCGCTTACTTTTGGCAGAGGGGTACGCTTTGCAGTGTCGACTCTTTTTGGTCAGGTACTTAATGTATGAGCCCACTAAACCGTTCCGTCACCGGTAAGCATCGTCACGTCACGTGCCATGCGCGGACGTTTCGGATCCGGTAAAATATTCTCGACAACTACCTATTATTGACAACATTGATAGCACGGTGTAGTGGGCATTGTACAGCGTATCGTGTTGTTTTCCGTTACGTTCCTACCACGGTACGATAAATTGGGCAGCCACCTAAAAGGTCTAGATTGGAGATGTTATACCTGGTGCAAACGCAGTGCAGGACATTCACCGCCAAGGTGGACCTATGATTTGGTCAAATTCGCAGAAACACGCTGAAAACAACTCCGGCCAACAGTCTTACTGGAAATCCATTAGCTAGGCCTATGTATAACAGTGAATATCTTAGAGCTGATATGATGCCGATTGTGAAACGGAAAGTTGTACGTATATGTCGTGTTCGATCTGTGTATCGCTTATCAAATTATTGTACCTGTTTGATCTACAATACCTAATATCTACCTATTGATAGTTATCAGATTATTACGATTTGTTTAGCAAACGCACTGATATGATGCTTTTCTAAAGTTAGATAGACCTAATAACTCCTATAAAAGAATATATAATTCGATTCTACCTCATATTTTTAAATAGAGAAAAATCTTTACACGACTACCTTATCAACAATTAGAAAATAAGAAATTAACCAGAGATGCTGCTTTATAAGAAGATACTTATTGGTCGAAAGTCTTAAGTCAAGCACCAAACATCTATAATAATCTAAGTCAAAATAATAATAAAAATACCGGACAGAAGAGTTAAAAAATGAAAGCCTTCTCTATAAGCTAGAGACTGTGGCTAGAGAGAACTTAAAATCTTACAATAGTATAACGCAAGCATTTCTACCGCCGTGAGTTCACCGATTACAAGCTCTATTTGTCTTGTAACAAGCACAATTATTTTACCAATAATTACGTATCCCTAACTTCATAGCTCTCAATACTGGTACAGCACGCGCGAATAAACAATGAACGTTGTCTTTTGGAAACAGATATTCGGCAAGTTTCGGTTTTATAAGAGAGTTATCTCTGTCCCACTAACCACCATTAAAAATATGTTTTTCCTTTGCAAAAAAATCGGTGGTGTTTTTTCAATGCTATTTTTGTCGATCATCGTCACCAGCATTGTCACAAACGTTTCAAGTGGTATTTTTGGAGGTCTGTCCAACGTTAGTTCGTGAAACCTTGATAACGCTCTACAAAACCGAACAAACCCGTAACCAGCCGATTATCTCTTCCCAAAGACCGATGTCCATTCTTCATTCGCTATTACTGACATTTTATTTTCCACAGCCCACGGCTCGCTTCCGCCACCTGCGCCCGCGCAGCGAAAGTCGCTATTTGTCAACACGACACTTATTTTGTAATAAACCTTATTTGTTTCGGAATTATCTTGCTTTCATTGAGTTAGATTGTGTTTTGAAATAATAATGCCGGTAGAGAAAATTCATAACTTCCTTATTTTGTTAAAACTATAATGTGGCTATGAAAAAATAGCGTGTTACTTGCTGTTTCTTATTAGATGTAATGTTATTTTGATATAGCACTGTGTTATTACGGTAGCAGAGCAGGTAAAATTAATCATTAAGTTTTGAAAATGTTCTGTATAAAAAATTAGATAGCATTTTAACTAACAATGCATCATACATCTAGCACCTACTATTAAGATTAACGTCATGTACGGTTAGAATTTTGATTCCCACAAGATAGTTACCAGATACCTACCGTATGTCAAAAAAATCTTTATTAGTTAAACAATATTATGAAATTGCTTAATTTAAGTAATCTAATTATATACCTACTTCAAATTACTGTCTGGCAACAGTAAGACCATACAAGTCTAATTCCAATTTTCTTTTCGTTTCAGGTAAATAAATTGCAATGGAAAATGGAGACAACTTTCTGCAGGTAAACTGTAGAAATTGCAAAAGTGAAAATGCTGGAAAACTACGAAGGAAGTGTTCGTCACCTTAGGAAATAACTGCAACACTTACGACTTTTTGCGCTACCGTCGTAACTTGTTCGATTTAAAATTTCCCCCCTTATACAGATTGGTAAAAACAGTTTTCCCTTATGATTAGTTGAATTTCTTCGGACGAGTCATTAGCAGCCGATAGCGTTATTTATAAGCTTGGATCCTATAAAAGGCAAGTAGTAGGATTGCTGTAGAGGTGTCCGGTAAATATCGATGTTTAAAGATAAAATGGTGATGTCTTAACGTGGGTATATATTTACGTCTTGTATACGTCAAAAACATATTGCTGCATTGTTTTGCTGTTTATGATTAGGCCGTGATCCCGTTTATGTATAGACGAATTGGCTATTTAAAGGTTAATGTATATCTTATAATAAGTAATAGACATCTTTTATTTATTTTTCGATTTATTGAATATTCGTAATTGACATATTGTCATAAACCTTAATGTCCTGAAGTACGTAGAAGGTCACTTCAGTTATATCTTTATTTGATAACAACTGTATTTTATTTTACGGATAACACAAACTAAAATAGATTACGATGTAATGCATTCTGTTCGCATATTTCTTTTTTTCGCATATTTAAAAAATCCTAACATTTCTAATGATAGGTTTTAAAACGTTTCATATTCCATTTCTCGATAATTTCTAACATCGCAGTTTTTACCAATATCGATAAAGAGAACGATAATCGATTGATGAGATATCGAATCGATGGCCAACATTCATGTTGCCATATCGATGTGATTGCATCGTCGTTTTTGGTCATCTCTAGATTGCTTCTATGCTTTTATAACCAAGTTGGCAAAGGAAAAACTTGTAGTCGTTTACATTTTGGCGCGGCTAAGCACGACTTATCTATTTACGACGCTGTATATTTACCGTTGAAGTGTTAGGTGGATATGGCGATGAAATCAATGCTTGCTTTAGCTTAGTTAAACATTAAAGGCCAATACACCCTATTATGACAACGGGAAAATGTACTTGTGGACTTTTATCACCGTAAAAATTATAGAGTAAACATTCTCTTGTAAATGATAAACAATCCTCTTGGAAATAAGGACGGTCGTAAGAAAGATTCTTGTTCAAGTATGGCATACGAGTAACATCGTCATCAAAACCGTCAGCCTTCTTTTTCCCATAGAGGACTCTCTTGTAGTGTCATCTGCCTCGATCCTGTGAAAATCGTGTCCAGGCTCAACCCGTGATTTCAACTATTATCGTCGACTCATCTTGCACACGAATGACCTGCGCACCACTACTAGCTTTGATTAGAGCAATAAAATGATAATAAATAGGAAATATTTTTTTTTTTGTAAAAAAAGTACTATGCTGTTTTTCGCTTCATATGTCAATTCAATTCGGTATACTTTGCAATTGAAATAAATATTTTATGCATGTAACATTACACTGCAGAGATGCCAAGTAATTGGCGTTATTACACTATCATATAGCATTACTTGTATCATTTCTAACATTACCTTCTATAACTATTATTTCACATGCAACCATTATATTACCAATCGAAAAATTAAGAGACAGTCACGGCATCTTTTACCGTAACTCGGAACGTAATACTTTACACTTTTACTTTTATAATACACTTACTAGAAACAATGATTTGGCAGAAAATAGATGATAGATTCTGTGGGAGGCTGTTTCTTGTCAAAGATTAAGTGATTGAAAAAATGATACGACATTTTACACTACGGTACATTTTGTATTGCCGTTTGTCCTAGTTAAGTGGTTATGTACGGTAGATATATTGGATGATAATATTATACTTAATATTTTACAATCAAATCATCTGAACCCGTATAAAAGTATTGTATTAAAACCAATTAGTAAAATTTAATAAGAACAAGTACCTAATAAAATCAGGTGTGGAATTTTATTTTGACGGACCACATGAAGATAATTTCGCTTTAACTCCATTAAGCGAACCTAGTTTTACCTGTCTTACTAAACAGAGAAATAAACGTTTCAATTTATATAAAAGATTTCAAATAATAAAATTAAGTGCTACGATATTCTATAAAATGTTAGGTAATGCATTTCAATCCGAACCAGTAGCTTGGTTCACGTTTGACAGTAAACTGACGTATCTGCCGCGTATGCATCTGTGCGGCTTGCATCGTTGTCATATCCATGTCGTATCTACACTTCTATAATCTATCTCGATTTTGGATCTCGATCACGGTGAATCATGGAATCGCCAGTAATTGCTCAAGAAACGATGGTAATAAATCTTTTTTTTTACAAATTCGTCTAATGGAGTCTGGGAACGCGATGACTAGCCGCGATACTTCTCGTCGGAGTGAAATCAATTATTTGGAAGTTTGATGAAAGTTGCGGTGGCTCATAAAGTTATAAGTTGCTATAGAAGACGAAAAAGAGAACTTTACACTTTCTGTTTTCTATAGATTTTTTAAAGAAGTGAATATTTTATTACGTTATGTTTTGCAGATTTTGTGCAAAACCTACTAATCTATACTCCTGTTCTGACAAACACTATTCTTATTTTTTATCAAAATGTTATTTGTTGATCTGAAATTACTGAACCAGTATTTATATTTTAACCAACTGTAATGTCAGGAATCGATATGATTGGATGCTCGCAGCATAACAATTGGTATCGAAAGCGTTCTTATGCTTTTTAGTTAGTCTAAGTCTATGGCTTCAAAGAAAAATAAAATGATATTTGCCCCCCTGTACGATTTCTATTTATCTATTCGGTCTTAAACTTTCGATTCCGCTAAATATTTTTACACATCATCCATCACACAAACACACAGACAAGCCGAGACTTCTGCAGTAGTTTAATTAGTTTATACCGGTTCTTATCGCCGCGTATTGATCATATCTCGTCTAAATGAATTATGTGACTGCTCTGTTACAATTTCACTTCTTTGAAACGGTTGCTAAATGGTTGTGACGACAGTAGCCAGATGGGGAGGCTGATACCAACCGATGCAATAAATACTAATGTTAGTAAAGCTTAAGATTTGATAAGCTTTTATACCAGTGCATTTCAGTTTATTTTGCTCCCAATGAGTGTAAAAGACACGCTTTCGAAACTTCAGGGTAAATGATAAATCATTAAAATAAAAGAAAACCACATGGTGCTGCTGGGTATGAGTGATAAAACACGGCAGTTCATAATACCGTATATCGATAAAATACGAATCACTCACGTCTATGGCTCATCCCTATTTTAAGTTCTTTGAGGTACTTAGGAGTAGAAGGAATGAATAGGATTTTATATAGAAGAAAAAGGATATGACTATTACGGCGAAATCGAATGGGTAACCATTTGAGCTTTTGGCGAAATTCGGAGAAATGTACATTTTTAAAGTATTATTTACAAGGAGAACAGTGGAAAAGTTATTGTAACTCCGGATTATTAACACTTGTTAAAAATCTTACACTTGTTTCTTAAAAAGAATTACTTGTCCTAAATTGGTGATTGGTAGCCAAGTCTATAAAATTAATTTTAGTAGAGTAGGTAGTTCCCAATTAAAAAATAAACACATTTATCGACCACTTCCATGATCTACCGTGTTAAAACAACTAAACTAATTAAAAATAGTCATAAAAGATCTGGTATTGCATTAGAAAGTTGTAAAGTTTTCAATTAAGCCTCACACTGCAATAAATAAGGCTCATAATTCATATTAAATTAATTAAAA
Source organism: Hypomecis punctinalis (assembly GCA_949316475.1). NCBI lineage: Eukaryota > Metazoa > Arthropoda > Insecta > Lepidoptera > Geometridae > Hypomecis > Hypomecis punctinalis. The sequence goes on from OX438803.1 coordinate 23,758,027, forward strand.
CTAAATACACTAACATTGAACCAAATACATGCAAATAACCGAGTGTTGCAAGGCCAAATTGTCGCCACTCATTTAATGATGAACATTAAACTTGGCCTAATTTTATAATTGTTTCCTTTATTGTGCATTACTTCCACTTAGATATTTTCTATTTTATAAAACGAGAATTTAACTTTTTATGTTACTTTCGATTTTTTTCTAATGGCAATAAATGTCGGAACTCGTAAAAGAGGTACAATTTATTAAACTCAAAACAGGTTTAGTGTATTTCTTGCGTGTTTACTTACATACAAATATTTGTAAATTTTGTAATGATGCACAAGATAAGTTATCTTACGAATGAAAAATGTAACGATATAAATACAGCATCGAAAGTAGTTTCTAATTAGCGGAAGCTGGCCGAGATCGAAAGTAGTGGCGCGTATTTTTACATTTTCACATGTCCGCCGCGTACGCCATGTTGGGGTCGATGACCGCAGTAGTGGCGGGAAAAGTGGAAAATGCGAAACGTTGCGTTGCAAGTGTTGCCACTTTGGACCCGATTGGAAATCAGTTGCGTTATTAATTATTACTGGCTAGTTACTGGTTAGCTAATTAACATAGTACTCACATAATTACGTCAACGTCATTACTCATTTTATACGTAGCTTGAATGCGCAAACTGTGTGTGATTATGTTGGCAAAAAATTGGACAATGACATTGCATTCGTGTAAATTATTAATTTCTCACTTCTTAAGTGCTTATTGTTCTGCGTGATTTAGATTTAGTTGGGTTAATAAATTCATACCTAATTGATAATAAATCTTTTTGGTATGTTTATTACCACATCGCGTTTATGTCGTTTCTACTGTATTTTACTAACAAAAAAGGTACCTAAATGATTTGTATTTATTTGTCGTTTCAACTATTATGCATCCGATATCGAGCGTAAAGCGAGTTAATTTAAATACCGTTTCTATACACCTAAACCAGGGATAGCGAACCATTGGCACGCGGCGAAAATAGTTCAAAATATTTTTTATTTTTCTTGCTTGAAAAAAATCGTCGCGTCTATCTATCCACCGTTCAATCAATAACACAATGATTTGTGTAATCATTGTAGGTACTTTACAAGATTATTTGATCACTCTTACAAAAGTTACAACCGATTTCCCCGATGACAATTCTTATTTCAAATGTACATGTACAAGAACAAAATGTCTTTTAGATGAAAAATAGCACGTTTCTCTAAAAAGGTTTGCCATCCCTGATCTAGACCCACCGCGCGCCTGGGAACCTACAATCTCCACATTTGTATTCAGAGGGTTCGGAGGATGTCCTCTAATAGATCTATCAATCCTTTTCATGGCAAAGCCTTAGAAACATCTTAGGTGAAACGTCTTGAACGGCTAAATAATGCCTATAAAGGCTTTTTGTTTCTTTTTTCTTTGCCAATGGTTCTTCGAAATCATACGATGAATCGATTAATTTTACTAAACATTTTAATTCAAATTTTGTGTATACATTTATTCAGATACAATGCGTAATCATAAATTTATCTATATCAATTTTATTAAGTAAATATTTAATTAGAGTCAAAATTATCCTTTTATTATTATCGATTTCAAAATGTATCCGAAGACTTCATTGCACTGTTTTTATGCAATTCAAAGAAAGATTGAAGACTCAAAATCCAAAAGAAAAAACTTGGCTACGCTAAAAAATTATAATTTGAGCAATGCGGAACGAATTTTCACGAATGCAACTCCTAAAACCCAAGAAACAATTTAAACTGCCCCGTAGTTTGTTCAAAAATGTTAACCTGCAATCTTTATGCAATTTCTGAGTCCGTTCTTCATTAAACCGCTCTAAACGTTCTTGCAACTCGCTTGTGAGTGTTATTTTCATGTTATTTTACTAATTTACGTTGCTCCAGCCAATTACAGCTGAACGTTATGTGGACGATTACAGCACGGTTAATGGGTCCCATTACCTTTCCTAACTAACCTGGGTCACTGCCTGGAAAAGGTTACAGAAAAGAGAGGATTTTTTTGTTTTGTGGCCGCGGGACTTCAGCGCATTTGCCAGTTCTATAATATTATTTGGACGCGGGACTAAAACGGTCGTAGAGCAAGAGGCATTCGAATTTGTAGAGTTCGGTATAATAACAAGAATGATTGAAAATCTATCACAGCAATCCTGAAATTCTGTGTTGAAATAAAAATGTAGAAATAATAACAATACTGAAATTCTGTGCTGAAATTAAAAATGTAGAAAAGGGGTTAGCAAAAAAATACACAAATAAATAGCCAAAATAGCAGTTAGGAAAAACAGCAACCTCTGTCATGATACGAAAAACATAGGGGAAAGCGATAGAGAAGACAAAAATACGTCTGTAGGCTACAGAAACTTCTACAATATTTTTAAAGTTGGCAATTTAAGAAGATACTGAAGCGTTCTATCTATCATTAAACTTTGGTTACGGCTGGGCATTTGCAAAATTTACAGATTGCACGGTTTGTAATCGCGCGTGCACATTTCATTATGCAGTTTCGAAACTTTGTATTTTAGTGTGTAATGGTTTTGATAGAACTTGTAACAGTTGTGGTATAATGTCGAAGTATAGGTGTCATTAAAATTTTACAACTAGCGCGCTATGCCCGCCTAAAAACAATCATTTAAACTTTGTTTACGTACAGGCTATATGTAAACTTACTAAACTTTCTGGTCGTATCAACCCAAAATGTGTCATAGCTGCTGATTCTCAGTTTACAACATACTATCGGACGCGACTTACAGACGCGACTGACAGCCGCGACCTAGACTATGAAAGTACACTGAGCCGTGCTCACTATCGGACATAAGTCGCGGACTTCACCTTCGGACGTCCTTGAACATTCGGACGTCCGAGAGCGATCTGGCACACCGGATGTTTTAAGACTGTGCACATTGTTAAGTTGCGGCTGTCAGTCGCTGTGTCCGTAAGCCGCGTCCGATAGTATGTTTCCGGCTTAAGTCGCTATCCTGGCGGCCTTATCGCTGGAAGCGATTTCTTCCAGCGAAAGCGAAGCGATTTTTTCCGCCGTTTGTTTTAAACTAGGTTAAGTGACAATTGTATTGTTTTTATTTTTCTGTGTTGGTGTGAAACAATAAATAATTATTTGTTATCCTTCCTTATAAGTATATAGGTATAGAAATATACTAATAATACGAATCAAACTACTTGGCGGCTATGATGTTAGCTACAAGCGGATCACCCAATCCTCGCGGCTGCTTAGAGAACTTAGTCAGGCTATTAGGGAATCAACTAAGGAATTTCGTAGGAAATTCCCTCATGGCCATGGCCCATCCGCGAAACCTCTAGCTAAACAGGAAAATAATAAGATAACTATAATAATGGCCTAGGTACAAAGAATTTTCCATCTGTTTACTCAAAGTCCAGGAAACCTTCCATACCTAACCTCATTAGCGGTAAATGCGGTAATACACAAGCGGCGTCTTTTAAACTACCGCAAAGACAAAATTCGAAGAAACGCAGGGCCTTAGTAAGATAAATCGCGAAAGATGTTTATAACTTACTCGAAGTGCTCGAAATATATTAATTAGTTCACTCTGAAGGAGTTTTATGATGATCTAAATATGTCTTACGCTTCGTTTCATGGAATTCGCAGGTTTTGCGGTAGTATAAAAGAAACCGCGAGAATTTTACTAAAGGGTCATCAACTCATCAACGGAACCCTATTAATATTGTAAACACTCCACTGTCCGTCCTTTAGTGAATTTGTTTGTGCTGCTTATATTATCTATATTTATCTGCTATAGCAACAAACCAAATTCGAAAGATAACATGGAAATCCAGATATTTTTCCACACATCTTTCTTCACAGGTGTTTCACCCCGTCACAGAGTTAAATTAAACAGGATACGGAACCCTCTGTGTCCAAGTCCGACTCGCACATGACTAATTTTTACTTGTTAGTGCTATTTACTCGTAAATAAAGACTTGAATGATTTAAAAGTGTAGTTGCATCTTTTTCCTGCGCTGTGCCCGTAATTACGTATTTAAATCAAGCGAGTACTGTGTTGAACTTTTTACCGCAAACTTCATGGAAATCTGAATTATCTACACGCGAAAGGCAGATGGTTTTATTCAGAACATCCCAAGCAGATGGCAACACCTCTCAGTTTTTCTTAGAATCGGCTTTAAATCAGAATTATTTACACTGACAGTACCAGACATGAAACAGAAAAGAGGATCGAACATTTTCGTATAGAGCCTGGCGTTCTCTAAATTATACTCTATAAAATTTAACTTGATCTCTGCGACAGCTGTCAGAAAAATCACGCCTATGAAGTCCTGAATTTCATAATAGTAGAGACAGTACCTGTCAATGTCATACTTTATGGGCATGCCGATTAGTGATGGGCGACAAATGATCGTGACCACAGAGTTTTATTTAAAATATCGATAGTTTATACTAACGATATTTTAAATAAAACTTAATTTATCAGTAATTTTATTGTATACTTTAATATCATAACTTTTTTACATGTGTAATTAAATTAAATCCATTTTAAATTAAATTATATGTTACATTAGCATCGATAATAGTGAAAAACGTCGATAAATACTATCGTTACATTATTATGAGTATATACTTAATATTATAACATTATTTACATGTGTACATACTTGGTCTTAAATAATAGTAAGTAAATAAAATCCAATTTCTCACCTTCAACTACTCATTCGATTTCATAACGACATTGTTTGAAAATCGATTTTTTCCAACACTATCCCGACTCTAAAAATGTCAATCTTCTATGTGAATGTCATTGTCACAGAGATCAAGTTAAATTTTATAGAGTATAAAAAAAGCATTGAAGTGAAACTTCTAATGCGACTTCCAAGTAGGTTGCGGTAAACGTTTAACGCTACCATTTTACCAAGCAAGAGGGAGAGAGAAAGAAAGATACACAAAAGTAGAAAGTAGGAGAGAGAAAGAGAGTGACTCGGTAGATTCCAAGCACATGCTATGAAGCGAAGTAAACAATGTGAGCGTCGTGAAATTAGCTGAAATACGTACGAAGTTTCACTTCTTCCGCGCGGAGGGACTCCACGCACTATTTTTTTTTATATATCATAATAAGCAGCCTCGCTAGAATGAAAAAAATCTTGAAGATAGTAAAGGTGGTATTAAGTTATAGATGGGCTTTCATCATATATGTATTGACTATAGTGTCTCTTTTATTGCATGTTATGAACTAGCTATTGTCTGGCTTCATAGAGTCTTTCCAACTACTGACATTCCGTAGTTTAATGGGCTTAATAATATATTTGTTTCGAAACGAATGTCTCAGTCGTTAAATGCTAAATGTCATCGCTTAAAGCCCTGTTTCTCTCAAACAAGAATTTTAAATTGACAGCCGTTTAGTTTGACTTATGTGAATACTGTTGTGTGAAGCAAACAAATATGGAATAAGTGTTCCTGATTCCGACAAATTGTACAGATAATTTTGAATTGTCTGAGTGAATTATTGGTTTTCTTTAAAAATAACATAGGTAGTTGTAAACAATATTTGAAACAATTTCCATGCGCTTATAATAGGCAAGGTTATTAAAATTGTTTTTCTCCTAAAACTTATAGCCATGTCAATGCCATTTCCTTTAAATGTTAGAGTAAGAAACAACGTAACACATCTCATATGTCCTTGTCTAGGTAAGCACAAAAGGTAGTAAGTTCTACCACGTAATACAAAAAGAAATAAACGAATATCTGCCTTGTACGTTTTTAAGATGCCTGAAAGGTTTGGTTTTGAGACTGTCAATATAGAATCAAGTAATAATATATTTAGTACATAATATACACTCATGGATATATAATAGGTATTAGTAGATTTCTAGTGGAACGTACTTTTTTCCCCATTTTCTTTACAATATCAGCCATATGTATTCATTGATATAAAATATTTTATTTTCCTTATTAGTCCTTATAGCGCGTATACAGCGTTTTCTACAAACCTATAGCGTGTTGACATACGTCTGTCCGCTGTCCGCACCGTTGTCGAATGACAATGCATTTAGTTTGTTGAACCTGCAGTGCGTGCAGCATCCTAATTGTAGGCTGCGCGGGCGCAGCGGCAGTCGCTCGGTGCACTCCTGGGAAAATCAGATTGAAACGTCAAAAAACCTGGGTTCTTAAAACCTTACCTTAAAATTAAAACGGTATTTCTCTTTACATACAGGTCGAGTTCAGACACAAAAATGGAATGGGACTAGAGAACACCCATTTTAAAACAGAATAATATACAAAACTCGCATATTCGAAAACTCCGGTCCGTTGTCATAAAGTCATCGAAAAGAATAAAAATTTAGTCTAGCATCTCTATAACAAATGACAAGGACGCGTATGCGTCTAATTCTAATTCTAAGCGGATATTATAAAAGCAATTTTAAATTACGTTAATTCAGTTCAATCTGTGGACCTGCTTGACCCGCCTTCGGGTCACTCTGGATTAGCTCGCCAAGGTCGGGCCGATGTCAACGAATCACGAATTCAATTCCATTCCATTCATTGGCTGATGCGTCATCGTTCATGTCTACCGACATTAACATACTCGTAACAATCCACCAACACGATCTTAAATTAACACATTGTAAGGCTCAATATTAAATAAAAAAATTACTTACAAATAAATTGCGTTATTTATCCGGGTGGATGAGAAGGTCAAATCGAAGGCGTGTTCGAAAATTCATAAATAGAATGGAATTTCTTATGTGCAGAGAAAGTTGAATTATGAATTTGTTAGTGGCCATTATCACAGATTACATCACACATAACATGCTTAATGTCAGTTTAGAATGTATAATTACTAGGTATGTATTAATTCTAATTTATAACTCTTTTATTATAAGTTCATAAATAAGTTCATATTATGCCAATTTTTTAGCTGCGTTCGCATTGCGTGTCATGGCATCACTTTCAACTTACATGAATTTAGGCGGGAATACGAAAACGTTTTTCTTGTGTGCCAGTTGCCATTTTTCGTTTTTGTTTTGGCTTTGCAAAGGCCTAACATTTTGCTCAATAAATCAAAATCCTTTGAGATTATCTGGAAAATAAAACTCCTGCAAGCTGAAATAAATATATTTTTTAATTCCCTATCTGTTAGGCATTAAGGCCATCGACTCCGTATGCCTTATAGAGTGGTATCAGAGATCTGGTAGTGACTTAGCGGCAATTAAATGGTAATTCCACTTGAGGATCGTCGTGGCTGCTAAGTGAGTCAGGGACGTGGCTGCGACGCTTACGTAGGTATTATTGTGTACAGGTGCGCGCGAAATTACATACAATTGTAAAGATAATAGGTACGAGAGACGCAAGGAAATACTTCAGAGAGACAAACTGTAGAGCTCATCAAGAAATTGGCTTTTTTATGGCTTCTTAGAGAAAAATAATTAAAAAAAGGTGATTGAGTAGGTACTAATGCATGGGGCTCAATTTTTTTAATTGCTCTCGTATCGTAATATCTTTTTTCATTGTAAAGCCGATGTATTGATCAATATTTCTTGATTAGTTTCTAGGATAGTAATATTACTGTCTTCATTTGTTGAAATTAGTCAATCTGTATTAGCAAGACTGGAGTAATGTAAACCGGCACTGGAATACACAGGAGTACCGGTTTACATTATTCCGGTTGCAATCCGACACTGGGGCATTATTTTTGACTTTCGTACGGCGAGGAACGTATAGTGCGGAACTTTACAGCCGACTTTTTACTGTAAACATGCAAAAACTGCAAAATGTCAATGTTTCGAATACGTTCCTAGCCATTCGGAAGTCAAAAATAATGTCCCTGGATTCGATCGCTAGACTGGAATAATGTAAACCGGTCATTACGTCAATATTAAAAAAAAAGATCTAAATACATTTGCGCTCGCCATTACCTCACCATCCTGTATGTATGGGAACGGCGGCGGCGGGCGCGGGCAATGCGCATGAGACTTGTCTGTCTGTCTGAGATTTATTATTAGATAACTCATGTAGCTAATGTGACCTTTCCACTGATGTTATGCGTGACTTTGACGACGTTTTGAAAGAGTGCTTGTTACCTGCGGATCTTGCGGAAAGGTTGAATGATTTTGGTCATTAATTTCCTCCTACGTATATACTTAGTACGTCAACGGAGCAGAAGGCTGGAAATCACAGATCAGCTAAATGCAGTTAGCAAGGAACAGACGTGTTCACATAAACTATAATTTTTCGCTAAAAATGGCACGACCTACTTCAACCGTGTTCAGAATTCTAATGGTTTGCACGAATCAACGTGTCATCCATGTACATTATTTTTGTTTTATCAAAAACTGCTTAGCTGATTTCGATAAAATTTATCGGTGGGTTATTACGAAGCCCACCAAGCCGCACTGGGCTAGCATGGTGGATATGGCCTAAATCATCCTTCGTGGGTAGGCCTACGTCCTGCAGTGGACAATTAAAAAGGCTGGTACAGGTACAGTTACAGTTTATTACGAAGTGACAGTGATGATGATATGATGATGAGGTTTTGGCAAAGTTGCACATTCCTTTCTTCCTTTTGGGTCAAACGAGCTCTTGTGTTTATTTGTACAATTTTAACTTGCATACTTCGAATACCTACGGTGATATATTCTTCATTAATTATTGTAGCGAAGTGGGTTGTTCAAATTTAAGTGCCAAATGGGCCAAGGGTTGCGACGATTAGGAGTCACATTGGCACAGTTCGATTCAAATATCCAAATCGAATGGAATTTCATAAACAACACGAAAACAAATCACCATATTATGTTTATCACTTACTTACACTAACACCTATGCACGTTATTTTGCTCGAAATAAATGAAATCTGCTTTTATTTTTTTTATCGCTGATCCAAGTAAATGTTGGAAAATGAAACGTACTATGGAATATAATGGCTAAAAGGCTGTATATACTTTTCCACGATGAATTTTGTTATTGTGTTGGGTAAAATACATCGAGATATGTATCTCGTTAGGTACCTACATAATTCAGTTGGCCAACTGGCCATAGCAACGAACATCGAAAGTGTGAGAAATATTAATGGTCCCGCCCTACAATAACAGAAAAAGTAAAAGCACGTCTCAAAAACAATAAAACAGCCGATCCAGTATCAAATGTCCCGCGATAGCTGAGACAATAGAGAGAGCGCAATATTTGGCGGCGCTGTGATCGATTACCAATGAAATCGAGAAGCTAATCGAGTAATCGAGATCTCATCGGGGAGATAATCGGGAGTCACGTTACTGGGCAATCACTTTGCAGTGTAATCGAGTTTAGTTTTGTTTTATCATCGGAGGATACATCAAGACTCACCAAGTCGTAACTGGGCTGGGATGGTGGCTATAGCCCTATCGCTCTTGGAAGGTATACCTGTGCTCAGCAATGGACTTAAAGCTGGTACAGTATACACAACAAAAAGAGTGCAACTTTTCTTGGACTCAAGAAAGTCACGAACAAGGAAGTATTGCGACAGGTTGGCCAAAATCCTAAACTTTTGCAAACAATCAAACAGCGCAAAGTTGCATATCTGGGACATGTACTTCGACATGATAGATACGAGTTATTGCAACTGATAATGATGGGGGAAGTTGCGGGGAGGAGGAAATCCGGCCGCAGAAGAAAGTCCTGGTTGCGGAACACACGAGAATGGACGGGGATAAGGAGTGCCGCCGAACTCTTTCGCTTTGCTAAGGACAAAAAGAAATATGCTGAGCTGACTACCTACCTTCACTAGTTGGAGAGGCACTCAAAGAAGAATATTTGTAGGCGCATGGCAATAAATTTAAAAGCAAAAATGCCAAGTCGATGGTAATTAATAAAGGATGATTTGTACGATAAGTGTGATAACGGTAATATTTTGGTAATCCTTTAGGACCATTTTTTTTACATTTCTTATTCATTAAAATAAATGGCTCTACCTACATATTTAAAAAGCTTAATGTATTACTTCTAGGTAATAAATTTTAATAAAAGTTTGTAAAAAATGGTGTGGGATACTTTGATTAAAACTGGCTTGAACAATACGTACTTTGATTGGTAGAATTTATGCTATAATGTCTTAGTTACTGTTGAGTCTACAAGACAAACGTGTTATTTTTATGTCCAGCTCTAGCTCTACATTTATTTTAATTTCTGTTTAACCATTCAAGGCACGAAAAAAATGTCCAAATCGAGCGCAAGAAGCGTTAAAATATTTACTAATTGCGAGAGCATTCAGGCCAAACGCGACGCATCAGGCCAATGTACTTTCTCACAAAATTGCCGAGATGTGTGGCACTGGGTTGGCCGGTCAAATGTTTCCCAAGCGCACTGGCTGCAAATAAAATAAAAAAGACCACTTTCGTAATAGTCTACGTAGTTGCAACGAAAACCGCCGCAAAATTGCGGAAACCGCGACGCCTACGTGACGTAACCAATCCACTATTTTTATTTTATCATTCTGGTGTGACCACGCGCACGCTTTTTCTATAGTAACTGCTGTTGATGCTGTGGACTTACGCGCACTTTTTCTGATACTGTGATAGGATCTGTGGCTTCGCGACGAAATGGCTGTATTTTTGGCGCCGGGTCGATGACCCGCGCGAGCAGTGAAAGTCTGCCCGAGGCGCCACGCCGGCTGCGCGCGCGCACCCCCGCCCTAACTAGGCATATACTCAATTATCTCAATTATTTTTGTCAAATGCCTATGGCAAACTCCAATTTGATTGTTGATAGAAGTTATATATGTAGTAATTCAACAAGAGTCGTGGCATGAAATCTAAAGGAGATTGATAGGTTCAGACGACGGGTTGGGCCTTGATATTTTTGTTTAGTTAATAATTTTCACATAAAGTAACGAGCACACACACACTTACTTTTACATAATTTGATCAGTGTATCCTAAAATGTAATAACTATAACAAAGAATCCAAAAACAAGTACGCAAAAACAAAAACGTTACGTTTGTCAATTAATATAGATTACACAATCTCACCATCTTTACAATAACAGTAATGAAACAAAAATGATAAAAACCGCATTCACACCGACATTGTTTAGACCGAGCGAGATGGCAGATAAAAGCACATTGATTTACGCAACGTAATCATGGGGCGCGCGAATTAACACACTCATTGTGTAATTGTTAATGTTGTTATGTATCTGACGATCTGATGGTAAAATGGAAAGGCAATATTTGTCGTCGTTTTGGGTTAGTGTATTGTAGTTACGTATTTCATTATTTGTTGTATAGAACGAGCAAACACAGTTAGACTTTTGTTTAGCCCATTTTATGATATTTCCTTTTTTCGTCACCGATTGCACAATTTGTGAAATGGTGACAGTGGTGCCAGAAATACATCAAACAGGAAAGCTGCCGGTAGTCAGTCAATCATCGTCATTCGGCAAGTTATATTTGTCCACAAAGAAAAGTAGGCCTTTCGGAAGTACTTTGAACAGCCAAATGAGCTGCTCTTTGGTTCAGAATTCGGTTTTATATTTAGATCAGACAGGTTTATTTACAACATACTTTTTCCTAAAATGATTTAGAAACCAATAAAGGCCTCCAGTGGTAGGGGTTAACACATATAGTTTCATAAGAAAGTAACATAACTACTCAACAAGAGTTTACAAGAGTATGACTTAGGTACTTTTGTTCCCTTGTCGATATTTTGTCTTTTGGCCAAACTTATAGTTTCTCAAACAGACGGATAATGTGAACAAGCGTTCTAAGTTCTAATATTACCTAACTTTCAGCATCTTGTCTAAGTGCTACTAATGTAAAGACATGCGAGGGGCTAATACCACGTTCACACAGTGCAGGGCGGAAGGCGTGCGACCTGACATTTCGCTGGGATGCGCCGGCGCACCTAAACGTTTTCCTTGTGTTGCGCCACGAAATTTCTCTGAAGTCTTTTTAGGTCCGCCCTTTAGGGAAAGATTTGCGTAACTGAGGCGTGAGGCGTAACTTGGAGCTAAGTGTATCTGCAATTCGATGTTGTATCATCAAAAAACAGGTAAAAGAAAACTAGTTGCGTTTCTAGGAAGGAAAAAGTGTCTTTCGGAAAAAAAAAAAAACAATTTTACGGTAGTGATGTAAGCTCTATAGTTTGAGTAAATTGGGATATACGTGTATGAAATAGGTAGAGAAAAAATAAATGTTAAGTAGAAAATTGCAGCATAAGTGCGCAGCCATACGGTTTCTAGTTAGTCTATTTTTTGACATTCCATTTTATTTCATGCAATTTATTTTTACATAACCGCTCAGTAAGGAGTGTTATTACTTTGATGAGTTTATGCGTTAACTGAGCATTGTTCTCGGTATCACAGAGGACGTATATCATTTCATTCACCAAGGTTCTCAGGCAACAGATTACTGATAAATCTAATAAAGATAAAAAGCTCCTTCCACACCAGTCTTTGGATTTCGTCGTCGTTTCAACCATAGTACGTCTGCTGAATATAGGCCTCCCCTCAAAGACCTGGGCAGGTCTTTGTCTCCCCTATAGATCTTCAAAAAGACCGGTTGGAAGCGACTCGTATCCAGTGCAATCCTGCGGTTTTGATGAGATCATCCTAGGCCTGCGCAGCGTTTGCTGGTACTTTGTCTCCACTCGAGAACGTTTCGACCCCATCGGTCATCAGTTTCCCGTAATATGTGCCTTGTTCACTGCCATTTCAACTTGCCTTGGCTTTACTCAGGTCTATGGAAAAACTGATAAATACGCCATTAACATTATGCTCGTGTCACAAATCAAATTTCTAAATGGTTTCGCCGCGATAACAGTCACGGCATACGCAACGCAACATTACGTTTAATTCTCAACACATACATCACCGTAACATGAGATTGCATATTTTAAGACGCGGAAGAGTTATTCTATCGCTTGTTTCACGTATCAAATTACGTATTATGACCGTAGAATAGTGATAGTTTGAAAATAGTATTTTCTGGTTATAATTTAGAATAATACAAAAAAGATAAAACTGTAGCAGTATAACTGTTAAATTGCAAAAATAAATGCGCTCTACCAATCAACGAATACTGTTAAGTTATTCGTACTACTCGTACCTGCTATTCAGTCTATAGAAATAGGCAATCTGCGATTGTGACCTAATTCATTAATTCAATAAATAATAAATGATCCTGATATAATTATGCTATGGGCCTTATTAGTAAGCTCCAAGTAGCCCAACGAGCCATGGAGAGAATAAGAAAGAATAAGAATAAGAAAGCCACGGAGTTTCTCTGCGAAATCGAATCAGGAATGAGGAGATCCGTAGAAAAGCCGAGGTTACCGACATAGCCCAGCGGATTGGCAGGTTGAAGTGGCAATGGGCAGGGCACATAGCGCGGAGGTCTGATGACCGATGGGGTCGAAAAGTTCTCGAGTGGAGACCACGTACCGGCAAGCGCAGCGTAGGACGGATCACCTAATTAGGACCGCAGGATCGTGCTGGATGCAAGCGGCTATACCAACCGGTCTTATTGGAAATCATTAGGGGAGGCCTATGTCCAGCAGTGGACGTCATATAGCTGAAATGATGAATGATGATCCTGATATCATTGGTGAAGAGAATGCAGAACTGTGCCGCTTTTAAATTCATTGCAGAATAAATCTTTCAACGATCGCTTATCTGTCTCGTCTCGGTGAATTCGTCTCGAGTCGTGACTGTATGAGTACACAATATAGGTATACGTAGACGTAGGCCCCCTTACATACTAAAGCAGAGCTAAGCTGAACCAATCCACATCATGCATTCAAATATCAATCCAAATCAATTTGCCTAATTTATTAGGTGTCATAACGAATTTTCTTTATCGCTGTTCGTAAAAAGAATTACCATGACAAATGGTACTGCGATCGATTCGAGCTCACGCGCATATGAAAGCGAGACGTCGCGATGTGTCTCCGTCCACGAGTAAAGGAGAAAGACAACAGATTCAAATTAAGAATAGTATCGGAATCGATCTTGATTTGTCGAGTGCTGACAAGCGATCAGTCAGACGAATAGGCAACCACAATGGCGGGTGCGGTCTGGAAAGTGTCGATTCAATGTCGTACGCGATATCCGATATCGAAAGCGCGAATCGACATTGAAATATGCGACTGCAACGTGATTAATTTTATTAGTTCAAAAGTAATTTAGAACCTTCAGAAAACCGGTCATGTGTGTCGAGGAACGGTGTTGCGGGTAGAGCTATCGGATTTCGTGTGACTACCAAAAATCTAAAGGTGTTGAGATTGAATTAAAAGATCAGCAAATACATACAAATCAGAATTAAAAATAATGATACACAATTATTATCTGTTTTCTTTTTTAAAATTAACTTCGAGCCCCGATTTTTAACCCAAAAGGCCTCTTCTTAGTGTAATCCAAGCCAAGTCTCAGTTATCGCGGTCACCCATCCGAAGACTGACCGAGCCGAACGTTGCTTAACTTCGGTGATTGCTAACATCTAATCAAACAACTCGTCTATTAACACATCAGACACTGCATAAAATCATAATTTATCTGTTCTCTGTATAACTAGCGAACAAGACTGGAACAGCTATTAATGAAGTGCAGTCACGACCAACTGCAAGTCAACCAAAGATGGCTTGTGTTATTCTGACCACACAGAAAAGAGAAAAGCTTATTACGAACTTTAACAAGCAGATTTCTATGACCACGGCTCGTTAATCGTCGCTGTCCGCTATGTCGATTGATATTTGATCACGTCGATGGCTAAATTATTCGTGTTTGTCCAGCACGCCCAGTAGTTGCAGAACTTTCACTTCATTTCACTGTCCCTAGAGAATGCAGTGAGCTGGGAGTCGGCAACTGAGACATGCACTGCTTTATTTCAAAGTACATAATTTACTTTTTGCCCAATAGCATACTAGGCTCGATGCGATGGCTGTCCGTATATCAATAAGTAAAGGCCACGTCACATAAGTTGGCGGAATGAAGTTAGCTACAAGCTGCGCAATATCCAATCAACGGGCGGCTTTGTATGAGTTTCAGTCAGGATTGGATATTGCGCAGCTTGGAGCTAACTTCACAGACCAAATAATAATTATTTTATGCAAAAAAATAGCATGACCGACTTCACCCGTGTACAGAAGTACATAGTATAAGACATAGTCGCTTTCCGCTGTCTGTCCACATTTATGCTTGTATCTTTAAACTACTATCTACGCAACGGATTTTGATGCAGTTTATTTTAATTGATAGAGTAATTCAAGAGAAATGTTTAAATGCGTAATACACCTGTGCGAAGCCGGGGCGCATCGCTAGAACGCAAATATTATGCACGGATCGATGTAGCATTTTTCACATTATTGTTGATTTATCAAAAATGGCTCAGCCGATTTTGATGAAATTTAAATGGGGCCAATTTCGAAGTATACTCTTTTGAATAAAAAAAGAATTATTGAAATCGGACTACTATAAAAAAGTTGTGCGTGGTTATACATAAAAAATATATATACGCGTCGAATTGTATACCTCCTCCGGTGGTTCGTCGGTCAAAAAATCAAATAAAAGATTTTTTTTTACATGTTATAAGGACGCGGCTTAAACTATGCGATATAGTCGGACGGCCATCGAGCCTTTGACGAAATCTCGTAGCCATCTAGTTACCCACGACCAACACCAATAGACTTGGACCATCCAGGGGCGTAAAGCGAAATACAAGACACTACCCCAGTACACCATCTACGTCCAACTTGTTTTATAAATGCTCATGTGAAGATAATTTTACCACTGTCTATACAGAGTTATTTCTAATCAATTAGCATCCTTCTAGGGGCCTATTCTGTACATCAAAACTAACAACTTTTGTTCTGCTACTTTTGTCAAAATTCAAAAATAAGCCCCTAAAAGGATGCTAGTTGATTAGAAATAACCCTGTATTTTGTAGAGTCGAATAAAATACAGTGGAAATGAAAAGCGCATTAATATTCTCGTAACATATATACTTATATTCTTCAGTGTCTTTTTTCTGTATATTTTCTATATTTCTTTCTAATTTCATGTCATCATCATCATTTATTTGTAGATTAGAAAGTTCCCCCACATGGCATAACCCTCCTCCCTTGTTCCCAAATCCTGCCCCTAGATACCTTGTAGCGGTCTAGTCCAGATATTAGAAAATGGTTTTGGAGATCATCTCGTCAATTCAAAGACGACATGACTTACTACGTTACAGACATGCCACACGTGGCCGCTGCAGCGTCGTCGCGGCGACACTGCGGCGACCAGTGTTGCCTTAGACACTGATGACATCTAGACAGTTAGCGGAAAAAAAGGTTTTAGGGATAACCGTGCAACCGCTGAAGATAAGTAAAATCTCTCATATATATTCTGATTTTGTCTGATCCAACCGCGAAATCGGATCGCCGCCCGTCTAGTATCTCTCTTATGTATCTAATATCTCTCTTAGTATCTACTATATGTACACATATAGTAGATACAACAAGCTTAGCATTTGAGCTATGAAAGATTGTTTTTAAAGCAAATTTGTCTACCTATAAATTTGTCGTGAAGATAATACGGGTGTTTGCTCTTAGTCACCATATCTCGCACTCATTAACAAGCTGGCTCGCTCTGGTAGGTACTTTCGCCGCGCGTGCGAAAGGGACCCACCAGACATTGTTACCATCTTATCGGAGATCGGTATTTTGTCCGACTATAAGGAAGGACTGGCTCATTGCAAGTAATTTGTTATCTGTGCTAATGTTTTACAGAGTATCCTTCTTATCCTATGAATCACCAATAGCTATTTAAACATATCTGCTTAGAGTAGTTTGAAATGGCGTTTTGGCCGTAGCTATATGGTTTCCCCATGATCTATTAAACAGCTCATCATTATTTGAACATGTGAGACCCACTGCGGAACATAGGTCTTCCCTATAGATAAACAAGACCGATTAGAAGCGGCTTGCATCCACCGCAACGTTACTTGATATTGAGGTTATCTGCAGATACGTTAATTTAACGATACGTGGTTTCTTCGACCCCATCGGTCATCAGTCTCACGAAACACAGCAATTAAGCTCGAAACATACTATCGGACGCGGCTTACGGACCTGACTGACAGCCGCGACTTAGCAATGTGCACAGTCTTAAAACATCTGGTGTGCAAGATCGCTCTCGGACGTCCGAAGGTGACGTCCGCGAATTATGCCCGATAGTGTGCACGGCTCAGTGTACTATCATAGTCTAGGTCGCGGCTGTCAGTCGCGTCCGTAAGCCGCGTCCGATCGTATGTGTCCAGCTTTAGGAGCAATGTTTACGGAAAAGATTTCATCTTTTTCTGATTCTTAAATATTTCGTTTATTTTAAAAGCACAATACATAATACAAAATTAAAAAAAAATACAATATAATACATAGGGTTATCCAAAACTGGTGTTCTAAGCCAAAATGAGTTGATTCAGACCAAAATTAAGAACTACTTTTTCTATGGAGCCATCCCGGAAAATAATCAGCTGTTTCATAGATTTCGTCGATTCCGAATTGAAATTTTGTATGGAACAGCTGTTAGATCTATATTAAAAGTCATTTACAATGAAGGTCTTAATCACCTCCTTTAGACTGACAGGGCAAGCAGACAACCATAAATACCTACCTAATAATAGAATCACACCTGGAATCTGACTATAATAAAAATGTTTAACCGTTACCGACTAGCGCCACAACTCTCCAGATAACGCCAACGATAATATTGATTCATAATTACAAGTCTAACCGAGAACCGTTTGTTTCAGGTAATCAGCTGATTTGCGCTGCCGGCCCGCCGCCGCTAACCAGCGTTCGACGGTTACGAGCGGTGAGATAGGATAAGAGCTACCGGTTGAGACAGTTACTTGAATCTTGAATTTATACTTATTCCAAAAATTATAGAGGGCAGCAAGATTTGCTTTTAGCTTTTTTAATAATTATCTTGCTTCGATACGATTATTACTGAAAACTACAGAGAATATAAGGTGTATGAATTTTGCTGTTCTGACACTGTCTGCCTGTAGTCTGTACCAGTCTTTTTTTTAATAGTCCACTACAGGACGAAGGCCTGCCCACGAAGGGTTATTGGGCCATATCCACCATGCTGACCCAATGCGGGTTGGTGGATTCACATACGCCATCGAATTTCTTCTACAGACGTATGCAGGTTGCCTCACGATGTTTTCCTTCACCGTAGAGCCGATGGTGTGAAATTCCGTACATAAATTCCAAAGAACTCATTGGTACGAGACTGGGTTTTGAACCCACGACCTCACGATTGTAAGGCGGGTGTCACTACCTCTAGACCACCACGGCTTCGAACAGACTGTTCTGACACGTCATCACACAATCTAAAAATAATTAATAATCTATTATATAAAAGGCTTCCCTGAGTGACTGACTGACAGACAGCCTACAGCCCAAACCGCTTAAGATATAATCTTGAAATTTGGAACATAGGTACATTGTACGACGTAATGGAGCACTAAGGAAGAAAATTTTGAAAAATCGATCTCTGAAGGGGTAAAACGGGCCCTTTTCGTTTGTATGTAACTTTTTATTCCCTGTACCGAATGGCTTGAAACTTTGTATACATGCTTTCCAAACAAAATAAAAGTTACGTTTTTTCCTGTTTTTCCGAATTTTCCTCATCTAAGGGGTCAAATAAGGTCCCAAAGTTGGTGAAAAAATTGTCAATTACATCCAACCTGATGAATGGTTATGGTTGAAATCTGGTATGAAGGAAGCACACAATATGTTTCAATACAGGAACTAATAATTTCCAGGAAAATCTATAGGGTTCTTTAGGGATGGCAAAAATTAATCAGTTTAAGCTACAACCCAAACCGCTGAGGATATAAACTTGAAATTTGGAATTTACGTACATCATACGACATAATGAAGCACTAAGGATGAAAAACGTACCCAACTACTAACTTACGGGGTAAAACGGGCCCTTTTTGTTTGCATGTAACTTTTTATTCCCTGTACCGATTGACATGAAACTTTGTATAGATGCTTTTGAGACTAAATAAAAAATATGGCTGTACCTATTTTTCTGAATTTTCCTTAAAAAAATCCTTAGGGGTCAGATACGTCCCAAAACTTCAATGCGCTTTTTTAAATAATGTAGTATCTAGAATAGGATTAAGATAATGATTTATCCTTAAATGGGGCAAAATGGGTCCCCAACAGCTTACTTTTTTTTTATTTTGTGAGCCAATAGTCTTAAACTTAGCGCACATACGGATCAATATACGTAATTTTTACTATGGGATCAAACCTGACAAGCGAAAATTACCTACATTTTCCATACATTTTGTCGCGGGTCGATGAACTTTTTGTGTTGAACAGCTCATTTTATTCACGTGATTTTGGGGTTGATACCATTGTAAAAGTTAATCAAATTATGAGTATAATAGCATCCTAGCACATGCCTGACGAGTGACGTCTAGATACACTGTGTGTTTCTCAAATAAAATAAGATATAGGTACCTCCTTGTGTGTCATTTTTTCATTTGCCTGAAAAATTAAATTTCTAATAACTTAATGAAACATGTCGAATACCTGTACCGGCCTTAATTAATAGTGCACTACTGAACATAGACCTACCCGCGAAGGGTGATTGGGCCATATACATCACGCCGACCGAGCGCGGGTTGCTGAATCCACAAACGACATTGTTTTTTTCTCTATGGACGAACCTATACAGGTTGACTCAATGTTTTCTATCAATGAAAAGCCAGTAGTGTGAAATTCCTCACATAGTTACTTATACAATTATTATTATTGGCTCCCTCAGTGGCTCAGTGGTTTGTGACCCTGACTCCTGGGTCAAATAGGCGTGGGTTCGATTCCCACCCAGGGCAAATATTTGTGTGATGATCATAAGTGTTTGCTCTGTGTCTGGGTGTTAGTAATGTATTTTTATTTATTTAACACTTTCTTGCACACCAAATACAAATACAAAATAATTTTATTGTTCAAAATACACGTAACATATTTAAAATATAGAAACCCTGCCTGCTGCTTTAGCGTTAGCTGTGTTGCAGCAGTCAGTGTCTTCCCCTATTAGTGGGTACATATAAACAGTAAAATCAAACCAAAACATAGTCTTTTTCAGCATGAACCAAACAATTTGAATTTCAAGAAGATATGTGAGTGTTTGTTTGTGTGTGTGTGTGTGTGTGTGTGTGTGTGTGTGTGTGTGTGTGTGTGTGTAACACTGCAATACACGAGATCTCATGAGAGTCAAGATTTGCAGTGCTACACGTGTGTATGTGTATATATATACACCATTTGTACAAAAGGAGGACTTAACGCTAAGTAGCATTATCTGCCAGTCAACCTATAGGTACATGTATATTTTATGTAGTATATCAGTCTCTGTCAGCCAAATCACAAGCTTTGCTTAGTTTGGGGTCAGAGACCGTGTGTGAGATGTCCCTCAATATTTATTTCATATATTTATTTATTTTTGACTTAATTTCAGAAATTCGGCAATTTATCATCCAAAAATTCAAGTACTCATTCCGTAATAAGCTTTAGATACACGTAACCAAATTAAAAAACCAAATACTGAGACAATGAAGGCCAATCCGTGGGCTATTATCATTTTAAGCAAATACTGATACAATTCAGGCTAAACCGTAGGCATTATGCTTTCGAGTAATACGATAATAGGCTTAATTATGAAGGCGCCATGGTAAATATAATAGCAACATAAAAAGTGTTCTCTATGGAATGTTTAAAGTAAAAAGAAACAGAAATAATTATGCTAATTAGCTATTATAATTACGATAGCGCCTTCATAATCGAGCCTAATGCGGGCTTAACCACAAGCTCTTATTATTTTAAGTAAGTGCCAAGAAAACGCGGGCCAAACTGTGGGTTTTTATCATTTTAAGCAATTACGAAAATAACGCGGGCCTGACCGTGGGCATTATCATTGCAAGTAATACAAAATTGCAGGCTAACGGCATGCTATTATAATTTAAGGAATTATTAAAACAACGCGGGCCAGACCGCGAACCATTAGATATTATTATAAGCAAATGCCAAGATAACGCGGGTTGAACCGCGGGCTGTTATTTTAATCAAGTAAGTACTAAAACAACGTGGGTCAAACTTCGAGTTATTATTATTTTAAGTACCTAATTATTAACACAACGCGGGTCTAACCGGGCATTATCCTTGCAAGTAATTTTAAGCAAGGATTAAGACAACGCGAGCCAAATCGCAGACTATTAGATATTATTATAAGCAAGTACAAAGACAACGTAGATCAAACCGCGGGCTATTTTCATTTTAAGTAAGTACCTATGTACTAAGACAACGCGGGCGAAGCCGCGGGTTTTAAGCTAGTTTATTATATTATCCTACTATGATTATACGGGTTTTATCGCGCAATAAAAGTTTAAAATATTAACTAATTAATTACCTCTTTTATTATACGTTTATTTAGGATCAGTGTGCAATTCTTGTATGTGTTATTCCTGTATCATTTTTCTGAGCAATTTAACTCATAAAGTTAACAGGGCCCACTCTCCCTATAAAACGACACCATCTCCTTTAGATCGAAAATTTTGCTGGGGCTCACTGAATATCTTCTATCTCCTTTTGTTTAGTAATAAGCTAGCTAGCCTGCCTTTGGTGTTCGTGAACTGGGTTCTTGCTCAATGTCAATAAAGTAAATGGATGAAGTTTATACCCAACAAAAGCAAGTAAAGTCGGCGCTGGCTCCCGAACTAAAACCCGGGGCGACGATCGGCTCGATAGTATATTTATTAATTTTAATTACTTGCATACATGGCTTTCGTTATGGCACGTCCGGGAGTAGGTTCATGGTAGCGACGCGAAGAGCGGGAGCGTTTACAAATTAAAAGCCCTAGGGGTAAATTCTGAACAATGCTCGTTCACATTGTAGCAATTTGACGCATGTGACTACAGAACTATTTTAGGTATAGACCGAAGTTAGCTACAAGCTGCGCCATATCTAATCCTGGCTGAAACTCATTTATAGCTGCGCGTTTATTGGATTTCGTGCAGCTTGTAGCTAACTTCACATCCGCCGACTTATAAGATTCGGCTTATAACATTGTAGCGATTTGACAGATGTGAATTTCACAGCACTATTTTAGGGACTGATTTTAGAGTGATCGAGTGTATACATATACAGCGTGTTGTTTTACAAAGTTTGTTTCACAACTTTCAGAGGTGTGTGTGACCATTATTTTATGAACAATCTTTTTCCATAGGACCAACTGCATAACCGCGGTAAAAAAAAACAGTTGTTCCATTTAAAACGTTTTTAGACTCTCGAGTCTCGACAAAATGTAGCAGACGGTTTTTTGCGATTTCGTATTTGATTCATTATGAAAAGTTGTTCATTGTGATGAGCATATGCCAATAAAACCGTACTACCCTAGGTCAAGATCGCTTCAGCCTGCACCTTGGGCCCAACCATTAACGTCGTAAAGCTTGTATACCTACTGCTACTCCATATTGCAAACATGTATACCCAGTATTTAATATAACCATAAATAAAACCGACTACCCTATGTCAAGATCGCTTCAGCCTGCACCATGGGCCCAACCGTCACCGTCGTAAAGCTTGTCGTAAAGTATCCGCGGACTCCCGTAACTCCTGGACGTGTCCGATGGAATACTATCCTCGACCCAGCATAACTGTTTGCACCGTGCTCTATACCCACGTGGCGCGGTGTTCTGTGTATATTACCTTACTAGTAGTTCTCGAACAGTAGACCTCGCGACACATCTGTTTAAATGAATCTTCATAACAGTATCCTTCATCTCGACTCGCTCTTGATCGATTTGGTTTATACTCGCAGTTCTTGTTACTAGGATTAAAGGTATGATTCCGATCTCCGCTGCAGGCAGCAGCAGCAGGCAGCAGTGCTGCCGCAGCACTACTTTTCCTCGTATTCCTGCCGGCGGATGGGAAGTTATGCTCAAAACGCTGCGTAAAAGCCGAAATATAGGTAAGCGTGGGAGCCAGAGAGATGAGACTCCGGGGCACACCCGCCCGCCAACCTCATGCCTTCCGCGCGCTCTCTACGCCCGTGCTCACCACTTCGACACGCAGCGGAATTGTGCACACATGCGCAATAATTAGCGAATCACGACAAAGTGTCATCTGCGGCTAACTTCTCAGCCGCCGATTTGTGTGGCGCTTAGTATACTCGTAGTCTCATATAAAGTCATAGAGATTATATGGGGACCAGTAGTGCTGCGGCAGCACTGTTGTGGTGTTGCTGCTGCCTGCAGCGGAGTTCGGAATCATACCTTCAAATATTATACAAATAGCGGGACATCAACTTTTTCCTCTTTTTAAGGGAAATACCCCCCTATTAAAAATCGCAGACGACAAAAAGAATCCTTTAACATATAGAAATATGAAAAATGAGACCTTTGAGGAAAACAACATTCGGAGAGACGAAAGCAAAATCGCCGTGTTTAACGAAGCCCTTAGTTTTGCTTCGGTCAACTAATGTAGCTTCAGAGACAGAAAATAGTCTTAATTTAACTTTGCGACCATTTAATACATTTTATAGTTTTATTTTATGTGATTGCGGATTAAATAATGACGTCATTTTTAACTGAAGCGTTGCGTTCATACATTCATAAAAATACAGCACTGTGAGCGAGACATAAACATGAAAGATTTATGCTTATGATCCGGGATTCAGGATTGACCACACTCTACCTTTACCGTGTTACTGATAAATGATAATTTACACACATGTGGATGCTGATCAAAAATGTACATAGGTAGTGTTTCAATTATGCTACAGCTACGACTTGTTAAAGGTGCCATCATCAAAAGAGGAAGGGATTTACCATGGAGGTCAAGTATTATAAGAGACGCTATAAAGCTGTAAAGTGGGTAGCAAGAAATTTACCTTCGCGCTTCGGCTCCGACCCCCTCGAATCTTGTTATAATAATCAGAGAAGATATAATAATACTACGTAGTATAAAGCACAATATCCGGGGTTTGGAGTCGACGTCATTGTTTTCCAATTCGGGGAACTTCTCCTTTCATTCTGTAGGAGTTAGGATCCAGTTTGAGGTGACAATCCTGGGGCTGGATGCCCCGATGTACTAATCAGAGGGCAAAGCTGAGGGGTAGTCTTGGCTCACTCTCTCTTTCTCTCTCTAACCAAGCTGTTTTTAAGCATACTTGGCCTGATAGGCGACTCACTCTCTCGCTAACAAAACGGTTTTTTAAGCCGACGTCATCGTAGAAGACGTAAAGTCTTACCTATCCTCTAACCTTACCTCCATGGGACTCACCCATGTTAAATTTATAGGAATAAAACAGTAAACAGTTTAGAAACATCGCATAAAACCCGTGAAGAGTTTATAAATGTTCCCACAGTGGAACAGTGTGTCAGGGCCGTCACTGTATCACGGTTAATCAGAATCTACCAGAGAGTAATTTATACTTGTCAATTATTCATAATATTTGTGAGATGCGCCTGCGCAAGGCCGATGCGATAGGAATGTACGGTGACCATGCTATAGGAAATAAGTAAAAAGTCTTAAATAAAAAATATTTTGGGACATTTTACACACGGCCTCTGACCCCAAACTAAACAAAGCTTGTGATATGGCTGTCAAATACTACATATATTTATTTTTAAATACATACTTATATAGATAGTAACTAAATAACACCCAGACACAGAGCAAACACTTATGTTCATCACGTTTGCCCTGGGTTGGGATCGAACCCACGCCTCTTTGATCCAGAAGTTAGGGTCACTAACCACTGAGCCACCGAAGCAGTCAGAGTCTTACAAAAAGACTTGAAAAATAGACAATTGATCGTAGTCATTAAAGTTATCCGAAAGAATTGTTTTAAAAAAATCTGAAGATTAATAGTGAGTTTAAAATGCTCATGATCATGACATTAATGTCATTAGACATTAATAATAATGGTACACAACTTAAATCATGATACTGGCCATTAAATTTTGGGATTTCATGGCATATTATTTTAATTAATCATCAAAAAATTTGGACCTTACAATACCTAGTTTTAAATGTCACCGTAATTCGATCAATGTATCTAGAGACCGTTTCACGCACAGAGTGATTACACCCAGAGAGATAATGTGGTCGACCGAGAAAATCTGGAGATGCATTGATTTAATATGGCATGTGTTAGAAAGAGACATAACAAATATTGAAATTTGACAGTGTCAAATTCTTGTCAAATTCCAAGTCATATTTGACAGTTTCGACAGCACTGGGCCAGATTTTATATACATTTTTGTGGTTGAGAATGGCCTCAAGCGACAACAGCGCTATCTCTCTGGTTGTATTAGCTCTGTGGTTTCACGAAATAAGACCCGCAGCAAGAAGGAATAATTAATTTTGACAGAATTAGCCATGTGATTGTGGCGAAGCGTCTGCGAGACTTCTTTCAAGAAACGGACTCTAAATAATATTTTGTCAAAAAACATTAAAATATGTTCACCCTACAAGTATTGCCACCCGCGCGGTACAAAATTAACTACGCCAATTATGTAACTAATTCACACAATTTATTATTATTGTTTGGATCAATTCTGTTTAATTGAATCAATCGATTTGAGATTCGAAAAATGGTCTCGAATTCAGCAATGTATTAGTTCTGCAGCTTTTAATCCTCTGAGAATTTATTTATTTGCTTTTTATTTGTTTATGTTAGAGAATATTTCGCTTAATTGACACATTAAATAGAGATTTTTTTATTTTTATATCACATAATTAAGTAAGTTCGTATCTGCCGGGTGGCTAGCCCAGCAGGCCAATCGCGGTAATTTTAAACAGCTGCGTTCCGTCTGTAATTCAGTTAAAGTTCGGCTGCAATTGTAGTTAAGTTTCGATTCGGCTTTAAAGAATTCGGTACCACGCTAAACTACATACTCCAACCTTCGTTCGTTTGACAGCGGTTACGTTCCAACTCTGATTGAGTTGCGTTTCAACTTTTGTCTAAATCATTAGCGCGATACGAAAATAGGCAAAAAGTTGAAGTTCGGTTAAAGTTCAATTGTGGTTCAGCTGTAATTTTTAGTGCGATTGGCCTGCTGTTGTAAGAGTTTTTAGGCCGCCTCTGACATGGCTAAATTACATTAAACTAATAGTTTTTTTTTTTTTTTTTTTTATTTGTATTTTATACTCTAAAGACTCCGGGGCCTGTACCTTTTATTAACAATGATTCGACTTTTTCCTAAGAAGACAATATATTTTACTAAACTACGTTACGTATATGCACCGAGCAGTCCTGCCCCCGCAACCAGCACCCGTTCACGAGTTGGCGCACGTGCCAGCCGTCGTCCTTGTCGACCACATTTTTGGGAAGAGGGCTCGCTGCCACGCATCGCCGTCGCAAGAAGAGGCGCCTATGCTAGCCTGAGTGCTCCGGGCATACACGCAATCCTTATGCTAACTTAATCTACTATTAACTATCGTCCATTCGCCTCAAGACCTCCGCAACCGCCGCGTTCCTATCTTTTATGGCCATTTTTAAGTTATAATCTAGGATGTCTTTTGGTGCCGCAGCCGTTGCCCGTCGCACGAAGCGGCCGATAGCGTCATCTACGTCATCGGCGTAATAGGTAAATGTCCCTGTGTGCCGTGAAATCGCCACCACTGCGTGCGACACGCTATCATGCAGATTACGCTTGCTCTTTGTGTTAATGGCGACGACAGACTTATAGGTTAGACCCTGAGCCTCATGGATCGTCAGGATGCGCGACCCCGATCCTCCTCCGTAACCCTGTTCGGCTAGGGCTCTTTTCTCCTCTTGCGTGTGAACTAGAAAAAGAGTATCCGGAAGAGTTTCGGGTATCCGCGAATCCCTGAAGCTTTTTATCTCTAGTGATCTGACCTGGGCCACCGAAGAATATATACCTGAGTATATATCCCTCAGCGCATATGCGACATCAATAGGGTTACGATGCGAGCACAACAGCTCCTGGTCGATGTTGGTAACCAGGTTCGGTCGATGGTACCTCAAATTGAAGAGATTTTCCCTGTCAATGTAAGGTAACTGGTTGACGTCTCCGATGAGAACGAGTTCGCCAGCACCAGACAGCCGAGCAGCCATGACTATGGCTCCAAAATGGTTCATAAGAGCTTCGTCTACCAGGAGACGACAATAGCTCTCACGCTCCCCGAAACCATTAACGAGAACAGAAGCCATGGTGCGCACCCTAGTTTTTACTAGGTCTCCTACTCGGAGCGCTAGCTTCTCCCTCAAGTCTTTGGCTGCCTCAGTCGTTGTGGTGATGATGACGTCTCTGACCACATCAAAACGTGCAACTACCCAAGTTGTCTTTCCGCATCCTGGAACACCGTTCACCCATGTTATTTGTGGTACCACCCAGCTTTTCCATTGCTCGTTATCTAAAGAACTCGCTTCGAAAAACTAATAGTTACAACTAGCTAGAGAACTCATCGATACTCGCTGTATATAATAACATTTTATTTATTACTTAAATGTGCTAAAAATAAAATAATTATATTTCAAGTACTACGTAAATTTTATTTATTTTGCGCTATTTTATTACATTAAGGTAAAATTCGTTCCATTTGCTTAATTGCCTCTTAACCTCTGCTTAATGGCGGTACGTGGATATTAAAAATGCATACGAGTAGTAATTTTTAATGCTGTACAGATTTGTATATTTCCGTAGTCCCCCACTGTTTATATGACCTTAGAGTCATAGCCCACACGTTTTTTTCAATCTTAATGGACTATTTTGGGAATGAGAATATTAACTAGGCAGATATCATTTTAAAAAAATCAAAATTAATTTTCATCAATAGAGAATTTTGTCAACAAAATGTCCATGAATTTTAGAATCTATCCACGTATTATACAAAAAAATATAAGTTCACTCCTTGCTGTACGTAGGCTTTTATAAAATTTCATAGACACAATTTTCTGCGTTTTGGGTTTTTTTGTTGGCCACCAATCTACTCTAAAACTTGGCTGCTGTTCTGTGAAAAATAACTTAAACATGAAGTCGATATTTTAAAAATCCAATTACAGTTCCACTACGTAGCATACGAAATAGCTGTTTAACCGAATAACCGATCTCTATAATATCTAAAAGTATCATGTGTGCTATAGTCTTAATGCTTCCATTAGTGATATTTTTAATTAAACTGCATTGACGAAGGTTGTTCTCCGAATGAATAGTAAAATGATACTTACTATTTTATGAGTAGCTTTACCTGGGACGAACGGTCTCTTCAATTTTATCCTCCTCGCTTAAATATGATTTGTAGAGTTTAATATGAATCATGTATAATGGTCTTTTGAATTCACATCTGCTTTGCGTTGGCTTGAAACTCTTTGTAAAGCAAAATAAACAAATCGTTTTCGGTGATTTCTTATTCAGTAGTTCGTATTATTAATGCCGCCACATCAAAAGCCTTTCAAAGCTCGAAATTATTTTGGCAGATCCAAAGGGTATTATTACGGTAGATCCTTCATTCGATAACTCGATTGTCGATATTCACGGCCAACCGATCTCATATCTAGATTAATCGAAAGCTTTTTTTGATTTTAATAATAGATCCCTGTGGTACTCCAGACGTAATCAATACGTACACATTCGCACAAAGAACGAAATCAGCATCCTTGCTTGTTATGCCAATTGGAATTCATTTGTTTATCGATTTAATAAATTCTGTGCCTTTATCAGACTGAGATCTGACATTTGAAATGGCTGCAAAAGTTATTATCACAACCGGCATTTAAGTTTCATTTACATCTATATCCTTTGCTGTTACGTTTGTTATACAACAGCTTGTCAAAGTTATTTAGCACGAAATTCCGGCCATTCATAGTTTTTTCACGTACGTCGTTGAATCAATACGGCTATTCGATTGAATCGATAATTAATTACGGGAACTCGATCGTAACCTCAAAATAGTGTCCCACGCTTGTGCTTACGAACTTTAAACATTAGAAAATATGCTTTGTGTAGTTGTGATACGGGATAAAAGGGCTGTTTGTATAGCGGAGCAGAAATCGATGTGGCGATATAATAATTATCATTTCACCTTGCTCTAGTTAACAGGTGTGGGTCTGTTTGTCTGACTGTGACAGGTTGGTTTACGATGACATGAGATTTACTACTACCATTCGTGCATTGCAATGTGTATGTACCTACGCCAGTTGTAAATATTACGTAGCACATCTGTTTCGTTTATTTAATTTTGTTTATGTTTGCGATTTTTACACATTTTGTATTTACAATATTATACTGCTGCTATCACTTCTACTGGTGTAAAGTTAAGTTTCTAGAATGTTTTCTGGTTTTTTCAAAGATTATGTACCCATAAGTTAGAAACTTTTTACTTTAGATCCTGAAGAATCCTGTTGAGCCTTTCGCTATTTCTAAAGCTTTAGACATGATAGTTTCAAGCATCTTTGAAGAACGAAGAACTTTGATAGAAAAGTCACATTTGTTAATTAAGTTGATGGCACCGATAGTCTTTTTCTGCTGCCTTCATCAGCGTCATCTTCTCTATCGATTCATCAAGAAAAGGGTGCTTACAAATAATAAGTTTGTAAAGGCGATCTAGTTCACAAAAATACGAATTCTAGTTTACAAAAAATACAAATGTAGTGGAGACTTGGAGAAGCTTGATAGATTTTTGAGTATGTTGTTGCTATTATTTAGATTAGACAATGCGAGGTCACTTTTACTGTTTTTACTTTTTCATTGGATAATTACTGAAACAAACATTGCACAACAACATTCCCGCGCGTTCAATCCGCAAATAATTAAGGTCGATAGGAACAAAGCCGATTTCATTCGTTCGATTGTGATTTATTTTGCAGTTGTTAATACGGTTCGTGTGAATACAATCATTTGTTTTAGAGCAGTGTAATTGTTGGCTTTTGTTCTGGATTCCTTGCTTGTGTTTGTTTTGTTCGGTTAATTATTGGATTTGGTAATGTTGTAATTATCTCTTGCGCTACGTAATCGTAATTCTTAAGTTGCGTTGTAATTATTTTTGCTGTGATAATGTTTTTAAAATCTTTTCCATTTTATATTGCACAATGCAACTCTACGATAACAGGATGAAATTCAGTGGTATCGGTTTGTTCGGGGTTTGGAATTAAAATTTTATTACTACAAGGGTTTTTAATTTCGATAGATTATAATAATGCTTAGACTCGTAAGTAATCTCATAATAATGTACAATTCTTGTTACGCAAAATAGCAAGTCCTTACAGTTGGGTACAAGATAAAGGAAAATAAAAGATGAAACAGAAATTCTAGTACCAACACAAGACATTATCTCAAGGAAACACTCTCAATGAAAGCCTCGCGTGTATTCAAAAACATTTTCACATAAATTACATGCATACAGGTAACATTGTAGTAATCACTCCATCAATCCTCGGCGCAGAATAGAAAGTGATTTGCGAGCTGATTTCTGCAGGAAATTGATTTTCTCTATGAAAGTTATTCGACTCGAGAATTGCCAGTCATGTGTGCCTCTACTGATTACAATCCTCCAACGCGATATTTGAACAAGTAAATGTAATGTAACGAAAGTGAAATATGAAATATTATATGTGCAAAATATTAAATAGCTTCATTATAAACTCAATGGCTTTCATGTAATCGAGACAGACGCAATTTCATTACACGTAATGTTCATTAATATCAGTAATAAAATTCAACTCGTTGACGTTCTCTGACGTTATTCTGTCATCTTTATTCAAGAGTACATTAACCACGATAAGTATCCTAAATTTCTAGCCGTTATCATCAAAATCATCGGACGTAACTACCTCATGGGCATTAAACAATCCGTATTCGAGTAGCATGAAATTTTCGCTTTCATCTGCCATCCACTTTCGCTAAATACCTATTGTTGATAGATCGTATGGCACATTACCAGCGTCACGTTTGCTCCTCGGGGCAAGACACCCTGGCTATATTAAATTAAACTTTACTGTTTCTGTATAGAGTTTATTGTTGTTAGATGTAACGGGATGCATTACTTTCTTTCTTGTAATTAGACAATTGAATGTCGCGCGTGCGATGCCAGTTCACGCATGGTTGGGTTGTGATCTTGTTATAAAGTGTAGTTTAAGATACTATTGTGTTTCCTGAACGAAAACGATAGCGTCTTATATAAAAAAAATATCGTCGTGTTTTTTGTCTCTACAGATCTCAGGTTGATCTCTACAGATAGTTGCATTGTTTTGTAGATGTTTTGTTTCATTCAGCCGTTTTTCACTCAGTAGATGTGTTTTAAAATATTTTGAACCATTCTTAATGTTGCTTTTGGGCCTTGGGTGTGTGTATTATGGCAATAAACACACCCAAAGCCCAAAAGCAACATAATACAATTTTTGTACAATTATTCTGTACACACGTGGCAGCGAGAGTGTTAATATTGTTTGATGGAGTTACTGCTGTGTAGTGCTGCGGTTGTCTCAATTTTGATTCATATTGACTTGACATCTGTAGCCTGACTTGACGGCCTTTGCGAACATTGCTGAAATTCTGTCATTATCCCTTTTATCTCGGAGAAAATAAGTATATTATAATAAAATCTGTTTTCAGGTACGCACAGAATACAAAATGCGTCCGTCGGATCCCTGACATGACAGGCCGTCGAACCCTAAGTTTAGAGATATCGCCGTAATTGGCGCCATTTTGTTTTTGGTTCGGTATTTTTATTCATGAATACTTGGGACGCTCCGGGCTTTTATCCTACTGTTCCCACCTTATACGGCTGAGGTTTTTGTCTCAAGTGCAGGGGTTGTGCACTATTGTTCGCGGATTTTTCTTAACAATTAAAAGCCGATAGACATTCCGCGGTGTTCTTAATTTGTCGATGCAAAATAGAATTTACGACGCGCAGCGTCGAGTAGCTAAGACTAGTTAGTGATTTTGTACGTAACAAAAATATAAAATATATATACTCGTAAATATGCTTCTTTTTTACTTAACTTACCAAAATAATTTTTTATTTACTTAAAAATTGAACCTATTTTTAAAAATAACCCTACTCTCAATACTTTCCCTAGTCATTGACCATCACTCTATACATACCTATATTGTCTCTCCAAATTGACATACAAAATCATACTTATATCATAACTATACTCGTACAATTATTATTTATCTATCTGAATAGAATGGTAAAAACAATACCAAGTAAATAAATAACTAAAAATATAAACTTGAGGTCAGAGTCCAACGGTATCCTTTACCGATTTTATATTTCTTTCGTCATCTCTACTGCATCAGAATCGGACGGCCATTAGTGTGCACACGCGCCGGTTGGCAGGACGAGTGAGCAATTAGCATTATTTGGTGTTTTTTTTTAACATTCCCATCAGTAACTTGTCAGTACTGTATTGAATATCAACAGAGAGTCAGTATAGAAGAACTTTATATTTTTTGATGAGTGCCTGTATTGCAACTGGTTTATATTGCAAAAATAATTACATTAACATTTTCCAAGTATTTATTTGAAAACATTACGCACGGTATGGTGCAAGGTACGTAAAAACGTGTTAATTAAAATAAATATATACATTTTATCATTTATCGTACATCTAACATCGATTTAGATTGCACGACAACGTTAATCAAAGGTTACCTCACGATACAAATAAGATTAATGAATTCAAATCGTAAGTCTAACAAAATATTGATTGACTGCCTCGGTGGTTCAGTGGTTAGTGACCCTAACTTCTGGATCAAAGAGGCGTGGGTTCGATCCCCACCCTGGGCAGATATTTATGTGATGAACATAAGTGTTTGCTCTGTGTCTGGGTGTTATTTGGTTACTATTCTCTGGCAGCCATATCACAAGCTTTGCTTAGTTTGGGGTCAGAGGCCGTGTATAAGATGTCCCAAAATATTTATTGTATGTTTATTTATATCCTTTTATTAAATACAATAAGTAGGTACTCATTATAATTATAATCCTCAGGTACAACCTCGCGATTTTTAGCCGAGTAAAACTGTATGCAACTTTTGTTTGCACTGTACGCGTACACAGAAGCATACTATTTTGAATTCTTAGACCCTATTTCTTTAAGCATTTTCTTCTCATAGGTTCAGAAAATTTACAACTGAATGCGTACACTACTTACGTACCTACCTCGTACGCATGCGCTCAGTTTTTTTGAAGTTGCGCGTGCGCCGATTTCTTGAGGACAATCGCTGGGCGTTGCCATATAAGGGAAACTCCTTGTGAACGCTTGTGCAATGGCGGTAAAAACTTGATTGATACAATAAGGCATTTGGAGGCATTTTTGTTCTGTCAGTATTTAAAGTACGAATTGTAATGAAATACATTAAAGTTCAGTTTTGGAGGTTCGAGGGTTTTGTGTCGTTTTACATAACTTGTGCCATACACAGGGTTATTCTGAAAGCGTGTACGAAACCGAAAGAGGGTGATTTAGGCCATCATCATGACCACTTACTATAAGACTAACCCGAATTTTAAAAAAGTCAGCTTTCTCTTATGATATTGCAAATAAGAGTGAAAAAAAATGTTTGAAACAGCCGATTTTTTCTCCGCTTGTCCTATTGTAAATATAAAATAACATTCAAAGTTGCCGACATGATGACCGATGGAGACGTAATGTTCTTGAATGGAGAGCTACTTGCAAGCGCTGCGTAGAACGTCTACCGACTAAGTGGACATGACGATTTAAAATTAAGACCGCACGCACTGGATGCAGGTCGCTTCCAACCGGCCTTATTGGAAATTAACTGGGGAGGCATATGTCCAGCAGTGGACGTCCTACGACTGATGGATGGATGATAACGTCTAAATCACCCCCTTTAGGTTTAAGACTTTCTGAATATCATTTTTTATCGTTCTCAAACTTTAAATTGCGCTGTGAAAATAAAATCCCCGTATTTGCTAAGCGTATCATGTTAGACCAGCGATTATTCATCCCTTGCAGATAAATAAATACTGCTGAAGCCTGTGTTAGTTCTAGCCCGTTAACGCGATCGCCTTGTCATGGCGATTGCAATTTATATTCTTTTGAATAAAACATTTTTATGAACATTGAAGCAACGTTTCAGATATGGAATGAGTTCATTTTATGGGGATTATTGAGCATGGAACAAATCGAAACTCGACATTTTTTTGTAAAGTCCAGACTTGCGTCTAGGGTGTATTTAATAGTATTTCAAAATCTGCCCGTTATTCATAAATGTGCAACGTGCTTTAAGTAAGAAAAGCATAAAATGCTTCTTCAACTTTGTACTTACAAGATGTGTTACGCGTGAGAGAGGTGGGCTCATAATTCCATAACATAAATTAAACTTTAAATAAATAAAGAAAACACTTTAAAGCCGAATAAAAAAAAAATGCGCAATACACTTGTCAAATAAGTAGAAGCCAAAAAAAATTCGTGAACAAAACAAAAAAGTGTTGATATTAAGTTGGTCGTAAATAAATACATAATACCTACTTTCTTAAATTCCGTACCTACATAGAGCATTATTGAGCCTATAAGTGGTTAGTTCGGCCAATTCACAAGCACTTCAGTAAATCTCGACTTTCTTGAGCAAACAGCTTTCATTATAAAACCAAATACAGCGTATCTGCGCTCAGTAAATTTTCAAGTGAAAACAATAGACACGCCTTTCCATTTCTCTATTTCTCTAAATCAAACAGCACCCAAACCGGCTGACTCAGTTCTGTAAACAGATTGCAATCGATACTAAATGCTCCGAGTTGGCAAATGCACTAACTCTGTGGAGCCAGAAATATAAACCTAGAAAAAAAAAGAAAAATACATGATTCATGACAGTGACATACAATCCATCTAATGTGCTTTTTTCTTTTCTTCACTGTTACGTCCTAATTACGTCTGTGTAATTTGTACAATTTTCCTGCTTGGAATAACGGTAAAATAAATAATAATACAAGGATGATATCCATTCTTGCATTTGTCTATAATTTATCTGTATGCTGTAAATCATTTTGTCACCTTATTGGTACAATATTTCGTCGCCATATTAGTTAATAACACCCGGTTGTCCTAGCGCTAGATAAGATAGCTACCAAACTAACTCTACTGTTATTAAATTCTTTTGCAATCATTATAAAGGTCTATTCAAATAAACGCTATAAGCAAACACCATCGGTAGCGCTGTTTTTTACGTAGTAACATCTTCTACTTCTATGGGTTAGCAGTTAGCTATGAGTATGAAAAAAAAATATTTAAAAAAAATATTTATTATTAGCCAAAATTATCCTACCTTAGGGTAGTGAAGAAGTAGCAAAAATCAAGAGGAAACGTTTTTGGTACATTGCTATGCTACCTCTAATGTTTTGCGGTTTCATGTACCAAGTGTGTGTATACTGTACAATGTACATGTACAGTGTACATGTACCGTGTACATGGAATCACGACTATATAGGCCGAATCATACAAGTCAGCGCATGTAAAGTTAACTACAAGCTGCACAATATCCAATTAACGCGCAGCTTTATGTGAGCTTCATTCAGGATTGGATATTCCGAAGATAACTTCACATCCGCCGACTTGTATTATTCGGCCTATAATAAATTTTAAAACCACAAAGTAACAAATCCGTCCGATCGGATTCTGACCCCAGACCTAACTGAAGTCTAATCCATTCATCGTTCGGTCAGCCGTAGGACCTCAACTAATGTACAAAGGCCTCTCCAATGGATTTCCAATACGAACGGTCGGAAACGGCTTGCGTTTACACTGTTGAAAGCGGTTGGAACTTGGAAGTCTAGTCAGGCCTTAACAATGGTTTCTAGATCTGTAATTGTGAGATTATGAGATTAGTTGTAATTGATCGCGGCTAGGTGCGCCTGCGCAGCTAATTGATCGGAACTGGCTCCATTGTTAGCTGATCGACATCGACTGTTGCCTGCGAGCTGCCTGAATGGGCTGTCACTAGGCAGACAACTTGATAGCACTGGTCAATAGTAGCTATCAAAATAGCACGTCCTGCTGCAATGAAGACGATTACGATACAAGTATACAACTGTTTTAACGAAAATCACTACAACACCAAGAGCACAGAATTGCGCTAGTCAATGCAATAGTAGCTATCATACTTAATTATTTTCGCTATCCAAACTCAATTCCAAAAACAAGACGAATTCTAGAAGGTCATCAACGATTTTGCGCAACATAACATACCTAGTAATTTACTTCAAGTACTTCGAAAAACATGACTCCAAAACAAGAGTACGATTCGTAAATTACTTCTATGACTAACAATAGGAGCTGGCATTTCGCTATCGTTTGCCATCGCGAGTGCAGCCAAGCCCCGAAATACCGACTGCCTTAAAAGCGGCACAATATCAGTAACCAATTTAAGGGAATATCCGCATTTGGCGAGACTTCGAAGAGGCGATCAATCGCTTTGACCTGTATCTGGGCACTGAGATTCGATCTCTAGATCTTTTGAAAGCCTTCTCTACACTGACGCGACCTGCTGCTGCAGCCCGGCGTTGGACCAATCACAGAGACTGAAATGTTTAGATCAAAGCTTGTGATTGGTTGTTGAATAGGCAGCGAACGCAGGTCGTATCATCGTGGAAGACGCGTGTCTCTCTTTTGTTTAAAAATCATTGAGATAAATTGTCTGTTGGTGGTCTGATCTCTAGTCTCTTAACGATGACAAAATTATGTTCGTAAATTAGTGCGGTTGATAGCTTGGTTTTACTAGGTACCTATTCGTTAGCGATCATCCAAGTTAAGCAACGTTCAGGTCAATTTCCAGATGCATGACCGCGGGTGGCATTTACAACTGAGCGCTACCGTAGCTCGAATAGCTCGTCAAATTGTAGGGTCCGGTTGTTTAAACCGTTAATCCAGGTCAGAGGCCTTCAGGCGGCTTAAAAACTGACCACAACTATGGTAGTGCGGTTGATGATTTTTTTTCCTGATTTTTTTCTAAATTCTACCTTTGTTAAACAGTATTTTGTAACGATAACCCTATAATCAACTCTACTTCATACTTGTTATAAGTCCGAAGTGTAATTCTAGCATTTAACATGAAATTAAACAAATTACTCGGCATCCTCAAGCCTTCTTCATTACAGACCGACATTGGTCAACATTCGCCTCACTGGTAGGTTGGTCACGCGAGCCTTTGGTATTAACACAGCTTCTCAAAGTGGGATACGCTTAGGTACCTACCGGAGTGCACCTGTTGATCGTAGGGGTACGCGATAAAGTACATGGTATAACTTCAACTTGAAATGTTGCAAAATTCCCGATCAATACTCCTAAAAAACAAGTGTAATAAATAATGCAAGTAACACAATTAAATATATTGCCGTTTTGTCCTTTTTTTTGTAAAATAATGTCATTTTGGTACCTAATATTAATTTTATTTATAGTCTGCTTATAAAGGATTTCGCCGCGATCTAGCTAGGGGTCATATAGCCACATTTGAGAAACCCTGGTGTAAAGTACACCTCGGTTACAACTTTGTATCTCTGGACAAGTTTACTTAGTAACTGTACTTGTAGTAAATAATTCGTTTCGCTGAGGTAAACTGTTTGCTGTACGTTATTAACTTCGCAAATAGACAACATAACAGTGTCATGTCGATGGAAATCTTAGAAAAGACGATCTTTAATCTCCGAGACAAAAAGAAGAGTATTATAAGTAGTACTTATAAATGTATGTGTGACTTTGTTCCTATGTGTGGCATCGTAGATTCTAAACTGATGAACTGATTTTGATAAAATTATAAATATAATAAACCTTATTTATTTTATCAAGATCTATTTAAAACAAATGCTACCCAGAATATCCTGGCCTTCTAGAAGTTTTCTTCCTTCATGCTAGTAAGGAGAGCTGACGCTACCTAACATGGGAATGGGCCACGAAGAAGGGATACTTAAAATAGCTAAATACTGAAACTAAATGAAGAGTATCGTACGAGGAGATTTTCCTATGTTCGGAGATGCAAAGACGATCTATCTGCCATCGCCAAACCTAATCCATAATCTCGCCCATCACGCCCATTCTCAATAAGAAATCATGAGCACAGTTGATCAACGAGGCACTTATCTTAAGTGATCACTCCGAAGGCGTCTAACGCGAGGTCTCCGGCAGATGACCCGGCCTTGCTCCTATGCCCTGAAGGTAGACTTTCACTCGAGTTCGAGCCCTGGACGAAAGTGCAGACACTAAACACAGAGGCTACAGACGCCAAGCTTTAAACAATGCCGGGTCGAGCTTCGTAACTCATACGTAGAGCCTCTGCAGCCTAGAGCCACATTTAATTATTCCGATAATGGGGTCAATTTAAAGGCTTTTTGACAGCTTTAAACTCAATCTTAAATTGTTGCTTCCCTTGTCTGACAGAACGCAATGCAAAAACAGCTATACTTTTAATAAGTTTAGAGCTGTGAATTAATGCCTTTAAAATTGGGCCTGATGTAATTATTGAATGATAATTATTTTTAAGTCAAAATTTACATACACACATACCAGTTTTTGCCCACGGCTCCGTCCGCGTGGAATTCTCACTTTTGTGTTATCCGACAGGAACTTTTTTTTTCGGGATAAAAAGTAGCCTATGTCACTTTCCGGCCTTTGAACTATATCCATGCCAAAAATTAAGTCAATCCGTTAGAGGAACAAATCAACAAACTTTTCAGATTTATAATATTAGTAGGATTTTAACAGAAATTGGCGAGTTCAAAGATTACGTCGGCGCATCAAGTACCCGTGTTTTAATAGAGAACCCTGTTCCATGGCGGGTTAGAAGATAATGTCCGTGTGAATTAACTGAATTAACTTCTTTTTTATTGTTTCATCCGTGCTGTCCCACTGGTGGGCGAAGGTACAAGCTGAATTAACTTTATTTTCCGATAATAATTAAATTTAAGGTGCTACCCAAAGACAAAAACCTGTAAAACGTCATGGTTTTCGTCGAACAGTTAGGCGTAACTGTTACTGATACAAACTTAGAAAAAATACAGAGCACACAATAATAGTTCACAAAAGAGACTTTTACAATAATATTGCAAAAAAAAAAATATCTGGTATCTTGAAAAAAATTCACAAAGAAAAGCTTTAGAAAAAAATCATTCGTTTCGCATTTCTCAATATTTAAATCAATAATTACTATATTTTTTTGTAAGAATAAAATAGGAAATTTACTAAACTAGAGACATACCTTTATATTTTAATGCAAACACGGCTTAATTTTTTTTTTGAACGATCTAAAACTGCCGAAAGTTATCGAATTCTCATCTCGAGTTTCGTCTAAAAACAAACGACACGCGATGTTAGACTATTTGTATACTGCAAGACATTATTGTAAAATACCTAAAAGTTTACTGTTGGAGCATCTTAAACAAATGTGCGTGTGCGATGATTCTGTGCTCTACCGCGCATTGATTGACTTCTGTAATCTCATTGTTTTGTGGCCTGCTCAAGTGCGGCACGTCGCTCTCACCGAGCTTCGCGATTACATTACACATTAGAACTCGTGGAATTCAAATAGGTAATTAATTATTACAGCATTAAAAATAAGACAAACATTTTAATTTAGAACGAGTAAATCACACATCAGAATAGCAACAGCGTCAAAATTAGAACTGCAACATAAGACAAAACTACGATAAACAACACATGCATAGGAATCTCTATACCGTATACTAAGACATAGGTGGGTCTGTAACTTATCATAAGGTCATATTTTCTGAACATGTGATCTGCTATCCTGGAGATCCATCCGCTGGTCTTGGGCGCTACGTCGACTTGTGGTTCCATCGTGTTTTGATAACAGTTCAATTCTTCAATCGTCTGCAATGATATAAAATGTATAATTTTATATCGTTTTCTACTCGAATAATATGACTACTAGGTTAGTACCTAATCAAATATTAGAAGTAAAAGAGGAAACTTAATCTATAAGAATAAATTGACTTCTCCTGAATAGTTTGGAATAGTGATGTTATAATTATATGACTTGTAATGGTCATACATTAGTTTCTCATATTTTACCGGAGCTGCAGGGCCAAAGGCCCTTGGCTAGGCCGAAATTGATAGAATTCACAAAATCTTCCAGCGGTGTTCGAGAAATAATCAAGGATGAAATTACAGGTTGTCTTGCAGGTTGGCACTGTACAAATTCAGTCTAACCAAATAAACGTCGGGAGGAGTATTTTGTGTTAGCAAGTTGAAAGGTAATGGATAGAACTCGTACTGGATCTTACTAGTCCCATCAACGAGAAAACACTTGGAGAGAATAGATAACTACACTTGAGAAGGTGGATACACTCGTAGCTATAGATTGATGCTACTCTATCTAAAAATTACCTAAGCTATACCTCCTTAAGTAATCTATAGATCGCTATTACTCCTTAGGTAGGCTCTTTGCTTCCAACATTATAATCCGCATATTCCGAACCGATTGCGTGCCGATCTGTATGACTAGTAATTACACTGCCATTACCTGGGCTTTAGTAATCCAAGAGTCAAGGCTCAGGTGAACATTATTTTGATGGTGTTTTCAAAGGTTTATTTCGTGTCTGAAATTAAAGGGTCACTTCTTTATGGCTTCTTCATGTCATTTAGAATCTTTGTGAATTACTTTACGATACGGTAATAAGCTTAATAATATTTGTGTTTGATTCCTATTTCACTGGTATGATTTGTGTTCAATAGTGTCTGTCAAACACGACGTTTGAAGTTTCTTATCAATGACAAACAGCGTCCATGATAACGAAATGATACAAGGAACCTATGTAGGTTTTTATCAAAGAGGTTCGAAACCAAAGAAATGTCATTGATTCTTATCTGAATTCAGACCTTAGAACTCAGAAGAATTACTTTAGTTCTTTTTCTATGGTTCAGGCACAGAATCAATGAGATTTCGTCACATCCAGGTAAGAACTTGGATTTGATTATCAGACGCTTTAGTTGACACTACTGCTTCGCATACCTACTTTGTTGTATTCAAATTGTATTATTATCATCACCATAATTTACACAGAACAGGAGTGATCATTTCAGCCCTAGGACCTCCACTGCTAGACATATAGATAGCCTCTCCTTTCGATTGTTTTCCAATAGAACAGATCGTAGCATTTCGCGCGAACCTGCAATCTAAATCAGTTCATCAGTCTTCGATCAGACGACTTACGCTGCGCCAGCCGGTATCAGGTTTCTATTCAGAACTTTGCGACCCCATCAGTCGTTAGTCCTGCGCGCTATGTGTTGTATTGTAATATGTGTATGTTAGTGTAGTATTAGGAATAATTTACTATACGGAGAGTACGGAGACGTTTGATATACCCGAGATACTCATAGTTAATGCTACAGTGGCTAGTCGGCTCCACAGAGGCACGCTTGCTTCGTGTCCATTGACGCACGTCACGGCGCGCATAATAATGCCGCGCATGTAAATATGTCGAAAGTGCACGTTTGGCATGGGTGATAGCGTGGTGTCGCCACGAAGGGCGACTGTGCTGGGGAATTATACTAAAAATCTGGTAGAGATAATGGATAATAATTCCGCCGGTTGTTACTGTTGTTACTCAAAAATATTAACCTGGAATGGGCCAGCGAGGTGAATATGGCCTAATCACCTTTCGTGAGTAGGTCTACGTCCTGCAGTGGTCTATTAAAAGGCTGGTACAGTATAACAACCTAAAACAATTAAAACCGTTTCATCT
Source organism: Hypomecis punctinalis (assembly GCA_949316475.1). Lineage (NCBI taxonomy): Eukaryota > Metazoa > Arthropoda > Insecta > Lepidoptera > Geometridae > Hypomecis > Hypomecis punctinalis. The sequence goes on from OX438803.1 coordinate 23,799,745, forward strand.
GTTTACGATAATAAAAACACATAACGGGTATGTAACAACTTTGTACATACTTGCATTATGTCACTATAAAATAGTTACCGTTTAGCGTCTAGTTGAGTGTTGCCTACTCTTCAGGACCAGGATCTTGTTCACCAGTTGTTCACATTTCAATTAATTCTTAGCTTTGAGATAATGTTTCCTAGTTAGAGTAGTTAGCAGAATGGAACAAACATCATCAAAACCTCCAGTAATCCTATCTCCACGTCGTTAGTGGACGTCCTTGCGCATCCGTGGCTTAGCCGGTAGTTGGTTTATGAGCATTGTCTTCTTCCGTTATGACACTACGCGGTACGCCTCAGAGCGTGTTCAAAGCGTATACTGACGTGTTTGTTTTCAGTGTTTCATAGCAGATTCAGTAAACGTCATCATTTTCAACATTTATAGCTTACAGCCCATGGTCTCTGAATATTGAGTAGAGGCTTCTCTATACAAGACCCACTCCTCTCAGTCCTATACTATACTTTCCTGATTGGACCGACCATTTTCATAATATGCAACCGCTTTTCATATGTCTACTACTTACTGACTGCCCGAATGCTCGGCCGAGGAAAACATCTTTTTGTCTGCTGACACAGAACAGTATTTCTCGGGCAAGCATTCGCGCAGTCAATTGTAGCGCTCATAGCGTAGTTTGACTAGGTATGTTTTTAGCGATCATCGAAATTGAGCAACGTTCAGCACGGTCAATCTTCGGATGGGTGACCGCGGGTAGCATTTATATCTGAGCGCTACCGTGCCTAAGCTGATACGTTAAATTGTAGGTCCCGGATGTTTTAACCTTTTAGGCCTTAAGGCGGCCTCAAAACTCATAATCCAGGGCCATCCACCCAGCCTATACGAACTTACTTTAGTCACTATGCGGCTTATGAAACGTCCTTGCAATGCGCAGGCGCATCGGCGAAGGCAGATTAGCTCGCTGTTGGCATGTGGGCATTGTCTCGTATCCGTCACGACGCCTCAGAGAGAATGTAAATACTATGCGACGCCTCAGAGCGTGGCCGACGCGCTACGTGACTCGCTTTCATTGTTTCATGAATTCTGTCTCCGTTTGTACAACTCGCCACGGTGAGAAAACGCTGATGCGGTCCTTTGACAAATGCGTCGTGATGATATTTATAGATTGATTTAGTCACGCTAGACATCTACGACAGATCAAATTGAAAGATTCGAAGAGTTACAAAGACCCCCCATAACTACTCCAGATCTTCCAGTTCTGTATATTTTTAATGTCATCTTTTTGCGACTTTCCTATACTGCAGTGACTTTCTTTTTATACAGGGTTCGAATTATGTATGTGCAGAGGAAACTGGTACATCATCATATTCTTGCCTTATCTCTCACAAACTTCAATATGCGAAAAAATAAAAATGAAACAACTTAACATTACCACCCTGCTCGTGTTTATTCAATCTTATTACCGTATCGGCTTAGGCCATGGGCCCAGGCAAGCCCTGAGGGCTCGTACTAACTGTTCCCTGCGCCGGCGCACGGTAGCGTGCGTCACGCGATCTATCCGTTTTATTATTATTTATTGCTTTCCAATCATCTCTATATGCCGACGATATGAACACTGTCGCACTGTACAGTGTATAATACGTGTACATATACACTCGGAATGTTAAGGAAGACGTCACTAGAGTTGTCGCAGACTCGCGGTTGTACAATTCACGCTCCATTTTATGACTGTTATTTATGTTGTAAATACGTAACGAATTCTAAAGAATCTGTTTGGACGTATTATGAACTCTAGATAATATAAGTTCCTAATTACGCACGTAATTTCTTGATTTCTTGACGTAGTAACTAGGACTATACCATAAAACTTATGACTGGAGTTTTTCGTATAACTTTTGGTTTAAGATATGTTTTGAAAAATTAACGAAAACAAATATCAAGTAACTACTAGCAAAGGTGTGATGCTTCCCCTAACTCTGACTCTATACTGCATTGTATCGGCCTTTTATTTATTATCGGCCCACTAATTCCGTAAATAAGCAGACTGTACAACCTGCGAAAAAGTCCTTGCATCCGAATACTAATCTTAATTAATAATATATTTATAACTCTACTAAAAACTTACGAAAAGATTTGTCATGGCACTTTTAATAACAAATGCATTATTTGTTTCAGGTAATAAACTTTCACCAGAACGCGTTGAAAGGCACAGACGGTATGAAAGTTGTCCCCAGAACCCCGGTCCAGGTTTATCACGGGATCTAGCCATTAGAAACTAAAGGCAAAAGTCATCTCCGCGGTTTATATCTTAGTTTATATTATGATTGCTGTCTAGAGTATAATAACACGGTCTAACTTATAATAATGACATGTACGGTGCAATTACATAATTACGCGAAGTTGTTATTTGAATTATGATATTTATTTCGCGTTATGTGGAGGTTTGTACTGATGTTATTATTTTAAGGGAGTTTTATAAATACGCCAATTTGCCATCTCGCTCGCATAATTTCCCACGAATAAAGATAAAACTACTATATCTATCATTAGTTTATCGTAAAATACATACCTCCTTATTCTTTTTTAATATTGCAATCTGACGGAGTAGATATCCGAAATAGATAAACGAAATAACAGATTTTTCGTACATTACTTAAGATCAAAATTTAACTTTTCTTAATACATTAGACGTATAAAGATAAAATTGTTTAGAAATTCAATGCTTATGTTGTCAAACTTGCAAATATGCGAGTAAGGGTGGAGTGCACCAACATTTTGACCGGCCGATTATCTATTTAACCGTCGTTGAAGCAGTTTTTAGTGTTCACCACAACAAAATCTCCGGTTATGTCCCCTAACCGCCCGATCATCTTAACCGGGCTCGATAGGGTCGTTTAAACCTCGGTTATGTCACTTTGTTGACATTTGCCAGCTAGTTACGTCAAATCAAAACCGTTTCAAGTTATTCGAGGTTATTCTGTTTACCAACAATAATTTGCAACTCATTTGTAATTTCGTACTTAGTATAGAAAATATGCAGTCGGCGTTTAACTTACTAGTAGACAACTATCATGAACACTATCTGGATCTTCTTGATGATATAGACAATTTTGAAGTGATGTCGAAAAGACCACGGGTGTATCAAGTGCGCCGTAATTATTATGAAGAATATGATGAAGAATCCTTCAAAACAAGATTCCGTCTATCTAAATCATCTGCACTGGAAGTACTTCAATTGATTGAACACAAATTGGAATATCCTGATGATAGGTTAGTATTATTCACATTATTGTTATTTTGCTAATTCAATGAGCTAAACAAGCAACAAATTACATTATCATGATCATACAAATTTACCAAATACCTATCTGATTATATTGTATAATTTATTTATCTAACTAATGATTAAATTCTAAACCTATAAGTTTAGAAATAGTATACCTATTTAAAGTAGGCGATTTCACGACTATAAATGAATACTTAATTGAAAATGTTTTGTTTTTCAGGAATAATTCGCTATCCCCCATAAACCAATTATTATTGGCTTTGCGATTTTATGCAACGGGAAGCCATCAACTGACTATGGGTGACTTCTCTGGAGTGAGTCGGTCAACAGCAAGTAGAGTAATCCATCGAGTATCAGCTGCATTGGCTTCTTTAGGCCGCACATATATAAAGTTTCCCCAAACATCTGAAGAAATCAGAAAAACACAAATGGAATTCTACGACATTGCTAAGTTTCCAAATGTTGTCGGAGCTTTGGATTGTACTCACATAAAAATAATTTCACCAGGGGGAAGCCACGCTGAAATTTACAGGAATAGAAAAGGCTATATGTCCATTAATGTACAAGCAATATGTAATGCCCAATTGATGCTTACTGATCTTGTGGTGCGCTGGCCAGGTAGTTCCCATGATGAACGGATCTTTAGTGCATGTAGGAGAAATGCTTTGTTTACTTTAGGATTATATGGAGATGGAACTCTTGTAGTAGACAGTGGATACATGAACAGGGACTACCTAATGATGCCATTAAGTGTTATTACATCACGTGCAGAATCTCTTTATAATGAATCACAAATAAGGACCCGTAACCCAATTGAACGATTATTTGGGATTTGGAAAAAACGTTTTCCAGTTTTAGCCTTAGGAATTAGAGTCCATCTAAAAAATGTAATACCAATAGTAGTGGCAACAGCAGTATTGCACAATATATTACAAGTGAAAAATGAAGAGGTGCCTCGTGACGATCCAGATCTCAATATGCCAGCACCATGGCAAGAAATCCTCCAACAAGGAATTATTAGAACACAGCGTTCTACTAATCAACAGCAACACCGCACAGATATAAATCCCAGGCGAAGAGCTTTGATCAATAATTATTTTCATAGTCTAGCAACTTCAGAATAATAAATAATAGCCTGGATATGGATCACTTAATAAATTTTGTCGCTGAAGCGTGTTACATATTCATATCGCTTTTATATGTAATTTAATTTTAGGTTAAGCTAATACAATAAAACAAAAATATAACACAACTCTTTTTATTATAGCAACCACTTTCATACTGAAGCATGGAATCAATCGGATATCAATTTTTGTGTCTTAAGCTTTTCTTGCTTTAATTGTTCTTCTAATATAGCAATCCTGATATTTCCCTCTTTTATTGCATTTTCTTTTAATAACCTTACTAGCTCAATTTTCTCTTTTATCAATACATCTCCAGCGAAATCGTTTTTTGGTCTTCTCCGTTTCAGCCAGCTATCATTATGTGATCCCGGCTTAAGCACTTCCGATACTGGAGTCTTCAAATTGTTGGGTGTCCAGCTGCTCCACTTATCATTTGCCTGTAAAATAAAAACAAATTGAACAAAAGCAGTGAATTAACAAAATTATGTACGTACTAATACATATATTTTTTTATTTTTAAAAAAACGATGTAAACATATTTTTATGTATGAGTATTTTAAATATTCTAATAAATTAAACTGTTCAACATAATAACAAGATTGATAAGGAGTAATAATGAAGTATTACATTATTTTCTTTCAATGTAGCATTTGAAGTACTTGGTAGTGACAACATGGCATTTGAAGTACTTGGTAGGCATACTACTTCATTCTTCATCTCAATATTTTCCTGTAACAAGTAATAAATGATTATATAAAGATGTAGATAATACTATTTCATATACTATACCTCTTATGATTTCTATTGCAATATTAGTGAGCAGTGCATATAGCACGGAGATAGATGCCATGTATACAACGGATAGATGTTGAAAAGTTCACAATTGTAGACAGTACCAACAACCACAGATATTGTTGCGCTCGCATAGTGTAGTTTGATGAGGTGTATGACAGGAATCACCAAAATTAATTAATGCCACTTCCAACCAGTTTTATTGAAAATCTATGTATAAGGGAGGCTTATCCAGACCGGTGCAGCAGCGGACATCCTATGCCTGATATGATAACTATGAATTGAAAGTTAACAGCAAATAGAAATAGGATTGTATTCTCGCTCACCTTATTATTGTCCTTTGTTGTGTTTTCAAATGGAAGATCTTCATGTATTACATAAACATTATACTCAGGTTCATCGCTTAATTCCATAGTGAAATCAATTGTGTCCTGTAAAACAATATATGTAATAATTAATTTTATGCAAGTAAGTATTCACACCAAATTCTAATGAAGGTAATAAGCCATAGTTCTCACGTCTTTTGTGGTATCGCCATCATAGGTATTGCTGATACCTTCCAAGGCTGGCCCTAACACAGCATCAACTGCGTCAATAATCTTTTTGTCTTGACTTGGCGGTGGCGTCGGCGGTTTACCGCCACCTAAAAAATGAAATTAAGGATTATTTACGGTTAAACAAAACGAGTTTCAGTACATAAGTACTTGTTAAATTCATATTTATTTAGAAAATATAGGTACACACCAGTCATAAACATTTGCTTCTTGGTTTCCGCTTTGTCTTTTTTTGTTTGCCGTTTTATATTTTCCCAGCAGCATTTTAGATGTAAGTGGCTTCTGTAGCAATACGTGCTTAGCGTATTAAACTCTGCAGCCAATTTTTCCCATCCTCTCAATTTGTCGGCATTAGATGTTGCATCGGTTCGCTTATTTTCAACAACGTTTCTGTATTTTAAAACTAATTCAGACAAAATAATTTTCTCGTCCGAGGTGAAATTATTAGTCCTTTTTTTATCCATCTTGCTCATTTTAGGCTTAAACCGCAAATATGCAAAAAACACAAATCAAACGCAAATTCTATTACAAATCGACACTGGAATTGTGAAAAATCCTCGAAATAAAATAACACGTAAACTAATGACATTCATTAAAATTTGACATTGACATAATAAAAAGTTTTGTGCTACCTATCTAAGTTGAGAAGTTCAACATTGCAGTGACTCTTTCAAACAATAAAGTACATTTTAAATTATAAGTATTCTTTATAATGCCACTAAATACAAAAGACACTTTCGCTGCACCAGATGCGCAACAACAAATGACTTTTGAAATGAGTTGCAATATAATGCCTACACATTCTTTATATTATCTGTGGTTTCATTCAATAAACCGTCGGTTTTGTAACCGAGGATTATTTTTGCATGGTGAACAGTAAATATTATAACCCCCGTTTAACCCATGTTTAGGATTTCATCGGGCGATTATGTAACCGACGTTTAAGTAAGGGTTGGTGCACTCCACCCTAAGACAAGTTAGACAGCTGAGGCCGGTTGAAAAGCCGTTAAATGTAGTAAAATGGTTCACGCTTTTTCCCATCCTTCGTCCTTCTAAAGTACCTATTGGTCCACATAAACTTAATTATGATTATGAATAGCTGAATGAGTCATAAAATAGACGCTGTGTTCATATTTCTCTTTAAAGGAAAACATATTTTCAAAGAATATAATAATTATGTGCAAGAATCGCTTCTAATGATACGGTTAAAATTGGCGTCGTCCGGGAAACGTATTTAAAATATAATATAACTTTGGCATACTTAATTTTTACCACGGAGCTATGTTTTTGTATGTGTTACGCAATCGCTCCGCCAATAAAATAATTATAAAACTTTTTTGACCGATGAAACGGAGGAGGTTATTAGGATAGAGGAGGATTAGTTTCACCTGTATATTTGCTTGTAAGTTGTAACCAACCCCTTTGAGCTCGATTTTGACCTACTTTGAGCGCATAGATTTTCTCCAAACTTTGCACACCTATCAAAGACGGATGACAATGCATTTATAAAAAAATATGAGTCCTAAGCGTGTTTTATAGTTTTTTTTTAAACTGTTTATAATATTTCGCATAACTTTTTACGTAGTCCGATTTTTATAATCATTTTTTATTGGACAGAGTAGATATACATCGAAATTGCTCCCATTTTAATATAATCGAAATCGGCTGAGCCATTTTTGATAAATCAACAATAATGTGACAAATGCTTCATCGATCCGTGTGAACTATTCGCGAATTCTGTGCGCGGGTGAAGTCGTTCATGTCATTTTTTGCAAAAAATATATTTTTTTTCATTATTAATTTATTTTTTTTTTTTTTTTCATTTGTATTAACTACTTGGTTGGTAGACATACTTCAAAGGTTAAAATGCTATTTTTGTGCGAAAAATGATTAATGTTGTTTTTAAACTTTCGCTATTTGAACACAATTCGATCGGGTAGTCTACCCGTGACCACGATCGATGTAACTCCGTCGAAACGTCGGGATGTATTTATTTATCTTGTAATTTCAGTACGCGATTAATCCCGTAGTACATAGTAATAATATGAAAAAGAAATAATTATTTCTTTTGTAATTTTAATTCACTTAATACGGTCTACCTACTCCAGAGTAACTCTGCGTTTATGAGTATGGCGGTAAGTGAATATAAATCGAATCCAACCAGAGCGTCGAATCGATTACAAAACATTTCTAAATTTATTTATAGACATCGAATAGTCATTAAAATTTAGTCCAATTAACTTTTAGTTCGACCGAGGCGGTGGCACGTAAATTATAAAATCATTTACATACAACTTAACTGATTGTTATCTCTAGATGAATATTCAAGAAGGAAATTAAAGATAGGATTATCTAACGATTGAGAAATTAGCCCTGAGCTTCGTTTTAATCGATATAATGCAGCTACTAGATTATACTGAATAGAAATTCGTTGTTGGATAATATGTCAAGCAAAAATATATTTTAATTTATTTTTAGGGTTCCGTACCTAAAACGAAAAAAACGGAACCCTTATGTTGTATGTCAAGATTCTTTGTCTCGGGAACGCGTAAACAAATCGAGTTGAAATTTAAACTGTATACGTATATCTGTGGTATCTTGCAGTTGTGTACCTACAAGAAAAATTTCTCAGTTATCGATTAAAAAAGTTAGAGCTGTTTATGTCGTAAAAAGCCGCATATTTCGACACTCACAAAAATCAAAACCTACAGGGTACTTTCCGTTAACATAGAACTATGAAATTTGACAAGAAGCATTGTCTCAGAGTACACATGTAGGAATAAATCTCAAAACTGTACATTTTTATTTAATTCATCAAAAAATAGGGCTTCCAAATTCAAAGTGAGTAAATCGTATCATGTAAGGTATCATATCAAAAGAACTTCATTAGCACATGCTAAAACAGGTTTTTAAATATTTTAACGTGTAATTTTCGATGTATGACGAGAAAAGTGAAAAAAAAAAAACGATCATACATAGAAAGTAGTACGGCTACTTTTCCCTCGAATTTTTATTACTCGAGTAAAACTCCCAAACCTAATTTAGGCATTATGTCCACTTAAGAGGAACACCTAGACCAGTTTGTCAATGAAAAATCACTGGGCGTGATCATCGAAAGTCAATAGAATCGGACCATTATTTTTACGACTTGTCCAATAACAATCGGTTAGTAATAATCGGATGTATAATCGAGTAATGAATCATTCGAATGGCGACATTGACCCGATGATCTGGTCGGTGGCGTCAACGGCACGGTTCTGCAGTAGAAAGTGCTTCTAGCGGGTGCATGCGTAGGCGCAACCGAATAGGGCTGACTCGAGCCATTTGTTTCCTGAAAAATACAGCACACATGTTCATTCATCATCATTTACAACCGTAGGATATCCAACGACAGGACTTCTCTATGAATTTACGGTGGTTTTATTGGATTCAAATTTCAAATGGGTTGGAAGCAGCTTGTATTCAACGCGTTCTTGCCTATCATTAGATCATTGGTTCACTGTGTCAGTTGTCGTACGCTGCACTTGCCGGTTGTGGTCTTCATTCAAAAACGGCCCGTCGCCCATTAAACTAGCCCATGAAATTCATAAAAACACCATAAATTAATAATATAATAGCTATTCAATAACGCTGAAAATCTGTAATGTAGCATTTATAAATTGTTCGCGATGGTTCGAGAGTTTTCACCCTTCGTGGGTAGGCCTACGTCTAGCAGTGAACTATTAAATAGGCTGGTACAGATTCGAGTGTGTATACAACATTAAGATCTAAACATGTTTACCTACTATTATTACTTAGCGATTTTTGACTCGAGATGAGATTGCGAGATATGTATGGCAAAATGAAACAAAGGCTTTTAGTGTAACTTGTACTCGCTAAATTCATAAAATAAAATGCTTTAAATCTAAAACCAATAATTTAGGCAACGTGTGCACGTATGCATCCCTGCCGTCACAAACAAGTCATATCAGAGACGAGGGCTATAAACTTAGAGAACTTAATGCGTTTTGAAATCGACATGACGAGAAGTGGGTAAACGATAGCTTGATTAAATTATAGAGAATCGTTATTTATGTGACTGATTATGCAAAATAAGCGGTAACCCTGCACTATCCCACCTGCCTCATTCCGAATTCGGCGGTCGTAGATTTTCCAGTCGTCAGTCGGCCATGTTTACACTTTTACTTTTAGCGTTACATTTTCTCTTGTTTTATGGAGTTATGTGATGCAATGGTTTCTTAACGCCTACGGTCTAGTATTGGGTAAATAATTCAATGGGCTGATGGGATTACTGCTACGGGTTTTAAGTCACAACAGCGTAAGTCGGAGACCAAATTCTGTAATTGATATGATTGATTCTGAAATTAAATTAATTCATATATGTATTTTAGGATTTTTGGGTAATTATAATGTATGCTCTGTCTATTCGAAGACAAGGATATTGTTGATTAAAGTTTCAAAACGTGAAGGAGAGGATCATGTGGAATTCTGTATGCCGCTCAAAAAATATATGTCAAATTGAAACGTAATTTATCTAAAAAAAGTTCTGTACAACGTATATCGTAAAATGTTTTATTCTATAAAAACTTAATTAAACAGATGCGCCACCAACCAGTCACACTAAATTGTAGGGTCACTTCCACCACTGACACACGTCTGCTAATGAGCCGAAAAACGGCTGTTTAAAAGTTCAACTACTCGTCAGCGGTCGTCATCAAAGAAAGAGCCCTACACACCACTTAACATAATTTGGAAGGCGAAAAACACGCCTCAGTTGTTATGTTACGAAGCGTAGAATCTTGCGCACTAAAAATTTCATCAACATGCTCAAATTGCACTTGAAATTACTCTACTCCATGCGAGCGGAAACGACCGCGTTTTTGGTCGCGGCGGACAGCGGAGCGAGGGCGAGGGCTCAAAATGACGTAAAAGCGTGACGCGGTAAATAAATCTCTATACTACCGCTTTGAATGTTAAAGACTTATGTTTCATATATATACGTAATAGCAGGTCCGCCCCTGTTTTACCTGTTTATTCTTCTTTCTTCCTTGCATTATTATGTTAAGATTTATCACGCTACACCAAATTGCTCTGAATTTTGGCCTTTGAACTGATGTTGCGACTATCACAATTCATCTTGTTTCGGGAAGAACGAATGCGACCAACCCCGTTTAAATTTCGTTGTTGCGAAATGCCCGCTCGCTACCCGCTAGATCCGAAACCGTAGCCTTAAAATGTTGTAAATGCTCGCTACTTATTCTTGTAACTCACACCGATCGCAGTAAAACCCTATTATTTTGAAACATTCAGAAATCGAGAGTAGTCCGACATCACTTCAAGCACGATTTTCATAACAATAAATCAACAGAAAATGTGCCTTTAAATTTTTATGCGGGCCGCGAGTAAATTCAATTTTTCTTATCGGATGAGATTTTATTGCGACCCAATAAGGGTTGCATCGTTGCGTCTGTGCATGTAAAATAGCGGAGTAGAAAATGTATAAAAGGAATGTCTACGAAAATAAAGGCGGCTTCTCCGCTTGAGTTATATTTCCTTGTTTATAGCTTAAAAGAAACTTAGACTCAAAGTTGTTACAGTGAATTAAAATTTTAACAAATTAGGACCCATCTACAAACTGACACAAGTTAGACAAAATACTGTTATATTAACTCGGTAAACAGAAAGCTAGGAGTAAAGGTGCAGTGCGGTGCAGTACAGACACATTGTAATTTTAATTATTTAATTTTTATTGTGTTAAAAATTATGTGTGTAACATAATTTTTAATTAAAAAGGATGGTGGTTGTACGGGTTAGTTAGGTACTGCGACGATGTGCGATGCTAGAAGTACAACACGTATACAGGGTTATTTCTAATCAATTAGCATCCTTTTAGGGGCTTGTTCTGTACATCAAAACTAACAACTATTGTCAAAACTAAAAAAAAAAAATCAGCTGGCCCATACATTTTGTCGCGAGTGAACGATATTTTTCTATGGAACAACAAATTTTTTTTGAGTTTTACATAAGTTTTTAGGGTTGATGTACAGAATAAGCCCCTGAAAGGATGCTAATTGATTAGAAATAACCCTGTATTTTTACAAACAGATGATTTTTTTCTTTCGTGTGTCAGCTAAACTACGCCAAACCTTCAGCCGAAAATACGTCGTCATAAAGACGCGTTTACTCGTCCATCTGTCACCCACTTTACCGACGACAGTACACGGTCAGACCTTCTGCATATTTCCTATTCAGCGGCACAATTACCGAAACGCCGGAGGCTTTTTCTTGAATAATGCATCCGAAGATGCGGCGGCTATTGATTTTCGGGCCGCATTCGGGAATTTACAATATCACGGTTTTTGCAGATTGATGTTACGGACTTTTTGAAGGAGATTTACCTTTGTCCGTCAGTTCGAACGAGAATCGAGAAGGGTGAACAAAATACGGTTTAATACACCTACCTGTATCACCGTATTTTGTTCCCCCTTATACATTTTGTCAATTTCGAGTTGCAATTTTGAATGGGACAGCGAATTTTTTCTCGAATTCCGGTTGGCCTCATAGTAAAAGTTGTTCATTACGATGGTCTGAATCTGATGGATATTCTCCTCCTTTAGGCTTAGTACACCTTTTATGTATAGTAATATAGTAGATAACTAATAACTGCATAGGGAAAATGCTAGCGGAAAAAATACTCAGTAAGTAAAAGTTGATTTTTCTCAGTAATACATTGAATGGATAGTAAATGCATTATTTAAATATATGTATAAGTATGTAGGTAAAAATTCCAAATACCTATTTATTCGAATACTTCTACGAAACCAATATTCACACTCGCGGATCTGAACAAAACGTTGACGTCATTGTTGAAATATGTTGGATTTCCTTCCTTTTACCGAAAGCTATAGGTTTCTTTAAGCCTGGTGCCAGAATTTTTGAACTGCCGGCAGGCCTCACATATGGCTAAATGCGAAAAAAATACGAATACGCAATTTAATGTGTTATCCGAGCCACAGCAGCCCTCAGTTGTAAATGATTTTATTTACCCCCCTACCGCCTAAGCAATAGCAATCGTAATAGCAATCGTTTATGACTTCATTTTAGTCATTTGGCACCGCCTATGTGACGTTAGCCATCAATAGCTTTGCGCGGATTGCGAAAGCAATCGTTGAATGAACAACTTTGATGGCTAACGTCACATAGGCGGTGCCAAATGACTAAAATGAAGTCATAAACGATTATAGGGGGGCAGCCCTTATAGGGATTATAGGGGGGTCATAGGGGGGCAGCCCCCCTACCGCCTAAAGCAATAGCAATATATCTAGTCGTTATTCTGACTCTAGGCCCCACTACTCAGCCCTGCCATATGTCTTATTCAACTAGAATCAATAAATAACGCTGTGTTATAGATCATCTACAAATCCATGGGGCTTCAGAGCAGACTGGATCATTTACTAACTTATCTCTGCATATAATTGACGGCGCCACTGTTGCATTTTCCGAGCAAAACCTACAACCTTCCGTAGAAAGGTATATCCCATGATTTTATCACCTTTTTCCGAACTTTGGTTATATGATTTAAGACGTAGTAGTACAAATGGTCCTACAGTAATTGCAAACTGCCATATGATCGATGGCGTACGGTGAAAAATAACTCAATTCTTTACCACTAGTACATTGATAGGTGCGCCTCAACCTTTAGTAAATGATTTGTAGATATGGTTCAAGAGATCAATTGTGAAAAATTGATTTTCGCTCCAAGCTTCTCTATGTTTAAATCTCTACGTATTTTGAAAGAGGAAAACTTTGTTCTACGAGTAGGGCAGACGCCCCGACTGTGGCCACTTTAAGACATTTCAATTTTCAAAAATTCGTCAAAAATAAAAAATAAAATTGTGACATAGGATTTTAAAGTTTCTTATGATAGAGTAGACATTTAAGTTTCTAACATAGGCCAATGGATTTGGCAAGTTAAAATGGCAGTCAGCAGGCCCACATAGCGCGGAAGACTGCTTACCGATGAGGTCGAACATTTCTCGAGTGGAGACCATGTACTGGCAAGCGCAGCGTAGGACATCTACCCACAAGGTGGACGGAAGACCACATTAAGACCGCAAGATCGCGCTAGATGCAAGCCGCTTCAAACCGATTTGAAATTTTTTTTCGAGTTTTGACCGTCGTAGATCAAAAGTTGTTAGTTCTGATGTACAGAACAAGCCCCTAAAAGGATGCTAATTGATTAGAAATAACCCTGTATATCTATGCGGTGCTATAAATGACACATTTCAAAAAGAGCCTGAAACGAAGATTTTTTTGCCGTATTTATTCAAAACCATTATCTTTTCTGTTTCTTATTTACAAGGCTTCAAACATAAAAATGGCCACAACCGGTACGCTGGCCACAACCGGGGCGTCTGCCGATATATCTCAAAAACTTTCAGCAAAGGACATGTCCACAAAATGTAAAGAGGCTGGTATAATAATTATCAAAAATTCTAACCACAGCACTCGTTACATTTCGAAAAAGTTTATATTTTTCTGAGTCTATTATTACATCAGTTAAAAATATAAAAGAGCTCTCCGATTTTTTTAAAATTAATTTTGAATTTATTAAGATAAATTAATATATTTGGCTCAATAGGTAGTTTATCTCTATCAAGCTTGATTAAGTAACCTCTAAATTGTTAAATAAAAGCTTTTTTACCAATTAGACATACTTTTAAGTGTTTTTTTGTCACATTATACCTACTAACTGGTCACACTAGTACGTTATAATTTTAGCAAATTTAGAGGTGAATGTGGAAGAATCAGCTACAATGGAAGTAAAATAACGATTGATGCACTTCATTATCGCTAAACTAGTAAAAATAAAAAGCTGTATTGTTATTTTTCATACAATTTATTTTTCACATTTAAAAAAAAATGGAGGGATGGAAAAATCAAAATAAAATATTTTTGTAAAGTCCATAAAACAAGCTTTTAAATGATGTATATATCATCTTGGTTCGATTATTCTCTGAATAATATACCACATGTGGACGTCACCTTTGAGGACGTAAAAGATGGTTGAGAATTAACATTAAACATCATTGAGAATTAAGACATAAAATTGACCTAGGTGAGAGACAGCTACAATCTGAGTTTTCGCCATTTTCAAAAGATAATTTTTAAGAATATTTTTTGCCTACATAATATAATAGTTTTAGGCTTTGATTAATGATTGGTCTTGCTGCGCTTGACCAACGAGATTATATTTCTATCTTATCTATTTTTTTGAAAAATGTTGCTCTTTGCGTTCCAATTTTTGTTTTTAGATTGAGCGCTGAGACATATTGAAAAAATAGTGCACTACTTTTTGGACGTTCATTCGTCGTATTAGCAAATATGTTAGGTTTTACTAATAAGTAAATACGTTAATAGATAATATAAAATATTTCACAATACAAGCAAAATCCGATCATTTTACCAATAAAATGTGGTAAAATACGTACATTTATTCAATCGGATGTAAATGCCATCACGATCCGATATAAAAATCAACGACGACGTGACATGGGTAAAGATTTGTTTGTTATTGTTATAGGAACTCCATTAGGCATTTATTATGCGAAACCTATGCACGAATGCGAATGCACTAGTCTGCCGTCAGGTTTTACTCGGAATTTTCTGTTCATTAAATTCCTTTTGGCCGTCTAGGTAACTGACCTTCGCAATTAGTTGCAAAAAGCATTTTTTTCTGTGTTTCTAATTAGTTACAACAAAACAACAGAATACGCAATCTATTCCCAGCCAGAAATAGTTAATTCTTGAAAAAAAACTTATTGAATTGTTGTAAAATACTTTTTATTACCTATTTATTTATTTTTTTCGCGTTTCCTCCACTCCATTTCGTCGAATGAACGCGAGGTCGAACATCGTTTCGTAGAATGATAGCGTAAAACGTAAAAAGGATACGTTATTTTTTAATCAATTGTTGTAGGTACAACAATTGATTAAAAAATAACGTATCCTGTCTAGATACTGTTGATTATTGTGTTAATTTTTAATGAAATGTGGAAAAAAACATATCGTTTATTTATCACCTATGCAACAACTCCTTTTATAAAATAACTCCATCACGTGTCTATGATGGTTTATAAATATGTATTTTAATTTGAGTAGGATACACTTAAATACAATAACTACTTTTATGGTAAATGTGGTATCTGTTTTTTTTTCTAAACCGATTATATCATACCTCCGCGAACTGTTAGTCCTATGGCGTTATAGCTGTGGCGGGAAGCTTTTAAATCAACTACATACTTATTAGTTAGAGTTTGGGCAAAAAGAAAAGCGTCGTAGGTGAAGTCGCCCGTGTGCCATTTTACTACTTTTGTTATGTTGATAACACCGCTATGTCATTGCTAGTACAACTAAAAGTATTTGATGATACTTGGTAGACCAAATTCGGTTTTCATCAGTATTATCGTCTACCAAGTATAGTCGGTACCTTGGCTGCTTATTAAAATCTTATTTATAGTTCACCGAAACGCCACAACGGTTCTTTTTTTGCACATACTCTATCCAATGGTCGGCAAAATTACGCGGCAGTAGATGCCGCGGGCTCGACGAGTGCAGAATATAATCAGTGTATTGTTCCTTTATTTATCCTCGCTATGTTTATTTATTTACTATGCAAATCGAATGAGATGGCACAAGTTCGACGTCCTGCCGCGGAATGGACAATAAATCAGATTTGATTGGTTAGAAATGCACTCGATATTGATATGTTATTTGTTAGTTTGCTTTCTAGATATTTGCGATTCATGGTTTCGGAATAAAGCTTAGTATTTCTATTGATTTAAGATTCTTTTTATAGAATAAAGTGGCAAAGAAACTGACGGAAATAGAAGTTCAAAAGACCTGGATTCCTTAATAATTATCTAAACTGATAATAATCTAAAGATAAGCTTGCTTGTAAAATATGAAATTATCATAACACATCACGTACAAAGTAGTGAAGGACCTCTTTAAGTACCAAAACACGGGACTCGATTCAACACGAATTCATTCGATATTCTAAAATCGATTCCCCCGATAGGTCCATTACGTTGATTGCGTATCGCGACCGGGCGCTTCGCAGGCGCAACTCGGACAAAGGCGCCGCCAACGCGGAACCACTCCCGGATCATCCTGGATCATTATCCTGGCATAAAGCTGAAGGCTTAGACTCCACCAAAGCGGAGACAAGCAGAGGTGCGGAGCTATTTTTACTTAGTACCAAAACACGGGACTCGATTCAACACCAATACATTCGACAGATATCCTGAAATCGATTCCAAGTTCGATTGCATATCGCGACCGGGCGCTGCGCAGGCGCACCTCGGTAAAAGGCGCCGCCAACGCGGAATCACTCCCAGATTATCCTGCATCGTTATCCAGGCATAAGTGATGATTGGTTGATGATAGGTCGTTAGTTATATTATTTATAACAAAAATGTTGATCTCGTATTTTTAACGGGCGATATCTACATATTTTTTTGTATTAACATAAGAAAAATACGTGTTTAATATTTAACTGAAAGGCTAATTTTATTTTTTCATCAGCTAATTATACATAGTCGATTAGCATATTGTATCCAGTCACTGTTAATTTTGCTATCTTTACGCGACGCTTAGAAAGTGTGTAAAAATGTGTGCCACGGAGGAATTTATGGAAGAAATGATTTGATTGAATTTCACACATAATGTAACTTAAAAAACATGCTGACATAATGTCTACAACGCTCTGCCTAGTACGTGTTGTATACATTATTATTGCCCTTTTCCGCACGTTTTCGTTTGTCTCCGCCTTGGTGGAGTGTGGGCCTAATCCCGGATTCCGGGTCCCGTTCTACCAATCTCCCGGTAATTCTATTTCATGGGTGCTCGTGTGGTATTTTTATTAGGCTTCTAATGAACTTCCTAGTTTCGTTACAAAGTCGAGGTGCTTAGTTCGTGGTCGGTATGCTAATAGGAATATAAAGTCTATGTTTTGAATTAATATTTAGTGTATTTCCGCTATCTTGTTGTAGGCAAATAAGTTTAAGGGCATTAAGTGCATTAAGGACATTTAAAAAAAAAAAAAAAAAAAAAAATTAGTTAGTTTGTAATTTTTTTTTTTTTTTTTTAAATGTCCTTAATGCACTTAATGCCCTTAAACTTATTTGCCTACAACAAGATAGCGGAAATACACTAAATATTAATTCAAAACATAGATTTGAAGATGAATTTCCGCAAAGTAACGCCTGATTCAATCAACTGGAATATAAAGTTTCAAGGGTTCGTGAGTAGTGTTTTCGGAACCGGTATTCTTTTTGAGAACCGGGAGTTTCGGTACTTTTGTAAAACGGAACCGGGATTTCCCGGTTCTTTCGGTATTTTCGGTTCTTGCTAGTTTTTGTTATAGAAAACGAGGGAAATGCTTCAAAAGTAAACTAAAGTAACTTTAATTCGATTTTTAAGTATTTACTGTCAATATAATTATTTTTTGCAAAAAATAGCATGACTGACTTCACCCGTGTACATAATCATTACATAATATAAAACAAAGTCGCTTTCCGCTGTCTGTCCCCATGTATGCTTATATCTTTAAAACTAAGCAACGGATTTTGATGCAGTTTGTTGTAATAGATAGAGTACTGTACTGTACTGTATCGGCCTTTGAATAGTCCACTGCAGGACGTAGGCCTACCCACGAAGGGTAATACACGATAATAGATAGTGAGTGAGAGAGTAATTCAAGAGAAATGTTTATATGTATAATACACCTGTGCGAAGCAGGGGCGCATCGCTAAAACGCAAATATTATGCACGGACCGATGTAACATTTTTCACATTATTGTTGATTTATCAAAAATGGCTCAGCCAATTTCGATGAAATTTAAATGGGACCAATTTCGAAGTATATTATTTCCAATAAAAAAAGAATTATTGAAATCGGTGTACTATGAAAAAAGTGATGCGTGGTTATACATAAAAAAATATATACGCGTCTAATTGTATACCTCCTCCGGTGGTTCGTCGGTCAAAAATGGTAAAAATCAGGCAGTTATTTTAGATTCCTAAATCATTTAGGAATCCAAAACATTTTTCTAAATCTTAAACATTTTTCAAAAGCAACAAAATAAAACTATTTTTATTCTCATACCTAACCTAGTAGTAAGTAATTAAATGTAATTAAGACTATAATCAATCACAGTGTTGTTGTGAGGTTCTTAAGTAAGTGTTTACTGTCAATAAAATGATAAAAATTAGGCAGTCACCTTAGATTCCTTAAACATTTAGAAATATCTTAAACAGTTTTCAAAGAAAACAAAATTAAACTTGTTTACCAAAAAATATTTAAACATAATACGAGTATAATATCTCTTTCCGAGTACCTATTCATAAAATATGGCGTAGCCAAAGTTTAGCTTTTAAGAGCTTTTAGCTCTCTCTTCTCTATAATAGGACCTTAAAAGCAACAGTGCATCTAGACTTTTGTCACTCAAACGAGATCTTATTTTGTTGCATAGCAAACCTGCCGAAGAGAAAACTCTTTCTGGCTCAACACTGGTTGGCGGAATCGTTAATAGATGGTCATAATTATGCCTGAGATAAGTAACGCCCATGATCTCCTCCATTCTCAAAGAGAGCCATTTCAATCCTAACATTCGTAGAGAGAGCTCATGAGCAGAAGATCTAATGCATTTTTCACTAACAGCCTTTGCAAGCTCAGCATTTAACTCATCGCCTTTTGTCAAAGCAACGTTTTGAACTTCAAGCACATCAGAGTCACCTTGTGAGGTTTGTAGGGGTTCAGCTTGAGTTACTGGAGTTGTTGAGGATTTGGTGCGACTTAACAATGACACTATTGCGTAATGTGATGCGTTGCACATTTCATTGCTGCTTGGCCGCAAAAAAACTAATGAATCTTCATCAAAATAGCGAGCGAGAGGTAGTTATTCAATGAATGATTTTTATCGTGCTTCACACACTAGGTGTATAGAAACTTTCTTTTTGTGATAAACATTTCAAAAGTTGTCTGTCTGGAATTCCGGCCCAGATGCTTTGTCCAATTTAAACTAAAATGCTGTCTGCGAAGGCATCGAATTAGTGAAAGTGTTTATCATTTTTACCAACTACTACATTGTTGGAAGCGCCATCTGTAATTTTTGAAATGTTTAGTTTTTAGGTAGTTATTGGTTATAATAGCGAGCGCACCATTAATTTCGCGCGTAATTTCTTTTAACGCTGAATTATTCACGTTAGTTTTGAATGTTTGAATAGTAGAAAGTGTTGAAAAGTAAAGTAAGAGTAAATAAGTAAATAGTAGTGTGAACTAGTGTGAATCGCGTAATAAAAATAAAATTCCCGAAAGTACCGAAAGAACCGGGAATCTAATTTGATTTCCCGGTTCCATTTTACTGACAAAAGAACCGGGAATTCCCGGTACTTTCGAGACCGGGATTTCCCGGTTCTGAACCCTATTCGTGAGGTCCACCATCGTTGGACTGGCGGTCTGATTAAGACCACAGGATCACGCTGGGTGCAGGCTGCTTCCGATTTTTGTCACTGGAAATCTGTAGGCAAAATTGACTAATGATTATGCCCTACATCTTTCGGCCTATTTAATTTTTATAATGATAATATCAACGGAATCCTTTTCTAGACAAGAAATAGAGTAAAGACGGAACGGACTAAGAATATCGAAGTAAAAAAATGCTCCTTGCAAATCACTTCGAGAATTGGGAAGAATTAACCCAGTCTACATTACCTTCAGTAAAAATATCTCAAGGTCAGGAATAAATTAAGTTATACGATGCTTTCTTTTTCAAGTCGCTTCCAGGACTTAGAATTTGCTCAATGCAATGCTGTCTGGCAAAGTCATAGTGCACAACGGCGCGGCGCTACGACTGATTTTCCATGATTTGGCTTTAGTATTCCATCAGGAATTCACTTAAATAACACGGTATCCTCTACTAGTGTCGAGTATTGGAATAATTAAGTGGAAACAATACTGCTAGGGCCACCATTAAATTTAATTACGAGTCATTATCCGCCGGCGAGGTGAGGATGCGCTTGCGCAACGCGCCGTCTGCAAATGTCAGGTGCGCGGTTGGATTTCGTACGATTTATTTATCTTGTTTGTATTATTCATTACCTAAACGATGTAAAGTTAGGATGCGGGAAATGCGATATTTTATGTTTGAAGTTTTGTGCGATTTCGTAAAAATCAAATGCATTTTTTTATAGTTTCTCTATCTCATCTGGAGCACGGGCTACTCTAAACGACTACGATTTTTTTTACCATCGTGAAAGCAGATTAAGCTGTTCCAAACATTTTGTTGTCATTGAACTTCGTGGAACTTTTTGCACATCTTTTGCGATCTCAAATGCCATAGTAATAGTTGGCCATATTTAAGGGGCTAATTGCTACCGAGTTGACAACTGCAACTGCCGCCATCACTTGCAGCGGCTGATAAAAACTAGTAGAGTAGCTGTAGTCGACTTCATTTGTTTTGGCCACAGCTGCACAACTAGTTAGTATCAGCCACTGCACGTGCTGTCGGCAGCTGCAGTTGGCAGCTCGATTCCAGATAGCACCTTTATGAGTATAATAATGACAATCCTAGAATCTAAGAATTCAAATAGCCAATTTACCATGTTGAGTAGGTACCTACCTGATTTGTTTTCGCGAATAACTGATGAACTCCCCTGATGGTAAACGAGTACTACTAATTTGATATAACCATCATTTTTAAAGCAAAATAGCTTGCAAAGTTCCTAGTTGCGCTCGTCAATGTCTCATCACACACCTCAGAGCGCCAGCGTCCTGGCCGCCGGATTCCCACGCGGCCGAAGGTCGATCACGACTCGATTACATCGATTGCGAAACAATCGATACCACGTGTCCGCGATTCGATTATTGTGGCTAATGGTGACTCATCTCTTTGATAGACAGGTGAAAAGGTACGCATATGGGGAAAGATCTGTCAACACGTCGTGAAGCTTCACATATGTGATGTAATTTTTTCTTATCGGCCTTGAAAGATGAGTGTTTCTTTTGTACGCAGATTTTTCTGTTTCAATGTGTTTCTATGTACTGGCAAGCGAATCGTACGACGTCCACAATGTGGACCGATTACTTCATCAAGACCGCAGGGTCGGGCTGGACGCAAGCCGCTTCCAACCGGTCCTATTGGAGATCTATAGAAGAGGCTAATGTCCAGCAGTGGCCATCCTATGACTGAAACGAGAACCACGACGATGACATTTTTTTGATGTAGGTAACTAGGTACCTATACATACTTGTATAGGATTTGTTGTGAGTAGGTGTACCAATTTTGGATAACAAAGTATCTTTGATATTTTTATTATGTTATCCGAAATGTCATCACTTCAACTTATAGCAATAAAGAAAAATTCTTCGTGTTTTTATGTTTTAGAAAAATGCACTAATGCGAGTAACCTATTCCAAAGACATTAGATATGTAATAAAATTTTGTACGTTATGATGTACCAGCTAGAATGTTCTCGTCCATAGTTATGACATAAAAGTTTTCTCAATACGAGCATTTGTCTACAGTTTGAAACCTAAAATTATAACAAAGCCTGTATTTTTATAATATGACAAAACACTGCTAACAGCTGCAGACATACTCGTCCCTTGTGACAGAGGCTTAATCTCTGAACAAGCCTTTAAACAAGTAAACCTTCAAATGTACTCTCAGTCACCACAAGAGCTGACAAATGCCTATTATTTACGTATTCCAATAAATTGGCCTTAATAGCATCCTCAGCGGTCTAGACGATAAGAAAATACCTACAATAGGCACTAATTTGGCGCACGCGAACGCTAATAGCTTTTCGCAGAAGGCCAGTATCAGTGTGGCCTAAAATATCTTTGCGGTGTCTGGAGTCAACAGTAAGACTAGTTTTGTTTTACATTGTCTCGTGAGCAGTAGTTGACTTTTTTAGTGTACTTTGCAGTTGGCCGAGCGAGCGTGAAGGCGATTCGCACATATCAGTGAAGCCACAGTTCCGACCCAGTACCGACACAGTGAAAGATATTCTTTTATACTTTCTAGTGTCGGCACTGAAACGGAGATCACTGTCACTGACAAGTGCGGATGCGTTATAGAGGATGTATGCAATAATATTTTTCACTGTGACGGACCTGTGGCTTTACTGATAAGTGTGAATCAGCCTTAAGAGAGCGAAGCGTCTCGGCTTCGGTTTGGCATAATTTTTTCATCTGTCCGGAAGTTAGTTTGGATGTTGCTTCTCGCGTAGGTACAGGTCGCGTGTTTCAACGACTCTTGGTTACATAGGTTCCTGGTTTTATACATACTACTGGAAAACATACTATTTTATTAAGTACTAGCGACCCGCCTCGGCTTTGCTCAGGTGTATTACATATAAACCTTCCTCTTGAATCACTCTATCTATTAAAAAAACTGCATCAAAATCCGTTGGGTAGTTTTAAAGATATAAGCATAAATGGGGACAGACAGCGGGAAGCGACTTTGTATTATACTATGTAGTGATAAGGGTGTTATGTTTCAGTCAAAATATACATTTATTTTGTAGCCGTTTTACCTATTAAAGCCTAATATTATACATATAATTATTAATATATAGGTAGGTACAAATGTACAATAGAAAACTGGCAAGTTGCTAACTAGAAGTAGTTAGCATGGTTGCGTTCTTATTACTTTTGTTTACTTTAAATATTAGTTTAATTTTAAATGGAGTAGGTATGATGTCATTACGATTATGATGTCATTCTAATTATGTACCATATCAAATGTTACTGAATAACAAGAGTTTTAACTAGGTATTGGCGCCATTGTTTGTTAAGTATTTGTAGTTTTGCACTGCTCTGGAATGTACGATAAGTACAGGGAAAATACATCATTTGTATTATTTGACCTCTTTTCATAATACTAAGCGCCATACATATCGGCGGATGGGAAGTTATGCGCAGAACGCTGCGCAAAAGTCGAAATATAGGTACACACGGGAGCCAGAGAGACGAGACGTCGGGGCACGCCCGCCCGCAGACCTCATGCCTCCCGCGCGCTCCCTACGCAATACGATTACGAGGCGTGCACACATGCGCAATAGTTAGCCAATCACGGCGAAGTGTCATCTGCGGCTAACATCTCATCCGACGATTTGTGTGGCGCTTAGTATACTACGCATAAGAAAATACATAATACCTACCTACATAAAAACATTCATCCTGGTTTCTCGGTCAAGATTTCTGATCTATCTGTAGCTGTAGTATGACTATGAGCTCTTAGCGCGAGCTTATGGATCACTATGGCTTATGTCTCGCTCTCTCGGCTGGAGAAAAGACGAGATAAAAGTCAATATGAATAATTTGAAGTCATGGTAAGAGTTTATGGTACAGACATAAGTCCTTTAAGATACTTCTACGTATATACCTACTTATATCTTTACCGGTTTGTCTACGGTTACGAACGCCATAACTAGTTAGGATACAAGCTGCTTCCAGTTCCTTTAGAAACCAATCACCATTTCTACCCTAGGACGACAACTGCTGGACCTATGTCCAAGGTACAGTAAGGTATTACGGGGGACCGCTAAGTGTTAACAATAAGTGGGCACTCGATGATGTAGTTGTACTCATCGCTATGATCAATTTTACTATAAGCTGCGCCACACAAGTTGGCGGATGAGAAGTTAGCTGAAAGCTGCGCAATAGCCAATCAACGTGCGGCTTTATGTGAGCTTCAGTCAGGATTGGATATTTCGCAGCTTGAAGCTAACTTCACATCCGCTAACGAGTGTGGCGCGGCCTATGCTTATGGGACTAACTCAGATCACGAAAGAAAGATCAGTGTCATGCAAGTGGGAGATTTGCAAATCAAATCGAATTACTTTTACGTCGCGTTGACCGAACGCGCCGTGCACACATGCGAGCACATTGACACACACGCTTGAATTAGCCAATCACAGACATTGCCGCGCTCGTGTTCGATCAGTTTGGCGCTCGTTACATTACCGTAAAAAATACTCACACTTAGCTCAGTTTTCTGTACGTGACACAAGATGGCGCTGTGCCATTTCCATAGAAATCACATCAAACGTTAACGCGATCGAGCTCGAGCGAAAATCTCGCACTTAGCCCTCAGGTTGTCGAGGTGGCGGTTATGAATGATGTAAGCTACAAGCTGCGGAAAAGCCAATCCCGATTGAATAGCTCTCTTTATAGCTGTTCCAGGATTGGGGTTCGTGCAGTGTGTAACTAACTTTACAGCCAAGTTGTTTGATTCGGTCTATATACTAAGATTTTCAATTGAACCCATCGTAAAAGGTATGCGTCCGCAATTCTGCAGAATCTATAAATAAATGTCTATAGCCTAGTAAATAAATGTCTATAAGTGAACATCTTCTTTTTGACCGACAAACCACCGGAGGAGGCATACAATTCGACGCGGACATTATTTTTTTTTTTTTTAATATATAACCACGCATAACTTTTTTCATAGTGGTCCGATTTCAATAATTCTTTTTTTTTATTGGAAAGAGTATACTTCGAAATTGGTCCCATTGAAATTTTATCAGAATCGGCTGAGCCATTTTTGATAAATCAACAATAATGTGAAAAATGCTACATCGATCCGTGCGAAATATTCGCGAATTCTGTACACGGGTGAAGTCGGTCATGCTAATTTTTGCAAAAAATAATCTTGTTAAGCTTTATATTGTACTATCCAAATGTTTTGATACGCAAGTCAAATATTTAATAGTAAAATACCAGTGAATGAAACCAGTTTATCCTAAAGGTCATCACGTTCTGTAGCATCTGCAGCATTTGAATAATCATTATTATGGTATTTAGTAATAAAGTAGGCAGGATATTATTAGAATGGTTATGATTCGATCCTGATGTAGCCTCATATATGAATATTCAAAATTGAGGGTAATGATTTTAGGATACGTGTCCCGCTTTCATAGGGACTTAAACAACTAAGTATTTATACTTGCTCAGAGAACACACGCAAATTCTCGATACGACGTACAAGTTTTTGTTTACTAAGTGTTTTTAAGTATAATAATTGCCATTCAGCGTGGTAATGCTGCCAGCATGCTGGCCACGCTGCCAACTGGGAGTGGGCTTGACTATTTAGATTATCTTTACACCTTCAAGGGTCTGGTTGATCCAATGGCTTTGTATGTAGTAGTAAATTAATTATGTAGTTCTAGCATAAGTAGTATTGTATTTTGCTGTGATTAATTATGACACTTGCCATTATTTTTTAAGTTTTATTACGCAAAGTGCAGATATTTTCAGTAGTGTACTCGTATATGGTCATCATTATGTACACTATGGAACCAACTGTAAAATCGCGATAATCCATCTGCGTCATACTTTATTTTTCGAACTTTTTTTAACCTTCCTATACTCGCGTCAAATTTTGTAACACCTATACCCGCGCACGGTGTCACAGACCGTAACTTTGGGTCCCATTTTTTTTTATTATTAGCAGTATAAGCTACATAGGTATATTTTTTTCCTGTAGCCATATAATTTAACTACAAAATAAACTTAGTTAATCGTACTATTAATTTATTATTGTAATGTCTATCAGACTTCGCGTGACAGCCTTCAAAAATATCAAACTTTTGTTCAAGTGTAGAAAAAACTGACTAAAATCTGTACTCAGTAAAAATCATCTTAGTACCTTATTAGTTGAGACTCGAGATGTAGCTATCAAGATTTTAGACCATAAAATGCCAATTAATGTATAATCAATACAAACATTTCATACACATTTTTTGTTGCACTTATACTCGCGTCGGTCTCACGGACCGATTGGCGCCAAATACACCCACACGCCGTACTTGCACAAACTCGCTCAGCGTACTGAAGTAAAGCTATCAACAAATGAGGCAGCTAGCAAAAAGCTCAAAGACGGTGCATTGTTTGAATATAAAATAAATGCGAAATAATATTTCGTCGGTCTCACAGACCAACGCGCGAGTATAGGAAGGTTAAGGAATAGCTGGTAGGTATAAATACAGATTGATAATTCTTTGTCAGTTCATCTACATTACAAAACAAACAAATGACATGGACATGGATTGATTTTGATTTTTAGGGTTCCGTACCGAAAGGGTAAAAACGGGACCCTATTAAGACTCTGATGTTCGTCTGTCTTTTTTTTATATCGAATAAGTTCGCGCTTGACCACCAAGTCGCCTGATGGTAAGCGGCGGTTGGACGGATGGTCTGTCTGTCACCAGGCTGTAGCTTATGAACCGTGATAGCTAGACAGCTGAAATTTTCACAGATTATGCATTTCCGTTACCGCTATAACAACAATACTAAAAACAAAAAAAAATTACTTGGCCGATTTTTATGTTATAGATATTTCAAACTTTTGTGACCGTAAAATTTGGACATTTTCATATACCTACCTATGTAGAGTGTGGTGTGGCATCAATAAAAAACAGTAGATACCTATTTACCATGTAATTTATATAAGTCGAATAGGTAGAAAGAAAAGCTCGTGTTAGTTACTTACTCCTCGATCCTTCAATTAAGGCTACAAACCACCGGGTTCCGTTCGTATTGATTAACTGTTCCTAGATAAGGATCTGATCATTTTCAAATTTCACACCATAAAGTGCAATCAAACGCCGTGTAATCGCTCAGGAGTATCTGGAGCGTCTCATCGTAGATTAGAGAATGTCAGAGAGAGAATTTTACATCACTGGCTTTTCGGTGAAATAAAACATCGTGAGGCAACCTGCTTGCGTCCGTAGAAGAATTTCGATGGCGTATGTGAATCCACCAACCCGCACTGGGCTAGCGTGGTGGATATGGCCCAGTCACCCTTCGTGCTTAGGCCTACGTCCTGCAGTGGACTATTAAAAAAAGGCTGGTACGGAGAGAGCGCCCTGCACTATGTAAGATATTTTTGTAGGGAGGCCATATAGGTTTGGCTGTTTTTGTATTTTTATCCGACTTCAAAAAGGAGGTTCTTAATTCGATAGATTTTTTTTTGTATGTATGTTATAATACGTGATTACTCCGTAATTAAGAACTGATTTTGATAGTAATTTTTTTGTTTGATATATCATACTTCAAGACCCATTTACATTGTAGAAGTCGGATGAGTCGTTTTTGAAAAATCAGCAATAATGTCAAAATTATTGTTGATTGATCGATGATACATTGATCCGTGCTTACTTATACAATTATTGGTGAAAAATAATTGTGTTTTTATATTTAGTTCTCGTAACAAATAACATTTCTGTGTATTGTCAACCCAAACCCAAACCGGCAGATAGCCGTCAGGGATCGGAACGAAGCGGTGATGGAGGCTCTGGGCCAGGAGAAGGAGAATTGCCACAGGACCTGAAAAAGTGTAAGCATTACGTGCATGCCCCAAGCATTCATGCTCGGCATCGAAGGCTTCTTGCGGCGGCATCATATGTCGGGTCGTTCTCTTCCCTCAAATATGGTCGAGGAGAGCGATGGCTGGCACATGTGTCATACTCGTGATCGGGTGCTGCTAGCGGGTCGCCGGTCTGCTTGTGGCTTTCACGCAATGCATCGACTGAATAGCTTAGACTAAGTTTTAACCATGTACCAACTCTCTTTGTACAGTAAAATCTAATAATTATCTTTAGTTAACAAAGGGCACAGAAAATGGTGTCTGGTTAGGAAATTTTCGATTAAAAAAAATACTCAAACCTTATCCGTGTGAGTTCTAGCAAACTTCTCTCTGTCTTCTCCATGGTCTGTATGGTAATCATATTTATGCGTACAGCATTCCTCAGTTAATTGTGTTCATCTATCTTCTGTAATGGGACAAACGCCCGCTCCCGTCTAATCCTTTACCCTTAAGGGTTTCCATAATATCTAGTTTGATTCGTCACGTGGTTGGTTTATAGTATACTCGTATCTTCCGTGTGACCGACGGCTTATGCTCCATAGTAATTTATTGTTGAAACTTTTACAAAATTACATGCATAGTGAATAGTAGTTTTTAACATTATTACCGTCTTCCAAAAAGTAGCAGGTACTATGTTCGTCTATATTTTTTTTGTATGTTTATTAACAATTTCGCCAATTGTAAGCCGAATATTTTTTAATTCGAAAGGGTACCCATACTTCCTAGGTAGTCCCATTTAAATTTTATCAAAATCATCTATAATATATTATTTTTTGATAAATCCTACTAATATTATAAACGAGAGAAAGTTTGTGAGGATGGATGGATGGATGTTTGTTACTCTTTCACGCAAAAACTACTGAACGGATTGGGATGAAACTTTGCAATAATAAAGCTTATATATCAGAATAACATATAGGCTATAAATTATAATGATATTGCGTCAAAAATCAAAATATCATGCGGGCGAAGCCGCGGGTAAAAACTAGTCATCTATAATTTACATGGATGTCACATCGATTCGTGCCATCAAAAAGAAAATGCCAAGTAGACGATTCGTGCAAACTATTCGAATTCTGTTCACGGTGGAAGTCGGTGTTGCAATTTTTTGAGAAATTATTTAAACTGTTCAAAATCATTATTATTATAAATAAATAAATAAATATAGGGGGACATCTCACACACGGTCTCTGACCCCAAACTAAGCAAAGCTTGTGATATGCCTGCCAGGGACTGATATACTACATATACATATTTTAAATACATACATAATATATATATATAGTACCTAAATAACACCCAGACACAGACCAAACACCTATGTTCATCACAAAAATGCTTGCCCTGGTGGGAATCGAACCCACGAAATAGTTGATAAGGAAACAATAACCATAGCTCTGGGTTCTTCTAACTAATAACATCTACATCAGGGTGTAGAAAAAATAAAACTACACATTGGAAGAAATACAATCTTTTAATTGGTCAACAATTGAGACTGAAATTAACACAATCAACTGTAGTTTCAAGACTTAACAATCAACGTCAAAATTAGTAATTTCACAAATCATAAATCAATAGACAAAATATTACTTTAACTAAATCAAATTCAATAGCTGCATTAGAATTTCGTAAAACAGTTGGAAAATACTTTTTCAAAAGATAAAACGCGAGTCTTGTACTTTGGAATAAACTAACAGAGTTATCGCTAACTTCCTTAGATATTTGTATCTGATACATTTTATCTCTATGGTCAAGAATCGCATTTTCGAAAGACTACTTATCCTAGTACTTATATAAATTGTAGATGTCGTATTCAACATTAATTAGAAAAAAATTACATTGTACAAATGGTAGCAAGCAACAGAGGATGTATTGCTCTCATTTGTAGATTGATACTCATGATTTCGAAATAGTAGATGACAGCTGAAGCTGCTTAGTCTCTGCCAGGAACATGACATCTGATATCAGCTTTTGAGCTATACACTTCTGCATGTGGTCCAGGGAACGCATCCTCGTTCTAACATTCGCAGCGAAAGTCGAGCAGTCATCTTCCCAATCGACATCTTCTGCATTATTTGACAATCTTCTTTTCTTCCCATGTAGGGAAATCTTTGAACGTTCGTTGTCTTTTGTAGACAATGGAGCTTCTTCTATAAATTGGTTTTGTGTTGATTCTGCGCTGCTAGTGATAACAGTCGTAGTGGGCTGCGTTTCGTCGCTATAAATTTTAGGTGCCTCCTCGTTTTCCTAAAATAATTACAAAGTAGTATAATGTACTTTTTATAGTTCCGTCTAAAACATTATGTAATGTTAATAGTGTCATATTGTTTTTAATATTGTACTAATTGCCATTCTATAGTGGAGTAACTTCTACAACAAACGAAAGTATGCATATTTTTATTTGTTTTCATTTACTGTGTACAGCACTTGACCATAGAAATATGGGATTAAATTATAAATAAACTAAATAAAAGAACTGAATTAAACTATAAGTAAAGATAATAGAATGTAAACGTATGTAAAATTGAGCTTAACATTAGTAAAATAAGATTAATTAACTCACCAAAAACGGGATCAAAAAGCTAAGTGGTTTATAGTAGCGCCACGTGGTTGTATAAATCTGTCCAAGTTCTTTGCTCCGTTTCATTTTTTCCACTTCTCTACTAAGCCATGTTCTAAACGACAGAACCTTCTTTATAACCGTCTCTGTGTCGGCTTCCTCGTCGATTTCCCATATCTTTTCTACCAACAATCCGTATGCTATATTTCTCTTGGATTGGTTGTGGTAATCTTCACGCGTAGTGTTCCAGAGGCATGGGTTTTCTTCGTATATTTCAATGAATTCCTCCCAGAATGTGCTGCCTTCGTCGGAGCTCATTTTTAGTGAAAATTGTTTGAAGCGGCCGGCGAGAATAGACACGTGCTCGCGTGACAACGCCGGAGCGCAAACTGTCGTGAAGGGCTGTGATTGGCGCGTTGGAGGTCTCGCGGGTGCCGAGGCGACGCGCGGCTCGCGGCGAGCAGCTCCCCCTCCCCGCTTCACCTCTTTCTTCTCCACTCACGTTTATTGCACGTGTAGCATCGTGTTGTCAAAATTCATAATTTGTCTGCCATATTTATAGTTTTACACAAAGTAAATAATATGATTTATTCATTTACTTATTCGAAATGTATCATTCTTGAATATTATTATGCAAATAAGTTCAGTATTTTAATGGCACTAAAATATGATTTAATTAATTCAGTGTATTAATGGTATTAAGCCGAAAAGACGTGATACGGACCATCATTATGAACAACACTTACTATGGGACTAAGCAGACAAACTCGAAATTCGAAAAAAAAATCGGCTGTTTGAGCTGTTCTCAAATTCTGGGTCGGCCCCATAGTAAAAGTTGTTTATAATGCTGGTCTTATTCACCCCTTTCTACTTAGTAGGTACCTACAGGGCAAGCAAATAAGATAACCCTGTACGTATTCAATTAAATAAGTACATATATACTTAATTATCTCCTAATTCTCTTTTATGTAATCTAATCATGGATTCCTGAAAAGGGGTACTCACGGGTGAACACTACCATGGTAATGTTAAAATACCTAATTCTAACTTTCATTAGTATCCACAAATTACTCGTATTACAAGAATGTTATGATAGGTAAGTAAATATGTATTTACGAAGCTTTTTAACATAACCGTTATGTTATGAGCGAACGTAAAATTTTATTGCATGAGAAAATTTAAATCGGCTACAATATCTACACAATTTGGTGAGAAAACTACTTAGAA
Source organism: Hypomecis punctinalis (assembly GCA_949316475.1). Lineage (NCBI taxonomy): Eukaryota > Metazoa > Arthropoda > Insecta > Lepidoptera > Geometridae > Hypomecis > Hypomecis punctinalis. The sequence goes on from OX438803.1 coordinate 23,831,718, forward strand.
TTAGGTAGGTACTTTTATTATTGCAATTATACCACTTTATAAACGCAAAGTTACTCCGGAGTAGTTCATCATCATCATCGTCAGCCTGTATCGACCCACTGCTGGGTATAGGCCTCCTCTCCCTTGTGGCAGTTTTCCTTTTCGGAGCAGTTACTCCGTGTTTATTTGACTAACTACGTATTTGACCCGCCAAGAAGTTAAATTTAGTTTGGCCTATACCTATAGGTCGACTTAAAGTTCTTGGCAGGCGTGAAGTTAGCTACAAGCTGTGCCTCGCGCAAATGCTTTGTGAGCTTGTAAATCCGGAAACATACTATCGGACGCGACTGACAGCCACGACTTAGCAGTGTGCACAGTCTTAAAACATCCGGCGCGACAGATCGCTCTCGGACGTCCGAACGCTCAAGGTCAGCCGAAGGTGACGTCCGCGACTTATGTCCGATAGTGTGCACGGCTCAGTGTACATTCATTATCTAGATACCTATTAGTCGCGTTCGTAAGCCGCGTCCGATAGTATGTTTCCAGCTTAAGGATTGAGTTTTGCGCAGCTTCTAGCTAACTTCACAGCCGCCAAGATGCTTGATTCGGCCTACACTCTGAAGTAACTGCATTTATTAATAAAGCACATACAGTACAACTTTACTAATAAGGCCTAAAAACATCACCCTCCTTTCTAGGCAGTCGGGTCCAAACAGGTGTAAGTATTATCCCGGGTCTCTATTGCCTCCTGAACACAACGGAGACGGGCTGCGGTAACACTCGTCTAAGCAAAAAGGATCAGGTTTCTTGCCCTTTATATTTAGGGTTCCGTAACTACAAAGGCTCACAATCCAAAGGTGGGTTAGCTAGGCGGATCATTGTAGGTAGGTACTCTGTGAGTTCAGTACATAAGTGCCACATTTGTTTAGCAAGAAACTTAAGTCACTGATGAGTCCTTCGCTTTGTTTACGCCCTTTTGATTTTTGCTAAGCAAATAAATACCTATGACAATTGTTTAATTGGCTAATCGTTTTTAGGGTTCCATACCTCAAACGGAAAAAACGGAACCCTTATAGGATCACTTTATTGTCCGTCTGTCCATCTGTGTGTATGTCAAGACTTCTTTATCTAGGGAACGAGTAAAGATATCCAGTTGAAATTTAAACTGTATACGTATATCTATGCTCTATTGCAGTTGTGTAAAAAAAAACTTCTTAGTTATCGATTAAAAAAGTTAGAGCCGCATATTTCGACACTCACAAAAATCAAAACATACTGGGTACTTCCCGTTAACATAAAACTATGAAAAGCCAATGCCTGAAATTGGCGCCTTTTAAAATTCGCGCGGCCATTAACCAAACCTTGTTTTTTTAGTACAATAAGATGTTATAAACAACGTTTAATAAACAAAAAAATTCTACCCTCAGTCCGAGAAAAGTTATGAGAGTTAAAAGTTTGTAAATATTCATCAGGTTTTTTGTAAAGATACCGCATATTAGATCATTTAAAACACCTAAATAATCGTTATATCGGTACCTACTATATTATGGTGCGCCAAGCACTCGTGATTTGACAGTGGTCAATCCGCCGGCGATTTGGAATCGCCGCACGCACCGCCGCCGCCATCGCTGAGGATGTGTATGTAGTTGGCTGTCTCCTGTCCTACTATAACGCGCACAGAAGCTTGGTTTGTTTCAATTTCTCACTTACAAACCGCCCCCTCCCCCCCGCGCCCCACCCCCCGTCAATCAAAAGAATAAGGATTAACTAATTCTCACTCACGCCTTGGTATTCGGTCGGGGCGCGCTTCAACCAACCAACTCGCGATGCCTAGTGTCGCGACACCCAGCCATCATGCCGCTGCTGTCGCTTATGCGACGCGAGGCCGCATCGGGCCTCGCCACTACGCGAGCCCGTCTCGGCGGCCGGGGTCGAGTTTCGCGCCCGGTGCCAGCCGCTTCAACATCGATGCCAGCCACCATCGTGGCACACTACCGGACAACCACGGGTAAATAATTCCCGAAGCAAACCGTGGAACGGATAGAATAGCTAAAACGCATCTAGACAGCAAAAAGTATGAGCTGATCATAGAGAACAATGTATCAAATGATGTAGTGTCATCTTGGAATGTCTACACGGATGGTTCAAAATCAAGGAAGGAACAGGCTGCGGCTATTACTCGCCGGAACTTGGGCTCAGAGAGTCCCTGGCCCTGAGTAAAACTACAACAACCTTGCAAGCGGAGGCCATGGGCCTATTACTAGCCTCAAAAGCACTTGTACCCTTAAATGAGCTTTTGACAGCTACAGAAAACAGTGAGGCTAAAGAAGTCATCGTGTTCACGGTTGACAGTGCTGCTACTATCTACGCACTCAAAAGACCTGTAACAAGGTCTAGAGTTACCGCTGAGTGTCATGCGACACTTCAAACTCTTTCAAGCAAACACAGAACAATCGTGCGCTGGACAAAGAGACACGGATCATGTTCAGGCAACAACATAGCCGACACCCTTGCCAAAGAGGACACGAGAAAACAGGTAGGGGAGGAGGCAAAGGAGGCAACAAAACACTGTAAGCCAACAGCGGCGGAAGTGCGCGAGTTGCTGCGTCGTCATACCGAAAAAGAACAATAGAATATGTGGAACAAAAGGGAGGACTGCAAGCACTCTAAGGCTGCTTTCCCCAATCTAAATAGAAACATCACAAACGACCTATTGAGGTTGCAGCGGCAATACCTCCGACTTATGGTAGGACTCAAAACTGGTTACTGCAACCTAAATAGTCACTTGTATAAACTTGGAGCCACTGACAGCACACTTTGTCGTGGCTGTTTGCAGGAAAACGAAACTGTAGTGCATGTTCTGTGGCACTGCAAGGCCACGGAAAACACTAGAATAGCTAACGGGTTGCATGATGCCTCTGCATTATCATCGGCTTTGTCATCTACATCGCCATCATCTCATTTACCATCTAAGCTACTGGAGCAGTTATGCCAGCGGCCCAGAGCCACGCTCCGTTACTTTAAGGAGCTGGGCTGGCTCGGGTAGACGCTGGAAGGGGAAATGCACAAAACACCCCATGCGGGACGTCAGTGCAGGACTTATCGCCCCTACTTCGAATTAGAATTAGAACCACGGGTAGGCGTCGCTTTGCCCTGGCGTGAGCTTGACGCCGCCCAACTTGCGTCGTTGACCATCGTGCTCGACGACCAAAGCTTCAAAGGGGATGTTAGAGACGTGATCCCTGGCTCACGCGGCGGCGCGCTTGAGCCAGGCTAGCGATTCCACTCCCCATCTCCGCATCGCTACGAACCCTGACAGGCTGAAAGAGCTCCGCTCCGCGTTTCAGTCGGTCTTGGTCTAGTGTACACTTACGAGACTGACCATCCGAAGCCTCGTTCGCCTGTTCGAGTACGCCACCGGACCCGACGTGCGTCACGTCATATCAAGTCAAAGAGGAAGAGATACCGCCTGCACTTGGACGTGCAGTGCAGGTCGTGAAGACTCCAATCTGGGACTACACCACCAAGCCATAAGATGGCCAACCCAATTCCACCAAGCCAAGATATGGCCAACGATGGCCACACTAGAAACTAACAAGGGTGCTGAGCGAAGCCGCCCGTCCTCGCGGACTGGGAAGGGTACTCGCACCCTCCAAACATTGCCCCTCGGCCCTTAGCGGCCGAGGCGTCCAGCCGCCAATAAAATATATATAGCTCTAGTTGGTAATCTCACTTCTGCCAAACACGGGGGGAGAAGAACCCGGAGTCGCCTCGGTATTAATTGTTCTATGCTCTCACTCCTCGATCTTTGTGTTATGTGAGCGTGTTTTGAATTATTGGTGACCAGTGTTTTAAAACTACGAATCGGCTTTTGTTTTAGGACTCTGATATATCTATCTAGCACTGCTATGATTCTCTGGTGTTATCGTAGAAAACAGATATATTACGCGGTATGCATTTCACACGGTAAATAAAGGAATGAATGAACACTTCATTGCACACAAAGACACAGACATAGAAAAAGACATTGTCGAAGCGATTTCTTCCATACCATCTTTCAAGTAAATAGTCAATTACCGCATTACAGACAAAAACGGATAATTCGGAGATGAGGTTTGCAGAAGGCGAGATAGTTCCAGGTGCAATCTCACTCCTAACAATTCAAAAAGCATTCAACAGTTTTTATGTATGTCAACTTAACTCGTAACTTGCTCCTAGGTGACAAAATAACCTTAAAAACAAATAAATCAAAACAAACTTCTAAGTCATGTAACTCTTTTTGGACTGAAACAACAGCTGCAGCATTTCATAATAATCATTTGTTACACTATACAGAACTATATAAACAAGGTTTGGTTGATGGCCGCGCGAAAAAAAAAGGCGCCACCTTCCATACAAAAACCGGCATTGGCTTTTGGCGTGAAGCATTGTTTTAGAGTTTCCGATTTATTCCTATATGTGTACATATAGGAATAAATCTGAAAACTGTACATTTTTATTTAAATGACAAAAAAATAGGGCCTCAAAATTTACAAAATATGGGTTCAATATTCAAAGTGAGTAAATCGTATCATGCAAGGTATCATATAAAAGAACTTCATTAGCACATGCTAAAACAGGTTTTTAATTATTTCAACAATGTGCAATTTTCGACGTATGACGAGAAAAGTGAAAAAAAAAACTTTTTTGTCGATACTTTATAGTCTAGATTTTAATTAACAACTTACTTCCCAATTTTGTGAAATTTTCTGGATTTGTACGGAACCCTCGATGTGCGAGCCTGACTCGCACTTGTCCGGTTTTTTAGTAGGTATAGTGATTGTCAGCGATCACCGAAATTAAGCAAGGTTCCGTATAGTCAGTATTTGGATGGGTAACAGCGGCATTGGCATTTTCCAACTGAGCGCTACCATGGCTCGGATGACACGTTAAATTGTAGGGCCCGGTTGTTTTAACCGTTTAGCCATGTCAGAGGCCTTCAGGCGGCATATAGACACATCCATGTATAATACAAGACGGCTAAAATATCTTTAGTCGTCAGTTCTCTACAGTCTACTTTTCTGTCTCACATTGTCAAACCTCGAAATTATCAAAACACTAAATAATTTAAACAAAATATGTGTAATATTTGCTGTCTACCAATGTTTGCTGTTTACGGAACCTCTAGTTCAAACACAACTCACACTTCACCATATTTTTTTATTTTAGCCATCTTGCGGTCAACGCAGGAAGTTTTATATAACTCTTAAGTTTTTAACGGCCATTTTACGCAGGCTGTGGTTTTTGATATGGATTATGTTTCTCATGTTAGATTATTTTTCATTTTAACTTGTTGGGTCTCACGGACTTGTGGAGTAGGTATTTGAATGTTTAGAATTAGATGTAGTCGTACGGCTATTGGTCCCGGACTGTACAAATAGGAACTATATGGCCCTACCACAAAAGATTTAAACACACCTTAAACACTGTTTAGCCCATTAACAGTATTAAATACTGTCAATGGTTTAGCCGTACAATTTGTCTGTACCAGCCTTTTTAGTAGTCCACTGCAGGACGTAGGCCTACCCACGAAGGGTGATTGGGCCATATCCACCACGCGGGCCCAGTGCGGGTTGGTGGATTCACATACGCCATCGAATTTCTTCTACGGACGTAATAACGTACAATTTGTACTGTTAAAAATTTATCTAAAGCGTGCGTAAAACTTTTGTGGTAAGACGGTTAGAATTTATGTACGAATATCATATTAAGTTAAGTATAGGCGCATTTTTTGCGGCTATGCTGTGCGCTGGATGTGAAGCTCGCTACAAGCTGCGCAAAACCCAATGACTAATTTCTCAGCCGACAAGAAGTTTGATTCGTTATTATTTTATACTACGGGACTAATCGCGCACTAAAATTACGAGATCAATAGATACCTCCTCATCCCGACGTTTCGGCCGAGTTGTATCGACCGTGGTCACGGGTGGACTGCAAGTACTTGCATCGAACGTGGTCACGGGTGGACTGCAAGTACTTGCATCGACCGTGGTCACGGGTGGACTGCAAGTACTTGCATCGACCGTGGTCACGGGTGGACTGCAAGTACTTGCAGTCCACGGTCACGACCACGGTCGATACAACTCGGCCGAAACGTCGGGATGAGGAGGTATCTATTTATCTCGTAATTTTAGTGCGCGATTGGTCCCGTAGTATATAATAATAATGTGTTCAAATCGAGAAACTGATTCGGCCTATACTTGGCATTATGATTGCGCAGTAGCAAATTAGTTATGTCAGCTGAGCGACGAGAGGGGGTCTGCGCAGCTAGTAGCTAACTTCACAGACAATACAAATAACCCAGCTGTAAGCTCTCATAACAAATCCACAGCTCCACGAATCAATCACGCATGACAAATGGTGGCAGAACAGAAGGCCAGCAAGGATGCGTGAACGCGGCGCGTGCGCAGCGATCACGCGCGATCTGTATCTCTGTTTGTTTGTTACATAACTGCCATTCGCGGTCACTGTTGGTATGCACTAACACTTAGCTTTTGACTAGCTTTGAAAAAGATGTTCATTAAAACATTAAACATAAAGAGATGTTCTTTCAAAGTTTCAAACTTTTGTACAACCGCAAAATTCTATTAAAATTAATCAAAATTAATAGACAATTCTGATTGTTCTATCTAGCATAGTCATTGCTTCCTTTAAAAGGTCGTGACTTCCTAACACCAACTTTGAAAAGTAGGTACGGGATTTGTACTGAGATTTTTCTATTTCGACACTACTGTAGATCCACCTTTATTTCTCTGGCTCCTGATTCCTGAGGCCCTATGCCAGCCCTCTTCTGTTTCTATGTAACTATGCACTTGTTCACATACGCGGAAAGTCTAGGATGTAGCACGCTTACTCAGTCCCCAACTACATACCCCACTATAATAGTGACTAGATTCAGACTGTAGTCTAGACTCATCAGATCACTATTGACTTTAGTAGTAGTAGTAAATAGTTAGCCTATCCTATCCCTATCCACTAGATTCAATCTTGTCTATACCTTGCACTTTGCGTCCTCGAGATTTTATCTCTGTCAGATGACAAGATTATCCTAACATTTGTAACGACAATAAAAAAGACAACAAATCTCGCGCTAGCTAAAACCCTAAATAAAGTCGCCTGCGCCCGCGCACGCGCCTCACGACTCGCGCCATTTGTCGGCCACTTGTGAAATTGTGCGTGAATGTTGGCACCGGTTTAAGGTGTCTACCCACTATACCGTACCATACCATGACCGTGCTAGGACGTGTCAGGTAAGAACATATTCTTTGTTTTGAAAAGTATGAGACTATACCCACTAGACCATTCCGTCTCCGACCAACACCGTCGCGTGCCATCCACGGAGCGAGCAGACACCGGCAAGATATTTACGTATGTTGATAGTACGTTGTAGTGAGCACTGAGCAAAGTAGAGCGTTGCTTTGTGTCTGATACGTTCCTAGCACAGTCATAGTAAGGTACGGTGTAGTGGGCAGACGCCTTTATTGTAATGTGGCTGTCAAGTTGTGCACAGTAGGCTCATAGGCTGGAATATTTTTACGTCAAACTTTTAACAGTCTTGTTATTACGACATTTCAACCGAACGAACACGTGCTTCATCGGTCGTCGCTACCATCACTACATAGTATAAAACATAGCCGCTTTCCCGTTTGTCTGTCCCTATGTATGTTTATGTCTGTAAAACTGCGCAACGGATTTTGATGCGGTTTCTTTTAATAGAGAGAGTGATTCAAGAGGAAGGTTTATATGTATAAAACACATGTGCGAAGCTGGGGCGGGTCGCTAGTAATATGTATAATATTTATTACTAGCTGTTGCGGATTAAATTTTTACTAACAGTTCAAATAACTATAGGTTTGTGCCCTTGGGATCTCTCTGTTACGAAATCGAAGCTTTTTGATCATCTCAATCCGATCCCATCTCAAAAACTGTGAATGCAAATTGTAGTCTTTGTTTGTCACGGAGAATATAAAAGTGCAGGTTCAGTGCTCCCAGTAAAATACTTTTCAAGTTTTCATCTTTGAAGGAAGTAGTGCGAGCACTTTCCTGGGTCAGAAAGTCCCTATCTTCCAAGAGTGGACAATTAACGAATAGGAGTCATACTTAAACGTACGACCACTTTTTTCCCCGTTTTTTGTTCCTGTATTATTTACATACATATTAGGTCCAATTATAAAGGCGCCATCGTAATTATAATAGCTAATTTGCATATTTCTGTTTCTTTTTCACTTTAGGCATTCGATAGAGAGAACACTTTTTACGTTGGTATTAAATTTACGATAGCGCCTTCATAATTGGGCCTAATATATCTATATCGATGCTATAGCAACTGAGTAGAGTAAAACATCAGAGCTGAGATGTGCCAGTGGGTTATAACTATTTTGTGATGGAAGGAGCTTGGTCCTATTTCATGTTATTTTGTGTGAACATCGCACCCATTAAGTTTTTGTGGTTCACGTCCTGCGGCCCTCACGATTTGTCGATACCATCTAATGGGCATTCCTCATTGCCTCGCCCAAAACTCATGGGAAGGTTGTTCAAACCACCGTGACGGAGCCCTTTGATCTTATCTAAAGGGTTGTTTTTAACCAACTTCCAAAAAAGAGGAGGTACTATGTTAACTCGTTTTTTAGTGTCTTCATCGTTATTTTCACCAATCGTGGACCGTCCATTTTAATTCAAAAAAGGTGGTCCCATTTAAATTTTATCTAAATCAGCTGAGCTGTTTTTGATAAATCAACAATAATGTAATTACTATATGGATCACACATCGATTTGTTCGATTCGAATTTTGTACAAGTTTGTGCTATTTTTGGACGCGCACCTAAATGCGTCGCAGAAACCACTCGATTCCGTTATAGATTTGTAAAATGCAGACTGTGGCGATGTGTGCGCTTCTTGAAGTGATCTTCTCTTCAATAATTATTTACTTACTCCTTGTCAATTTGTAGTACCTAATCTGTAAATATTTCAAAGTTTTTAACTGTTTTTAACCTTTTATTCCTTTTTTCAGGTAATCTACATGATCCAAGTGATAAAAACACCACTTGAAGCCGTTGGTAAGATACATCAAATTAATGAAGAACGAATGACGCAGAATAATGGAGGAACATGAAAAATACACTAAGAGATGATGATGTACCAAATTATATCGGCAGGGTATAATTATATTCTGAGTTATATATATACCCGATATTTTTTGTATAAATTAAAAATCATCGAAGCTTATCAAATACACAAAAATAAACATTCAAAAGCACATCAAAGTAAAGCGTCGCGTTCCCTTACACTCTCCAAAAAGCGGGCTTATTTTTTACTGTCCTTCCATTTTTTTCCTAATGCCTTTCAGATAAATAGTAGGCACGACTAAAGGGAAATAGACAAGGACGAGATTAAAATATCAAAACTACTTTGTAACTTTAAACGTTGGAATTCGTCTGATAACGCTAGAATTTGTAAAATGTTAATTGACGGTCCCGAATTTTTAGAAGCCTTTAGAAAACATGATAACTAAAATAATGAGAGTAAAGTTGTATCCAAAAAATATATAACTGAGTTACTTAGTAGAAATTTGCAAAGTGAAATTGTGTACAGAAAAATCTAAAATCTTAAAACATTGTAAGGAACAACGGGTTATTGCCATTAATTACTTAGCCTTCAAGATCGCACTGGAGCGAGATCATACCAAAAATCAATTACAACTTCAAGCTTGTCCTTAACCACAATTACCATGGCTCAGTGACAGTGAATTAATGCCTCTGTCAAGTCTCCCTCCCGATCCGGTCCAGAACCCGGCCATAAAACCTCCTGCTGTTCCCAAAAAACTTGACACCCTTCCCGAATCGAGACACGTCCAAAATCAACTGAAAAACCCCATTCCCGACTGCAAATGTAACGTTGCACCAAACGGCTATTTAAATTAGGACCCAAAAAGTAAACAACATCCAGGAACGTAGTTCAATTCCCCCTTTTTGGTGCACGGCCGTATCTCGGAGTTGATTGATGGGCCAGCCATCGGGGGCCACTCCTTAATGGACTTCTGACGTTGATTTAATAAAAACCCTTCATTAGACCATCAAAAGCCGCCGGGGTCAAGTCCGGACGTACGTACGGTAATTATTTGAAACTGACCACGAAAGCAATTAAAGCTTAGATTTGTTGGGGAGAGATTGGCTTTCTCTCAAGCGAATGGCTTAGGTTTTCCGCTTCAAACCTTAGAACATAGGTACTATACCTCGTACAGAAATCGTCTATGAACATGTCACCTGTTGCACCGATTGAGGATGTCACATTAGTACCATGTACCAGCTTTTTAATAGTCCACTGCAGGACGTAGGCCTACCCACGAAGGTTGATTGGGCCATATCCACCACGCTGGCCCAGTGCGGGTAGGTGGATTCACATGCGCTATCGAATTTCTTCTACGAACATATGCAGGTTGCCTCATGATGTTTTCCTTCACCGAAAAGCCAGTGGTGTGAAATTCCGTACATAAATTCCGAAGAACTCATTGGTCCGGGACCGGGATTTGAACCCACATCCTCACGATTGTAAGGCGGGTGTCACTACCACATTAGTAATTGAATTGAATTCAAAAATCAACATGCCACATTAGTAATTGAATTGAATTCAAAAATCGTAAGCTACAGCAAGCGTAGATAGCAATTTCATCCCGTTACAGAGCAAATTGCTTAGTCCTCACGAGGAATGTCCTGTCCAAACTCACCCTGTCCATATGAAATGCGAAGCCAGTCGCATCCATTTCTGCGTACGTCTAAATAAAGACTTCAGGCCGGCACGAGTCGCGTGGAATGCCTCGGTAAAAACACGATTGTTCGAATTCTGATCCATTTATCAGGACCACCTCGGCTCTGTCACAAAAAAAGCATGCCCTAAGGTCAATGCTCAATTAGAACAGGCTGCGAGAGCTCCATCACTCACCAATACGTATGGTATGACATGGAAAGATTGGCAAACGGATACTATAATTAACGTAGGCCCGACTGTATGTGTGTCGTAATAAATAGCCGTAATTCTTCACGAATGAAGATGTTTTTCATTTTGTCCCGTTTTTAGAATGCTTGGCCTGGTATTGAAGAATACAGATTCGCAGTTTAATAACGGTTACGCTCGTTAATAACTGAAAGTATAACAGTTTATCAATGAATCTCTTTGGCATTGAATGAGATAATGCTGCCAAATTTATTTGCAAGGGCATTAAGACGTGTCGGATTTAAAAGAGATTTTTTGTTCATCTCATTTCGGAAACCATTTTCAATCTGCTTAGTAGTTATTTAATGCGACAAAAAACGGTTAGATGCATGGCGTAGAATTCTTCTGTCATTATTCTTATACTCGTTTTATAACAGCATTTTCAATTAATATTAGTGTCAAATATCCTTTTAGTATCGCAAGTTAAGGAGACTCCATCAACACAACGTGGTATCAGCGTCATAAAATTACACTTTATTTTTTACTCTCGCTCTTTTGATGGATAAGAGAATTCGGTAGGCCCTTAATAACACCCGAGATTTTATTTCTCATTTTTGGACTACCGAAATGATGCGTTCCTTCGCACTTAGGCCCAATGATCGCGAGGCAATTTGAATATTTCTTATTTTATTTTTAGCATCCCCCGCACACTCGGTGTGCTTAGTATCAGCCATCGGCGATTGATTACATCGATAGGGCTTGTCATTTTTAACCAGAAAGCTTTGGTCTTATTTTTGAGGATGTGGTCGACACAGTGTAAATTTTTCCCTTGTAACTGAGCGAGGCTTTCAGACAACATGAAAATCTCTGGCATCGGAACTAGAAGCCACCCGGCTTATAGGAACTTAGTTTTTTTAACTATGTACTATGTCATTATAATATTATTTAGCAGTGTGATGTCTCCGTGTCCAAACTGTTGATGCGGCAGTTTTTGCAACTTTTGCGCACCATGTACAGACTCTACCTTCTCAGAAAATCGCAATCAACGAGATGGCGCAGTGTTTTAAACGCAGTGTGTACAGTTGACCTTACACTTTTTAATTTAAAGTTTCCGCAAGCTCCGTCTTTTTTCCTTCACGCTGTGTTGTTAATACGCGCCCGTATTCTCAGAAAATCCTTGATAAAATTAGATACCCTTGCCTTTGCAGAGGGCGTATTTGAGCAAACGTTTGGCGGCTCAGCAGGTGTTAAATGAATTATTCTTCGCGTAAAAACTCATAATGGCCAATCGAGACAAAAACGAGGAAAACCCCTGAATGACTTGTAGTTTTGCATAAACACTTATGTCAAAACAATTAGGCAAAAAAGGGTGTGCACGACTGGCATCCATCTTGCGATCCAGCCTTTTGTCTGCCGCTATCTTCAGTTCAATAATAAAGTTAACCTGTTATGCTTTAAGCGTAGATAATTTGCCTGTTATGACAACGGAAAATTGATGGTTTACCATTTGTGGTATTTTGCGGGACTAAGACTGCTTCTAAAAGGTCGAATAGTTTCTGGCGAGACTTGCGAATTTCTGGTAAATCAATACTTACTATCTACGGGGTTACTGTGATTTCTTTAGCAATACTCTAGGATGTGGTCATACTCGTTGCTATGACCAACGTTTATTAAGGGACCAAATCAATTCCATGCGTTTTGTTCGCAACGAACTTTATGTATAGAATAGCTGATTATTTTGCGATTTCTGGTTAGGTCCTGTAGTGAAAGTCGGTTAGAGTCAACATTGGTTGTACCTAATTATGATTTAAGATATATTATGTCTCGTTTTGTTTCCTTGCTTCTGTTTTAGCATAATTGTATATAGGTATAGTATTTCAACTCTATAAATGTAGCGTATTGGATGTAAGTCTGTCAAGCTATATTTATTGTAAATAAATAAATTTGAATTTGAATTGGCTCAAATGCATCCCAGAACATTCAGTCAGTACAGTATTACGCACAAGCTTCTAATCGACCCAGCGCTAGTAAAAAGCGTTTCTGCTAGTTCTATAGTTGCAAAGAATATTTTTACTTAATAATAAATAAATAAATAAAAAACTTTATGTGCTTTCAAACACTATTTACCATATACACATTGTCCATTGGCTCTGAACTAGTTTAGAACTGTATCTCAGAACCAATGGCTTCTCCCGTAATACAATTTGCAGCACTAAAAAGTTATACAAAACAAAAGAAAATTTAGAAAAACAATTTAGGCTATTTATCGAAACATTAAAAAAAAGGTTTATAATATAAACTACAAATTACATCATGACTTGAATTAACTACACAATATAACAACTTAAAACATCAATTTACTGTGCACTATAATATGTCTGACTGTGTGTGTGTGTGTATGTGTGTGTGTGTTTTTGATATGCATGTATGTGTATTTATTTAACTAATGTAAAAGTCACACAACATATCCTCAATCCCATTGTAGTCAAAGTTACTGAGCCACGACAATACAATTTTCTTAACCTCATTATTGCTGTGTTTTGTAATTTTATGTGTTTTGCTTATTTTATGATATAAGAGTGGAACAATAACTCCATACTTTCTTTGTTTGAATCTATAATCGTTAAAAATTAAAATGAATTAACTAGGGAGTCTCTTCTTGCTTATTTTGTAGTTATGAAAATTGTTACGTAAGCTATCGGCTAAGCTAAGAATCGGCTCGTGTTTAAGATGTAGGTTAGTAGAATGCTTAATCAGCACTTGAGAATCGAAGCGTAAGCAAAAAGAAGACCGTCAAGAAAAACCTCCTAGAAACATCTACCAGACAGATGCGGACAAGGTGTGGACGCGGCTGCGATCTAGAATACGACCAATCACAAATCTTAATTTAAAAATTTCGGACTTGGTGATTGGTCAAACTACGAGTATAATAGATCGCTGCCGCGTCCGCACATTGCCCGCAGCTGTCTGAAAGACGCTAGGTTCTTAAAAACAGGTATCATATTATCAACAATGGTTTAAAAGCGTTTTGTCCAAACTTTCTGGTGCGTGTCCGTCATTATTTTGTCAACCAACATGGCCCGCTCGGCTAAGTGACGATCATCGTCAGATAACCAGTTCGCTGCAGGTTTTTGTACAAATTCTTTGTCAAACACACATACGAGACATGCGGAATGTCGTTTCGACACTTTGAGTGCTCTGTAATGTGTTTTACGAAGACTTTAGTGCTATTATTTTGAATTATTAACCTTTTTTGGGGATCTTAGACTTGATTGAAAATGTAATTTTGTCGTATCAATTTTCTAGGGAGCGATTCGGTTCTTCCTTCATAATGCGGACCGCCAGGGATTGGAATGCCCTGCCTCCGTCATTGTTTCCTGAGAATTACAATTTGGATATCTTCAAGTCAAGAGTGAATAGATATCTTCTAGATCTATATACTCCATCTTGGGCTACAACTTCGCTTTCCATCAGGCGAGTTGGTGGCAAATTTAGATATATTCTACATAAAAAAAATAGACAACACAAAATAACAATAGATAAAATAAAAACACCGCATCAAAATCCGTTGCATAGTTTTAAAGATACAAGCATAGTGATTATTTAAATAAGTAGACAAACAAGTTGAGGACATAATTAAGAGTATGAGGTCCGAACGCGCGTAAATAGATTAATGTCGTAGGACCTACGAGTACTTATAGGATGTTTTCAACTACCAAACGCTTTATTATTCAGGCGTACGGTTCCGCAAGATTATCAGCTTATTCTGCCAGATTTGTCCGCGACAAAGAGGCGACAAAAACAGTTTTTGTTGTATTCGTTATGAATAAGTAGGTCGGTAATTAGCAAAGGTACAACATACGGTCAAAACACCGACACTACAGTAGTTGAACTTCATGCAAGGCGCGATAGAGCAACACGCACTTCGACGTCGAACATTATCATCATCTCAGACACAGGACGACCACTGCAGGACACAAGCCTCTGCAATAGATATCCAATAAGACCGGTGGCATGCGGCTTGCATCCAGCACGATCCTTGTTATTTGTATATGGATCGTCTTTCCACCATTTGGTGGATCTATGTTTCATTTGTCAGTGCATAAAATCTTGGAAGTTGGAACACGCTGAAACCAAACTATCGCGTTACGAGTGCCGGTCGCTGAAAACACCAGCTTTGGACATTCTAGTGGAAAAATGAAGCACTAAAATAGGTTATTATTAACTCTCTATTTAGTCAAAAGACTTGCGACTTTATGGCTCCACCTTGATAGTTTTTCTATTCTGTATAACGCCTTTTTGCCAAAGTTCATATCTAGCACGACAACCCTACGAGTAACTTGAATGCGACGCGTTAAGTAAAAAATAAATAAAAGCATGACCTTTATTTCTGCACTCTAGGTGTTTTGTGAACGACGTCTTCCGTATTCTTAGCTAATGGGATTAGTGATGCGAATAATCCGATTAATTACGTCAATCGAGATATAACAGACTCGATTACATTATGTTTATGGTCGATTAGGTCGACAAGCATTGAGGAAAGTAACCAGAGCGTGCCACTTCCTTCCATCTGCTTTCATGCCTTCGAGTAATTAGCATAAGTGTTTAGCAATATTCGCTCTGTAATCGTTAAAGTAATCAACAATAGTAATATTTATTTGATTTCTAACTGATTTTAATTAGTAACATAGATTTCTAGCATGAATTCGATACTTACTTACAATCGACTTTCTACCCGAAGTCGAACTCATGATAGTTTAATCGGATTTTAATTTAGTTTTAAGTGTTCTGAGAATATCAGAGATATTGGAGGAACGTGTCACACCAAATCTGCGGCACAGTTTAAAAGGACTAAGCGGACATACATGACTCAATTCAATTCAATTATTTTATGCAAGACTTGTAACAGATAGTGTTGTGAATAAATTACTATATTACTACACATGCGATCATTGTATCATAGGAGTACTAAAGAGATAGATCAGCAATTAATAATCCATCCATCTGCCATAGAACGTCCACTGCTGGACATAGGCCTCCCCTATGGATCTCCAACAAGACTAGTTGGTCGTGGGGCTATTTATACATTATTCTTATCGATGGCTACTACACAGCAGCCGCAGTAGTTACATACTTTTCAAATTAATAATCTTCATTAGTATACACACATAATGCTAGATATTTTAGTAAGTAGTACTTATTTATATTTTACTTATAAGTAGTACTTATTTCTACGAAATCTATTATAGCTTTAACACAATGGGCACGCGAACGACGTGGTAGCACCGTTAGGGTATTATGACAAGCTCTAAACAATCATGGATCTGCTGGCAGCGCTGTCCATCATCATTATTCATCAACTTTTTGCAAAGTTCATTGTTCTTCTGGCCCTGGGGTCACTGTGGACTCATTACACGCCATCTTTCATCAGGTATAGGGTTGCCATTTCTGTGACTACTTACGGATTTGGAACATAAAACTGTCATTCATAATATTCATTTGATTGTTTGGTTACTGAACTTATTCGTCTTACTTAGGTCTCGGATTTGGGCAGTATTCTAACCAGCCTAATTTAAATTCTGGAATGAACGTTTGGATGTGGTAATTTTTGAAATAGAACAGGAAAGAAGTAGACAGTTCTTATTCATATTTGGCGTAGGGCCGATAGGTCCTGCACTGACGTCCCGCATGGGGTGTTGACCAAAGGAGAAGTGACAGTCATGTCAGACGATCTATTACCAATTGGATTGGAGTCGCACTGAGCAATTTTGTAGCAGCCCTAAGCATCTTCTAATTACCAGCAAACTACAATACATTCGCGTTAGCCCGTACAGGCATTCAGAATTAGTTGCGCCAATTGTCATGCGAACAAAAACCGATCCATTTCGGACCACGGGCCTCGGACAATGTCCGGAGTTCGTGGACTTTTGGCCGACGTAATATTTAAATGGCTAAAATATTTGGATATCGGAATGTTAACATAGGAAAATACTGAAACAAAGATGAGATAATTCATCGCAGCTCGAGTAGGACAGGCGCTAGATGGTATTAGTAGCGATGACCTGCAAAAGTCTTATTGACCGAAGCCGATATTTTTTTTCAACTGACATTACCTTGTTACAGGTTTGATGAAGATAATGATGATATTAGTTTAGAAAATCTATGGTAGAGCCTAGTTAAAAATACAAATATTGGAGTTGCTAAATATGATATTGTTAACATCCTTAACCAATAACCATAATGCATCTCAGTTTCCAATAAACATTCAAAGACGATGTATGTTCTTCGACGTAATCGACATACAACATTAAATCAAACATGAGCTCTTCAAACCCAAGGTCCCCGTAACCTTTCCGTCCTAATCTTAACAGACATTTTGACACTCCTTATTAGGCTCATGTGGGCTATTTCACATAATTACAGGCTCGCTTTGTGCCTCAAAACAATAGGAATAAACTTTTTAATCAATCACTAGAGGAGGGTCGGGCTGAGTTTTGGCACGTCGGTTGCACAAGCATATTGTGCTGTCAGCACGTTGGCTTTGACGGAGCATATTGGGCTGATAGAGCCCTAAGGGTACGCCAGATATGATAGCTTTAGCTTTTTGGGGTTCCGTACTAAGAGGATACGGAAATGGGGCTCTGTTTACTAAGTCCACCATATCTCTAACGGAATGCATCTTTTGACTTGGTGTATAACTTGGTGTGCTTATTTAAGGCTTTTTTGGGTGAACATTTTAGGCAGGTTATGGACATCATATACTCTAATTGAGAGAGACAATAGAATGTTTCTACGAGAATAAGAACTGGACACAAAACATGTTGATAGTGCAGGCGCTGAATCATACATTTTTTTATAGAGCATCAGAAATCATAATTTTGTAGTTTGCTATATAAGCTCGAAAGATTAATTTCCTAACTGTAACCTTGAAAAGTTACGATTATAATAAAATGATTTAACAACGTTACAAAACATTAAACAGCTCGAATCGGTATTAGGTTCCGTCCGCCATCCATCACCCTGCTCCACGTCGAAACGTCATTTTGACATTAGTGTTGCGTCACTGACAGCTGACAACAAAATGATGGAATCGTGTACCGCCCGCCTTATTTGGACGGTATTTCAAATATTATGTACATTGCTTTATTTGCTTTGAATGGTTACAATGTTTGATCGCAACCACCTTTTTGATAAAATTCGTTAATTATTTTATTTCGTCTTGTTTTCCAAATTGAAATACTTAGGTACGCTGGTACTATTGAAACGAGTTCTACGATTTGTTTCTGTCACGATTAAAGACTATTATCATCATTTTAGGTATTATTTTACCAAAAGTATTTTCTCATTCTTTGCTACTTTAAAGTGAGCTTCTGCACTTGATATAAAAATTGGCATTGAAATCTAAACCACATCCAGACTAAACCAACAGCACGCTCATCATGTCTGCAATTTAAAATGCACATCATCACATATAGACTCATTTAGCATTGTTCTAATGCGCTGACCTCCGACTGACCCGGGTCGTAAACATTTATTAAATAAAACATCAATTCGTTCTGGCTAATCTGTACATTCGCGAGTTGCTTGCGGCCGACATCGCAAGATTTGCAAGTTGCAACTATGTTTCTGAATGCCTTGAACCGTTTTAGACCACAGGCTGTAATGGTGCCTATTTATTGAGATGAGCAAGTGTGCCACGGTTGGTTACATCTGTTGAATTGGCTCCAGGGTTGCCATGAGCCCAGTTAGCCATGTGTGGAAAAATTCTAGAATTTTGGTTTAGTCGTAGTTCTTAGTATAGATGTTAATCTCGTTTATCTTCTTTTTACACTTTCGCCACACTTACGAGTAGATCCACACTTTATATACTCTACGCTATTTTAACACAACTATTAGGGCTATTCCGGTATGTTGCTAAATAGTCGCAATGATTGTCGTGAATAGTTTTATGGCCATTGATGTGCCCTAGGATTATCTTATCATCAAAAATATCAGCCGTAGGACTTCTGGACATAGGCTTCCTCTATGGATTTCCAATAAGACCGGTTGTGAGCGGATTTGTGTCCAGCCGGTTCCTGTAGTCTTGATAAGACCGTCAGTCCCCTTGTCGGTGGACATCATTTGCTGCGCTTGCGCTCGTGGAGGCAGGATTATTTGCCTAGACTTTTAATAATTTCTAATTTTTGGACTCTAAAATTGATTCTAGTAGGGTTTTGTTAAAATTAAAAATATTGCCAATTAATATTTTCCTTACACAGACACTTGGCATAAATAATGAGTAGAAAAATCATCAACGGAAAAACATGTTATCCCTAAAATGTCCCCGAAATGAAAGTCAGAACGTGGTAGCCCTACACATACGGGATGCAAATGTTGATTGTTAGCAAACTGTTAGGCACCTATTTGCGTCTCTCGAATTGATTGCTTTTAGTGATGGGGTTTTGGAAACAGCTACTAAAGACCTAAAAGATAGCGATTTAAGCCATCATCATCGTATGCCTGTCTTAATCCACTGCGAGATTTTTAAGCTTCTCCTAAGGTAGGTAGTCCTCTAGCTTCCTCTTGCTTAGGTTTTTTTCGCTTACAACCACTACCACCTGCCCAGCGTTCATAGCATAACTAGACTAGGTGTTTCTTGATCGAAGTGAAGCAACGGGAAATACAGGCAATTTTTGGAAGGGTGACCGCAGATGTCTTTTACAACTGAGCGCTACCGTGACGCTAAATTACACAATACATAGTAAGCTTCGATTGTCTTAACAGTTCAGACATATCAGAGGCCATCTACTGTACTGTACTGTATCAGCCTTTTAATAGACCACTGCAGGACATAGGCGTACCCATGAAGGCTGAATGGGTCATATCCACCACGCTGGCCTTGTGCGGGTTGGCGGATTCACATACGCCATCGAATTTCTTCTACAGATGTGCAGGTTGCCTCACGATGTTATCCTTCACCAAAACACACTTCTTCTTCGCCAGTGGTGTTAAATTCCGTACATAAATTCCGAAAACTTATTGGCACGGGACCGGGATTTGAACCCACGACCTCACGATTGTAAGACGGGTGTCACTGCCACTAGGCCGCCACGGCTCCCTAGAGGCCATCTAGCGGGCATTTAATTCCATGACCTTAAAACATTCAATGAATTTTAATATCATCAATCATGCTAATGAACCTCCGCTGAAATGAGCCAGTAATTATTTGTTTGAATACGACTTAATAAATCTTTTTTGTAAATAAAAGCTACTTGAATCTAGAGCAGTCCACATTAACGTTATGTTAAATTACAGTAAAAAATGCTAGCAGATTAGCTATTATCAAATTCGAAGTTGAGAAAAATCCATCATAATCAAATACCAATTGTGCTAAACTAAAAGTACCGTTGACAAAAAAGTTATACACATGACATTAGGTGTACGGGTACTCCATTACTATAAGAGGTAGGAGGTAGAATACGGCCAGATGATCCTCCTGCTAGTCAAGTATGCGACTCAAAGAACTCATTTCGGCGTGTGAAAAAGTGACAGATATGTACTTGGCCATAACGCGTTCTGACACCACGAAAGAAACAATTCGTGGCGCGCATGCGCAGCTGGTGTAGTTAGTCGTATTTCTGTTTTTATCCGACTTCCAAAAAGGAGAAAGTTCTATGTTCGTCTTTATGTGTTTTTAGGGTTCCGTACCTCAAAAGGAAAAAACGGAACACTTATAAAATCACTTTGTTGTCCGTCTGTGTGTATGTCAAGACTCTTTATCTCGGGAACGCGTAAAGATATCGAGTTGAAATTTAAACTGTATATATCTATGGTTTCTTGCTGTTGTGTAAAAGAAAAACTTCTCAGTTATCGTTTAAAAAAGTTACAGCCGTTTATGTCGTAAAAAAAACACATATTTCGACACTCACAAAAATCAAAACCTACAGTGTACTTCCCGTTGACATAGAACTATGAAATTTGGCAAGAAGCATTGTCTTAGAGTACACATATAGGAATAAATCTGAAAATAGTACATTTTTATTTAAATAATAAAAAAAATAGGGCCTACATTTACAAAATATGGGTTGAAAATTCAAAGTGAGTAAATCGTATCATGTAAGGTATCATATAAAAGAGCTTCATTAGCACATGCTAAAACAGGTTTTTAATTATTTTAACAATGTGTAATTTTCGATGGAAAACGAGAAAAGTGAAAAAAAACATTTTTTTTGATGATTTTAGCATAGATATTTTAACAACTTACTTCCCAATTTTGTGAATTTTTCTGGATTTGTACGACTTGTCCGGTTTTTTTTTTGTGTAGATCAATTTTTTCGCCAATTGTGGACCGATTACAAAAATTATTATGTAGTTCGAAACGATATAGGACTCCCAAGGAGGATCCATTCAAGCGAACTATTCGAATTTTGAACACGATAGAACTGTGGTGTGGTGTCATTTTTTGGGAAAAATAATAATTCTATCTCTATGGGGTTCGATTCTCCGATTGACATAGGTATACTAGGATGAAAATATTGGTACTCTTTAGAGTAGTATTTCCTTCGAGTCTGAAGTTTCCCATTATTTTGACTGTGTGTGTTCTGTAATACCCTCGAAACAGAGAATCCTACTGGGTGATATTAGTGTGAAGCATCATGATATGTTAGAAAAAAACTAGGAGACTACAAAATATGGTAGGAATGAGTGGGTGGAGTCGGATAGAATTAGGGAATATATTTACTGTCCAGTTGAATCAGGACACAAATTAAAATTAAATTTTATCAACGCACCATGTAAGAGTATGTAGATGCAATACCTCGATACCGATTGTAATGATCGATGAATTTAATCGAGAACAATTCGTTAACTCGCGGCTACACTGGTATCTTCACTCGGATGACACGTTAGAATCGAATAATAATTAATTTTGATCGATGTGGATAGATCTTCTCCGGTGAGACGTACGTAGTAAGTAGCAGATTATAAGTAGTGTGTTACTGATAGGCTCTGCTGATCCATAATAGTAGATTTTATCATTTGGGAGCAAAATAATATTTTACGGCGAGGGCGCTTTTTTAAATCCTGAGCGAAGTGAGGAATTTTTTCCTTCCTAGTTCCTCATAGAAAACACCACCTTTGGGCGCACTTAAAGGCGAACCAGGTAGTCTTTTTCGAATAGATGTGATGAAATAGTTCTTTGTTTCCTGTATTCTTTAAGTGCTCCATCAGGAAAAGATATTTCAAGTTCTACATACGTTTGCTCTTAAATTATTTTTCCAATATTTAGAACCAATATTTATATCTGATTATTAAACATGTATTGGGGAAGCTCAGGTGCAACAGTGGATGTCCTACTGTTAATATGCTGATTATGAGTTTTCTACTTCTCCCATAGTACGTATAATACGATTGAAACTTAATGGCGGCTCGAAATACGAGGTGAGGCGCTGCGTATTGCTTAGCAAGTTTGATCCAACTACTTAATAGGATACTTTCCTGTTGGTCTAACGCACATCTAAACACGCCATAGCATTCCCGCGTCCAATCGCGGTAACAACAGCGATGATGCGCGTACGCAACGCACTACAAGCGCTATGACAAATCGCTCGATCGTGATACATCGATCCGGCCAGTTACACGCCCGTCCACAGGAATCGACTCGAGTTATCGCCCGCCGATTACGTAACAAATAATCGACCACGAAAATCGATTATTGTGAAGGCCTACTTCCACTGCATGTGAGCTAGTACTCGTGTTATAATAACAAGGTGTAAGAAATTTGACTAGAGCCCGACCGTTGCAATGAGGGTAAGATGGGTTCTTATGAGAACGCGGAGATGATGACTAGAGAGTACATTTCCATTCCATACAACCTCGATACGCACCCCGATGCGCTCGGGTACCTTAAGAAGATTCCCATCCCCTATCTTATTTCGTCACTAAAGGCGAGTAAGTTCGTGTAGGCCGGGAGGGTAACACTGGTGTCAGAGTTTTTAAGCCGCCTGAAGCCCTCTGATAAGGTAAAAAATGGATTGACATTTCGACACATAAAATATTCGTTCATATGTAAAATCTTTCATTTTTGACTGTACTGTACTGTACCAGCATTTTTAATAGTCCACTGCAGGACGTAGATAGACCCACGAAGGGTGATTGGGCTATATCCACCACGCTGGCCCAGTGCGGTTTGGTGGATTCACATACGCCATCGAATTTCTTCTACGGACGTATGCAGGTTGCCTCACGATGTTTTCCTTCACCGAAAAGCCAGTGGTGTGAAATTCCGTACATAAATTCCAAAGAACTCATTGGTACGGGATCGGGGATTTGAACCCACGACCTCACGATTGTAAGGCAGGAGTCACTACGTCTTGACCACCACGGCTATACGGCCATCACGGCATCATTTTTGACAACGGTGGAAAATTAACTCAAATAACTCATCATCATCATCATCAGCTTATTTCGGCCCACTGCAGGGCATAAGCCTCCTCCCCTTTACGCCAACTATCCCTGTCCTGTGCCAGTCTCATCCAGGTGTTGCCGCAAAACTTTTGGATGTCATCACGCCACCGTTGTAACTCAAATAACTATGAGTAATTAATCAGTAACGCTTAGGTTCTAAACTCTAGAAGGCATATTAAACTATGGCGAGCACAACTAGGTAAACAAATATAGTTTCGAAAAGGCGGCGAAATACTAATCTCTTGATGAAATAAAAATCTCCTCAACCAAAGTTACTCTACACTTTTTACACTTGTTATAAATTCTACCTTAGTTTGTTTCAGTCTTATTATGTACCTACAATAAAGAATTAATCTATTAATTTTTATACTCCACCACAAGCATGCGCTGTAATATAATTTCAAGAATAAAAGCAAAATTACAATTAGGTCATTTTCAGCTTAAAATAAGCCCTACTTTAGGTTGCTAGCGCAGTATCTGCAGTTAAATTAGCACTAGCTTATCTCAATCTATGGACATTAGACCCAAACAGTTTAGGACCGCCCGGTGTTAAGTCTCACAACACCTGCAAAACACGAATAAATATTCCGAACAATTGATTGCGATAAATGGCGAACAACAAAACAATATTTATTAATGGCGCCCATTTTTTGTTAGATCTTGTTCTTGACTCAAAGGTCGAGCCAGTCAAGGTGATATATGCAAGATTGAAGATGCAACTGATGATGATTACACCTTCATTATCTGTGTTAGACAATAAGATAATTATTTATTCAGATGTGGTGTGTAGGTATTTGTGTTCAAACGACTTCCAAAAAGAATAAGAATTTGGTTTCATATTTTTTGCATTCATGAGGAATGTGTTATGTGATATCTTTAGCGATATAAAACATATTATGGATGATTAGATGATCAGATGTGACAGTGATGGGACCCCTACAACATCTCACTTTCAGTGCATTTTACATAGCCTTGTCAGGCTATTAAAAACTAACTTTTATTACGATTTCTTGCTATTCGCCAAGACAGTTCTTTTCTGTTTCTAGTTTTTAGGGTTCCGTACCTCAAACGGAAAAAACGGAACCCTTATAGGATCACTTTGTTGTCCGTCTGTCCATCTGTCAAGACTCCTTATCTCGGGAACGCGTAAAGATATCGAGTTGAAATTTAAACTGTATACGTATATTTATGGTATATTGCAGTTGTGTAAAAGAAAAAACTTCTCAGTTATCGTTTAAAAAAGTTAGAGCCATTTATGTCGTAAAAAACCGCATATTTCGACACTCACAAAAATCAAAACCTACAGGGTACTTCCCGTTGACATAGAACTATGAAATTTGGCGAGAAGCATTGTCTCATAGTACACATATAGGAATAAAGCTGAAAACTGTACAATTTTATTTAAATAAAAAAAAAAATAGGGCCTCAAAATTCACAAAATATGGGTTCAAAATTGTGAGTAAATCATATCATGTAAGGTATCATATAAAAGAACTTCATCAGCACATGCTAAAATAGGTTTTTAATTATTTTAACCATGTGTTTGTACGCAACCCTCTAAGTAGTGGAAGCCTATGCCCAGCGGACAACGGTGGACGTTCTAAGGCTGATGGATGCATGGACGGATGAACAGCCGTGCTGTTTCCATTGGAGATAAGGAACACCTAGACACAAATGCCCGGAATGCCTCGTTTCAAAAGTGTGTTGTCCTAAAAAAAGGTCTTCGAATCGAGTTCATCAGTTCATCCATCTACATCGCATCCCGCGAACATCGTTACGATCTCTTACAAGTCGGTGACGCAAGCGCACTTGTGTTTCATTGTTTTAGATAACGATTACGTCCATCTGTTTGAAAATACGCGGTCAGATTCAGCACCCCGGGAGGTGCACTGCTCGCATATAAATCATTACAAGACAATGGGTTATTGGATTAGGCCAGATGGTTTATAAACCTGAACTTTGGCATTAGATTGACCTATTAGGCCTCTTAAAAATTATAAGTCTTGTTACTAGTTAAGATTTACTCCTAAAAGGTCTTACTTTCCCAGAACTTCTAGGTTAGGTAGATAAATTTTATTTGTAGCTTACCTAATCTTTGAAACTTATTTTCTATATTTTTTGAAACGTAATTCATAATAACAAAAAAAAAACTGCAATATAAGTGAAGAATTAAGTTTAATTTATACATTTTTTAATTTATTTAGTTTAGTGTATAAAGTGTTTCTTCTAGCGACCCGCCCCGGCCTTATAAGGTTTATATGTATAATACACGCAAGGAAGGTTTATATGTATAATACACGCGTATTATACATAATATAAACCTTCGTCTTGAATCACTTTATCTACTAAAAAAACTGCATCAAAATCCGTTGCGTAGTTTTAAAAATACATATAAGCATACCCACTGACAGACAGCGGAAAGCAACTTTTTTATACAATGTAGTGATATTATACGAATGTGACTATAACCTGTGCAGCATTTAGTAATATAATATACATTAACATAAATACACAAATTATTGCGGTTTCATGAAAGAAGTATCAGTTAAAATACAAGCTAAGTGAGCCCCGAGAGGCTTGGCGCAGGTTCACCAACTTTCACCACTGATTTACGCTAATCGAATTGTCACAACGACTCCAAATGGGAAATAAATCAATCTAAAACTCTTCATTGTGTTCTTGCCGTGAATTTCTTTACATAATACGATTACTTACGTTATTTTCACTTTCACCAATAAAATACACGCGATGGAGCAACAATTGCTACTATCTAATTAAAAGAGGTTTTTTTCAATTGGTCTGGATTGTAATTTATTTGTCTTTGTTTGCGAACGGTCCCACGGTAACCAATATGGCGACTTGGGTACCGACCTCTTTTGTTTCTAACAGATAGATAATCCTACTAATATTATAAACGCGAAAGTTTGTGAGGATGGATGGATGGATGGATGGATGGATGGATGGATGGATGGATGTATGGATGTTTGTTACTCTTTCACGCAAAAACTACTGAACGGATTGAGATGAAACTTTGCAATAATATAGCTTATATATCAGAATAACACATAGGCTACCATTTATAAAGATATTTTGTGAATTGTCCAAAATATAACGATAAATGTTGAGTAAGTAGGAAAAATCTGCCATCTGCGAGCTACTCTAGCGTGCGCTGCAAGAATGTCAAAATAAACAACTGCCGATCGAATATCTGTCAAATCAATCGATGAGCAGTCCTTGGATATCATCATACTGATAATATATTATCCTTACTTTAATATTATAAATGCGAAAGTAACTCTGTCTGTCTGTCTGTCTGTCGCGCTTTCACGCCTAAACTACTGAACAGATCTTAATGAAATTTAGTACACAGATAGTTTAGAGCCTGAGAAAGGACATAGGCTACATTTTATCCCGAAAATTGCATAATTCCCGTAGGATAGGACAGCATCTATCGTTAGCGAAACTGTCACCTACCACAACGACGCTAAAAGGCCCAATTTTGAAGGCACCATCTTAATTATAACAGTTAATTAGACTATTTCTGTTTCTTTTTTACTTTGGGCATTCGATAGAGAGAACACTTTTTACGTTGCTATTAAATTTACGATGGCGCGTTCATAATTGGGTTGATTGAGCCTAATATGGATTGACAAAACGTAATTAGATGACAGGTGACATACATTGACTGCAGACTTTTATAAACGTCTCGCTTAGCATATCAAAAAGACAAATTGTCTTTCCACCATTATAGCTCCTCGAAGAGGAAATAAAGTATGGATTAACAATGACAACTGACATTAAAATTGGACAAAATAGTTTTCCCTTTGCCATGCTACATATTACAATGACGTTTAATACTGGGCCGTCATTTCGTCTGACATTAAAAATAGTTTTAAATATACCACCATTAGATCAACCCCAGAAAAGCGGCCCAACCTCGAGTGCAAACTTCTAAACTGCCTAGGGGGAAAAGACCAAAAAGCATCGGGAGACCTCTAGCGCCGCCTTCTCAGCTGTCTCAGAAAAAACCCAGAGAAGCGGCTCTGCCTGAGATTCCCGCGCCGCCCATAAGCCTCGGCTACTAAGTTCCCCCGCCACGACAAGACGGGAACCCATGGGCGGGTACACTCTAACCTTATCATAATCAACAGAAGCATTTATAAGTATAAGGTATTTTGATGTCGGGTTAGGTTTGAACAGTAACAACAAGGTGCAAGGTACTTGATTTTTTTATATAGAAAGTGCCTTTATTAACTACCACTAAATAAAACTTCATAAACTACTACATATCAAGCAATTGGATCATCCACAGACCCTGGAAGGTCTAAAGATATTCTAAATGCTCGAGGCCACTGCCAGTTAGCAGCGTGCCCAGCATGTTGGCAGCATTGCCAATCAGCTTGGCAATGCTACTTATACGTTGAGCCAAATAAACACCAGAATTTTGGTCACGCGTGTACACCAGACGCTCAGAAAGACTTTTGAAAACAAGATGAGCTCCCGGCCAACACGCGCACAATGTCTCAATTTCAAACAGCTCAAATATATAACCACTGCCGAGGTTAGCATATTTGCGCCGTATGTGCTGCTCCGCTGAATCGGCCACCGCTCCAGCCCTACTCTGAGTCTCAGAAAGATGTAACGGCGCCAAAGTATCGACGCAAGTCGCGTTCCATACTAAGGGCCGTCTACACTTCCATAGGACTAGCGTCATACCGTCAGGCCTTTTGCCATCACCACGCGCAAACCCATTCGGTTTGAGTACGGCTGCGATATTGGCGGTCGCAAAAGCCCTGCGTATGACATCGTTCACAATGGCGTGGCAACTAATTACCAGCGCTTCTTGAGCAGGAATGACGGTGGTGACTGAGCTGGTCAACTAGAGTACTTGAATAGGTGAGAGCGCTCAGCTATGTGCGGCGCGGCAGCAAGGTGGGTCGACTATCTCGACGATATCATTAATACCGCCGGTCGAGCCTGGTCACGACCGACAAAGAGCCGAAGCAGATGGCACTGCAAGAGAGAGGCCTATACCCAACAATGGGACAAAGAAAGCTGCGGATGATAACGATGACGAAACAAATTAGTTGAGATTGGCTGTTTTTTGGGTTTGAAATGATTATTTTCTACAATATTTGGGTACCGATTCACATTGAATGAGGGCTAATATTTTGTGGCGCACTTACTATTTTTGTTACCATATTTTTTTGACAAGTTAAACATAAATTAAATTATATCGCGGGCGAAGCCACGGGTAAAAGCTAGTTGTTTATATACGCATAAGAACACAAGATACGCTTTCACTTTTAATTTGCATTTTGTAATCTTTGAATTAATTATTTGTTTATTACGTAAGATATTCAGGTAAGTATTCATACAACTCAACAAAAATATTGGAAGAGGTGAAGAGAGTCGCCAAAACCAATGTTATAAATAACCCCAAAAACCTAGTGTAAGAAGTGCCAGAGTAAAGACATAGTTTTCCTTTTTTTAAGTCCCTTTCATCATGAGCGTTGCTAAGCGAACTCATAGACAAGTTTTTTTGTCTTGCAAGACTTAAATCACGCTACGGGCAATCGATCAATTGTAAGTTATAAAAATAAAACAGCCGTGTCCAATTAGATTAATAAGTCGACGTAACAAATTCAAATCATTGTCAATAATTGGGATGCCATTAAAATTATATCAAAGGCATCGGCGGAAACGGATGCAAGTCCAATGTCCATTCAAGCAGCAAATATGCAAAGGCCTTACGCCTGTACATTCCTTCTCTTGTTCCAATCATTCACTAGAACCATCCAGTTATAAAATAGCAGGTAGGTACATAATGATCAATGACTTAGACTTAAAATTGGCGCATAATTTGTAGAACAGTCAACTGCCAAAATTGTTGCCAGAGTGTAACAATAAAAGTGACGACAAGAATTCGCATTGACGCATTCTATCTACAATCGGATATCGGATATCGAATACCCACCTGGCTTTTACAAGAATTTGATCGAATAGCCAATAATCGATTGCTATGATCGCTCTTTGTGGCGCGGCGTACGAGTAGAACAGCCAGGGTTCGATTTATTGGCTGATATATTCAGAGATCATGCTTTGAGAAAGCAAAAATATTAAAATGTTTTCTTTTTTAACGGAATATTTTTCTGGGTTGACGTTAAGGCTTTTAACTAGAACGCCTAATATTGTAATCCTCATCTGTCCATAGAGTCTTCTGGACTCTTTACTTTACTATAGTCTAATTTCTTGTATATCAGACTCTAGTCCGAAAAAGTTAGTATGGTAAACGAAAACTGGCAGTTTTCGCCTGGCTCCATACATTTTAGCAAAACGCTCCTGGTGGAAACGAGGAAGGACTAATAAAATTAATGTGTGGAGGTACACAAAAACGATATAAGTGTTCGTTTACTCAACAAATTCATGAAACCCGAAGGATCATAACTTAATATTGCGTATTGCAGAGTAATGCGAATGCTGTTCTTTCTTTAACCTTATCTTCATATTAATCATGTATAGTTGCATTTTGATGCTGTCAAATAAACTATTCTAAACATTTATGCCTGATTAAAGCAGTCGGGGCGTAGCAGTCCTATGTTGGCTCTATCGATGTCATAGGGTCAACGCGGCACTTGCAGTATTGCCAGTTACCGCCTGTTTATACGCAATAATACGCACTCCGGCGTATCCACTCCCCGTGGATAGTGGCAAATGGCAATCTTATCTAGTGGTCGTATCGGGGCCCATTAGTCCTATACTTACGTTAGTACTGGCGACCGACTTTCCCCGTGGCCAGTCGGTGTTGACGATTGTCCTGTACTCGATAGATGGCTAGTTTAAGAGAAATAAAGCCGATGCATAAAATAGTCACACATACATTAAGTGCTAATTATAGGGGCTATTAAGTTTTAAGTGGGAATTGCCGCCAGTCGTCATGCAAAATACTATTGCTTGTGTCAAGTAATAAAACTGCAATCAATTAAGTAGTACTTAATTGTCGAAGATATAAGGATTGCATTAATCTTCATTTTCAACTTACTAAATAATGTTAAATTCATGATTTAAAGTGTAGAAAAGTTTTCAGTGAGTTATTAAAGATTGGTTTTGATGATGACAATGTGACGAGATACTAATTTGAGTGAAAATATGGTGCTTAAAGGAGCCATTTGTAAATTAAATGAAATGCTACAGCCATTAAGTACCTAACCAAAAGGACTCGACACGCCTAAGCACCGAAGTCTGTCAAGTCAGTGGGGGGTGAAGAAACGCACACAAACCAAAATATAAGCAAGTTTCCACGCACATAAATAAAAACTAACACTAGCTGAAAATTAACGCAACACAAGCGCAACCAGACCGATATATTTATTTAAAGAGCATGAACGCTGGTCGCGTACTTTTGGCAGAGGGGTACGCTTTGCAGTGTCGACTCCTTTTGGTTAGGTACTTAATGGCTACAGCAGCAACTTACTGACGAATATCGTTGCCAATATAGTGAGCCTAGCCGTACGTCTCGGCATGTACTAACTCTACGTCTTTCCTATCATTTGGTTACTATTTATGAAGCGTATAATGCGGGTGATTCATACTCTTCAGATTTGGAGTCAATTTAGTTAGCCTTTTCAGGATTGGCGGCTTAATTTACACACTTTGGTTTTTGTGATTGATGTCATGCTTCATTATTTTATTGAGAAAATTATAGATCTTCATCAGCAACAGATGCGATGTTTTATTAGTGCTCTTAGAAAGGAAATTAATGATTGAAATGGCATTTACTATATGTTTAGGCAAACAAAAACGTCACCGTCATTATCTTATGTCTTCTTCTGGTTGCGTAGCACATGCTTTTCTTGTCATTTTGAGAAGAGCTTGAGAAGATTTAAAAATGGAATTAATTGAACAAACAAAGGTACCTAATGTGTAATTTTCTGTAGCTTGAACTTGTATCTAATAAATATTTATTATCTGTTTATTGCAAGATGGAAGGCAATAATTCCTCGATGAATTCTCAGGTAGCTCCGACCCACACCAGCGAAGTGGGCGATAACTATTCATCTAAATTTGCATACATTTG
This sequence comes from Hypomecis punctinalis, assembly GCA_949316475.1. Classification (NCBI taxonomy): domain Eukaryota; kingdom Metazoa; phylum Arthropoda; class Insecta; order Lepidoptera; family Geometridae; genus Hypomecis; species Hypomecis punctinalis. Next base: position 23,863,186 of record OX438803.1, read on the forward strand.
CGTACAGAGCAGACGAAACAATGAAATTGTGTTATTATTCAGCCGTGGGCCTATTATACGGAGTTTTAGCACATAATGTCGTAAATATCATTGACCCAGTCGACGTGTAGGAGCTTCTTAACCTAAATTCCGACTGGTTTCGAGCTTTATTGGCATTTTACGTTTCTACAAGTGTGTACGATCATGATCTGCTAATTTATTAAATTGTGCTTAGATTAAGTCCTAAACTTCGTGAGAGATTTTTGTTTATGGTAACACCATCTGTCACTATGCTACTAAACCTCAAACGTCCACAGGTGAATGGAACTTTTTTTGTATTAAACAAATTATTTAGTGATAACAATTTAAAATGAACAATTGCAAACAAACTCAAAGATCAAAGAAATCAATGGATGAAGAAAGTTCCACTAAAAAGTTTGAAGATAACCCTATGCCAGTCTCAGTTGTGAGTGGTTTGTAGGTTAAATGTAACAGAGCTAAGCAAGACTTACTGACAGTAACTACTGTAAGTATAGGTAGTTAATTAGAAGGTGCCATGTAGATAAGTTCGAAGAAGAGCTCCACTTGTGTTTCCAGCAGATAATTTTGACTGGGTACCCATGTGACCTATTGCAACAAGCTCCCAATCGACTCCGTTCATCAGTGTTGCCAGTAATTGCCGGCTAATGCGACAATTAGCCAATTGTTTGTTTCTCACGAGTCTATTGCCAGTTGTGAAATGTGAGGTATTCGGGCTGCATGCGTGTAAAGCACGAAAGAAAAGGCGAAATAAGGCCAAAGGTTGCATTAGCATAGGTACATAAGGTTAGCTCCGTTTTAGAACAATTGAAAGCAAATATGTTAGTGTGAGAATGCCAAAAGAAGAGAAAAAATGCTTGACTTTTTTTTCTTTTTCGTTTCGTTTTCGTCATTGGTAATAATACAAATTAGGTACATATATTTTTAGCTTGGTATTTATTTAGTGTAAATCGCTGCGTGAGCCCTGCATTTCTTAATAATCTTGCTATAGCCAATGTTGCCAGTAATAGTCTCGTGCTCGCCGATAGGTGGTGTTATCACGCAATCAGCTCACGTGGCGAAATAGAGCAACCCTAATTATGTTGATGTTGCCAGATACTCTGACATTTCTAGCAACCCTGTTAGAGGCTAACAAGACAATCGTGTTAGATTTCGATTGCCCTCCGATTGCGATTGTTCGAATTTAATTGAATTATTGATCAAAAATTGCGCATTAATGTTGGGGAATTAGATTAGATCTTGCTGTTTGCTTGGCCCTTTGTGTAGCGTTGGTAATTGACACCGGCGGAATAGTTTCCTAAAAAAGGAAATAGGAACAACAACTAAAACTAAAATTCTAAAGTTACGTAGCTACTTGGATAAGTGTCTACCACAATTCTACTAGTATTGAACCACAAATCTAAAATTTCAACTGTGAGTTTATAATTATGTTTTTTGTAGGTATATATATATACGAGTAATACTTGAAATACAAATCTAGTAGAGATAAAAGTATTCTTATAAAATGGTAAGTTTTAAATCAAAATGATTAGAAAATTAATTTTGTTTTTCTTTGTTTCAGAGATGGCAGCGGAGGTGGTTCGTTTTATACGATGACGGCGAGCTTACCTATTCGCTTGACGAACACGTAAGTTTTATTGTCTATTAAAATAAATGACCCAAGCCCTCATATCTAATATTATGTATCTACTAAAATAGTTTTATACTTGTACTAGCGACCCGCCCCGGCTTCGCACAGGTGTATTTATATACATAAAACCCATCAAAATCCATTGCGTAGCTTGAAAGATAAAATCATACATAGGGACAGACAGACAGGGAAGAGAGTTTGTTTTATACTATGTAGTGATTAAAATAAATTATCTAAGCCCGAAGTATGTCGAATAATATATAGTTTTATACTTATAAATGCACGGAACACGAAAAGAAAGAGGTTTAAAAAAGAGAACCAGATATCGATGGCGACAGTGAAATACAAAAACAGCTCGATAGTCATGACGCAACTATAACATAAGTCGAGTTCCTAGTTGACCAAAGAAACCTAAAAACGACAGAAATTGCTTCCGGCGCAGATATGTCGTCTGTCGCCTTTTCTTGCCTTATTACTATTGCTACGATACAAATTCAGGCTTGTCCGCTCCATACAGGGCGTGTTGGACCGAGTAGTAACGCGCGGTAATTGACTCGTTAGCGGAAATCACAGAGCCCAGACTTCACAACCTCCTTTAAATGACCACTGCCACAGATAAAATAATACTTTCTACCACTTCTCCGAGAGTTATGTTGCGAAAATAATGTATTATTTATTTTTAACCTATCGCTTCCTGCCGGGACCGGTCAACGTCAACTCCCTTTACACTTTCTCCATAATTGGCAGCTTTATTTGTAATGCCATTTTTCTGTAGATTCTCACAATATAACATTTTGTTAAAACGTTGATATGTATCGATACAAGTCAGCGGAATATTTGTGCCGTTTTCGAATGTCGTAAATTCGACCGCGTAATGTTATTGTCGTTTATAAAAACAAACATTGCCAAACTGGTACCGGGCGGCGCACGCGGCGCGACTTCCGTACAAGACTCGGTTTCATCGACGCCTCCGCTTTATCACTATCAAATCTTTCACATTTTTTCCGATTCAGTCATAAATATTCAACAAGCATTGCGATTTAAACGTGGCGTACCTGCTGAATTTTAATACGCACCTTTTAAAGCGTGCCATGCATGAGACAAAAACTTGATTGAAACCAGGAACAAAGGAAGACCAGGAGTTCTCTACCAACCCAACTTTTTACGGCATCTTGACGACCCTTTTAAGCTCTAAATGAATGCACGATAGAGGTCACATTTACCCTTAAAGTTGTTGGCTAGCATTGAAATTGAAAATAACTCGCGGGGACAGCGTGAGTAGTGCGACCCTTGTCTGCCAATCAGGGGCCACTTTCCAGGTGATAAGTTACAGTCCATAAATCAATCACGAGTTCGACAAAATTTCTAGATAACCCTAGATGTACTCATTGTATACTGTGCTGTCAGCTACAGTACTGCATAGGGCAAAGAAAAGTTTGAAATGGGAAATGGAAATCCAGGGAGTAACATTGATTGATTGGCTCACTTACATATCAATCACGTTTAGTTTGACACAAAGAAATTAGTGGCTATAAATAAATAAAAGCAGTGGTTGCAAGCCGCTACCAACCGGCCTTATTGGAAATTCATATTGGAGGCTTAAGCCCAGAAGGTAGAGGACGTCGACGTCATACAGCTGATAACTATGATGAGAGTTAAAGAGAATTAAAAGTGAACTGTAAAATTAGAATTAAAGATCGCGAATTTAAGGTTACATCTGGTGGATTTCTTCTTTGGTGCGTAATCAAGAGGATCCCGTGAAACAAAAAAGTGCCCAACCACATCTAGTTGATGCGTAGGTAATATATTCCCTGTTCACACCTCGTTAACATGTGAATGGGTCGAAGATTTGCAATGCAACGCGCAGCTAAAATAGAAGGGAAGTCGTAAACGTCGTTTTGAAGGGAAAGTCGGGAAATTAATGGCCACGCGATGTTTATTGCTGTTTTGTGCATATTCATTTAATTATATTGATTTTACCGTTTGTCTCGTTCCGTGTTAGGATTTATGGTAACCAGTTTACGCAATAAACAATGCGATTGTCTTAATGTTTATTTTTAATTTTGATTAAAAGATTTCCTTAACGTTTAAATAATTTGATGTTACAAGTGTTGCATAAATGGACATACTACGTATATGAGATGTGACCTACATTGTTAATCACCCATTATTGGTGGGCTGCATTCTCCGAAGCACTTATCTGAAGTGTGACGCCTACATTCTGCAGTGTTAGAGCATCTGAGCCCATCTGGGACCAGTCCATGCATATGCAAACACCAATCATAAATTAATGTGAGAGCTAATGAAACGCGGAACCGATGCGATGTAAAACGGGCTAAGTGTGGGCGTGACTATGACTCGAAGGCTTAGTTCAAGGAGCACGCTTAGATTTATTTAGATTATCGGCTAAGCCTTTTAACTTGTCAGATTATGTTAGTGAGTGACTAAATTCATCGATGTGGTTCGACTTCAAAGGAATCTTACACACGAGATGGTCATATATTCCAAGAATTCGAGACCCCGCCGTCTAAAAGCAAAGTTCCATAAACAAAATCACCAACAGAGTTGCGCCCGAAAATAGCGTCGTCTCCGCAACAGAAATTTATGTTAATCTCTTGAATATCAACTTGAATACGAATTCAAGCACTGCGCAACGGAAACCATGGTTTATTTAAATCTGAATTTATTCAAATGTAAATATAGAAGCAGAACCGTCGCCCTGTTGATTGAGGAAGGTATAAAGCAACACCGTCGCGCGCAATGTTTTACAAGATCGCCTTAAAATATTCAAGATATTCTCACCTGAGCTTTGATAATGACTCAATAAAGTTTAACTGTTCACATTGAATAGTACAAAGATCGTAAGATCTACGATAAAACATCTCAATGGCTACTTATGCAATTTATGGAACATAATAGTCAGATGCGAGCATATTGAACTTTGTGTGACCTCTAAAAACGACTGTTTGAACAAACCAAGGTATAAAAACTGGTGTAAAAAGGTTAAAAAACTCAAGTAAATCAACTTTTGCGGCGAGAAGCCGTATGCTATATTGGATTAAAAGGATGCCTTACAAATTCATTCCACTAGACCTGTTGTATTCGCAATAGATAATTTGCTGTTTACGTGGACGATTTAATGATCGTGTTTGTTGATGATAGACCACCTCAATGGTTGATTAGTCTTGTAGAATAGAGCGTGGGGCGTGGGGATAATTTGTTCCGGCAGGGAATTGAAACGGGATCTGAGTCCTCAGCAATTTGTGTGCTGTGTGGTACCGAGGGCTGTCCTCCGGTCACTTGCCGTGCAGTCACTCGGAACTGCACTAGCTCTTCCTGGTTCTTCAGTAGAGTACTTATTTGTAGCCTTTGTTTACCATTCTGAGTCGTGATATTACAGCAACTGATTCAATATGAGTAACGCACAACAAGTACGCAACTTTTCAAGAAGCTGGATACGCGTAGCACTACTCGTAAGTAGCTCTCTCTTCATCGAAATTATTCTTAATAGAATTGGCAGTTTCTGCCGGTATGATTCTCGTAGAAACCTGACAGAGCGTACCTACGTAATATCATATACGTAATGTCATAAGATATCTATTGCCTGAGAATATATTCTTACTGTAATAGATCCCGAAATCCGTTGTATTAAATGTTTATCTATAATTCATACAAATGTATTCATTGATTCTGTCTCAATCCTCTCAATACTTAGTAATAATTTATTTATTATTCCAATTCCGAAACTGTGAGCTCATGCTCTGCAATTATATTATAGCTCCCACGTTGCAAAGAGTATCTGTAACCACACACCAGCCATTTCAGCCATTATGAACTGCAATCAACTTAAACTCTACATGTTCAAATAATGAGTACGATTTTGCAGAACGTTCAAATGTCACTTGTTTCATTTACTTACCTGCTTTGTACTTACCGATTATTTATTTGATTTCCTTGAATGTCTTGTTTAGATGGCCATGAAAATAAATTTTTTAATAAGACATAAGACTCTCAGGGAAAGTGTGGCTCAGTTCCACAGTGAACGAAATAAAGTCTCCTATTACATACTTTTTTTTATTTAACCTGTACTATCCCTCTGCTGGGCAAAGGTACATTATTATAATATTATCGCGATAACTACTACAAGTAACTATGTATAACAAAAAGAAGTCTCGGAAAATGATAACTTTCATAAAATAATTGATATACTTAATCTCTTTCATATCATTCTCGTAAAATCACTTGCACAATAGTCAACATCTTTGAAGCGACATCGTTTGCACAATGTTCTAAAAATCTGAAAAGCCTTTATTTTGCTCAACCTTATAATATATAATCTATGATCCTATACTATAATAACCCTAATAACTAACAGAAACGTAATACGATATTCAATCCTGTATAGATGTATAGGACTATACAGGATTGAATATCGTATTATATACAATTTATACAAATGTGAAACAGTATTGGTAGAGTAGTACGAGAATGATGTGAAAGAGATTAACTGTTTTGTAGTGTTGTGTAGAGAGTAACATAAATGTTATGAACATATATCCAACGGTTCACATCTATGTGCGATTTGGGCGAACTTGGCATCCATTCATCAAATTGGTATTAGCTTGTTTAACATTATTTGCCAACGGTGTTATGTCTGTATTAGCGGCTTGCATTCTTGTGGCGAAGCCTGCGGTTTCCCTTTCGTTAATCGAGTATCTCGTATCATGCTCTTGTATCAGGTATATTTAACTAGGCCTTGTAGATTTTCAATTAGGCTGATCATTTCCATATTAATGAGAATCAATTTAGATCTTGGGGCTGCTTAAAAAATCTAAAGCTTGAGAAGCAAGTTTCTGTTTCTTATTCCTATCTATCATAGTGTGAGAATAAGAAATGAGCAGAACATATTTTATTATCCTTGATATTTGTTACAATTATGATTGCTAGCTATCTCTCCATCAAATCTTCAGGATTTACACTTTAAAGTCTTGTTCCTAACGTTCTACATATTCAATTTGGCTCAATATTTCATGCCCTAGTTGCCGAGTGTACCTATTTCATTTGTTTTATAGAGACACATGCAATTTTAGCATGTTTTACATGGACATAAATCTCATTTTACTGCCCACGTTACGATCGGGTTGAGGTGGCCAAATGCCGCGCGCCAATTATTTCGTACTTTATCCCACTTGGCCCAAGGGGCTCGAAATACTTTACTTCTACCGCGATGTCAAAAGGAATTATTGTGCATAATTATTTACACTTTATCAGGGCACGGCTAGAGCGATTTTATCTTTGTAATACTAGTGTTGCAATTAACAGTAGTTAACATTACAATCTGTTGAAATATTTCAATGATATTTTGATCAACAGCCTACAATTATTATTTACCTTCTATCACAATTATTATTATACTGTGTTAAATTTAATTTATGTGTTTAGGCGCACTTGAATGTCTCTATGAAAATGTGTTTATCAACTTATTAGATTTCTGCTTATTGTATACAGAGCAGCTTCTATTTACTATTTTTATATATTCTTATATGACATGAATTTTAACGCCATTATTTTTATTATTGTTACATTGCAATTAATTTCTCATTTCACTATGTAAAAAATAAGATGTCTGTATTACATTTATGTAATATTTTTTATGACGTTTAAATTGTCATTTTTTATGCATATAAATCATTGAGGATTCTGATTCCTTCCTCAATGATATAAATAAATACTTATGACGTATCAATTTTTTAGATTATATAAATAGGTAAAGCATTTGATAGAAACTGGTGTGCCATAGCATGATAGCACAAAACAGGTAGGACTGAAAAGAGTCAGGAGAGATCCTTAGCTTTGTGGATCGAGCTAAATTATACAAAGCATTATTGCACACTCCTGCACGAAAAAAAAAACAAATATCGAAACTGCACCGCACTTCAATAAATAAGTTGATTACATGTCATATCCAGTAGGCTAAACACTTCCTACCATTCGTACTGTACAAGGAACCCACAGGTTGTACCAGTACGTGTAATGCCTAGTTGTCAGGTGAAATGCGCGACGTTGCGAACACGAGTGCGTTATGCAAGTGTTTGGATGCGCCCGCGTAGGCAGGCGGTCTACTCTCGGGTTACCTAACGTCTCGTCAGCCGCACCCACTACTCACCTGCGCCCGTTTCCGTATTGCTCACTAACTTGCCTCACCATCTATCAAAGTTTGACACGAAGCTGTTTAATGTTAATTCAGTGCAAGCACTTGCCATAAAATCTAGACGCCGAAAGCGGAAGAATTATGTCTTGTATAGTTAGTCATGTATGATTCTAACAGAGCTATCCAGAACTGATGTACTATACCGAAAAGAAGTGATTTAAGACTATTACGATGTATGTATGTATTTGTACACACGTCACAGTATGTATACACCGCCGACCGTATTCCAGTCCATCCATTTGTTGCCTGGTAGAAATCGCCAAAGGCGATAAGGCCGCCCTTGTGCAACATTTGTAAATAGCTACTCTAATGTATTTATATTATTTGGCGTACAATCAAGATAGATATTGTTAACTTGTTACGATATAAAATTCAAATTTTGCTTATAAAATTGCAACACGGAATCGGCAAAATGTAAGAAACAACAGATTATATTTTTTTCTTGAATTCTGGGTTGGACTCATAGTAAAAATTGTTCATATATGGCAAGTAGATAACCCTGTATAATATGTCTCTATAAAAATATTAGTCTCCTGCTTATGTTTACAATTTATCGAAATACTTTCATCACACATTTTATAGCAAATGGAGATCCTAAAAGTGTAAATTTTTTTTCTTATAGGTACTACGGGACTAATCGCGCACTGAAAATAAGAGATAGATAAATAAATATAAGCCGCGCCACACAAGTTGGCGGATGGGAAGTTAGCTACAAGCTGCGCAATATCCAATCCTGACTGAAGCTCACATAAAGCCGCACGTTGATTGGTTATTGCGCAGCTTGTAGTAACTTCACATCTGCCAACTTGTGTGGCGTGGCCTGTACCTACCTCATTAGGTACAATGTTTCGCCCGAGTTGTATCGGTCGTGAGCACAAGCAAACTCGTTTGTGCCATGCATATTGTGTAGCTATATGTAATACTGGATAGCAATCAATAAGACATAATCAATAATAATTACATACTTTAATTTACTCATAAATCTGCTTACTAACTAAAATTTGAATCATACTTAAACGCTAGGGCAGTCTATTTTGTATTCGTAAATGAGTCAGTAACACAAGTTTGTATCAATCATCTTCTTCGGCTGCCATTATCTGGTCTCTGAGAGCTTCTTTGTTGTCTTCCTCTGATTCCTCCACCAGCGCATAATGTGAAACGCTGTTCAAAGGGTCTGCCTCTGCCTGACTTTCCGACATAGTAGCTATCATCCAGTCGTTTATCTTCCCTCTCAACTGTAGCTTTTTCAAAGGCGGCAGCGTCCTCACCACTGGTAGTATGCTCATGAAGTACATGTAGTCTTCGTCGTTCTTTATTAACAAGTTTGGATTAGAGTTCATTATTGTCGTATCCAAGTTTTGGATTTTCCGCAGAATGAGGTCTGCTTTCGTCACCGGAGCCGTGCGAGGACCTCGTTTTGCTTGTTTAGCGGGTTTGTTGTATTGCCATGAGTTTTCGTCGTTGTCATCGTTTTCTTCTTGGAAGGATGCGTATGTTGTTTGTGCTGGTTCTTGTTGTGCCTCGTTGTCTGATTCTGAGCTGACTGCTGGGACGGGCGCGCGTTTGCCCTCTTTGCACTTCATGTAGGGTTTGAGGAAGGACAGAGCCTCGTAGTACGCCCAGCCGCTCTCGACGGACTCACCCATTATGTTCTCCTGGGTCAACGTCTTCTTGTACTCGCGGCGGTACTGGTCAGCCAGATATTTCCAGTTCTTTCGTAATTGTTGTTCTGTAACAAGAAATTATAGTATTATGACCGACCTACCTGATCCGATCAACAGTACAATTCAGCCGAACTGAGAACGGCCTCTGTTATAAAAGTCGCCTAATACAAGTACCTATAACTATCAAATAAGTTGTCAAGTGCGTGTCGATACACGCGTGTGATAGGCTTCCGTGGATGGTGACATCGTCATGATCGTTATGATAAAAACCAATTTTATGACGTCATTAAATAAGTTGAGTGCTAGAAAAACACAAATATTTTAAATGAAACAAGAATGAGGCTAAGAAATATTTTTGTGATGTCAACGACCTCTTGAGCTGTATGCAAGTAAAAAAAAACAGCTTTTCTTTATAACTCAAAATTTATAATTCCACAGTGCTCAAAATAATTTTCAGAGAATGTTTTTAATGTGGTCATAAACTCAGAAAGTTTGAACATTCTATCTTGTATACTTTAGAATTTATGCTACCTGACATTCATTTTAAAAACCCTATTCAACGACACCCCACATGAAGGTTGAAAAAAATGTTTCATACCCACTTTATATGCATGGGAGCTACTCTTTAAATATACAATTTTAGAAATTTTAAGATTTTAAAATTAAGTTCTATATTTAAACTACTTAATATAATATCAAATTTCATGCAATTTGGTTCACAAATGTGGAATTTATAAGGCTTTGTAACATGAGGACGGACGGACGGACAGACACATCGAATTATTATTATATACTACGGGACTAATCGCGCACTAAAATTACGAGATAAATAAATACCTCCTCATCCCGACATCGTCAGTCTACCTGTGACCACGGTCGATGCAACTCCGGCCGTCGGGATGAGGAGGTATTTATTTATCTCGTAATTTTAGTGCGCGATTAGCCCCGTAGTATATAATAATAATGTGTTCAAATCGCGAAAGTTTAAAAACAACAGACACATCGAAGTTATAAGGTTCCTCGTTTTACTATGGAACCCTTAAAATGAGGATAAGGTATTTCGTCGACTCCATGTCTAACCCAAATATATTGCCCATTATTTGATACCAAAGACAATTTATTCCTTAGACAGTTGGAAAAAAAACTTCCGTTTCTATTCCTTTCTGCTCAGAAATTACTTCTGATATAAAAAAGTAAAACCATAGTAAGTATGCGACATTTATGCAGTGGTAGTAAATGACTGACGTAATTGCTGACGTAGTTATGATGTAGAGGCAGAACGTTCAAAAAACAAAATGGCGGCCTTAATGAGCGGACAAGTAATATTTACCATCCGTATTCATTTCCTTCGATACGCGATGCCAGAACCTTACTCGCGTCATTTTGTTCTTGAAAAGGGGGTGACTGAACTGCCAGATCTCTGGATGGGGTTTCACTCGCTCTATGAGTTCAGAGTACGACGCCATGACGTAAAGAATAACTATAAACACGTTGTGAACTCGCCGGCACGTACGCTCGGTTGACTGGCGGGCGCCGCGGATACTGACGCTGCGCGCTTGGTCGATACGCCCCGCCATACGCTGCGCCCGCTGTCGTCCCCGCTTCTCCGCTCCGTCGCCCGCTGACGCCACCCGCCCCGCTCTACTGGCCGCCACCCGCCTCGTCGCCCGCCGATCGCGACAGCTGCGCGAACTCGACGAGACAATGCAACCTAAACAATGTTTTGTGACGTAATCGTCCGTCGGCGTCGCACATGACTTCCAGATATTTTGTTTGCCCGATCTCATTGATGTGATGATTCGCTAGTTTACCCTACAACCTTCTTTTCTACATTTATGTGTACCAAATACCAAATAGGTTTAATGGATAGTAGGAATAACATTACGAGTAGATGCTAATGATGATTCAAATATGTCATAGTATTAGTAATACTACTATCCTACTAAAATTATAAACGCGAAAGTTTGTGATTAGATATGTATGGATGTTAGTTACTCTTTCACGCACAAACGGCTGAACCGATTTGGATGAAATTCAGTATGAAGGTAGGTTAGACCTTGGAATAACACATAGGTTGTCTTTTTATCTCGTGCTAACGCGGGTAACACGGCGGGGCGCAGCTAGTACATGAATACTAGGGAGCAACTCCGGCTTCGCATGTAGGCTTCGGCTTTATGTTTATGTAAACTTTCTTCAATAAACCACTACATAGTGAAAACCCCATCACAATCCATCGCATAGTGTTCAAAGGCCGGTATTATCCCATTATTTACGTAGAAGCTACAGGCTGCTGGAAGTGCGGTGCGAACTCGCACCGTGTTGTGAAACCATAATAAGTAGTGATTTGGTCTGCATCTCGCGACGCGCCTAGGCCGGCCCGCCGCCCGTAGGCTATATGGGGCTCAAGTTACAGAAGACTGCTATTTCCTATATCTTTTTATGGTAACTACGCGGTATCCCAAATTTTCACGCATTTGCAGAAATTCTTATATATTACGTACTGGTATATATATTGTTCTTTAGTGATAATGACACCCGCCTAGCAATCGTGTGGTCTTGGGTTCAAATCCCGGTCCCGTACCGATGAATTCCTCGGAATTTATGTATGGGATTTCACACCACTGGCTTTTCAGTGAAGGAAAACATCGTGAGACAACCTGCATACGTCAGTAGAAGAAATTCCATGGCGTATGTGAATCCACCAACCCGCACTGGGCCAGCGTGGTGGATAAGGCCCAATCACCCTTCGTGGGTAGGTCTACGTCTTGTAGTGGACTAATAAAAAGGCTGGTACAGTACAGCATGTATATTGTTATGATTATTATGCAAGAAAGTTCTTCAGATAGTATCGGATTCGGGATACCTACATACTCTCTCGCTAAGGAACATCACTATGTATTTGCGATATATTGTTTAATCTATGTTGTTCTATCTAACCCATGGCAGTAGTGTGATCCATGATCATTTGGACGTTGTAATGATGTGCTACGGCGCCTACGGCTACGAGAGCTACGAGTAAATCGTCTATATTTGTAACTCTTTTAAATTTTTTACGAGATCAGCCTAATTGCTTTAAATCAAAGGTCAGGATATCCGTACTCTGCGTTTTAGGATGTAATATGTACCTATAATAACCTAAATGGCACCTATTTTTTTAGACTCTAAAGTCAACATTATGAAAATGGAACTCTACACCCGTTTGTAGCTTGCGCCGCGGGGTGTCATTAAAGCTCCGAGTCCGGCCGCGAGTCGCATGCAGGTGATCTGCATGCCCTAACCCATGAGGAATGTCCTCATGTCCCACATAACATTGACCTAAACACACCACCGCCGCCACCTGCTGCGGTAAAGACGTTAGGTAACGCACATCCTTACAGGTAGTATTATTATATCTTCTTTGCTTACAGTTATGTACACACATACGAGCACAAGTTGGAGTGTGACAAATTCTTTGGTCATCGGTGTTTAGTGTAGCTAGTACGGCTTATCATTTCTCTGTGGTATTTTGTGACAACTACGTGTAGTTGGTGGTTGCCACCAACTACATGTAGCTGGCTTAGGTGTGTATCGAATCACAACTTAGTTTGAAGAGGCGTTAGCATGTGCAATAGGCTATTTGACTAGTTTTTGGAAATCGTTTTAAATTATTCGTTAGTATATAATAAGCACACTACATTTATATTTCATGAAAATCAAGTGTTAAAGAATAGATATTCAAGATCCAGCCAAAACGACATTCCGTAATGGCGCTGGTCTGTGACGTCACACACTAGTAAATAACGTTAGTTAATACTAATAAATACGCTAGTTCACATCTAAAAATTGACGAAAAATACTTTAAAAGTAACTTACAGATCCAATAATATTACTCCAAAAACACAAAACAAAAATTACACAAACAACAGTCAATCGAGAAATTCTTGTTTACTAGCATAAAACGTCACCAGAATTGTCGCTCTTCTTAGAGCGTTCACGTCACAGATAAAATATCGTATTTTATTTCGTGCGATTTGCAAAAATTACACATATTTAAGTTTAAATAAAGTGAAACATGTCTTTTTCAGGCTATTATCTGTATGGATTACCACAATCAGTAGTATATTTTTAATGTTGTCAAATAGCCTATTGTGTTGGGTATATCTTGCACTTACCCTGACACGGAGATCCGTGGCTCTTCTGAGGAAACCTCAGAGGGCCATGGCGGTTGGGGTGATACCTGGTTATCGCACAGTCTCTTTTGAAGCAGCGTGTGTACTGGGTAGGTATATATTGTACTTAGCCCTAGCTTACACAATTTCATTTTGACCATTTTGGTATAACGTTGCTACAACAGTGCGTATATACCCTTATTAGGAAATATCATTCTTCGGATGGGTTACCGCGGGTGGCATTTACAACTGAGCGCTGCCGTGGCTCGGATGACACGTTAAATTGTTGGTCCCGGTTATTTTGCCGTTTTTACCGTTAAGACATGTCAGAGGTCTTCAGGCGGTTTAACAATTCTGACACAATGGCTAGCAACCCGGGCTGAATGGAATTAAAACTACGGTAGTTTTTTAAACTACGGCTGAAAGTTACACCTTTAAAATAAATAAATAAATATTAGGGGACATCTTACACACGGTCTCTGACCCCGAACTAAGCAAAGCTGACTATGGCTGCCAGAGACTGATATACTACATAATTATATACACATTTTTAAATACATACTTAGATAGTTAATACCTAAATAACACCCAGACTCAGAGCAAACACCTATGTTCATCACATAAATATTTGCCCTGGGTGGGAATCGAACCCACGCCTCTTTGATCCAGAAGTCAGGGTCACTAATCACTAAGCCATCGAGGCAGTCAAACTTTGTTACATTCTAACTATTTTTTTTTTTAAATCTGAGTCAAATAGTTCTCACACCCCCATCAGTAATCCCATTTTTCTACCTGTTTACCGGTAATCGCGCCCATTTTTTTGTTTCCCTATTTATGTTCACAGATTACTCCTGACCTTTACCATCAAAGGTATGCGTTTAAAGAAACCCATTTTGTACATTTAAAAGTTTTATCTACAGTAATTTTGAGATATGTTTTTTCTCTCTATTTTTCTGAGATATTTTTGTACTGTGAACTAGCGTGTTCTGAGTTCTTTTAACCATCTCATAATATTATCGCACATTATGCCAAAGCAACATTGTAACATTTAATGTACTACAAGTAGGCAATTGAATAAAAAGTCGGTAAAAAGGTGGCGAAATAAGAAAACTCTGTAATTTTCAATAGCTCCTGTCAATATTTTTATAAAAATACGCCAGTAGCGCCCTCACTTAAATGACTCGATGTAACCTACTTAGATAAAGTACAGGACAAATAATTTACCGTCTAAAGAGTAGCCGTATCAAATCTTATAGTCTGTACGAAACTTATTGCTTCGGCCACTTATCGGCCGGTGGAAATGGTTATTTTCTACGATGCTTTAGACTTTATGAGGTAGATCTGCTCCAGTTCTGATAGCCAGTTTCAAAGTAGTGCGTCGGCTAAGGATTTTTAACTAGTATTGATGGACATTATAGCTAACGTACGATATGACGAGCAACACTGTTGTGTTGCAGTTAGCAATGTCGGTGCGGCAAGTGCTGATGACAAGTTATTAGCCGGCAAACACAGAATTCCAATCCAGTATTCTTTTTACTGTGGGCCTTATGAATAAGCTCAGGATAGCCCAACGTGCTATGGAGAGGGCTATGCTCGGCGTCTCTCTGCGAGATCGAATCAGAAATGAGGAGATCCGCAGACGAACCAAAGTTACCAACAGCCCAGCGGATTAGCAAATTAAAGTGGCAATGGGCAGGGCACATATTTCGGAGAACGGATGGCCGATGGGGCAGTAAAGTTCTCGAATGGAGACCACGGACCAGCAAGCGCAGCGTAGGACGTCCGCCGATTAGGTGGACTGACGATATAATAAATAAATAAGATGCAGACCGCTTCCTACCGGCCTTATTGGAAAGCCTTAGGGGAGGCCTATGTCCAGCAGTGGACGTCTTATGGCTGATGGATGGATGGATAGCTGATTCAGTAATAATATCTCAATGTTATGTATCACATCAGATCAACTAATTTTACGTCTCGCCACTAAATCAAAATTCTGTTCTACACATTTCCCGGACAGCTGGAAAAATCTTCATATTTTCTTTGTGCAAGCCGTTTTCAAACGGTCGGGAAGCTATACATCCAGCCATGGTCGTCCTATGGCTATGGCTGAAAACGACGAAGATGTTACACAGTTGGACATACGAGTACATACAGAGATGCGCAATAATAACATTGACATAATTTCCCCGAACTATTTATTTATTTCATTTCCTCACCATACGAGGGTCAAACTGAAAGTTCTTAGAACTGGCCACTTATAAACAATATAATAAAAAAATAATTCTATAATTTGAAAATAGAACTCTTTGCCAATATTACTGAGTATATACTTCATTCATTTGTCATTTGTTTTACGATTTGGCGGCAAATTGAAAATTGTCTGTGTCACGTCAACATGAATTTAACACGAGAAAATTTTCGTGCAATGATTTTTTATGACTTTCGATGTCATTTAAGTCAACAAGAAAGTTATGATAGACTACGATTGGCCTTTCACGATGAAGCCCCATCTCGTGCGACTGTTTACAACTGGTTTAATGAGTTTAAACGTGGTCGCACTAATCTCACTGATGATTTACGTGAGGGACGGCCTTCTACGGCGACGACTGAAGATAACATCTGTGTTGTGCGGCGTATGATAGAGACTGACAAAAGAGTGACCTATCAGCAGATTCGGACAAGCTTAGGCATCGGTATGAGTCAAGTGCACAAAATCCTACACGAACATTTAGCGGTCAGGAAGCTTTGCGCCCGGTGGATACCTCATAATTTGACTGAGGCTCAAAAACTCCATCGTGTGGATTGGTGCCGTAAAATGATTGAAAGATTTAACGGAGGTGACTCAAATGCTGTGTTCGACATACTAACAGGTGACGAAAGCTGGATTTACTGTTATGATCCTGAAACCAAAAGACAATCTGCTCAGTGGGTGTTTCCTTTCGAGGAGTTGCCAACTAAAGTGAAGAGAGATCGAAGTGCGGGGAAAAAAATGGTGGCCTCGTTCTTTGGAAGGATAGGTCATTTCGCGACAATTGTGTTAGAGGATCAAAAAACAGTTTCTGCAGAATGGTACACTACCAATTGTTTGCCACTTGTCTTGGAAAAAGTTCGAGAGAAACGACCTCGCAGTAGGATCCTCCTTCACCACGACAACGCCTCATCGCACACCGCCAAGCGAACGATCGACTATTTGGCGACATCAAACGTTGAATTACTGGGTCACCCGCCGTATAGCCCCGACCTCGCGCCTTGTGATTTTTATTTATTTTCAAAAATTAAAGAAAAACTTAAAGGAAAGCGGTTTATGAATGCTGAAGAAGCGGTGGCTGCGTATCGCGATGCCATTGAAGAGACCCCTAAGGACGAGTGGGCAAAGTGCTTTTCCCAGTGGTTCCATCGCATGCAGCGGTGTATTGACGTGAATGGACAATATTTTGAAAAGATATAATAAAACTAATAACTGGCTAATGTAATCAGTTTTTGATTTTCTAAGAACTTTCAGTTTGACCCTCGTACTTGCAGCAACGCCAAAGCGCATGACGAGTCGTTGGGTATTTTACAATTTTTATTTAGTACATAGATATTATACATGTCGAAATAACCTAAATAAATGTCAAAATAATTTCTATAAAATGTCACATGGAATAATAAGGCAAACATGGAGACAAACAAACAAAAAACGGTCAAACTAATGTCAGTGACGTTAATACAGTAATAATTAATTAAAACTTAATTAATGCTTATAATTTTTTACATAATTATGAGTTATATTTTATATCAAAGATATCTAGATCCAGAGTGGTGAGCAAGAAAGCTTTTTATCTTTATTTCCTTATCTGTACCTTTTAGCCTGTCAGAGGCCTTCAGGCGGCCTAAAACTGACACCAGGGCTGGCTACCCGGCCTATACGGACTTACTTATACTAATATTATAAATCCGAAAGTGTGTTTGTTGGATTTTTTCTCTTTCACGCAGCAACGGAGCAACTGATTGATATGATTTTTGGCATGGACATAACGGACACTACTTTTTAAAATTTCTACTATTTTTTATTTAGTTACTTTTTAAAATGTCCTATGGGATAGGTAGCTTAGAAATAAAAACGTGACGTGGGGGAAAGCTGCGGGCAAAAGCTAGTTTAAAATAAAAGAAAGAAAATACTTGTTTATCACACGCGTTTTTTCGTCGACCACATTGACGCCATGGTTGTCACTCGGTCGGCTGCGCGTGCCACATTTTCCGGTCTGAATGTCCGAGGTGACGTCGAGTTTCGGTACTATCTGTCGCTATCGGGACTAAGGGCCCGAAGAAAGTTCAAGAGCCCGGAACTTTTGGACTGAATAAAAACGAAAGTATGCCGACAATGGTAGAGGAGTTGCCTAAGTCGCTGCAGAGGCGGCGTGAGCGTATTTCCGCGCGTTGTGAGTGTCGGAACATTTTGTTCAAAAGCGCTCTGCAACAAACGGCTCTGTGGTATAATAGCCGGAGTTTAGTAAAAAAGATTCAAGTGTGTACAAGAAGTATTGTGTACTTTTCACATATAATCATCGAGAGATAGAGTAGATTAGACAGATTTGCATTTATCGTTTATTCCAAGAAAAAGTATTATTTTTCTTCTTTGCATCGATGATTCAAAAATAAATAGCTACTTGTACCTATATGGAAGAAGGAAAGGAGAAATACCTGTAGGGAAGAAATCACTTAAAGCGATAAGGTCGCCAGTTAGAAAACTATAAATTGTATTGTTTTGTTCCTGTAATTTGTTTTTTTTTTAAGTAATGTGGTTGTCTAATAAAGTGTTATTCTTTTTTATATTTATCCTTCCCTGCATAACATACGGTTGCGAAACTTGGTGCGAACGAGCAATGGAAAGGAGCATGCTGGGAATAAAATTAAAAGATAAAATTCCAAACACAACCATAATACAAAAAACCAAAGTCGCTGATATACTTGCCCGTATAGATCATCTGAAATGGGGCTGGATAGGACAAATTGCGTTGCAAAGCAAATAAATGGTGCAAACTAGTCACACTATGGTACCCAAGAGATGGCACTCAAAGGCAAGGACGTTCAATCCGAAGATGGGACGACGATATCAGACTAACCTTGGGACCATATTGATAAGAGTCGCAGAAGACAGACCACAGTGGAGACAGTTGGAGGAGGCCTTTACTAAAAGGCACACTGAGCTGAGGGACATTTTTATAGCAATAATATAACCAAAACACATTTAACCAAAACTCGCTCACAATAAAACTCGCTAAAAATAAAAAATAATATTATTTTTTAAGGTCTTTTCCCAGTGCCTTGCCCCTGCCACCCCGCTAGGGAACGCGAGGTATAGGTGGAGTGTGCACTTGTGCAGGTATACAATCAAATTATTTATAAAATTATCGTAATTATTTGGGTATATTGCTACTTTTCCGTGCGTACCTAGTTCTTTTTCTATTTGTCATTACAATAACGCCAAATGGGTAGTGAACTAATTATTATGATTTGATTTGTATGATTAGACTTTTTCATAATAGCATGGTGCTGATGACGTCTCTCTATGGTATTTATCTGTGCCGACAACCAAAACTCGCGACGGCTTCACGCTCCAGGGAACTCGTGCCTTCAAATTTACCGTATATTGAGCCTGTCATATATATTCTCAAGTTATTTTGATTATTTGCCGCTCCGTCGTAATCTGTATGCAAAGATGCTTTAATTTTTAATAAAAGTTTCGACCAATTTGGGTTATTGCTCTTTCGATTGCGTACTTTATGAGACTGTACGTTACGAGTAGCTATGGTCATTGCAGTTAGCGTTTTTAATTACTGCAAGTGACGCGAAATATTCAAAAATATATCAATTATTGTATTATCTTACTTGACTACTCAGAATTCGAGTGTGGAGGAAAGTAACGTTATTCGTGTGTATGTAAGAAGACAACTTTGTAAAAATGTGCCATTGCTACCTTAACGGACTGGTGGTTTTTGTAAAACTAGAATCGCGTAAATACGTACCTATCGCTCATCGCCTTATTTGAGGTTGATTTGTTGTAATTTACAAGAACAACAACAACAAGAACTACCTAACATTTTAAATGCACGTCCTTCTCAATAAAATCTGTAACAAGATCCGCGAAGTCCTAGCCAATATGTGTCACTCATAGAAAAGTAAAAAGAGGCCTTCTCTGTAACTGGCGCGAGACAGTTATATGTAGTAAATTTCCATACACCGCAAAAATACATTTTTACTAACATACATTGCTGAGTTGTGGTATAACATAAGAATAAGTTACTTTTTGTGTAATTATCGGCATACTAACTTTTCAAGCGACTTCCCTCGGGATCTTTTATTTTTAGGGTTCCCTACCTGAAAATGAAACCGGACAAGTACGAGTCAGGCTCGCACTCCGAGAGTTCCGAAATATTGAAAATTGCATAAAATTGGGAGCTAACTTATTAAAATTATAAAATTGTCGATAAAAGGTGTACGAGGCTGACTCGCACTTGTCCGGTTTTTTTTTCGGGATAAAAAGTAGCCTATGACACACACCGATCTTTAAACTATATCCAGTTCTATGCCAAAAAAAAACAAGTTCCGTAGCTCCGTCGCTGCTTGAAAGAGTTACAATCCAAAAAACACACTTTCGAATTTATAGTAGTAAGTAAGTAAGTTAGTTCGTATAGGCCGGGTGGCTAGCCCTGGTGTCAGAGTTTTTAGGCCGCCTGAAGGCCTCTGACATGGCTAAACGGTTAAAACAACCGGGACCTACAATTTAACGTGTCATCCATCCAAATACTGACCGTGCGGAACGTAGTAAGGAGTAGTGGAGTAGTAAGGAGTACATAGTAGGTACTCGTAGGTACGGCAGTCGGTCAGGCTGGGACACAACATGTCCCATCTAACGAGTTCTATAGAGCCACTGTATCTGCAGTTTACCGTCTAACTAGCCAATCTCAACACGAGGCGAGTGAGTCAGCAGAACTCGGCTCAGTACGACGTAAGCTGCTTACAGGAGATTAGCTGATTGGACTCCTCTGGCTCCGGATCGTAGCTAATTCTACGCCTATACCAATATTGGGGTTAAACGTCTCGCTCAACGCTACTCCAAATTCTAACTTTCTTGAAAACGTCTAGAGTTCTATTCTGCCTGCCTGGAAAAGTTCTGTAATGTTATTCATATTTTCCTGCATTATACACTATAGTAGCTATGTCACTCAGTTTGTTAATAAAACGTTGTAAATTGATTTATTGCCAATGAATACTTAACTGTAAGTATAAGATATTCGATAGCGTATATAGAGTAACCACATAAGAAATGGACATAAAATAGGTGGACGGTGGATATAGACACCACGCTAGCCCAGTTATAAGAGCCGTTTTAATTACCTTCATGAAAAAGTTTTTTTTTTAAATCTAAACATAAATTTCAATATACAGAGTTTTGAACCAACATCCTCACTATTCTAATACGAACGTTCTTCCGTTAATCTACGGTAAAAAAACAACCTGCACCACGAATGACAGTAGCTAGTACTTTTAATAATGTAATTTCACCGCATCCGACCACCGGTTGCCGACCACCCGACAATCGGCTAATCTGTCGGCTGACACCAGCCGCGGCGAGATTAGATCTCCGAGATGCGCGGGCGCAGCAGGAACCGGAAGTGGCCGCGTCGCTGTCACAGACAATGCCTATTGTGGCTGCGGAACCGACCGGATACGACGTCACTCGTCGCTGGTTACATTTGAAATGTAAGGCTTATTGCAAACGAGCGTTTCGCCGTAGCCACAAACGCAGGCGCTAGAAGAAATTTCGGCTACTGGTCACTACAATCTGTAGCGCTTTTTGGACATGAAAATATTTTTATAATGATTGCAATCTTCCAACGCATTTGGTATTAAACGGCGACACGGTTTGTGTGTTTTGTTCTCAAAACAAAGTCTTGCCGTCACGACATATTGAAATGTTAATAACAACAATATTAATGGAATGTCTGAAAAACGTCGGTGGCAGCGTTTGTGGCTGAGGCGGCACCGGCAGTACGCCCGTTTGTGATGGTACTAAAGGCGCTTTCAAATCTGCCGCAACGTGCAGCGCTGCAGTTGCGCGTTTTTTTATTTGGATTTACAAAGCAGCGGCTGCAGCGCTGGACGTTGCGGCAGATATGGTCCTAGAGGTGTACATAGATAAATGACATAAGTATTTAGGATTACAAAATATTTTTGATATCACAAAATTTGATATTTAAACAAACGAATCTAATAATAGAGAGAATGGTTTGACATTTATTGTAAAACAAATAAAAAAGACATAGTTCGTGACTGTCGTAAATGAATGTCACCTCCGTTATAATTTGAAATTCTAGGTTATCAACCAAAACAAAAAGCAATTAAAGATGAATAATTATTGTACACGACAATTGAAGATGAACAATTATAATGTACGACACAATTCCATTGTCACGTGTGGAGCAGCCCTTATGAACACATTGTAATTTTGTCCCATTAAAATACAATAAGCAATCAACTTACGAATAATGAGACATAATTTTTATTCATGTTTTAATTTAAGTTCACGCACTGCTTAGTCAGATGTTGCATATAATAAACTAGTTCTAGATGTTTTTATTATGCAATTCCGCTATATATATAATATATCACAACGGTTGCAAAATCTGAAACGTGCAATTATTTCTGCCATTATAAAACGAATTAACGGAGAGCATAATTTTTATTCGCAAACATTATATCAGACACTTTCACTTATAGAATCATTCGAATCTCAAGAGCATCGACAAAAAATGACAATAAATTAATCAAACCGTCCACTGGGCCGTAATTAACGCTCATATTTAATAAGAATCGATTAAAAAATCGGATTTATTCAATCAATTCGTATTCGAATCGGTTACGAGATCGATATCTAAGTGAATGATGAACGCATATCGGTAATTCTGTTCGTTTGTTTATTTCGACCGCGAGTTGTAATGATTTATTGTGTTGTGTTTATTGTGCTCGGTGCGGTAAGCGATTACCGTTTGATTTCGTTTGATTGTACACAATGCAATAATTACTGCTGATATAATTTGTTCTGAGTGCATGTGATCTGGATATTAATTAGACTGTGTAGCTGAAACTGCGGATCATGACGAAATTAATGATGGTCGTGTATTTTGTAAACTCTACGAAGATGAAAAGGCATTAGTTCTGAAAATGTTCCTTTATGTACCTACTGTATCCCGGTGCTGAGCACGAGCTTCTTGTCAATTCAAAACGAATTATGCTATAATCCACTAACCTGTTCAAATAAGAGTTGTAATTTGAGGGAATTCAGACGGTTTCTAAACGAGACGTTATCTTTCGCCGCTTGCTGTCAACGAAATTCTGTAACATTACTATTACATTATTATTAGTATCATTACTTCGCAAATATTTGGAGAGCCTTAGGATTAAAACTTGTACTTGACGGAACTTGTAATGACCAGGAGAAAAGAAGTAATAAAGCAAGCTGCTTTCTTATTTTTCGTTCGCTTCTCTGTTGGTCTACGGACCACATGTAGAGACCCTAACTTCTCAAATTACTTCGCAAATCGTACTGACCTAAAAGTAAACATTCCTTATCGTCAGCGACCGCGACAGCAGAGAACTAAATCGCTATCCCTCGCGGTTATCTCCGGCATCTATCGCAAATAGAGCCCGAATTAGGGAAATAGCAGACGGCAGTAAACTGAAGTGGAACGTTAAGGTGCCATTCCAGAGACGCGAGAATTGGCAGACGGTGACACTTAATAGGCCGAATACAACTTCTTGGCTTGGTGAAGTTAGCTACAAGCTGCGCGAAACCCAATCCTCGCGCAGGTCAGTCGCGCAGTCAGGATTGAGTTTTGCACAGTTTGTAGTTAACATTACAGCCGCCAATAAAATTGATTCGGCCTACAGTATTAGTTTTTATGAATTTTTACGCCGACAATTCGTAATGAGTTACAATTTTTTTATTCCTCTAGATCAGATAGATAATCCAGTTACTTTTCATGTAGTCTAAATAGTTGTATGGTATCTTATTGTAATTGATAAAGGCTCGAGCAGCTGCAGTTTTACAGAATTCGTCTCGTAAATATCAGTACTGAAAAGTAATGCCGTTTGCCGTTGCGGCACACGCTGTCGGTATCTGTCGTCTACCGCGTCACTTGGAATCGCACCTTTACAGTGTAGCGAGGGCCGCGGGCTGACCGCTATTCGATACAAAAAGCATCGATATCTACTCAAGTAATACAAACAAAGCCGCAGGTTGGAAATGTACGTTTTTATTGTACTGGTGGAAGTTATAGGAAGGTGACGATCGATTAGATTCTTTGGAGAGTCGCGCTGCATGCAACTCGCATTCAACCAGTTCCATTGGAAAACTATTGGGGAGTTTTATATTCAACAATGGACATCCTACAATTGATATAATATTGGTGATGGTAGAAATATGTTTTTATCCGACTTTCTAAGGAAATGTAATGTTTTTGCTATCTATTTTAACTAATACTTAGAACACATAGTCATCAACTGTAGGCCACCATGGTTATAGATACACTCGAAAGAGTTAACATTTCAATGTAAAACCCCTTCCCGCTACTGCTCTGGGCTTGCACCACGCAGTAATACAAGATCATTCCGTCACAGGTGGATGCAGAACAGTAACTGTTATCGATAATATTAGTTCAGCCACCGGCCACGGGGCGGCGCTTGTGTCCATTCCGGAACAGTTCTAATGTTGGTCATTATATCACAAGTTGACACTAATGCATGGAAAGTCCGTTTTTCAACACATACATGGAGATGTTATTTACGCGACACGCATAGCCTTACGTTTTACATGTCTATTATTCCTTACTGTGTAGATATTACTTACCTAGTAGTAGACCTTCCATCAAACCGCACTGGGCCAACGTGAAGGATCCACCAATTTTCCAGCGTGATGAATACGGCCACAACCACAATCACCCTTCATGGGCACAACATATTTTCGGCACTGGACTATTAAAAGTACAGTAAAGTACTTAGTGTTTTTCAAGGTTACCTACTATTACCTATCTATGTAGAAATGTCCGAACTTTGGTCGTTGGTCTATATTTTGTCTGCGCTTTGGCAGAATTATCGTCGTCCACTTCATGCATGAGACCTGAGAAGAATAGAGTGACTAAAAGTCACTATTATTATATTCAATTATAACTATCATTATATTCAATTCGTTTTCTCGGTGTCGCTAAAACTTATTTTCCAAATCTCACTTATTCTATGCATAGACTAGGCAAGAACCAGAATAATTATATACTGTCTCTACAACTATCACAATTACAGCGAGAGTCCTTCCTGTGCCACACCATTTTCCAATACCTAGTTTTCAAATACTAGAAATTACTTCCTTTAACTCATTCTTATTTCTACACTAGACATGCTATGAAATAAGCAACTCAACTTTCTCTAAATGTCCACCTTAAAACCAAAACTGTCAGTTATTTCAGAAACTGCCTCTAGAGTGCTATAAATTTCGATATTATTTTACCAAAATCCCAATTTCTATACCAGGCCGTAAAGATGTTTAAATTATTGTTTATTTCACGTTATAATATAAGCAAATTATAGCTGGAGAATTACCTACTACGTCTTTCTTAGGATGTGGCGAACAGTAAGTGGTAGTCATGAAAAGCTATAAAGACTGCTGTAAATTATGGTTTTTATATATTTCTATTCCGGTAGTGAACACTTCATTAATCACTTCATTGATTCACCAGAATTAAGAATCGGTATCATGCTATTATTCATAGATTTTGTTTGAAGATGTTATTATAAAAGCATAGATACTAAAGTCTTATAATATAAAACTGACAACAAATTATGGAAAGATAATTTTGTAATTTTATGATGAGAAAAGATTTATTTACACAGAAAAACAAAAAATTTGTTTTTCATCACATCTATTCGAAAAGGATTACTTGGTTCGCCATTAAGTGCGCGCAAAGGTGGTGTTTTCTATAAGGAACTTTATAAGTGCGACGGAATTATCTTTGCCGCGCACTTTTTGAATTTGGAACAAATAAATGCGACGGAATGATCTTTGCCGCGCACTTTTTGAATTTGGAAGTATTTGTAATGTTAGTGTTCAGCGACAAGAAAAGAATGTACATATAAATTTTTATTTGTTTTATTATTAGATACCATTTAATTTCAATTTAGTTGTTACTCTACATTTTATTAAATAATAATATTACAATAAAATATGAGGCGCCTTTTATTTTCTCATAGAGGTGATGAAAAGTAGTGTGTACCACTCGGGCGCAAAATATATTTTTGGCTCGGGCGACGTACTTTGAATACGTTACTCTACTGAATACCCTACGTTCAGGATTCTACTAAAGAGATCGCTACGCTCGGGATTCTACTTTAGAATCCCTCTCTTCGCTCTGGATTCAAAAAAAGCGCCCTCGCCGTAAAAATATTATTTTGCTCCCATATGATACAATCTACTATAATGGCACTTTCCACTAAAACTGAAATTAAATAATCTACTTAAAGTAGAAAAAAAATATCATGAGAAATAAAAATTATCACCATAAAAATAATGTGATTGTCGCGGGAGGAAAATAACATTTTAAATCAGAAAAAAATGTATTAGCTTAGATAGATAGTAATGTTAAAAAAGTACTAACCAGAGAATACAAAAAACAAACAGGCTAGTAAGGTTTTATACCTATGTTAGTATTGACATTAACGGAACTGCAGTGCTGCGCTTTACATAATTAAATATGGCTCGACCACGCTCAGTGCAGGGCTGAAACAGAGAAAAATAGCTTTTATGAAGATGGAAACAAAACTTTTGCAGTAGTCAGGTCATATTGCACCAGTAGGTACATCTTCCACCTAGAGTATCCATTATCAACCATCAGGACATCAATGACTTCTAACTGATTAATAAGCACATAATTATAACCAATAAATATGCTAATGCTGTATATACAGCTGTTATATTTTACAAATGTAATTAATGTAAAATTGGTACAATTAAACCCCAGCTCAGTGTGCAATTTAGTCGGGTTAGATGGTAACCCTGATCTACACCGGGCCAGTCCTTCACCAATTGACACACGGCGTAATCTCAATAGCCGTCAGCGGCTCGCGGGGCTGCCGGACTAATGGATTACCCCGAGAGTAGGGTAACACACCCAATTACAGGGTGTACCCGACTGATCACTGTCACAAACTAGTTCCATGCCAAGAAAGCTGCGAATTAGATCTAGGGCTTGACGCGGTGCTGTCGAACACTTCGGCGATTTATTTGATATCTACATATTATGTCGTTACGAAATAGGCACTATTAAAACAAACAAGGAACATCAGTTGTTTCAGAGTTTACATTGAGTCCAATTAGGTAAACGCATGCATAAAATAATCAAAACAATCAATCTTCATGTTAGTGGCTCATGCTCATAACGTGTAATTCTGTAGGTGCCTGACCTGTTTTAGATCGACTACCGTTTTTCCTCTAGGATTCTGGTCCCAACGTTCAGTCCGAGGTGTGGATCGCGGGGGGTCTATAACTCCTCGGTAATCGCGAGCGGCGCGAGCAGCGTAGGCGTGACACGTCTAACTGTGCCTTAACGGGCCCCGGACACACTGCAGCCCTAATTTATGCACTAATCAGGATTTGAAACGGTGATCGTGGTCTATGGTAATGTAGATCTCGCCTATCTATGATAATTTTATCTGAACGGGAAGATGCCAATAAACTCCTTGTTACGGACTACTTGCTCAGTAACCTGTTCCTAGATCGCCAGATTTTATAGCTCCCGGCCGTTTCTTTATATTCTTGTTGGAATTATTCGAGAAAGCATGGATAAATCTATGTGGACTTCTTGTTCGAGTAGGGAAGTGGCCGGCTCCGGGCGGATGCTTGGAACTAGCGTTAAAAGTACCGCATTAGAATCCAATAAATATCCAATACGACGACGTGTTGTCCTCGATACTGCCTAATCACGCCGCCGAGAACGGTGCGCCCGCGCACCGTGACAAATCTCTAATGTGCCAAGTACGGCGGCGGCCACTCTCCCTGACCTCCCACCTCTCTCCGAATCGGGCGGCAGATGGAGAGCTTTACAGCTCCGCATAAACTGGCCAGGAGCCGTTAAGGTGCAAGGCTAATTGTTTTGTACTCTGCCATAAGATTTATGACGTCACGACTGCAACTACTTCCGGGTTCATCCGCGACGTAGGTTCTAATTCATTAGAGTTAATTTTCATTGAAATGCATTTTGCAGAAAGCTTTCGTAGAAAATACTACAAAATAAGAAAATAACGGCTAAGAATACATTGTAGTTAACGTGATCGACTGGTTAATCGTTCGATTTAAATATCTAACTTTATTAATTAATGAAGAAAAATAGGTCTGTGAAATTATGTGCATAATTTAAAACAATTGTTAACATAGTCAATTCACTCCTACGCAGAAAACGCCAAATAATACGTCTTGTATTACACAAGTAGTAGCAAATGAGAGAATCGCCCCACAAAATGATAGTAACAATGTACTAAAGTAAAACATAACGCAATAACGATAACGGTTATACAAAACAAGCTGTTATAAATAGCTTTAGCATATTTAATGTAGCAGTTGACAGTGGGACGTTCGATAAACAATGAGCGGAGAGACCGGTTAGTGAGTGCTCTCTCACATCTGCACAACGGGAGAATCTGATTTGTTGACCTATTCAAGGGACTACATCTGACTCTAACTTGTTGGCTATAGAAATCTCTGCCCGACCAGGGAACACGGAACTCTCGACTGACCTCATTACAACTCTATCAAATAGATAATTAGAATTCTACTTGAATATTTTGAAATTGTGGCACACACGAAGCCAGCTTAAAAAATCAACTGTTATTTTAAGCA
The DNA here is from genome assembly GCA_949316475.1 of Hypomecis punctinalis. Taxonomy (NCBI): domain Eukaryota; kingdom Metazoa; phylum Arthropoda; class Insecta; order Lepidoptera; family Geometridae; genus Hypomecis; species Hypomecis punctinalis. The sequence continues at coordinate 23,891,783 of OX438803.1, forward strand.
GAACCCAACGAAGGGCCATACGGTTTTATTACGCACACGGCGTACGAATTTATATGGCTATTACATTACATATGGATGCAGAGTTTACACCCAGCACGTCCACAGCCCGGCCATACTGGTCGGAAATATTGTTTTGTAACTTAATACTCCGCGTTAAAGTTTTGACGATCCTGCTAAGCCACGGGACTAAAATAGAGCTTTAACTGTTAGGAATTCCTCCGATTCAACTCAACTATTTTATACAATCTGATTGTTCAAAAGTTATAGTGTTGCCATTGGTCTGGAAACGGTTGCGTAATCTGCCGTGTATCGCTGTGACTGCGCGCGCACCGGCCGCACGTCAAATTAGACCATTTGGGGATATGGCGAAAGTTATATTATAAATCAAACTGCGCGTGCTGTTCTTGTCATTGCTCAGGACATTAATCAACTCCGAAACACATTATTTATAGATAGGATATGCTCTATATTTGTCTCATTGATAAGAGAACAATGAACAGTCAAATAAATAATCCGCATAGGCTTAAAGATAGCATTGGACAATATGGACATGATATTTCATAACTGCGTTTGACTAATATTCTAACTTTCCGGCTATTGTTTGTTCGAACGAGTCACAGGAAACGTGAGCACGCACAATGTTCTAACCATAAACACGTTCTTCATTAACTTGGATCGTAAACAAATAGGTGTTGCTGTGGGTTCCGCGTGCGGACCTATTTTATTTCCAATATGCAAAGTTAATATAAACCGCAAATGTCTGGAAACTGGTAACAATAGTGCATCAGTGCAGAGCCCTGTTGGCGGATGCCGACGCTCATAAAGGTGGTATTACATCGGCATTTGGTGTCGGTATCCCGTTGCATAAACGCGAGCAAAACGCCCCATTTGCGGGGCCGGCGCGGTTTGCTGATGGTCGTCAACCGCTGTTCAATGTTTCGACATTTGCTGCCATTTGACTCGGTACAAGATGCAGAAGCTGGCGGCTTTAGTTTAGTAATTTAAACATTGCGAGAGTTTTGTTAAATTGTTTGAAACTTACAACAAATCATTATATATAAAGGAAGGTATCTTTTAAAGGGCTTTGTTGCTTTTTATGTCCGCGCTACTTGTGAGCCAAGCTTTCTAGAAACTCAAATATCATGATTACGTAGACTTCTCAATAAATCGTCATATTTTATACGAATTTCATCAACGCAAGTTATTGGAAAATATGTTAACTGCCATATTTAATACGCGTCCATTAACTTTTACGTCCCAATCCTTGTATTTAATCAATAGCTTTATTACTCTTTTAATTCCATTTACAAACCTGAATGAAAAGGCTATCGTCCCATTTGCTAGTAGAAGTAGGTAACTGTCTGTCGGCATATTAACATACCGCTAGGATAAGCATCAGGTCATGCGCAGTGATAAATACAAAATTATACAGCGCCGGAGTATTAAACCTAGGTTCAAGTTTAGGTCTCAAGGTCTCAGCTCAATTTGAATAAGTAATTGGATGTCTGGAGCGGAATGGTTAATGAAGACAGGTCGTGACGTCGCTTGTTGACCCTGGGAATGGTCAGTTACGTGCCGCTTTGTATTTTGCTTGATTTTTTGCATTCCGTTATATGTAAGTAGCTGCAAGTGGTCTGCGATTTGTTGTATTATACGAGTAGTTACGATGTGTGTTCAAATTTGCTAAACTTGAGCTTGGCACAAAAACTAAGTCTTTTATGAAACTAGATTAAAGCATTGTAATCATCAATCATCACGGAATAACTTAATACTTAAACCTGCTGAAATCGCGGTTGCTGGCGTAACACTCAATATCTATCAGATTGTCCTAGAATTAAGAACATTAAAAAGTGTATATTTACCATAATAATTATATGCACATTATAGATTGTATCTAAATCCTCATCGTTAGTAAAGACACGTGCGAGTAGTAAAATAATAACTTCTATCATTATTACTATATTTTACTCTCGCATCCTGCCGCACCTGCCTCAGCGGTATTCTGTTTAATTACATTTAATAAACTGCTAAATAATGGCTGCGGTAGGAATGAGATACGATAGCTAAGTCCCGCGGACAGGCTGAACGATACCCCGTCCTATAAGTGCGACGTTGAGCAGTTGCCAGCCTTCATGAACATACATCAAGCCACGCCGGGAGCTGGTACTAGTTAATACCACAATTTGTTATACTCTAAGCTCTTGGATACATTTTTATAAATTCTTCATTGCTGGATTTATAGAGCTGGTATGGCAATTTGCAATCTTGAGAATATAAATTCTTCTTCTATGTCGATGATTTGCTGTAAGTTGCTAAAGATGTAAATAATTATCTGTTTACTACGGTCATTCCTTTTACTTTCCTTTTTTTTCTTTATTGCCTGAACTGCTTCTATGGTTTTTTTTAGGGGAAGCTAAGTTAGATATGCAGCCACCTCGATTAAATTTAATGCAATGGATTATGAAGTTGAAGAAAGCTTTTCGATTTCCTATCGGTGTATTTCTATCACGGTGTCATTCACCACAGTTAATAATATAATTTAATATTCAGACCAGCTCTACGAAATAATTGTGACAGAGTTCGACGTAACTTTAAATAAATCATAAATTTCATCAAATTAGCAATCGTTAAAACTGTCTAAAGCAGAAAATTTTAGGGGTCCCCTTTACCAAACAGTAACAGATACATGGTGGAACCTGGATTGGCACAGTACCGATGCAGATGTCATAGTAAAAGAGAGTTCTATACTCAGCAGTGGGATAAAGAAGGCTATGGATGATGATGATGAACAGATAGATACATGATTATAAACAAACAGACAGCGTCATCTTGTGATACCCTTCCGCTTGACCTAACCACCTCCCTTAACCATGTTATTAAATTTGCTTTCTTTCTTCCACAGCCGGACACAGTCCCGCAAGCCAGCGTGGACATGACCACGGTGCTGGAAGTCAGCGAGGCGGATTCGGTGACGGGACACCCTCACAGCCTGGCTATCACGGCGCCCGAGCGGGTCACCTTCGTAAAGGGCACGTGCCGCGAGGAGGCGCGCTGGTGGGCCGACGTGCTGAGCGTCTACCCCAGGAGCAAGGTGAGCGAATTAGATACTGCTATTTAGATGAAAGTGAGGGAAATACATTATCCAACAAAAGGAAGTAAATGAAGAAGGTTGCCCGTTTCTTTATCTCCTAAGAGGTTATATCGTTGGAGAGTGACTATTTTGACCATAAGATTTTGAGGCCTTTAGTGGTGGTGTACTTATCTTTATTAACTTGTTTTTATTTATGGAAAATATCACAAGCCATTAAATCTAAATAGCACCGTGAGCTACCGCTAACCTAAACTATAATAACATGAAGAATATTAGATATTCATTTATAATTTTCTAATAATAACTAGAAAATTCTTGACATGAAAACTTGCTTTGACCAAAGTAGGCAGCTACTAATATCCGCTTCACGATTTGCGATATCATTACTAACGCTTTGCCAACTGCACATGACCAGTAACTAGAAATGCTTACTGCAAAAGGTCCCTAATCGCCGTAGTGGCTCTAATCAGGTGCCTTTCTCGTGTTCTTAATCAGACACTTCAGTAGGAAGCGTTTTATCCCCGTCATTCACACTTCTCGAAGCTGGCCTAATCGCCGGAGCTGCGGCAAATTGCCCACATCCTCATTAGGGGGCTGCAGTCTGCGTTTACCAACAGACTTGCGAGTGGTGACTGTATTTACGGTGTGCTGACGGCCGGAATCGGTAATAACGCCGAGTAGCACATCCTAGAATTTCTAGAGTGAGACTCGTAAAGCCTCACACTCGCGGGTGACAAATAGCGATGTTTATGTGTAAAGTTCCACGCCCCCTACTCACCGATAGATTTACCTTTGAGAATTTGCTTTAGAAAGCTTTATAAGAGGATCCAGTTCCAAGATCCAGAGAGATTAGTATCGAGGTCTCTCAAGGCGACAATATTTGAAAATTAATTGATAGAGAAATTACAGACGAAGTAAATTAATTTGTAAAGCACCCAATTCAAAGGCGCCAAAGCGTTGCAGCGTAATTTAGTATATACTAAACATATCGATGCACCGAGACTCACCGAGTTAATAATTTATAGGGTCCTACCAAGTCGACTATTCGAAATGTAGAGCTGTCATTTAGAGCTGACTTTCTGTAAACTGTTTATACTCCGCAGTAATAAGATGTGCAATGCAACTGTCAGTTCCTTTCCTATGGCGAAAGCGGCGCGTGCGCAAACAGTTCAGCTCTCAACCCAATTCCAGACAGGTTCTACGTTAGCATTCCATCTTTCAAACTCACACAGTTTTATTTCATTTTACTAGATTTACTATCATAATGTTTCCTTGGAGAATGAGACAGTTTCTGTAGACTTGTCTCTTATAAAGCTTATTATCCTAAGAAATATCCATTTAACGATATCGTATAGGAGGGCAAGAAAATAGCGAGTGAAACCGCAATAGACTGCTAGTGCAGTATAATAATATCGATTGCGTCGGCGCGGGCGCACTCGTGTCAAATTACATGCTCGGTTATTTTAAATCTGGCCGAAAAACCTGGTCATTGTGATGATTGTGAGTGAAGGAAAATACAAACTAGCGGCGGATTAATTATTTTATGTAAACGAACTATTATTAAGTTTCGAACGATGAAGATAAATACCGTAAGCAAGTGTGAGAGTTATTTTAGATATAGTTAGTTTAATTACTCTATAACATTTGATCTGTAAATTCTATCTTTTATGTAAAGAACCAATAACACACTGATTCTGAAAGGTATGTAAATAATCCACCCCCATTTGGCCAACAAAGTAGACTATGCTGTACTTACTCGTAACTTCGGACTACATATAAATCTGCAACCTATCCGTTTGCGTAATAAGAAAAATCTCATGCTCAGAAGTCCGATAACGAAACCAAATATTGAATAATAAACATGTCAAATGTTATTGAATAACTCTAAGTACCTATAGCTTGAACACGTACCTAAAATACTGCTCGAAACTACAGTAAGTTAAAACCAAGAATGAGTAAAGAAACGGCTACAGCTACCTCCTTTATTGCGGCTGCCGGAACAGCATTATCTGCATGGCGATAGATTTTCTTAGCCAGCTGGGCGCTACAATAACTATTTCTAGAACCTCTCTATTGGTGGCGCTCATAAAGTAGCCGGTCTTAGTGTTTCTATGTGATCAAAGGACTACGCGGTCGTAGAGTTATTTACAACACAGCGCTAACAGGGCTTCGATGATACTGGTAAATTATGGACGTTGATTGTTTGAATTAACCACTAAGTTATTAGGCTACGGTAATTGTATCTAATTACCGCGATTTGGCTTTAAGCTGTCTGTTTCCTATGTACATGTATTTGCTATTCGAAGGACATATTGCAACGTCATCAATTTTTTTATTACAAAGTTCAGTTTCTTGCGCTAATGCTAACTCACCCGACGGTTGCTAAAACTGGCAATAACTTCCTATCAGTAATTCTGTCCTTTTGAGTTTGAGTTAAGTAGTAAACATTTTCATAACTAAAGCGAGCAACACTTTAATCTCCATGCTAAAACGCTCAAATTAATCAAACGTAGCATCCACTCCCATCACTAAAAGCACAAAAAGCAAAAGAGCAGAGCGCGGCTGTGTGCGTGAGCTTAATGTGATGATTGGCCTAAAAATGAACAACTCGGGACCGGTTCACTTATCACCGGGTCATAGCCTGCCCTTGAATCCGAGGGAATTTCTGAAATAGTGTAGTTTTACCGGAGGCGCTAAATAAACATTTACTTGAACACTTTGTAGTGCAAGATGATGGTTATCATACATGTACGATCTATACAGCGCACATTATTGTTTTTTGTTTTGAAATAGTTCACAAATAACTATAACGCGGTCACATTAACTCGACGCATCGCATTAATTTTTAAGCAATTTTTACTCGATCTTAATAAACAGGTAGAAACTTATCTTTTATAGAAGATGGTTTGGAACCTTTCGTGCGGGAGTCCGACACGCACTTGGCCGGATTTTTTTTGCACACCGTACTTAAGCGCCAAAATAACGTCACATGGTCAAGCGTCTAGTTAATGTGACCGCGTTGTAATGTTGAAATAAACAACTGAATAACAACCATCGCCTTTGAAAATCTATTGAAACCATAGAGAGTGTGGTCAAAAGGAAGAGTACTGTGGTGTTGCGCCAACATGCAAGAACGTTATATTAGACCTTATTCTGAGGTCATAAGCATCATGATCATTGTTTTGTAGGAGAGCAGCGGTCTCGTCTAAAGCAAAATCTTCACTGCAACCTTTGACAAGAATTAAATAATGAATACGGCGGTACAGAGGTAGAGCTAAAAGAAGCTATGAAAATGCTTGAAGTTCTTGAGATACTTATCCTTAGCGAACTTACATTGTCGGATTGTCTGCATTCCGGCAGCCCCATTAAAATCTAGTTAACGTTCAGGACCATAATTATTTTTTTTGAGTAAATTATCACCCGCGGTGCCTAGGAGGCCTTTACTTTTTAGTTTTACCTGGTTTAAAAATGTAACCGGTAAAAATCTGGAATTACCAAGATATATTTATGAAATAAATTTATCATCCAACAGTCAAATTGGATGCAATCTTGAAATATTTACAGTAGATTTATTAAAACAGTTGTGATAAATGAGCAAAGCTACCAGTTTTTGCCCTGGTAGGTAATTTAATACAAGATAAAAAATAACCTAGACAATCTAGTTAGTCTAACAAGGTTAGGCACTATGAATCAGAGCTAAAAAACTAGATCTCAGTCCATCTGGCACTGTAAATACTATCTGGTTACTCAATATAACTATTATAGTCTGTGTCTATCCCACTGACCCATATCTAAAGTTCTAAACAGTCGTCGGCTTCACAAAGCTTCTTATTTTCTCGGAATCCCATGATCTCACCGCGGTCATCGTCCCCGAAGTCTCAATCAACCTAATTAACCAATTGGTAGTAATTGCCGATCAATTCTGGGAGTTCCTTCGTCGGCAACTGGCAACACTTGTTCCACTTTGGGTGAATCATGGGAATCAAGAAAGGATTGATCGGCTCTGGGGTCAAAAGTTCGATTTAAATTGGTCGGAGAACTGTAGCGGTTTCCTAATATTGTTTGGAATCACGTAGGTCTGACTGCACAGTTTCAAATAAGTCGATGACGATGTCTATTGGCTGATATATTATGATCGTGATGACCATGTTTGGAAGATCAAACAAATATATGCCTTCTAGTCTTTAATGACTCTAATTTGAAAAAAAAATCTGTGATAGTTGTGTGTTAAGAAATGTGTTAGTTAAAACGTCTGTAACCTCTATATTTTGATAGATAAAGATTTTAATAGCCTAAAACCTATCGTTAAAAATTCAGGTGACCTACATACTCGTAGGATGTTCCGACACAATTTCAGATTCTGCTCAAATTATAAGGATAATTCCATGTCATGATTGTCTTGGCCCAAATTCTTTCATATTCATCATCTTCAATTCAACGAAGTTACTTATCGCTATCTCAAACGAGACTGTGGTATTAATTTCTTGAAGAAATATCAGTGACAGCCGATCTAATAACATTTAAAGCATAACGAATTAGCTACTCTAAACACTAGCATCGTCACTACTACTAAGTTTTATGTTCTGGTTTACTAATGAAATAGGTAATTAAACTGATACAATATTTTCCTCCAACTTTGTCCCTTTCCTTAAATTGATACTCTTGAGTATGTAAGACCACGCTTACTGTCGCGTACTGTCTTGCTGTTTTATTTTATAATACCTTACCTCCTAGTCATGTGGTTTGTCTGTCAGCCATTTAAACTGTTTTCCCTCTCATACTTTAAGTGATTCATTTCGTCTGTTCACGTCGTATTCATTTCCCAAATAATCAACATTTAAGAATTACTTTGGCACCCCGATTTATATCTGATGGGATTATAACCGTTAGTCAAGTTTGTTTAAATCAGATTATACATTTCAGTGATGATAATGTCTGCTTCAGGGGGCTAAAAAACCGTCACCAGGGTAAGCCACCCGGTCTACGAGTATTCAAACGTTTAGCGATGGAAAAAGACTAAGGAAGCTCTGCAGATAAGTAAAATAGACACAATAAATACATACAAACCTCAGAACAGAATCATTTTGCCAAAATAACAAAACTGTTCCTCTATCTGAGCAAATTAAGCCGTAAAACAATCTGTGAAACAGGTTCAAGAGTCTCAAATATCCGATCCTTGTAATCACCATTAAGAAATATATCAAATTAATACACTTTATAGCATAAATTCGCTTCAGTTATCCTAGATATTAATTCGAACGATTCTAAGATATGTTTTGAATAATTTATTGTGATGTTTACGATCTTTATGTCGTTACTTGGTCCATTCAGTTCTGTTATAAACTATTTTAATGGAGCGGCGAACAGTTTGGTCTCGTAAAATATAGTTTTTAAAGCTGTGTTTCTAATAACACAGATAATATGTTAATTTTTAAACGTTTTCGTGTTCTTTTTTTTTAAACTAAATTGATGGTATAATTATTTGTTTATTTACGAACTTTAGATAGTATTTTATAATTACTGTCATTTTATATTCTATCAATTCTCTTTTTGAAAAATTGAAGCTGAGATTTTTTATTTTATAAGTTCAAACATTTGCATTCTGTGCCAAAACCTAGAGCTTAATTCGGTTCAGAATCGCGCTGCGTTATTTCAGTATTATAAGCTGGCAAGGATACCTCAAAAATTACAATAAATAATTAAAATAAATCAATAAAATCATTCGCAATCTTATAGACTTTGGTAATATCCGTTTCAGCATCAAGGCTCTTGCCTTTATAATTTCCAAATTCAATGATTCGAAATCCTGAGGATAGTTAAAAGTTGTGTTATTGCCGTATTATTTGAACTAAGTACTTAAGCTTTCTGTAGGAATTTAACTAAGTGAGTACTTACAACGCAACACTTCAGCATTCTATCAGAACATAGTTGCAAGCACAAAATATGAATGTCGAAAATGTGGATTGGAAGTTCATTGGCCTTGCAACGGCGCGGGCGCCGGCCGCCGTATCACGGAGATCGACGCGTTACAAATATGTAACAACGATATTGAGAACCTCTCTAGGTAGAATAGCGTGGACATGACATATTAAAGAATTTCCTTTTCGAAGAAAATATAATCTAAGCGAAAAACCTTTTGCGTATTCCTTCACATTTATTTTATTATCCTTCTCTAGATTGAGTGAAGTATAGCAATTTTCGAATACTTGATATTGTTTTGTATGAAAGTGGTGATATCTCATATTTGGTTCATGTATGGTTTATTAACCTTTAATTGATGATGGACAAAGTTTTATATTTTATTTAGACAAGTCATTTCCTTCTACAACTTTAGAATAGGTACATAGGAAATCGTAGGCGAATAGCAATGATGTTTTAAAAACAGATATTGTTATAATTTTAACAGAGACTTAGTTTTATGTACTTAAAAATGTTCGTTTAGGTATATACACTTCTCTAGGGGAACCCGTTTTGAAAAGTATTTTCCTCATGGGGAACATCCTCATGTTTCTGCCAACTCAAACGTGATGAGCAGTAATGACGCAGCGCCGTCCTTTCATCGAGTCATCACCTAGCCAGGCTTGCGGGAATTAGCCCGCAACACCAGATCATGCACTTACATGCTGCTATTAGCTGAATCAGGCCTTACACTATAGCTTACTTTAATTGTATGCCCTGGGATAGAAGAGAACAACTGAATGACTCTGCATTTGTGGGAAATGTGCAAGTAAACACCTTTAAAGAAACAGGGAGGCAACATTGCCTATGGTTACTGAAACTGCCAATAATAATACTGATATGCATCCTCATCTATAATTACGAAATAGTAAATCCATAAAGGATACCAGGATCCAGGAAGTTTGGTGCGGCCACATATTGCAGTTTTATTAAATTTTATAGAGCACGCCATCTGAGGCAAATCTATTAAAAATAATATATGGCCTGTAAAGATAATGTGTTCCACGAACGTACGGTGAACGAATAAAAAAGTGCGATATAAGTCTGTAATATCCAAGTCTCAATCTCGTGTGGCTACATCTTGTGCTATTTCTGCCACCCACGAGGCCACAATTATTGTATCGAAAAAATCTGTAATCCTTTTCAATCAAAACATCAATATTCGAGTTGAAGACATAAAATTAATTGTTCGGAACATAAAACAATAATAAATAAGTGCTCCGGCGCCGACGCCGCAGTTAACAGCGAGATGTGCGATTACACCACACTATCTATATATTCTCTATGTATACGTTAGACCGCGGGTCAATGCCCTGACTTACTTATTAATTTATTTTTAGTTTTATTTCCTTACGGTTCCTCCCGGGGTCAGTTCGCTTTATGATTTTTGATGAATTCGTGCGAGAACATGGATCTATATTGACTGGTAACGTGCAGCTGAAAACTTGATATTCTTGTTTTGTTTGTGCTCTATCTTACTATTTTTTCTTCGCATTTCGAATTTTAGTCTAGATTTCAATATTTCCATTGAACTTATTTTAATACATAGGTACCTCTAAAGATATACAGGGTTATTTCTAATCAATTAGCATCATTTTAGGAGCTTATTCTTTACATCAAAACTAACAATATTTGTTCTGCGACTTTTATCAAAACTCAAAAAAAAATGTCAGCTGTCCCATATATTTTGTCGAGGGGAACTATATTTTTCTATGGAACAACAACTTTTTTTTTGAGATTTGACATAAGTCGTTGAACAAAAGTTGTTAGTTTTGATGTACAGAATAAGCCTCTAAAAGGATGCTAATTGATTAGAAATAACCCTGTATTCGACTACCAAGCTTGTTTTATTTTTTTTCTTTACAATCGTCGAGTACCTGCCTACTTTCCTAGTTTTACCTATTTGATTGTTTATAAATGTTTCGACTTCTCTATCTCATGGTGTAATTAATTCTACTTATTCTTTTAGATTTTAGTATTACAATTTCTGTTAATATTTCTTCGAGATTCATTTGTATCGTCGAATATGTTTGTTTTTCTTCCGCATTAATCTTTGACCTGGTAATAATTTCATAATGACTCTATGTACTTTACTGCAAGTCGAAATTGTCGTAACTTTTACACCAAGTCATGTAAGTACTCTATTATGATTGATTACTCGAGCGGACGGAAGTACTTCGTTAGAGTTTAGATAAGGAATGTTTACAACCGTTATCGAGTATTACGTTATCGAACTCACGCCTAAGAAGTGTTTTGTAATAGATTTTATAACAATGATTCAATCTGTTTATATTACCTACTTAAATACTGCCTCCATTACGAAGCTTATGGTCGGTGCTCACGATTGATTACGTTTATTATGTATAATCCTTATCTATCTAATGCTGGTGTTTATTTGGCTCAACGTATAAGCATTGCCATTCAGCGTGGCAATGCTGCCAGCATGCTGGGCACGCTGCCAACTGGCAGTGGGCTTGAGCACTTGGATTATCTTTAGACCTTCAAGGGTCTGTGGATGATCCAATTGCTTTCTATGTAGTAGTAGTGTAGTATTGTCATTATGAATAAAAAAAAAAAAAAAAGAAAAAAAAAAAATATATATATATTCTAATGTCACAATCTATAAGCTATACATATATTTTTACATCTCTCATGTTCGGTAAGTAGGTTCTTATTACCTCCACATGGGGCTTGTAGGTGACTAATTAGCGCTCTAGGGTAATAATGTAGCTAGAAAAGCCCTAGGGCGGTAAGTAATTAAAAAAAACACTTCTTTCTTTCAAAAAGTTCGCGTACATCTAACCATCATACTGGCAATAGATATCATGCATTCAGCCCAATGACCAAAGAGGTCGCTTTGCTATTCAGCCTTGTCTTCGTGTGAGTATAATAGTCATCAATTTTAAATATCGAACGGCGAAGTTCAATTTCAATAAAATGTTTTATTCTTGTAATGCCGGTTTTTTCTATTTACCTCACAATCGAGATGTAAAGCAGAATAGTTAGCTCGGGGTGTAAGCACCAATTGCACCCTCGAACTATAGATCAATAGATCGGGCTGCAATTGATGCCTTACAGCCCTTGGCTACTAATCTACTATTACTAGCCCGCGTGGTAAGGGAACATTTTATTTTTCTGGAATAATACTAGCCTATGTCACTTTCCGTTTTTCAAACTATGTCCGTGCCAAAAATCAAGTCCATCCGTTGCTCCGTTGCTGCGTCAAAGAGGAATAAACCAACAAAGACACTTTCGGATTTATCGGATTATGTTAGTAAGGATAAAGCTGATATTGAGGTTCTGTATTTAGTACAGCAGGGTTTATTTTTTACTCTGCTATTTAATCGATAGATTAATAGTTATCACATAACAAATTTTAAGCTCAGGTTGTCAACCTATTTTATGTGGTTCGCTAATTATTTAGTACTTACTCATCAAAATCCAAACGAATGAAGTAAGTTATTCTGGTTACTCATCAACGTAATGAGTCCACATAATTATATCTCTTTGTATTCACATAGGATTCCGTACATCAAATCCAAAGGCCACCAATCCCCTCCAATGCAAAGTATCTTGTCTACGTTATTTCCCTGACTGTTCAAGATCTCTCAGCGCCATTAGTCTTCCACTATGTCTATCCAATTATCATGTCTTTGCCACGTCCATTCCAACGTCCATCCCAGCTTCCTCAAGAATCCCGTCTTCCTAAAGCGAAACCTCTTCCACAAAACGCTTATCCCTATCGGATGATATCGTTTCATTAACAACCTCTTGGTATGTGCTTTCGAACAATTAAAAGATACCCGCCGCGCTCTAATCGCGTTTCACATCACCTGTCTCGATAATCTCAGTTGTAATAGACTTTACTGCATTAGAAATAAGGGTGTGGTGTAATGTTCGTTAGTGCTCATAGAGCCATGGGTGGGACTTAATTGGTTTGTTGATAGTAGTATCGTAATGGAGGAAATTGAGCTTTTTATTCGAGCGGAAAATGATAGCAGTTGTATTTTATTGCTGAGATTCGTTAAGAGTGTCTGTACTATCGGCATTGTTGGGAATTCTAGATGAATGATAGAGTTGCAGGATATATGTGTATTGTTGGTTCTAAATGCTAATAGATGTTGTTTTGTCCACAGGGCCGTCATAAACGAAACGCAACGTTCCCTGGGGGCCAGACTGGGAGCTTGCTGCAATCGACTACAACGCGAAGTAAGTTTCTACAACTTCCTAATAGCCAAAAACTTAGCAACAAATACAATATATCTACTGTACTGTACTGTACCAGCCTATTTTTTTTTAATAGTCCACTGCAGGACGTAGGCCTACCCACCAAGGGGTGATTGGGCCATATCCACCTCGCTGGCCCAGTGCGGGTTGGTGGATTCACATTACGCCATCGAATTTCTTCTACGGACGCATGCAGGTTGCCTCACGATGTTTTCCTTCACCGAAAAGCCAGTGGTGTTAAATTCCGTACATAAATTCCAAAGAACTCATTGGTACGGGACCAGGTTTTGAACCCACGACCTCACGATTGCAAGGCGAGTGTCAATACCTCTAGGCCACCATTGCTTCATATAAAGCATGAATTGAAAATCTGTATGCATAAAAAAATTAAAAGAAAACAAAAATGAAATACCATAGAAATACTCTGGTTGCGTTTTCTGCCATCCTTCTGCAGATTTAGAGAAAAGGTATGACTAGGAAAGGTAGGTACCTAAGGTTTTTAAAGAGTAAGTTGAATGACTGTGACTTCAATCAATTCAATTATGTGTACCTATGTGTTCATATCTAGTCCTTTCTGTAGCATAATGGCTTCCGTCGCGAAGTCTTCATCTATCTAATCAGCCTGTCTCCACCCACTGCTGGGTATAGGTCTTTTCTGTTTGTTGCCATTCTTTCCGGTCCTGTGTAAGCCTCATCGATAGTCTTCATAGAAGGTCCTAATGTTCCAGAGTATTCAGCCGACGCGTCAACTCTCCGCGACGTGGCGGAGTGCGGGCCTCGGCAGCGGTTTTCGGACGGCACCATCACGTGGCCCGGGCCGCGCGTGCAGCCCCCGCAGGCCGAGATCCCCAGCCTGGCTGCCCCCACTCCTCTCGATACCAAAGGTAACTTTTGTAACATGTCAACAGTGTCATCAGCTAACCAACCAATCATCAGAACTTAAGAGTAAAGCTCTTGTCGGTGGACCAATTTCCATTTCTTGCGGTCTTCTGCCAGTGTTTTCACCTCTATGTACGAAATGACACCTTGCTTTAATTTGGTCTAAAAATGCTCTCCGTGGTTTTCTTCTTCCTATTCATCAAATAAATAAACAGGAATGTATCTGCATATCTTCAAACCTCGAGTAAATAGGTATCTTCTTGATGAATGTGCTACACCCCAGAGACCATGCCTGCTTAACATCAGACAGTATGAAGTTAAACGCAAACGTATATTAAAAAAAAACATAAATTAGACACTGGACTCAGTACTGTGCTACCCGCTAAGATCGTTTGAAATATACGGCATGGCTGATCTTTAGACTATTTTACACGTAAAATAACCTATTTGTTCACTGAAATGTCGCAACTCCCGTGTTAGGTCGTTTGTTGTTGTATTATTGTGATCGTCGATCGTCACATCATTTTATTTTTAGATAAAGTCGGTTTTATCAAGGTACAGTACGAGTAAACTTAAATGTTTATGGGTTATCATCTGAATAAAATTTCTCAGCCTAATCACCCCCTCTCGAGACATTCGATGTTTGTTTTGGTTAGCTTTCTTTTTTACAACCATGTCTTTTTATATCTTACGAGATAAGGATGGGGCGTTCGTTAGCTCTCATTCTTTTTACAGCCTTCGACTTGTTAATTGAGACTTAAAATCTTTACAAACGATAAATTAAAACCTTTTAATTACTACCCTGATATTAAACTGCTGTGAATCAAAATAAGCCAATTATTTATTTATGTAAGTGCATAAATTAATGTGTTTTAATATTCTTTTAATTAAACTTGGCTTGTTGTTCATGAATGTTTTTATTTTAATTATTTAGTCAGTGCATCTTCTGTCTACAGTCGATGGAACAGACCGATTCCTGTGCGTTTACCTGCACAGTAAGCCCGATTACAGAGGCGCCAGCGTAAATTTAATAGCAACGTAAAAAGCGTTCTCTCTATCGATCGCCTAAAGTGAAAAAGAAACAGAACTATGCTGCTTAGCTATTATAATTACGATGGCGCCTCTGTAATCGGGCTTAGTGTCCATTTATTTATGTACATAGAGTACATACAACATTTTATATGTAATGTCTGCACTGACATAAAGCTATAGGTAACCACCGCACTGCCTAATAAACTGCCCTGTGTTTTCAATCAAAATCTAATGGAATGAGCATAGGTACGCCATGTTTGTTTTCATTGTTGGACATTTGGACATATTTTGAGGAGACTACTTCGTACAAAATAATATGTGAAAAATCACTACAGTAAATGACTACCACAGAGTTGTACAATTTTAAAAATATCATCGTCACTAATGACAATCGGCGCTAAAATCATACCCACCGCCATTGACAAAACCAAATTATAGTCCCAAGCGAGCAATGACGAAAATGGCATTATGTCATATTATAATGTTCCATTCACAAAAGCCGATGAATGTAACACAAATTATAGATTGACGTTGGGTGCGCGCGCGCATAATGTAGCCGCGTAAAAACGCGCGGAGGCGGCGCGCTCGGCGAACAATTTATGCTCCGGGTGTAACGCAATCATTACAATATTGAAATTCGAATTTGAATTGATGCTAAGATATTCATGGGAATCGCAAATGCTCTGGGGCAACAATGGTAGACTGGTAACCTTTATACAGAAGAGTATGATCTATCTGCAGCTCACAAGCTTAGGTTTTATGACTAAGCGGTTTGAATAAATACGAACATGCAGACTCTAGTGCAGTCTTTTAAACAAAATACTTTTTTTAAAAAGGTAGTTTAATTTATTTTCTCGTTTATGTGTGAAGCAAAAGCAAACGTATTATACAGGGTTATTTCTAATCAATTAGCATCCTTTTAGGGGCTTGTTCTGTACATCAAACTAACAACTTTTGTTCTGCGAGTTTTGTCAAAACTCAAAAAAAAATCAGCTGTTCCATACATTTTTTAGCGGGTGAACGATATTTTTCGATGGAACACCCAATTTTTTTTTTAGTTCTAACAAAAGTAGCAGAACAAAAGTTGTTAGTTTTGATGTACAGCATAAGACCCTAAAAGGATGCTAATTGAATAGAAATAACCCTGTATATACCATACACAATACCATAATAAACATTTTTTACTAAAACTTATTCGCATTGTAGCAGGTGGAATGAGGACTACTATGAAAATAAAATAAATCTTTTGAAAATACGGACACAAAACTGCGATTTTTGAATTTTGGAAATTGGGATATATGTATTTTCCGATCGGTATGGTACAGTATAAAGGACAACGCGCGACATGCGTGTGGAAGAGCGCAGCGAAGACTGATGTATCCCCACCTGTGGACTTGCAAATTTTGTTACCTTCCACAAATAAAAACATAAGAATCTCACACTCTTTTTACAGCTGGTTAAGATCAGTCGCGCGCGTCTATCTCTACGCGTATATTCCTAGCTAAGTAGCTAGCGTACATCGTTGGTAACAAGTGAAATGCAAGTAGAACTGCAATAAATCTGATACGCTCGGCAACCGCAGCCAGTCGATAGCATCACAGAAAGATCCCACCGACCGCACCCCCGACTTTCCCTGGCTTTCCATCAATCTCCTGAAATATGCGTCGACTTTCATTGACTCGGCGAGCCCCTATTGGCCCGTATTTCAAACGCGCATGCATCAGATATGGCGAATATCGCAACAGAAAGACAGCGTGGCAGCCATCAATTTAGTCAGCATCCCACAAATAGCCGTGGGTATTATTTGAATTACAAATGGTTGGCACTGACGAGCTTAGTATGTGAAGCTGGTTTAGAGTACTCCTTGCTTATGTCTAATTCAGACTCAGCTTTATGACTTGTCGAAATTGGCAAATGCTCATTGCTTTTGCACGTGCATTATCTTGCAATGTCTACACTGTTCTATAGTTTCACTTTCACACAACACTTTATCTAAAACAGCTCTAATTTAAACCATCTGATTTATGTAACCGTGTTTCTGTTTATTTAATATTTTTCAATCATCAATTTAAGAGCTGTTGATATTAGTATTGTTAAAAAACCGATATCATTTTTTAAACTATTCATATACTTTAAAGTAAAACGGCCAAAAAGATCTAATCTTTCTCACTCACTCATAAAAATGATCTATGATTTCCAAGCTTCTTCTTCAGACAATGTCAAGCAAATTAAGCTCATAAAATGCTTATGCTTCTTCTTTTGATGATGTATAGCAAATGATAGTCGTATGCAAGTCTAATGATAAATTGCAAGCAAACTCCTCATTCCCAAAGCAGCAACACAATGGCTCCCGTTAGCATCAGGCAGAAAGCCCGCAGCCACATAAGGGCTGTATCAGGCGTCCCGTCAGGGCCCACCGGGGCCGCGCCGTAAATCAGCGCGGCCCCGCGACAACGCGTTAGACCTAATTAAAGCCCGTTAGTGCCGAGACGCTGTAACCTTCGCATTGGACGGTCTAGGAGAACGACTGCTAGCGATTCTAGATAAATACCAGCTCCAAGTCGTGCAATGCCACAATCAAGTATATATGGAAACTAGCGACCCGCACCGGCTTCGCACAGGTGTATTACACTTCCACTTGAATTACTCTATCTATTAAAAAAAAATCGCATCAAAATCCGTTGCGTAATTTTAAAGATAAGCATACATAGGGACAGACAGGGAAGCGATTTTGTTTTATACTATATATGTAGTGATACTGAACTGGACAGCCATTGTGTTTTTGCGGGATGACATGTGTTCTGTTAATTACCGCTGTTTTCATTAGAAGTAAAAAACATCGTGAAGAAACTTGTATAGTCCATAATAGAGAAATCTCCCAAGACTTTGGCCAGCCTTTTTGTAGCATTGACCCATGAGAAGACGCTCTAGGTTTGGGATAGGTAATAAATACGTAAAGAATGAAGAATAATATCAAGTTATGTTATTATTATTTCAAAGTATCGAAGAAATATTCACATGACTTCGTTAACCCTCATAAACATCACATAAGCGAGATTCCTCCCAACTCCCATGCTTTGTAGCCTGTCAATGATTCACGTCTAACAACACCAGTTTCGCGCGACTTTCGAAGCTGGATTCCTAGCGTCAATTAAATTTAAAACCGTTATGGCTATAAATAATGTCGAGGTGTTATCCAGGGTTAGGAGTCACCTGTTCTGCTCAACACGCGAGGCGAGATAAACGGGAGGAAGCCGCCAGTAATGCTGGGAGAAATCGTCTGGGAGATCTATTTGGTGTAATGCGCAATGGGTGCTCTTGTTAGAGTACCAAGTTGGCTTTTAACTGGATATAAAAGAAGGTTACTTGCTTGCCTATTGCTTGCTTATTACAATAAGCCGAAAGGGGGTGATTAAAACCATTTTACTATGTGGCAAACACGAAATTCGTAAAAAAGAGTCGCTGTTTCTTACAGTTTGTCGATACCGAATTTTTGGGTTAGTCCCATGATTATGTCCAACTTTTAGTTGTGCACCTTAACGCAGCTGGAAATCAGCCTGCTCAGCTTAGTACAGGGCACGCAGATAACCCTGTATAAATGATGTGGAAATTGATATCGTAATTCATTCTCCATTCCGATCCAGTGTACACAATGTAATGCAATTCACAAATACAAGCTTTCCACAGCTGTCATTAACGTTTCAACATCCTGCCCCATTCCAACAATTCAAAACAATAATAGAGATGCGATCATCGCCTGGCAATTGTAATAAGTCAGCCCACCTCGGGCCGGCATTGCGTCGCAAGGCTCGCAAGGCCGCGGTGTGCAGTGCTGCGCCTACGCCGCGTGCGTGCACCTGGCCGATTCTAATTGCCGATCTAACGGCCTAACCTTTAATTGCTGATGCCGATATCGAACGAAACTCGCTCAGGATAGTTTCTACCTCAGATCCAGCCAGATAACACTTTCTAGTTAACGCTATCTCGTGAAGGCCGTTCCTAATTGCTGATGAAACTTGATTTGGGTGAACCAAACACACTTGTGGGCTGCCAATCTGCGAATCTTTTCCTATGTAGATGCAATTAAAGATTTGCTGCGATACGTATAGGACGACGACCCGACATAGAGAAATCTAACGTGCCGACTGCTTACAAGTTATGGGTGTCGATAAGCGCTGCTTCTTCAGGTGTCTGGCTCAATTTATTTACTGCAGCTTTTAGTTGTCTCAATAAATAGCTCTCCGTCGTTGCACAATTATTAATGAACACTCAACAACCTTCCATAAACAGACAAACAGAAATGTACACGGAGTAAATCAAACATGAATTTTATTCAGAATTGATAGCCACAGACCTCAAATTGCTAATGTTTAAGAGAAACTTAGCCATATTTCATAGAAACGCAAAAACTGATAATTTGAATGTTAAATTCATAAATCACTTCGTAATGTTAGGCGGGCGCAGCAAACTGGCCACAAATATAGGATCATAGTTAATTATGTATAATATAATATATGTAGTTAATTATGAAAAAATTGGAGAGCAAATAAAACAATCAAGAGGGAACGTCGTTGAACAGTCAAGTGAGGCCGGTTTTTTGACATGTGTGAGTGCGTCGGTGTTGCGCCGCCATAGTTCGACTGACAACCCAAGGCGTAGTTTCGTTGTACGTGGATGTGTGCGTAATTGTCTGTATACGGCGAGGCGTAGTTTTGGTTAGCTTCACTTGTTTGTTCACAAAGTTCTCTCTTGATTTTTTTATTTGCTCTGAGGTTTTTATGTAGAAAAACAAAACTCAACTATAGCCGAGTTTAAGTTGTTTTGCAGCATAAAAACCGATTTCAAGCAGCACGATTTGCTACTGGTCAGCAACTAGCATAAGTAAATTATAACAAGCTAAATAGGTACATTTGTGAATGCACAATGAGTACAATAGAAGAATGTAGTTAATTGATGAATTTCTATTCATTGTATGTGCACAGAACAGACACGCCAAAGTTATTTGAGGAAGCTTCTAAACATGTTAACTCTGACACAGTACTTCGTCTCTGCCAAAAACGTAGTCAAATAAATGATGTTATCCATACGCGGTCGAGCATACAATATGTCTTAACTAAAAATGCGGCTAGTCCACACTTCGGGGCGGCAAAAAACCTTCGAAATGGCCACCAAAAAACCATTACGGGCGTGGGGCATCGACCTTCCCATTAGTCATGACATGAGTTATGGTGGAGATGCCTGGAGCCACTGCGATGAGGCTTTCGCCGAAAAACATGTCACGAAGCTATCGGGGCTTTTTATAACTACTTTAGACGGAACTCGGCATTCGAGGAATGATGCGGCGGAGCCGTGATGCTCTGCCGATATCGAAATACTTCAATAAAATACCGATCAGCGAAGTTGCTAATGTTCAATGCAAGATAAATCTCATCGCAATGTGTACCTGGAGTTGTTATTCCTGGCAAATTATCTTATTTAGTTAGTAGATAATAAAATCTTGGTAAAACAAAAAGCATTTCAACTATAGATTGTCTCCCATCTCCATAAAATTTCACTTCTCTCTTACTAACTTTCTTAGACGCCTTCAGGCTAATTCTTCACTTTTTCCTTTTGGTATGGCAATGGTTGCTCAGCGTTATTTATGTCCGTTGAAATAACTCACAGAGGGGCTAAATGCATAGCCTGGTCGTTAAACATGCTAGCTTGCGGTTTGGGACGCTCGCGTGATCAGGAGTAGAATTACCATGGACTTGGTGGAATCGGGATCAGCCACACAGTTCTACTACAAAAATGTATTGATAAATGGACAACGGTACTGAACTAACATTTGAGCCTAACTGCCCGTATGCCGCTAAATAGACTAGCTACATTCTTTAGATTAAACAAGCTGTAGCGAACGCGAAGATTGCACGCACGAATGTGAAATCCGCACCCATTTTCTCGTAGGTACATACTTAGCATTGACTGATTCGCAAATATTTTTGCTAATGGTAAATATAGCATATATTGAAATAGTTTTTTTGAATAGTTCAGGTAGAGATACCTTGATAAAGTGAATACCAAATTAATCTTCAGTTCATTTTCAGGCCCATTTTCTGTTTCGGAATCATGGGCAACGTCCGTCGGCACAATGCGCTCGCGCAGTGGGTGTCGATGATTTACTCGCGCTGCGCGACGACCGCTTCATTCATATTTATTAAACTTTGCGTTTTTTCAACACTAAATCTCGCAAGTATGATGTACGTGACACCCGCCGCCGCACTCTTCGTGGGAGTATATCTCACAAACCTGATTATTTGCCTCTTGAAATGCCAATACATTTGCTTCGACACAAAATTCAACACGGATTCGTTCCACACGTGTTTGATGATCGAAGAATATAATTGCTAAAACATGATGATTGATTTAACTGATGCGCTGGTTAGAAAGTCATACGATTGCTGCTAGTTTCTCGAATAAGCTCAGCACTTTCAATTTTTTGCCGCCAAAAGCGGGCTGTGTATGATTTCTGTTTAACGCTTATTAGCATCAGATATTCCGAACGAAATCAATTAACCTAATAAATATATCGTTAAGAGGTTTATAATCTGTGCAAATAAACTTTAATACCGAACCGACCAGTCGACTCATTAACACTGACAATCTCGCAGATGTTTCGCGTCGTTATCCACAATTGATAACCATAAATAGGATCATTTCATCTCGTAACGATGATTCATGACTAATACAGATAATAATATGTCTCTATAAAGGGGATAAATTGAAACGTATTCTGCGCCCGCGCCGACAAAGCGCGCGAACCTGTTGACGCTGCTTTGTTTATTTTTACAATTAATAAATCCTTGATACCATTATAATGCATGATATTCCGATCCTGGCTTGACTTTAAGAGGCAAAAAAAATTGAAATCTTTTCGAAAAGCTTATGCGTTTAAGTGATTGTTAAAGCCAAAAATACTATTGATAGTCTTGTCTGACTTTCAACTTTTTACCCGCGCCCAGCCTTTTTGTGGTTTACAAAACATCGAGAACAGAAAAGAAGCAAACATATCTTAGAATTTCTTTTCCATTACCCTAAATTAAAACAACTCTCGCGCGGCGAGATTTCACCGAAGGTGTGGGGAGATAAGGCTAAAAGGGCTTAAGTTTAAAAGTTCCTTTTTCCGGACGGAGGAACCTCGGCGCATGCAATCGGGTCATTAACTCAATTATACGGCTGTGATCAGGAACGCAACAATGTAATAATAAGTAACAGACGGAGAGCTGAATTTGGATCCGAAAATTATACGATCAAAAAACTGAAGATACATCAGGAACACGATTTTGATTTTGAGGGAGCAATAAGTCTCATGGACGTTGTGGATACACGACGATTACTCGAATACGACGTATGTTTATCTTCCTTCCTTTATAGTTGAATTAAAAACAATCTTTTGAAGCTAACAAAAAAACCATGCGACAAACAAATACAGATCGCCTTACACAAAAGATTGAAACACGCTTAAAACACTGTTTAACCGTTTTTGTACTGTTAAACATTGTCTAAGCCGTGTGTAAAACTTTTGTGTTAAAACGCAAGAGTTTAATTTCACGTTAACCGACTGTTGGACAAATAAATTGACGTCTTATTTTTCCTTTATAGCTAAATGTCCCCCTTATGCAAAGGGCAAATATTTTAATGTTTTTCCAGTATACCAAATATAATACCTACTTACCTACATTAATATTGTTCCAGTATACACGGACCAGCCAGTATCGTCCGCGTCGCCGCCGACCCGCGACAAGATCAACGGCGAGGAGAAGGCGCGCTCCAGACGGCGGGACACCTGGGCGGAACCCACCACCAACCCTGGGAATGACGACAGTGAGTATTTCTAAACTATTCTCAAACAATTTACAAAACGTAGGAGGGTCTCAATTCGTCTGTATTGTTCTTTGTTCCAATGTTACCTTGTATTGTTTGTGGCAATTCGAGTTTTCTTTTTACAATCTATAGAGGAAAATTGTAAGATGGATCATTTATTACTACTTTCATTTACTTTGGTTCTGAAGTGTAGAAGTCTTAGAAAATTTCAAGAAAATTGCAGCGCCAATAGTCAAATCGCTACTTTGCACGCTGCTTCGTGCTTGAAGTCGATTGTATGTAGTCACTGGACTTGATTTTTTTAAAGTTGTTTTTATGTTTTTGTCAAAAAAATATTAAATATTTTTTTATCCTCACTTACTACATCAATTAGTTTTCTCACTTTTTGTTGCATCATAGCCTTTGTAAGTGTACCTACGGGATGGTGACCCGTTGATGAGAGGGTGGGTTTTTTTTGCTTGAGTCATAGGAAAACCAACTCAGCTCCGGTATTTGTCAGTTATTAGGTAAGTATACGAGTATTTACTAACTAGAAAAAAGGTTAATCGTTTGTTGGTTAAAAAGTTGTTTGTTTGTAAAACGCCAAAGGTTTATAGAAGTTCCATTTTCACTTTACCTACTGTATAAACAACTAGAGTACCTATGCTAGTAGTTGAAGTCTATACTTAGGCTTTCGAGCGTCCTAAAATTCTCCACCGAGAAATACCTAATCCAGTCCAGCTAGAAATGCCTATTTACTCAATATGTCCTTACTAAGTACTAAGTGTTCGCTCCATAAATATACGAGCTTTATGTTTTAGTGGTTAGACGTAATATTTCCAGATGGTGTGGGGGTGCGATCGCCGCTACTGCAGCATCAACACCAGCAGTACGACGAGCAGCTGCGCGACATCGCGGCGTCGCTGACGCGGCCGCGGTCGCGCCGCGCGCTGCCGCCCACACTAGAGCGACCCACCAGGCTGCCGCCGCCTGATCGCCTGCCGGTATGTACTGCGTCTATAGTACAATACTTTAGCATATTGTGGCATCGCTAGTACAGTACCAATATCGGTAATAATACGTAGTGTAGTTGCTCGACGTAGGGCTTTGTCCTGATTTCTTGCCTGAACAGTTAAGTACCAAAAAAAAGTGTTGGAAGTCGCATTAGATGTTTCACTTCAAAAACACGTATTTTCTATTGGCCCCCCTAAACTTCGATATCATTTTCTCCCTAAAGACCCATTCAACAGATGTAAAAAGAAATCATAAATATAAACGTGAGAAATGTAACAGACTCTTTCACGGATACTTTCATGCATTTATCCACTTAACATTTTAGTCATGCCGATTCCAAGTTCAGTGTTAATTGTACTGAACGAAATGATTACATGACATCTTTAAGAAGCGCTTTCGAAAGTGAAAACTACAAATCGAATGGGATCAACGGTCAGACTTTCTGAGACTTTCTTCGGAATCTAAAACGGATTTATCAAAATGTTTACCTCGGAGATTCATTTCTCAGACAAATTATAAACCTGTGTAGCGAGCAATTAGATTTACATTTAAATATGAAATCTGTTCTTTTCCTCCTGAACCTTGATCTGAGAATTTCTAAATATTTGAAACATCCGAAGATGAATTTTAATTTCCTATGTTCCTAATCAAATAATTGTCAATTTCTTTATTTCCCTAGGCGCGTGGTTCACCAGATGGAGGAGTGCCGACAGAAGAAGTCAGTTCCAGTGTTTCCAGCGAAGGCAGCGAGCCTACTGACGCAGTAGACGCTTCTGCTGAAAGCGCAGAAGCTGGCAGAGTAGAACTTCCAGCAGAAAGGTTACTCCACGCGCGGGCAGGCTGGCTGCAGCGACGGGGACCCGGCAACGTCTGGTCGCGGCACTGGTTCGTCCTTCGGGGAGCGGCCCTGCTGTACTTCCGAGACCCGCATGCGGAACACAGGGGCTTACTCGACGGAGTTATCGACCTGAGTGGAATATCGAGGGTCGTCGAACTACCTACTTCTGGATCCACCAATGGGTTCGCTTTTGAGACTGAAGTGAGTGTCCTTCCTTCATCTTGTGTTGTCCGGGCAAATATGGTAGGGATAATTATATAAATAATCGTCCGTTTTTTATTTGTTTTAGACATGGGACGGCAAACACATCGTCCTTTCGGCAGTAACGGCAGGTATCCGAGCAAACTGGGTGTCAGCGATGAAGAGAACGGCAGGACTACCTGATACCGGGCCTTTGTCATTAATACTTCGGGAAGATTCCATCGAACAAGCGTCAGAGTCGTCAACGTCGCCAGTGACACCCGTTACGCCCATCACTGGGCGAGCAGCGCCATTTTCCTCCGACGAAGAGTACCGAACGGCATCCGAAGGCGGCCGACGGGACAGCGCCGATTGGGGGGAGATGGGAACGCAACCACCTCCCTCTCCCATTCTCACTCGCACCCCTATCTCCAAAGTCAAAGAGAAAGTTCGGGCGCGAGGATGCTACAAATCGCCGCCACTGTCCGATACTCCGTCGTACGAAGCGGACGAGGTCGACGCCACTAAAGACAGAGAATTAGACCGTCCAGCCAACGAAATCGACGAAAACGAAAAACCGGCCGAACCCCGAAAACGCAGCTACATTTCTACAATAGACAAACAGTCCATACAGATAGAAGACCTTCGTAAGCAACTGAAATCAGCATTAAACGATGTAACCGTGGCTGAAAACGAAATAGCGAGGCTTCAGAAATTAAAAGCAGAAACTACGTTGAAAGAAAAGCAAATGGAAGACCTCGTGATTCAGCTCCAAAAGAAAGAGGAAGAATTAGCGATGAGAACGAAAGAGGCGGAGAGCCTCGATGCTATAAAGCAACTCTATAGCCAAGATAAAAATATGTGGGAAACAAAATTAACTGAGACGCAGAATTGCTTGAAGGAATCCACCGAACACTCCGAACTATTGACGAGACAGTTGGCTTCGGCGCAGGAGACAGTCGCACAACTACAAAGAGAGCTTAACGATTTGAACGACAGGCTACTCAAAAGTGTCAAAGAAAATGACGGCCTGTACGCGAGAATCAGGGAGCTGGAAGGCCGGGTGGTAGCCGAATCGCCAGTCAGAGAGAAACGGAAAAGTATCGGTTCTTTGAGCGATCTAACTAATTTAAATATGGATTTAAATCTAGAATCGATGGAGAAAAACAGACTTATAGAAGAGTACGATGAGCTCAGAGGAAGGTTCCTGAAAGCTATACAAGAGATCAAAGCCATGAAAAAAGAACTCCGAGAATCGCACAGCATGTACGATGAGCTCGAAGTCACCAACACGAAGCTCAGGAACGAGATGAAGCTGAGGGAGCAGTGCAGCAGATCAGAAATCGACCTTCTTGCGGCCCGAATTCAAGATTTAACGCAAAAATTGACCGCCTCCGATAAACAAGTTCGAACGCTGAAACATAAGATTCAGAAATCGGAATCACGAGAGAAAAGACGTAGTCTGTCACTGAAAGGAAGAGAGTCCATCACTCTGGGAAAAGAAGTGGAAGAGAAACTGACAGAACTAGAAAACAAAATCACAATGTTAGAAACGGGAGAACCGGTCCCCGTGATAAATTCACCCTCGAAGAGTGCGTCGCCTGCCAAAGATAAAACTAAATCCGACAGCACCTCCGAAGAGAAGCGATTGAAGAGGCTAGCGGCGCGCCTGCGGAGGAAGTCCCTCGACAGCGCCACCAGCTCCGAGCCGATGAAGATGCTAGTTCGTTTAAGTTCCCTAGAAACCAAAGTGGCGTCGGCGCTCGACGGGCGGCGCGAGCTCACCAACTCGTGCGAGTCACTGAGCGCTGCGCGCGCCGCCGACAGCCCCGCGCGGGACGAGCCCGCCGGCCCGCGGCACCTGCTCGACCGCCTGCACTCCCTCGAGACCGCCGTCATCCACTCGCGCGCCAAGGTCAACGAGTGCCTCTGCCAGATGAGCGCCATGCGCGCAGCCAAGACCCGTCGCTCGCCCTCGCCCAGCCTCGAGAAGAAATACAGCATCAAGTCGATGGAGAAATCTCTGACAGAGGTGAGCAAGCGGCTGCAGGACTGCGTGGAGCGGTGTGTGGCCGAGGGCGAGCGCGGGGAGGCGGGCGACGAAGGGGAGGTGAACGACAGCGTGGCGCGCGTCGTGGTGCAGCTCGAGGAGCAGCTGCGCGCCAAGCTGCTGGACATCGCGCGCCGCAAGGCCGAGCTATACGAGGCCGGCGAGCTCACGCAGCGCCGCAGCCTCGAGCTGCTCGCCGAGAAGCTCGCCTACGAGACCGTGCTCGTCGCGCGCATCCAGGAGGCGCTTGACGCCTCCGACGGCAGCCGCTTCTTTGCGCGTCTCATCAAGTCGGAGATCATCGAGACCGGCCAGCTGATCGACAACCTGCGGCGCAAGCTGAGCGGCGAGGGGCATCGCGGTGCGGGCGGCACGCGCTCCTCTCTCGACTACCTGGCCAAGATCCTGACGCGGCGCGTGGAGGGCGGTGCGGGCGCGGGTCGCGAGCCGCGCCGCGCCGACTTGCTCGTGCACGCCGCCGACCTGGAGCAGCTGCAGGCCGCCAAGCGCGACCTGGACGCCGAGGTGGACGCCTACAAGGGCGAGAAGCTGGCTGAGATCGCGAGTGCACTCGCGGCCGAGGCGCGCGACGAGGCGGCCAGCGGCGGTGAGCCGGGCGGCGCGCTGGACGCGGCACGTGTGCGCTCCGCCTGGGCCGCGGCGCGGGACGCACTCGGCGCCGAGCTCGTGCAAGCCGAGGTGGCGCGCGCTCTGTCGCGGGCGGGCGCGGCGTGCGAGGCGCGGCTGGATGAGGCGCGCGGCGGGCGGCTCACGCTGGCCGCGCAGGACCGCGCCGACCTGGAGCTGTGGTGGCAAGCGGCGCACGACCATCTGCGTTGCGAGCTGGACGCGGCCGTGCGCGACGTGGCCGCGTTGTACCGGCGCTGCGCGGCGGGCGCAGGCAGCGCGCCGCGACCGGCGGCGGACTCGCGCGCGCTGCTAGCGGCGCTGGGTGAGGCCCTGGCGCAGCGCGCGCTGGTGGCGGCGCGCGTGGCCGTGCTGGCGGGTACGTGGCGCGCGGCCGCGCCGCACGCCGCGCCGAGCCGCGAGGACGCCCTGGCGTCGCTGGGCGCGGACCCGGCGCACGAGGCGGAGTTCGTGTTCCTGTTCCAGCAGTTCTCGACCGAGTGCCGAGCGCTCTTCTCCAGTGACTGTTCCGGCGACAGTGAAGACTCGATGAAGATCGGCGAGAGCCTCGAGCGGGCGGAGGCGGCCGTGGCGGCCGTGCGCCGCGCGCTCGCCGGGGACGAGCCCGCGGCGGAGGGGGGCGAGGGGGAGGCCGCCGCGGGAGGGGGGCTGCTGGAGCGCGCGGAGGCGCTGCGCCGGCGCGTCGAGGCTCTGCAAGAGCTGGTCCCGTGCCAGCACTGCAAGCAGCTGCAGGACGCGCTGGACAGGTGAGCTCACGCGATACACCTTCGCTGTAGGTACCTCGAAAATTTTTTTGCGTTAGTAGTGGCCGATTTTGGTGTTGCTACAAAACTCGATTTATTATACATACATATACTCTGAAACATGAATCACTGCAAAGATGTAACGTAGTCAGAGACCTAGGAGTTATTCACGATTCGAAATTACTGTTTGATCAACATGTTGATGCTATTATCTCTAAAGCTTCCAGATCACTTGGTTTTATCATGAGAACCTCAGTTAGCTTCACTAGAGCCAAAACTTTTAAAGTTCTTTATTGTACATTTGTACGAAGCATTCTTGAATACGCATCTCAGGTATGGAACCCTCGATATAATATTTACATCGATAGGATTGAAAGAATTCAGGTCAAATTTATGAAATATCTCTGCTTTCGTCTTAAGATCCCATATAAATCCTTTAATTATGATCAACTTTGCAAGAAATTTCACTTTCTCCCTCTTTCGGCGAGACGTGAAATTGCTGATTTAATTTTTCTGTTGAAGATAACTTCAAATCAAATTGACTGTCCTGAGCTACTTAGTAAAATATCCCTTAGAGCC
Organism: Hypomecis punctinalis; assembly: GCA_949316475.1. Lineage (NCBI taxonomy): Eukaryota > Metazoa > Arthropoda > Insecta > Lepidoptera > Geometridae > Hypomecis > Hypomecis punctinalis. The sequence continues at coordinate 23,920,864 of OX438803.1, forward strand.
CCCAGTAAGATCATTCGTTATAACCCAATAATTCACACTTTTTCTGTTAGCACAAACTACAGGCAAAACTCGTTCTTATTGCGAGCTGGCGACCGTTTCAATAATTTGTGTAGGCACATTGATCTGGATTTGTTCTGCACAAGTATTCATTCGGCTAGGCGGCGCTTGAGCAGAGAGTTTTTTCAAAACTAATTAGATACAACTTCTCATTTTCAAAATTATATAGCATATCACTTTGTGTTTTTAAGGCTTATTATACGTATGCTTTGTAATTATATTTATATTTCGTGAGCTTATTCTATGTTTTGTAAGTTTATTTTTAGATATATTTTTATACTCTGTAAGTGTATTCACGTTTCGTAAGTTTTATTTTATGTTTTGTTGTGCGATTTATGTTTTTAAGTTTATTTTCCCACATTGTCACTATATTAGTTCTATACGTGAGGATCTATAATTAGCGCTCTGTATTTGTTACATGTATGTATTTTGTTATTGATGCTGTTGATCCTCCTATTAAATAAATAAATAAATAAATAAATAAATAAGCTCGATTTAATATGAAAATAATTTTATTCTCTTCGATTCAAAGTGCATATGCTTCGCGTTTATATTCTAAAAGAACAACAATATGACAAGTGAATTGAATGGTTGCAGACTTCGCGAGGAGCGGTCCCGCAGCGAGGCGGCGCTGGCGCAGCAGGCGGCGGCGCTGGGCGCGGCGCGGCGCGCGCGTGCTCAGTTGGCAGCAGCGCACGAGCGCGAGCGCGCGGCCCTCCGCGAGCGCGCGCGCACGCTGCAGCGGCGGCTGGCGGCGCTGGACTCGGAGTACGGCGCGCAGCTAGAGGCGCTGCGGGCGGCGTACCAGTCGGCCGTGGGCGGCGAGCAGGCGGGCGAGGGGCTGCGCGCGCGCTACCAGCACGAGATCGAGCAGCTGCGCGCGCTGTGCGAGAAGGGGCTGCTGGCCATGGAGGCGTCGCACCGGCGCATCGTGCGCGAGCTGGAGGACAAGCAGCGCGCCGAGCGCGAGGCGCTGCGCCGCGACAAGGAGCAGGCGCTGCAGGAGGAGACGCGCGCCACGCTGGCCGCGCTCGACGCCATGCGCAAGGCGCACGAAAGCGAGGTGCGCCGCGAGGTCGACAAGTTCAAGGCGGAGTTCCTCGGCCGCGGCGCGCCCGACGCCGACCTCACGCGCCTCTCCTCCCGCCACCAGTCAGTATACCTACCTACTCTCTAAACTCACTACGCTACACTACACTACACACGCTGCGAAACTTTTTCGTTGACACGTTGATATTATCGCAAACGTTTGCTCCAATTTGTCAACTGAAAAAACACATAGATCTGAAAATGGGGACTGAAAAAAAATCTTCAGGGCGGGTGTTTTTGTATGGAATATTGGGATCTGCTAAAAGAATGAGTGAAATAATTCTCACTTATTCTCTTGGTTTTCCGTTATTTAAAAAAAAAGCTTTATTGTTAAGTCACTAAGTATTATAGGACCTAATATCTCATAAGTGCCTTTAACCTCAGAAAAAATATATCGTCTTTTATCTTATTTTAAGTGTAAATTAAAAATTATAAACTTTGTGAAAAAACTAGATTACATCTTGGTAAATTTAATTGCAGCACCCAAATCTATGATGAGGAGATGGACGGATCTCATTGGTAAAGAAACTGAACTACTCCTCTCTCTACATGGGTGTAGCCGGGAGTTAAAAAACTCCCCTCTTTCACATACGCAATCTCACATTTAGTACTGTTGAATAATGTTAAAACTTAGAAACCAAGGCACCGTGAGCCATATTGAAATTGAGAGAGATATTTACACACATCTATTTATTTTACTATTTTGCGAGCCAAATTAATATGAATCCAAGGGCTGTAAAACCGCAAGTCAGCACAATAGTATCAAGTAGTTTTAATCCATATAAAATTAAGGTTCCTATTCAAGTTAAAAATTCAGGAGCGGTATTCAACCCTTCCAGAATGTGGTTTACATTAAAATTGTAATTGTCATGTATTATTATTATAAAGATCATTAACGTAAAAAAAACCACCCCAGACTGTTTTGGTAGTAAAACTGATATCTTTTTGTGCTGTATATTTTAAGGGTCCAAAAAATGTCCGAATTGTTGTTCTCATGCATTATTATTAGAAAAAGATCAGCAACGTAAAAGAAAATCACCCCAGACTTGTCGGTAGAAAACTGATTTGTTGCTCATTATGACTGCACATATTTTGAAGGACCATAAAATGTCCGAATTGGTAAACAGGTAATCAGATATGAAACATCAACTTAAAAGACAACCACCTAGTCCGTTGTGGATAGAAAGTTTCTTTTTCACTTCGTCTCTAAAAACCTCTGCACCCTGGCTGCACTCATGACTTGTCCAGGCAAGCAGATAAAGTTTGAACGTGTATATCTTTGCAGGCAAGAGATGGAGGAGATCAAGCGAGAGATCCTGTCGCTGTCGGAGAAGTACTCGGTCAAGTGCGTGGAGTCGGCGGCGCTCGAAGAGAGACTCGCGGCCGCAACCGCGCAGCTCGCGCACGCGCACAACCATATCATGCAGCTCGACTCCAGGTAACGATTTTTTTTTTCGGACACTACGGTCCATAGGTCTCGCTAGAATTATTTTCAGGGAGTGCATCCTTTGGGAGGAGTGTCTCAGCGTGGAGCCTCTGGAATCACCAAGAGTATCTCGTCGTCCTCTGAACTCGTAATCCTATTCCCAGCGCATAGTGGGGAGTTTTCATGATTTTTCTATGTAGTTTCTTTCCTGACATAAGGAGTTCGAAACGAAACCATGGGAGTGCGAGTGCACCCCCGTGCACCCACCCGTTCCGGCGTCTATGCTGCAATCTTGCAACATGCAGTTGTTATTTGAGTTAGCTATAAGATTTATACATATAATAGGAAAACTTATTCGAAAGATCTCTCGAAAGCACCTTACGAACCATATTTATGGTAACCCTAGTATGGTAAACCAATGCAGAAATTGCGCGACGATATCTAAAAGCAAGCCATCAATCAAATATAAAATGACCCAAAATACATTTAAAGGTTTATCATTTTGGAATTTCCAGAAATAAGCAACTCCGCGCGCACTTGATATCGGAGGCGAACGACATGAAGGCAGCGGAGGCGTCCACCCTCTCGCAGCTCATCGAAGACACTGCGCCGGTAAGACCCACCACCCCTCCCCCCACCACTGGCCCTCGGCACTCGCTTGCAGCCACACTAATGCTTGCCAAATGCTATGGGACAAAGTTACGGACAGTTGCACATTTTAGGCACATTTAATACCTATAGGGCCAATCAAACTTCTTGGCGTTGTGAAAACTACAAGCTGCAAAACCCACCGCTGCGCGTTAGAAAAAGGGGGATATTACTTCCTCTCCTACGCCGCGCCGGCGATTTACTCTACCTCCGTTTTTCGAATTTTCGATCAGGTCACGTGTCTTGACGTGAATTTAACATTACCCATCTCAAAAAGTGCACATCGCCGCTCAAGAAGTTTTCACTTCAAAAAAATCCAATGTACAATGTTAAATCAGTCCGATAGAACCGTGAAGCTGATAAAACCATTTGATTCCTACTCAACCTTCAAAATGGTAGCAAAACTTCCCCCCTCCTATAATCTAAGGGCATAACCCAATCCTCACTTGAAAGCTGCGCGAGGGTTGGATTTCGCGTAGCTTGTGGCTAACTTTACAGTCTTTTTTTTTTTTTTTTTTTTTTAATAGGTTTGCAAACGGGTTGATGCAGTACATACATTATTTTACATCTTAAATCTTAACTATTTACTTGCGAAGCTGATCAACCTTCTTAGAGCAAACACAACATGCGTATAATGATTGTGTTTCACAAAAGAAAAACAATGATCCAAAAGTTATAACTAATAAAATTAATATGACATTCAAAACAAATTTAAGAGAGGCTAAGTAAAGAGTCAAAGTATTTCTTAATTTGAACTGGTGAAGTATGGAAAATATCTAAGTTATGGCAGATGTTATTGTAGGAGAGAAATATCCGATACATGGGCGAATGTTGGAAGTAATTAGTACGGCTAGTAGGGAGGCTGAATGTTCTTCTTATAACGAGACGGCTATTAACACGTGGAATCTTGAGATAACAATTTGCGAGCAGTTCAGGGCTGTCAATTTTCCCGGTTACCAACTTGTACAGAAACATAATATCCGCTACTTTACGTCTGTGCTCAAGAGTGTACATATTGAAGTGGTGGAGTCTGGAATCGTAAGAAGTAAGACGACGGCAGAGATTGTTCGCGAATGAGAGATGATAGAGAAATTGTTTTTGGAGCCTTTCTAAGCGGTTAATGTGCACTGCATACGAAGGGCTCCAGATTGGACTACAGTATTCCAAAATCGATCTGACATAGCAATTAAACAGAATTATTGGGATTTCGGGATCCTTGAAAAATTTAGTTTGCCTAATTACAAAGCCCGCCAATCTTGAGCCTCTTCTAATTATAGAATCAATATGATCCCGAAAATCGAGCTTAGCATCCACAACCACACCCAAGTCGCGTATGCTTGTCACTTCGCTAATAAGCTTATTGTTAATATAATAGCTCACCGGGGTAACGTTCCTTTTTCTTGCAAACTTGATGTGAAAGCATTTGGAAGCATTGACTGACATTCTATTAACATCGCACCAGTTTCTGACTATCTCGATGTCTTTCTGAAGTTCTAACATATCACTCTTGTCTCGAATAACCCTGTATAATTTGAGGTCGTCAGCGAACATTTGGTATTGCGATGTAATAGATTTACACAAATCGTTTACAAAAATAAGAAAGAAAAGAGGACCCAGGTGAGAGCCCTGTGGTACCCCTGAGGGGACCACTCTGGCGACTGATTTATAGCCTCTGACAGTGATTAGCTGAGATCGGTTACCCAGATATGACTCGCACCATCTCAGTAGGGAGCCACATATCCCTGCATGTCCAACCTTCTTTACGAGAAGACTGTGCTTAACGACATCAAACGCCTTTGAAAAATCCGTGTAAATAGCATGAACTTCAAAGTTATTTTCTAATGCTACATATATATCGTTTACATATCCAAGGAGATTCGTTGTGGTCGACCTTCCTGGTAAAAACCCATGTTGATGTGCATTCAATTGTGGTTTAAGGTGGTAGTATATACGCTTCTGTATCATCGACTCAAACAGTTTACCCAAAGACGACAAGATCGATATGGGCCTATAGTTCGAGATATCACTTTGATCTCCTTTTTTATGCACAGGAATTACATGGGCAAGTTTCCACTTAGCAGGGAAGATACCTCTAGAAAGAGAGGTATTGTAAATGTAATGTAATGGTTCTACTAATTCAGCTGAACAATTCTTCAACAATATAGGGGGGATCGAATCTGGACCCGGACCTTTGGTTGTATCTATTAATTGTAGTGATTTAAGAATATCTGCCTTTGAGAGGTAAATAGAACCAAGCGTGCCGCAACAATCACCCAATTCCTTGTGGACGTTAACATCAGAGGGTTCTTCATTGAGGTAAATTGACTGAAAATATTCAGAGAAGAGGTCGCTAATATTCTGCCCCCCTTGAACTTTATGGTTGTTGAGAAACATCTCGTCAGGAATATCGCCACAATTCGATCTTGTCGACTTGACAAACGACCAAAAGTATTTAGGATTTTTTTTTATATGCGTTTTAGCGTCAGTTTTTAATTTGGAAAAACACTCCTTAAGCATTTTATTACATCGATCACGTAACATCTGGTAAGTTAGTAAATCTCTCGGGTTTGAATATTTAATATAACGTCGGTGGAACTTGGCTTTTTCTTTGAGAGCTTTAGTAAGAGCTTGGCTGAACCAAAGCGGATACTGGCAATTACCTGTCCTTCTGACCGGTGTATGCTTTTCAATAATAGGAATTAGCGTGTCATAGAATGAGTCTACCGATTCATCCACTGCCTGGTTAGGCTTGAAAGTGTCTGACCAATCGATTGCTCCCAATTCTCCCTTGATTTTATCGTAGTCAGCTCTGCAGAAATTCAAAGTAGACGTTTTCTTAATCTTGGGAGGTTTATGATACCTCGTACGCAAGGAGATAGATAAGGAAGGATGATATACATCTTCACTAACCAAAGGTAAAGAACATCTTGAGACTTCGAACGTGTTACGAGTATTTGTTATGATCAGATCCAGTGTACGCGACATGGCATTGCAGACTTGATTGACTTGATATAGGCCGTTGAAGGACAGCATATCGACAAGTAAACTATCAGTATTATTAGGATTGTTACTAGGAAGTATGCTATTAGATGCAGTGTCTAGTGACCATTGTAAATTGGGAAGGTTGAAATCTCCCGCTACCAACAACAAGGACTTTTGAGGTAGTTTACGTTGTATAACATCGGTTAAGTGTGACGTTAAAGATTCAAGTTTGGAGTGATAGACTGGAGGCGGTAGGTAGAGTGTGCAGATGCAGAGAGATACAGTTGAATTACCCCGTTTCAATTTAATAAGAATCCAGAGGTCTTCACCCGCACTTTCCCAATTTATCTTGCGAATAGGACTATACTCCTTGAGGACTGCTACCAAAACCCCACCACCTTCAGACCTACTAGAGCTAGTAGAACTACGGTCACACCTAAATATCATGTATCTGTTATCCAGGATTTCATGATCGAACACTGAATCATTAAGCCACGTCTCCGTTAGAAGAATTACATCCGCCCCCTGCCTAAGTACATTCGTTAAAATAGTTTCTGTCTTGGTCCTTAGACCTCTAACGTTTTGATAAAATATATTAAGATTTTTAAATTGATTCTGAGTATTATACAATGAAAACATAAATTCCAACAGATAATAAATAGGAAATTAGTCTAATCTAAATTTATAGAATACAGAAGAGATTAACAAATTACAATGTGTTTAGGAAATCTACGTCTTTGACAATACAGTCGCAAAGAAGTTTGATTCGGCGTTTAGGTACAGTTTCATATGAGCACATATAATTTTATTTGAGGTTTTTGAGATGTACATAAAATGATTCCGTTATTCATATTAGCACAACTGATGTCTTATCGTACCCATCTACTGAGAGTAAAAATATATTTTCACTAAATTTTTGAACTACACTATTTATAGGTATTTATTCTATAGGTATTTTACCGTTCCGTTCTACAGTTTATAAAGACGAATTCGCCATCAAGTGAAAAAAGTCATATAGCAGAACTTTTACGGGGCAGAATAATTATCTATTATCTGGTTCGGGACATCATTTATAGTTATCTGTTAACTGGTTTTGGTTTCCTTTTAAATATAAAATATTTACTGAAAACTAAAAGCAAACATAAAAAATCTGAGAGCGCGTTGATGTCTTTTGTATTGAAATGCAAAAACCCTAGCACCTTCTCTCTCACGCAGCTACATAAAATTACTTAAGTAATAATGATAATACATTAAAGGTATATTGTTTTACAAAGTTAGGACTGAGGCCAAGCACACAAAATTCATTAATTACCTATTGAAGCTTTGTTTCTTAGTGTTGGCTCGTTTATTAATTCACCATTTCAAGCTATTTTCACGCTTGGCATGGACACTGCACTTAAAAACACATTTAACACTTTATAATCACCATTATTTCATACATTCAGGTTGCAATATTACAAGACGTATCTATCATTCAGTAGTCTATGTTTAGATTATGATAAGTAAAATGTTCTTTGTAAATACTTTTATACAATTTCATTTCAATTTAGTATAATTATACATATACTTGTGGATCGCGACTATCAAAGCTTAACTTCTCTCTATCCCATACAATATGGAAGTAATTATGTACCTAATTGAAAATCATTAAAACAAGAGTAGTTATTGAATACAGAGCACACACAGATGAATTTAATTTCTTAATTTAAATTTGTCGGGGAGCTAACATTTTCTTTGATTTTGGAAAACTAATCATTTAGCCACTTTTTTTAATTTCTTTCGTAAACTTTTTTGTGGCATTTTTTTTATTAATGGGAAAGTTATAAGCTAGGGTAGTCGCGGTGCGTAGTCCTATTGGCGTGATGGTAATACGGGTGCACTAACAGCATGGGCAGGCGGAGGCGCCGCTCTGGGCTCACCTGCGCCAGCTGGCGGCCGCGTGGCAGCGCACCGCGAACATCGCAGGTACGTGCGCGGGGAAACCATTGGCAAATCGACAGGCGCAGTGCGGTCAAATTATCTGTCGAAACCGAATCAGAGTTACTCTAAAAAAAGAATTTACTGCCGTGATTATGATGCGGATCTATCCGGCATGGTCCTGCACCGAACTGAAATTATGAAAATGTGAAGATGGCAAATGTGCCGACCGTGTAGTGCCAAAAATCTCTAGCGAGGAAATAAACTCCCACCCATTTTAAATAATTTGAACAGTCTTTTTAATATTTTTATGGATGTATTTTCCTAATTTGGTCAACTCTACAGATAAATTGGTAGCTCTGTAAAGGCTTCCATTTATGGAAAGGCGAAGCTGATTTAGTAGACCTACCCGATTTTTAAGCTTGGCCTTCATGGTTTAACTTACACTTTACCATCACCATCAACTCGATGGTTTAGCTGACCATGTATGGTTGCCTTATGATATAAGTCGCAACGCAATAGATAGTAATATATCTAATTTAGAACTGATATTACAAATTGAAAAAATAAAATAAGTCAAAGGTTTAGAGAATCTTGCGTTGTAGATATTGCGGAACGGTGAGATGAACACAAAATTATATAATTGGCTATGTAGATAGTGAAAGAGCACTGCTATTTTTATTTTGGTCCGTAATTTTAGTTATTTTTTTATTAGTTGTATCTTTTTCTTGTTTAATTGTTTTGATTTTGTTTCATTGTTGTGATTTATTTTAACTAATAATGTTAGTCCAATCAAGCATAACAAAAAGCAGGCTTTGCAGACTTTTAGAACTTTAGCAAGTGTGATCGCACGCTGTTTTTCTTCACATACCTACCAAGTTACCTAACTTTGTTTGGACACTTAGCATATTTTGGTTCAAGAAAATGGCGGAACACTCCATATTTTTGTCTTTCTCCTTTGGCGTCTCATTTCCAAACAGTAAACAATAAAGGACTTTGATTTCAAAGATCAGATCAAATCTGGTAAAATACCGGGAGACCATAAGGACCTAAATTAATTTAAAAAAAAACAACATATTTTAATTTCCTGCCTTCATTTGTACCAGAATAAGCTGGAAAGAGCTCACCTCGCTCGATTTATTTTCTCCTTCTCTTGTCATATCTTGATTCTTAACGGTGGGTACAGACGAAGTCGACGCGATCGAGCCCGCTGCTGGAGGCGGCGCGGCCCTCGCGCCCCGCGAAGATTCAGTTCGCGAAGACAGAAAACACGAGAAACCTGCAGCTATCACCCGTCCAGGTACTACTCACACTCACTCACTCCTTTCATTGCACATCTGATGTCTCATTCTAATTTATTAGCACAATTTGGAAGCGTAGGAACTCATATCCATAGCCAATTTAAAATGTAAGTATTGTACATTTAAAAATACAAATACTACAAGTTTCTCTACAAGTTTTTGTAGTAAAAAAATTTGAAATATTTTGTAGATTAATTTTAGGCTTGTTGCACACGATGCATACTTACTTGCACCGTCGCCAATCTTAGATACCTACTTGCGTCGGTTGCGAGATGAAATGCCTATTTTAAAAATCAAATCAAGAGATAAATATTTTGTTCAGAAGTTTATAGCGGTATGCGCCACAGAATGCTGACAAAGTCATATGACATAAATTAAGTACCTAGAGCATGACCGCATAAAGACCCCTACAAATATTATATAATATTCTTTACACTCATAAATATCTCATAACATATAAATGCATAGTATTTTAGAAGAGTGTGAATATTATAGTACTGATAATTTCCTTGTCCACAGAACTAAACACGGCTCGTCGTTGCTCCGCAAGCGAGCGCGCGACCGCGCGGCCGCTCGTCGGAATGGTCGCGGAACGGAAAAAGCGATTCGAAACGTGAAACGACACGACTGCGTTCCCAACAAAATGAACCTTAACTCAACACCATTAGGTCCAAAGTAACGCGTTAACTTTAAGCACACCCACCACGCTAGCACCTGGCCACTGCTTTTGTATCTATCACGTAATTCGTAGGTACCCACATTATGAAGATAAGAAATTAAATGGTAACTAATCGACTGATTTGATGACTAATAAAATTTTGCACTTTATATAGATTTTTTAAGTATACGGAAGTAGAGCTAGTGATTTTAACGCAATTTTTACCTTATACATAGGGATTAAAGTAGCCTATACATGTTATATAGGATTTAAAATCCTTTGTGTGAAGCGTGAAATGTAAATCTAAGGCAGATCTTGACTAAGTTTTGCACGATTTAGTGGTAGAAGAATGACGATTAATTATCATGTACCGTTTAACAACGCACTCGATGACCAAATATAACGCCCTGTATGAAATGTATAAAAAGTGGCCAGACTAACTACCACCCACCCCACCACACAAATGTATGTATGTCCATGATGTATGTTAACTCTAGTTAAGCGACTATTTAATTCTTTTTAATATTTAATTTGCGCTGTTTGTGAATGACTAATTTCCTAAGTTTAGCTCTAGTAGTGCGGTTAGTGATGCGACTCTGTAACTTTAACACCCTGTATATAGTGTAGAAATCTTTATTTTATTCTAATTGTTACCAAATATTTTTCATATTTTATACTTGTATCTTTAAGTATTGCAAACGTAACTAGAAACTTTTATTGTTTGTGCGTTTTATTTTATAAAAAGAAATGGTTTGTGATTCTGCATGAAATATCGCTGTTACTTCAATTTTTGAAAGTTTCGAAACTTAACACTTTTAAAGTATGTATTTAGATTTTAGTAACCAATACTCATAAATGATTGAGTAACCAATTAAAAAAAGATTTATTTCCCTTTAAAAAGTTTCGCGCACAGATGATTATATATTAGAAATATTATACTGTTGAAGGCGTGGTCATTTGCGCGTGCGTTCATGAAACTCATTTTTGTATTGGAATCAATATAAATAAATCAGTTTTTCGCGCGCCGACGCACGCGCGTTTGCCACGTCTCACACCATGAGGCAAAATTTGTATTTAGTTTATAGTTGATAATAATATAAGAGTTCTCTACTTAACCTGTAAAATGGCCGTCACATCTGAAGCGCTATGCAGCTTGTGTGATAGAAAAAAATCTATTGCTGTTTCATTTGAGTTGATCTGTTGTTCACTTTTATGAATAAATTTGTGAACTTACAGTGTACGGGCTTTATTTTTTAATCAGTCTTAGAATACCATAGATATCTGCCAATTTTAGCCCACTCTTTAGTAGAAGACCTAGAAAGCTAGAAAAGATTTTCATCAAAAAAATGTTTTCTTTTAAAATTAAATAGCAACTAAAAAAGTAATTATAATTATCTTATTACATTAATGTCATATTACCTGCTACCATTAACACTTTAAAAGTTAAAACATTACTATCGGTATCAACTGGTTGCTCTCTCTAATACAGCTGAGAAGCTGTATTAGGTACTTGCGCAAGCTGCTACGCATCGTGTGACACGGCCCTAGTAACTAACATTGTAACCTCTATCAGCGCCTACATACAGCTTGATCTATCCTCTCGCGATACTGGACAAAGAGACATAACTACACTTTATAAGAGTAAAATATAACTTTATATTAGTTTATTTTACTGTCATAGGATTTTTGTCTGGTGTGGCATCAGTATTAGATCATGTTGTCTCCGGGTTATATCACCTCACGTTACCATGATCCTCAATGGGCATTGTCTTCCATTCCCAACTTCACCTTGTTGTGTACAGCACTGTCTGCAAATTGAAAGCATGTAAATTGTACGAGGATGTTTTTTTGCTCAATGTTATCTAGTTGCGTAGAAAAATGAAGAAATGAAATACCAAAACCGTTCGCATTGTAATTACGCGTCTCCTACTATATGGACATATTATAGTTAGTTATAGCTCGAGTTATGTGCATATGAATATATAAAATTAACTTATGTTACTTTATTTTCTTTTGTGTGCATATCGGACGAGTTGTACGGTCAGCCTGCTAAATTGTGTTTAATTTACAGAAGTGTTGCGACATCTTGGAGTCGGTAATTTATGCGTTTAGTAATTTTAGCATGCTTTAGAGGCTGATTTTGCAAGTTGCCTTTGTATAGTGTTGAACTTATTATAACAAAGATTTTTAAAATAAACGATGTACTTAATACAATGTCTTTGTTTCATTATAAAGATTATCACTACATAGTATTACACAAAGTCGCTTCCTTGTCTATCTGACCCTATGTATGCTTATATCTTTAAAACTACGCAACGGATTTTGATGCGGTATTTTTCTAATAGATAGAGTGATTCAAGAAGAAGGTTTATATGTATAATACACCTGTGCAAAGCCGGGGCGGGTCGGTAGTTTTCCAAATATAACACCTATCAAGCGATCATTTACACAGGATATACACGATTTGTATTTAAAACTCGAGTCTACGCAGATCTATTCAATGGAAAAACCTATACCCAAAGTCTAAAATCGAAAGAACTCATTGGTAAAAGACGAGATTTGAACCCAGGACTTCACGATTGTATGGCGAACGTTCCTACTATCACGACCATACTAAATTGTATTAATTTCACCGATAGAACCCCTAATGATAATTATAACAATAAAACGATAGTGTATAGAAACCAATATATTTATAATAAACTTAATACGCAACAAACTACAATATATCTTATTTGAGTAAAAGGCGAGGGTTAAATTAATAACTAAAATACATGTTGGCAAGCATTACAATAAAATCAATAAGGCCGATTACAGAGGCGCCATCGTAATTATAATATTAGCTAAATAGCATAGTTCAGTTTCTTTTTCACTTTAGGCATTCGATAAAGAGAACGCTTTTTACGATATTAATAAATTTACGCTGGCGCCTCTGTAATTGGGCTTATTATGTATGTAGGCTACTTAATTAAATTTAAAGTAATTCATAATCACTATGTGCAACTCTTACGAACCTAACAATTTAAAATAAATCATAAAAACTTAGTTGTATGTTTATTTATGTAAATGTATGTATGTTAATCATTAACAAAAAAAAACATGTCTCATATAAAAAAGAAGTTGCTTTGCTAAAAGCAGGGATTTAAAGATGTTGTTATCATGAACAACTTTTACTATGGGACTAACGACTAATCGCGAAATATAATGTTACACAGGGTCACTTGTAAAACACTGACAACCTCGCAGGACTATATATTAACATCGTAATCATGTTCAATCTGTGCTTTTGTTTAATCTACGACATTTTCAACACGTCGGTCAACAAAATCAAAAAATACTTTTTTTGTAACATGACGTACTGTAAAGTTTTAGATTCTTTATTTTTATCATTTATTTTTTTCATTTTCATTAGGTAGTTTATTTTAGTCATATTTGCCAAACTTCTAGTGCTCCATTTGTATGCATGCTGTGTTTGCACCTATACTCTATAAAATTTAACTTGATCTCTGCGACAGTGACATTGACATAGAAGATTGACATTTTTAGAGTTGAGATAGTGGTGGAAAAAATCGATTTTCAAACAATGTTGTAATGAAATCAAATGAGTAGTTGAAGGTGTGAAATTGGAAATTATTTACTTACTATTATTTAAGATCAAGTATATACACATGTAAATAATGTTATGATATTAATTAAATACTCATAATAATGTAACGACGGTATTTATAGACGTTTTTCACTATTATCGATGCTAATATAACATATAATTGGGTTTAATTTAATTACACATGTAAACAATGTTATGATATTAAAATATACAGTAAAATTAATGATAAATTAAGTTTTATTTAAAATATCGTCAGTATAAACTATCGATATTTTAATAAAAACTCTATCAAAAACTCTGTGGTCACGATCATTCGTCGCCCATCACTAATCGGCATGCCCACAAAGTATGACATTGACAGGTACTGTCTGTACCTGTGGTCTGTACTATTAAGAAATTCAGGACTTCATAGGCGTAATTTTTTTGACAGCTGTCGCAGAGATCAAGTTGAATTTTATAGAGTATAGAATAGAAGGTTGGACAGCCCAACATGTTCTATTGTTTTGTTTGTTACTTTATAATTTTGACTGTGTCAACCAAACTAACCATCAATATAAATAGTGCGTGGAGCCCCTCTGCGCGGAAGATGTGTAACTTCAACGCAACAGTGCTTTCATACGCCCTCCATGGTAGCGTTAAAAGTTTAACGCAACAATGTTGAAAGTCGCATTAGAAGTTTCACTTCAAAAAAAACATCTATTTTGTATGGATCTCTGTTGCCTGAATAAAAAAAAACAAACGATTATTTTACGATATTTGATTTATGTTGTTAGATTTTACTTTCATAAAAAAAAATTCGTGCATCGCAGGAAGGCGCTAGTGCCGTACTGAGAAACTTCCTAACGTATGTTAACAAAACGTTGTTTGTAGTTTAATGATGTTGGCTATCTAGTTCAGCGAGGTTTTGAAGTTGTCCTGTGCATTATTGCACATTGTACGTACGGTCAATAAGTAATTCTTTATCTACCGATAATACAGCCTCTATATCACTTTAATCTAGTATTTAGTTTTAAATCTAATAGTCTGATAATATGTTCAGTAGCGGATGTCGTAGAATAGACATCAAAAGAAAAATTAGTATTACTTTTGAAATACTTTTAAATTCACTACCTCGAAAAATATAGGTATAGGTAGCGCCACACAAGTCGGCGGATGAGAAGTTAGCCGCAGATGACACTTCGCCGTAATTCACCAATTATTGCGTATGTGTGTACAATGCCGACGCCGCGTGGCATAGTGGTGAGCACGGGCGTACGGAGCGCGCGGGAAGCCTGAAGTTGTGCCTCGAAACGAGTCTCTCTGGCTCCCGCGCCTACCTATATTTTGCCTTTTGTGCAGCGTTCTGTGCCTAATTTCCCATCTGCCGAGTTGTGTGGCGCGGATTATACTGCATTTGTTTCTGTACTTTATAATACTGCTTAATACACTAAAATCCATTTTAAACAGCTTGTCTTTTAGAACACTAACATGTAGTCTACTTTTGTACACAACCACTGAAAACCGTTGAAATATACATTTCAGTGTTCTAATATTTAAAATTGTGATATTTATGTATTGTTTGTTCACAACATTCTGTCTTTATTTTTTTATTTGCTCTGAGGTATAGGGTTATTTAGAATGGGTTTACGAAGCCGAAAGTGGGCTGATTCAGACCATCATTATGGACAACATTTACGATGGAGACAAATCTACTGAAATCTAAAATTATACTGAAAAATAAACAGCTGTCCCATACAAAATTACAACTTTGGATAGATAGAATGTAAATTTTTTCGCATTTCGGGTCTATACTATGTAGCTATAGCAATTTTTTTTATAATAACGGTGTGAATCACCCCCATTCAGCAATATACTAAAACACTAAAAGAATAAAACACTAATGGTACGATAATAATACATTCGAAAACTTAGCGAGAAACATGGTTTCGTCAAAAGACATGCTATTTAAATGGAGTGTGGTTAGCTATACTATTTTTCCCTACCGTTAATTACCATTAATTACTACTAACTTATTACATAATATGTAATAGTGTCAGGATATTCAAAAATTATCGTGTCAATATCAAAATAAATAAACAATTATATTAGATACTAGGAGGCACCATTATATTGTTTAAGCTAAATGATAAAATATTACTTACATCTGGTTACAATATTCTGCTTTAAAGCGACTGAGAAGCTGTTTTCATAAGAAAACAATCCAGAGCTCTAAATACTTTTCATTATTTCACACAGGCTGTTTATTTGTAAAGTGCAGGAAATTAGACCACAGAATAAAATCTAAACTTTGACTATTCCATACATTTTGTTGAGAATCGATGGAGTTCTTGTACGGAGGCAGCTGATGTAAAAAAACATGTGTCCCATATAAAATAATTGACTTTAGATAAAATAATCATAATCAATTTTGTGGTAATATGTCTTATTGAATTACAGGTCATACATTATTAATTAAATTACAAAAGCTTGTAATAAATAACATCACATTACTAGATAGTCACTATTTCTTTCAAAATTTGCAAAGAAATTAAATTCAAATAGGTATATGGAAAAATACTAATTATTCTATCAAATGATATGTCAAATATTTTAAATATAAAGTACCAGCCTTTTTAATAGTCCACCACTCTGGCCCAGTGCGGGTTGGTGGATTCACATACGCCATCGAATTTCTTCTACGGACGTATGCAGGTTGCCTCACGATGTTTTCCTTCACCGAAAAGCCAGTGGTGTGAAATTCCGTACATAAATTCCAAAGAACTCATTAGTACGGGACCGGGGTTTGAACCCACGACCTCACGATTGTAAGGCGGGTGTCACTACCTCTAGACCACCACGGCTTACTAATATAAACTAATAATTATCAAATAAATGTCAACATGTTCCAATAATTAACAATCATCAAAATATACTGTTTTTTTTTTCTCTCGGGGTTTTGGGGTTGGTCTCATAGTCTTTGTCTGCACTTTACAAAGCAACACCGTGAATAATCATTTCGTTGAATGTTATACCAGAATACTTATCTGAAATAACAGAACCTGGTGAGATCTAAATCTTTATAACAATTGCATATACAACCTATTTTATGTAAATCTTATTTTCTAACTTGATCAATAATGTGTATTCATTTATTTGTCATCTACATTTAGGTCGTAAAGTCGAGTCGAGTTTTTTATACTTATACCTTTAGTTTAGTCAGTTCTAATTTTCAAAGTCTAGGCACTCGAAGACTCATGACGACAAGGCTGAAGTCTTATGGATGTCCTGCGTGCTCTAGAGTTGTATAAGATCGACATCTTACCTAGTATGTGGTAAGCGAAGAGTTTGGTCTTCCATTGCACGCGGTCGGCGAGGATTCCCCACCAAAGCGGCGTGTCAATAGATCAATTTTAAAAACTTACTCCATTATCTGTTGAACAGTCAGGACTGGAAGTCAGTTCTGATTTTAAAGTCTACACTGCGTAACAATCGTCAAAGAATTTAGTTTCATTCAAAATTAAAACTCATATCTACTTTGTTAAGGTTGCCGATCCAATGGTTCTTACAGTTGTATGAGCGCGACGTCCTGCTTTTTCTAGTCTTTAAGTATGGCCTTCCATTGCGCGCGGTAGGCTCGGATCCGCCACCTATATAGCGCCGTATGCATAGATCAATCACTTGTACCTAAACTTAATTCCTTTATCTTCAACAGTTAGGACTGGTCAGTCACAAGTCAGTTCCGTATTTAAAATTTACACTCCGCAACAATAATTCATTCGAAACTAGAACCTATACCTACCTTCCGAAGGTTGCCTATCCGATGGCTGTTACAGCTGTATGAGCGTGACGTCCTGTTTCTTCTGTTCTTTGAGTTTGGCCTTCCACAGCGCGCGGTCGGCGAGGATGCGGCGCCCGAACGCCGTGTGGATGTCGCGGAATGGGACCTTCTTGCGCGGCAGCTCGGGACGGGCGTTCTCTTTGTCTGGAATAACCGTGTGACTACGTGAGAGAGACGCCTATACCCAGCAGTGGGAAAGAGAAGGCTGCGGATGATGACGAACCTTATGACGTAAAATTATAGTGTAGGTCGAATCAAACTTCTTAGAGGCTGTGAAAAGCAGCAAGCTAGTAAGTCAATCTTCGTGTAGGGGAGCTTCGATCATCGTAAGTACTATCCCATTCACAAATAAGCAGTTGTTTTGCATTTTTTCTATATTCATGATCATGGTCGTTATGCAAAACTTATCCCAAGTAGCACAAATAGTGGCAAATAGCTCGTATATTAGATCTACTAGCAGACTTGGGTGAAATTTACAACCATTATGAAGTTCTATATAGGTGGAGAGAACCCTTATGCAACCATTATAGAACCAAGTGGCGAAAAATTGCAGCTTATTTTTAGTTCCAAATGGAATCTATAGCAGTTCTCAAGATCACCATGAGTGGCAATTAGAACTATGAGTATAAAATGTGCGCAGTGAACGATTCATTGAACAATAGTGCGTTCGTTCATTCAACGCGCTCTGTCATTGAGTGATAAATGAGACGTCAAAGTTATTCAGAGTAGCGACAGTCCGCGATAGCTGTAAAATTGTATTTTGTGTTACGGACGGTATTTTGAATGAGATTGGCGCGGCCATAGTGCATATTATACTGCTGTTTGTGTTTGCTGACACTTAATACATAATATTGTATTTGCTTCCCTGCACTGAAATATCACAAAAGTCATTGCGATTGTTTTGTTACTGTGAAACTATACATTGTTTTCTTTGTAAATTTTGACGGGCCTTCGATTTGATCAAGACGTATAAAAAATACTGTGCTAAATTAATAAACGAAATAATACTATTGAAAAGTAAAACTGTTAAAAACCTGATATAATAGTTTTAGGTTAAGTATGATGTTAAAGTACATCAATCATAACTATCAAAACTCTGTGTTTATGCATCAGTGTGATAAATATCATGTTCAAAACAAAACATTTTCAAGGTCTCCATTTTCTAAACATGGCGATGTAAAGAAATCTTATAGTTCTTAATATCACTAATATATGCTCTATTTGCACCTACAAGATGTAAAAATCACTTATTTATATCTTGCGAGTGGTAAAGCAGTTGATCTTATTACCAATAGTAATTATTTTATCTTTTGTAGATCTCCCAGTGCCTGTGGATTAGGGGTCCCAAAATTGATAAAAACGTTTTACTTTTTTCCATGTTATGGAATTCATTTTTATAAAGGTCCTGATGTTTTAGTACTTTGATAGGCCTATGTCTAAGTGAGCGTAAGACAACAGCTTAAACAATATATATACACATATGCGTTATTATAGTAGCAATAGTTATAATAATAATATAATACCTAATTTTGAAACTGTTAGATCTTTAGTGGTTTCAAATAAGTTGAAATTGCTGCTTTTGGTATTCCAGAACCCCTATAGAAACTTAGTTACGCGTTGAAGTGGCGTGGCAGAGTACACTAGCCCTTAAAGCTGCAAATATAACAGGTTTCATAAGAGCTGCAAAATGATACCTTTAGCTACTACAAGAGATATATTCCTCTATTGTATTACTTATTTGGAACTAAAAGTGCCAAATAAGAGTATGATAGCACTTAGATTTAGGAGTTGCATATATGTGATTTAGAGACCTTATATACAACCAATACTTTTG
This sequence comes from Hypomecis punctinalis, assembly GCA_949316475.1. Lineage (NCBI taxonomy): Eukaryota > Metazoa > Arthropoda > Insecta > Lepidoptera > Geometridae > Hypomecis > Hypomecis punctinalis. The sequence continues at coordinate 23,940,200 of OX438803.1, forward strand.
TATAAGTGGAAATTAAAACCTGTATGTTACTTTAGGTAACAAAATCGGTTTTATGCTACCGTAGGAAACAAAGCAGAAACAAAAATCTTTCCTATGAAACTACGAGCGACAAGAAGTACTCATATACAAATAAGAGTTGTGTTTGAAGCTAAAGGTTTTATCAAACACTGTAATACAACTAATTTGCAACTCAGAGCTATAATATAAGTTGCAAAATTCACTAGTGTGCTACTTGGGATCCTATGAGAGGAACTTGGAATTAGCAAAAACTGCATTTCATACACTTTGCCTAAAGATCTGCAGCTGATTTACTTTTTTTATGTTATCGTCGCTGGGATAAGGCAAAAGCGATTCCGCAATGTGCACGGTGCGTATATCCACACCACATGCTTAATTCAAGCGCGGATCCAAGAGAGGACGATCATCGCCGCAGTTAGACAGAGCCTAGGCTAGTTTTGTGTCAACCCTCGGTTAATAAATTACGAAGACGAAAGCCATCGCGCTAGTCATTAAGGTCTTAGGACCAACTGCAATGCAGATTCTAGATAGTCTGTAGTGCGATACTCACGGTGCCTGCTGCCCGGTACAGCCTTGCCCTACTGTTTCTGTCTTGGCGTCTGCGAATCGGTTGAAGGGGGTGTCACCAGCGCCGCCTCTGCCGCGGCTCCTCTGATGTAGTACGGCAGTACATGGCGGTAGTGGTGTGGTATACTCACGGTGCCTGCTGCCCGGCACAGTATTGCCCTCGCCGTCCGCGAGCCGGTTGAACGGGTTGAGTCGCTGGCCGCGCGGCGGCACGCGCGGCTCCTCGTCGGGCGGCGTCACCGTCACCAGCGCCGCCGCCTCTGCCGCGGCCTCCTCTGTACACAACCACTCAATATCAACCTCCACTCTCAGGATATAGCTTAAGTTTTAATATGGGCCTTATTGTAAAACTAAAGATGACTTAGATAGCCAACCGATTTTCTTATTTTTCAGTTGTCACAAAGAATTCTGAATATTTGCGTTATTTCATGAATTCATCAATGAAAAGTTCATGTGGTTGAAGTTAATCCTCATCATATCAGATATAGGATCTCTACTGCAGTTAACTCACGCCACCTTGATCGATTTCCAATAAGACTAGTTGTTAACTTCCAGCATAAATTATTACAGATACTACATATGCTTCCAGCATGTTTCTGCGCTTTTGATTAGGTTTGACAATACACCTTTTAAATGGACCTACCATCCGTGGTAGGTGGTATATGGAACTGGAGAAAATATGTAGTAATATACCCTGAGACTTTCCAAGCTGTTCAATATGGACAATGAGATAATGATGATGGCCTTCATGTAGTCACAGCAAATACAAACAAGGACCTTTATTCATGCCCTGCAAAAGCTGCACAGGCATTATGACCTACTACACAGCAGTAGGACCGATTGCACAGGCAGTATGACTCACTGCACAGACTACATCAGTAGCAACATACCCTGAGCCTCGTCGAGCTGCCTCTGGAGATCAGCCACCATGAGCTTCATATAGTCATAACTAGCACAAGCGAGAGCCTTCATCCACGCCTCCATGGAGCCCTGCGAGCCAGTGCACAGGAAGTACGTCCGCCCGCCCTCACATTGGAACACTATCTTGAAGCTGTACGCCTCTTCTTCTGTTAGCTCTGCAATTTACAATTTCATTGTAAAGTCTCGCTTAGTCCGTGTGTATCCCTAATAGTCCCTAATACTCATAGTCCCCTTATGTTAATTGTTTATTATTTATTTACTGTCCAATTTCCGATGGAAAAGATAGGTATTATAGTTTAATAAGTGCTTATTAAACATATTAAACTCGTGTGTCTGTCTATGAAGTCATAGTGCTCAAACGATGAAACCAAACGATAAACCAAAACCAAATATTTCATTTCTAGAATATATTTGTTGTCTACAGAAACAACTAAGTACTTATTACTATTTTTTAAGATAAGGTGTGCTACATTACATCATTTAGATTTAGAATTAACATCGACTAGGTAACACAGTGGAACAAAAGGCTATTTAAATCATAAAGTTTTTGAATGTTACTTACATGCTCTGATTGTTATGATCATTATTTCACACAATACATGTAAGTAATTTTTTTGAAAATGACTATAGACTCACATTACATAATATACTTTCTATACTACTTTTTATCAGCAAATCCCTTCCATAGGATGTTTGTTATCCAGTTGCTATGACAACAATTATTATGGTTTGTCCCGATTTCGTCCAGCCTATTATGATAACTTTACTTAATTATTGTGTTTTGCAAATAAAGAAACATTTCTCAGAATGGATATACTGATTCAGTAGATTGAGTCTTGAATATTCTTAGTGTCAATGAGCAAGAGATGAACATTCTTCAAATCTATTTATTTTACTTTAGCTTTTGCCTGTGGCTTCGCCTGTGTGATGTTTTGATTTTTGAGCTACACCTTAAGAAACTTTTATTTTTCCGGGATAATAAGTAGCCTATGTCACTTTCAGTCTTCTGAACTATGTCCATGCCAAAAATCAAGTCAATCCATTGCTCTGTTGCTGCATGAAAGAGGAACAAACCAACAAATACACTTTCAGATTTAGAATATTATATTAGTAAGGAAGTAAGGATCATGTGTATGTTATTGAATTCATTAATGCCTATTCAGCAGAGGAAACTTGAAGTAAGCAAGGTCAGATGTGAGGACACAGATTCTAAGACAATGATCTCTTTGTGGCATTTGACCTTTTCAATAAGGAAAGGTATTATTTGACCTTAACAGCAGAACTACATCTTGCAAGTAGTTGTTGAGTACAATGTCTTCCGGTTAAGGTTATACAAACTGAGCATGCATTAAATAAGTTAAAAACCTCTAAGTTTTTCTCTCACTCAAATAGGGTCATCTTTGAACACACCCTGTCTAGGCTTACATATTTGTGTTTTAAGATATAGCATGTTTAGCTAGAATGTTTTGTCAGATTTAAGGAAACCTAAATTGATAAAAAGTTAATGGACATAAAAGTTAGCTTATAATTTCTAGAAGCTTGGTACTAGATCAGTCAAAGGTTTCATAATGAAGCTGGCTTTTATCTGATACCATTCTATTTAAGAGTTCAAAGTCTTGTATCTAAATGACAGTGGTGTTGGTGGCAAGGACACTTTTCAAGATTAGTACTGAACATATAATTATTTATAAAGTCATGTCATGGTACAGGATGTAGAATATTTCAACTATTTAAGAATGTTTATGAATACTTCAGCTATTTAAGAATGTTATTTGTGTATGCTGATAAAGAACACAATAATTTTGGTAAATACTGTCAAAATATGGAAGGATTTTATAACAACCTCATACTATAGGTAAGAATGACACACCAAAGTTTGATGGAGAATGATCAGTTGTTATGTTATTAAAGGGTTAGCACAAATCTTGGTTACAAGTACCTATCTATAACAAAGTAGGTACTGATTTCTTAACATTATTGACTTACCAATAGTACATCCTTCCAGTATTATCACACCTACGGGCTCTTTTTCGCCTTTCTTATCGAAATAGAAGAGTAAATTCCCTTTTAATGTAAACCATCGACGCTGGTAGCTTTTCCCGATTTCCGCCCGCATGTCTAGCCATCCTTCGCGGTCCACCGGCGTCGCAGAAGATGCGAAGGCGCACAGATTCTTCTCATTGATCTTCATAGTCATTGGAGCTGATAGAACTCGAATAAAAACAGAACTTGTGTCTCAAAAACTTGAAGTTCTGTGTTCAAAGTCTTGTTGCTTTTCAATGGTCATGTAATTCTGTTATAAGATTCCTGAGGGTCTAATAATGTTTAATCTTACTGTTGGGTCCTTTTGATGGTACGAGATTTAGTAAATACGCGTTTTAATAACAATTATTTCATTATTCAGAGTTGCATTTCTCCCTTCGCTTTCCTCGTAAGTAAAATGACGTTTGACTACCTTATGCGTTTGACTAATGACAGTGACATTTTATTTATTTGATCATAACTTTTTTCTTTATACAAGGGAATGTTAGCATATTTTTTCCAGCCATTTGCTAACGACAAATATTCATCATAAATAAAAATATCAAACTCAAATAAGATAATAAAACAAAGTTCAACACTTGAATAAGTTGCGTTGTTTTGATAAAGAAGTCTAAAACTTGGAGAAAATTTATTGTGTTATGAAATGTAGCTTCATCTCACAACTTAGTACGACAAATTCAACTAGCGACTGATTTTTCACTCCTCATACAAAACTTAATCCTTTTTATTTGTAACATAACTGAACGAAACACAATCATTATATCACAAAGGGTTCTTTATAAAAAAAACCGCACAAGTGCGAGTAAGGCTCGCACATCGAGGGTTCCGTACAAATCCACAAAATTGGGAAGTAAGTTGTTAAAATCTCTATATTTTTTTAATTTTTCTCTTCATACATCGAAAATTACACATGGATAAAATAATTAAAAACCTGTTTTAGCGAGTGCTAATGAAGTTCTTTTATATGATACCTTACATGATACGATTTACTCACTTTGAATTATGAACCCATATTTTGTGAATTTTGAGACCCTATTATTTGTGATCTAAATAAAATGTACAGTTTTCAGATTTATTCCTATATGTGTACTCTGAGACAATGCTTCTCGCCAGAAATAGTTCTATGTCAACGGGAAGTACCCTGTAGGATTTGATTTTTTTGAGTGTCGAAATATGCATTGTTTTACGACATAATATACAAACATACGTTTTTCTTTTACACAACTGCAAGATCCCATAGATATACGTATACAGTTTTCAACTCGATGTCTTTACGCGTTCCCGAGATAAAGAGTCTTGACATACACAGACGGACAACAAAGTGATCCTATAAGGGTTCCGTTTTTTCCGTTTAAAGTACGGAAGGAACCCTGAAAAACGGAACTCTCGGGAACTTTCAGTAGCTAAATCCTCCAAGCTAATAGTAACAACCTCTTTAGGGCTAATTTAGTACATTCAGAAGAAATAACTTTTACTTTGAGTACTTTTGTCTGTGCTTTTACTATGGGACCAACCGAATCCAAATGCAATGGAAAACACCCAAAAAGTCAGTGTTCTATAGAAAAAAAGACTATTGGTAATCAACAAAATGTATGGGACAGCCGATTTTTTTCGCGGAATCTGGATTGGTTGGCCCCATAGAAAAAGTTGTTGACATTTATGTACTACCCTTGCCTTTTAGAGCTTACCTTGTATATAAAATGTATGTTTTTATTTTCATAGAATTCTCAATTTAAACTTTTTGCCATTTTGAGAATTGGGCATTCTTAGAACCATTAGCCAATGTTAGAATTGGTCATACCCACAGACATATACTTACTCTTATATGTCTGTGGTCATACCTCGCCTAAACCATAGAAATAATAGATCTCTTTGATCTACGATCTAAGTTTACTATGTAATTGAAACAATGCTTTTTAAATATGTAATATTTTATTCATAATTATTATTACCTATTTTCACAGTTATTTATAAAGTTATATTAATATCAATTATGTATTAAACTAATTTTGTTTTCAGAATCTAATGATTGCTCCTTTTAGAAAATTTGATTTCCACTTCAATCATCAGATTTCCCTCTTACAATTACATAAAACGAAAATGGTGAGGTCTATTTACAGTACAATCCCAATATTCCCTAAAAAAATTGACAAAATTTACAATAACAAAAAATGTCATTAATTCTACTAAGAATCTCGCTTAACAACTGTGGTTTCTTTAAAACGTGCTCTTTACATCGGCAAAGTAGGCAAATAATTAACGGTAATCCAGTCTACACACTATATTTACACTGTCCTTCAAAAAACAAAATATAAACTATATACAACATCATTAAATATTCTCAAATGCTGTAACACATTTAAAACATTTCAATTTCAACTAGGCGCGACTGGTCGAGTATCGCGGCACGCCATCTACAGTTCAATAATTTATTAAGTGCGCGTGCGCATACAACCTGTACAATTGCCTATCGTCACTCGTCGCGACTGATAATACATAAATTAGATACTAGGCAACAAAACATAATTTACATCGTTTTCTGGTTTGTTCAATACAAAATTCGACTCTATTCAGCCGAGATCCACCAGCGAGGGCCTATTCCAGAGATTGAACGAACACGGACTACAGCACGCGATGGACTTCATATTTACAAGTTCACAGCACACCACCCGTCTATCTATAGGTATTTCAACACACGAAGAGGCGCCTCCTCCTTCATTTTGCTCAAAATCAAGACATTTACACAGTTTAATATATTTTTAACATTGATAATTATTATACAGTACACTATACGTGAGTATACCAGTGTTTTCTGAATGCAAATTCCCACGTCAAGGATATTTCATCCCTTGATTTTCTGGCCAAAAAAGATGATATTATGTAACCTATTTTTAGATCTTTTTTACAAAACCAGTGACATAGTATTTTTGCTATATGAATGTTGTAGAAACTATAGCCCAAAGTACAATAAGGATGGGTCTTTTATAGCGGTGATACTAGTGAACAGTGTTCAACTATCTATATTGATTTACCATCTTATAAATAAAGAACACACATGAAAAATGGCTAACATGAACAGAACTTGATAGGACACTTGAAGTATAAGCAAAGAAGTTTTGAAACGCGTCTTCGTGAATTAAACTATCTGTATCTTACATTTTAAGTAATATATTAAAATAGAAAATTTAATATAACTACTGTCGGAGATTCGACGAAACAACATCAGCTTGTTGCTTCCGCAGTTCCATTTTACAAGTAATATTTTTATAAAACGACAAAATGTCTAATTATACAAATGCTACGTTCAAACATGATCTAGAACTCTCATTATCACTAATCAACTATTCTGTAAACTATTGGTGTTTCTAATTAATCCTGATGGGAGGTTAGTTACATCATAAGAAATATTTGCTAATTTGTCTGCATTCAATTTTCGGTTTGATAGAAAATTATTATCAATTTAGTCAACATTCATGTGGAATGTCCTATTTGAAGCAACTTTGAGCCTTGTTCCCTCGTATATAAAGTCGTATGCGTAAAAGATCATGCAACTGAAAGTCGGCACTATACGTTATACGAATGAGACGAGTTGGAACACCCGACTCTATAAACGTGTAAATAAGGGCGATATTTGCGCGGACGTGTATAACGTCACGGGCGCCGGATTCAGTTGCACGATCTACTTGATACCGAATATTTTCATCAATAGATTCGTCCAAATAAATATAATTCGTTCTAAAGATGTTCTAAGCCTACATGATTCGCGCGTAATAATCGTAAACTCGTCGCATGTCATTTCATTCTGTATGAACATAAAAAAGTTTGTACAAAAATAATATTTATAAATTAATGAGTAACATTTTTCTGATTCTTAAATATAAAACGAAATGAATGAGTCAATGTGGACGATTAGGTACTTAAAAAAGTTTATAAATTGTTGGTAAAAAATATCTAAAACACTACAAATATCTAACTCCTTTGGTAATTCATACCGGTTTAAATATAACAATGAAAAAATATATTACAATACATAATATATAGCAACAACAAAACCTTTACAACAGCACAAAGCTTGTGACATAATTATTTGCAGGTGAAGTCTCACTGAGACTATTGGAAATATCCCCAAATGATTAGTTTTAAAACAATGCCATTTGAGTACAAGTAAAATATTAATGTTTGCTTGCCAGTACATTGTATATTTCTACAATAAGTACGGAAGTATTATACATTTTACCATTGTCAAATTTTATAATCGGCACAGGTATTATCAAGTATAAACAGATTGAGACAATCTTTGTCCCATTTGTAATGTTGGTGTAAATCCTCGACAAGAGCCCTGCTCTGAGATTAGTTGCTGTAAATGTGATTTGAGCAAAATCTGAGCCTTTTCAGAATATTGAACATTTTGAGGAAGTTAGGGATAGAAACAGATCACATTTCAATAAAAAATAAATGAATCGAAAATGAGGTTCATGGAAGTCAAACCAAGAGATCAAGGAAGAGTGGTCCTGGACAAACTAATGGAAGTAAACAGTGGACATGATGCCTTCAGTACATACTAATTTTCGAGAAAAGTTGAACTAAACAACAGTACATAAGTAAAATTGTTTTTAGAACTTGACGTAATTATTATCAACAACAATGTAAGTGAAATGTGATTTATGAAGAATCTCAGGCATACTGCACAGTATGCCAAATTGGACCTTTTTGGGTTATGGTATTGTACAATGAGAATCTACTAGAGTTTAGCTACACCTTACTTTTTATCCTATCTTCTCACTTCAACAATGTTAAAGTTATTTCCTAGTAAATAACCCGAACAAGCCACCTTAAATGTTATCCCCTTAAAAGATTTTAGGGACAACACCGGAATAATTTGCCCCTGAAACATCCCCCATCACATCATTTTGTTAGAATATTAGTCATCATCATCATCAGAGCACAGTGTCCGCCCACGATTCACGACAAAATAATCGAAGTTGCGAACACATATGATAGTTGATTTATCTAAATTTGATTTAAAATGTTTGATTATTTTGTCGCATTCCGTCCGCTGCCTTACAATCGTCATAATTATAAATTCCACGGGACAAAACCGCCCGAACCGCATTCGGTAGAGATCAATTTCAACAGTTGCACGATTCGCCTCACGGCCTGCCGTCATTCGAGATTACATCTACTGGTTTTTATAAAAAATACTTCTATGTATAAATTTCAACTACAACTCGCACTAGAATCCTTCGGTATATTCGGGGTCGGGGTTTAAAATTATTCTACTTTCGCCGTCGCCGTACCGGGGAGTCGCAGACGATAGATCGAGTCTCGGAGGTGAGGGCGCGGCGAGTTAGCCGAGCGCGGCGGCCGTGTGGTAGAGCTGCATGAGCACCTGCACGTGCAGCGGCAGGCAGGAGACGCGGTCGGCCGTGGCGTCGTCGAGCGCGAGCCACGAGAGCGCGTTGTACCCCTCGAGCACGTAGCGCAGCACGTCCGTGGTGAGCTGCGAGTCGAGCGGGTGCGCGTTGTGGTCGCGGCGCGCCATCAGCAGGTGGAAGTCGTCGGCGGCCTGCAGCGAGCCGGCGTGCAGGTGCAGCGCCGAGCGCAGGAAGGCGGGGCAGGCGCCGCGCAGGTGCGGGCAGCCCGCCCACCACCACGCCGGCATGGCGGGCAGCGGCGCCGTGGACACCAGGTAGCCGAGCGCCAGCGGCTGCTGCAGCACGGTGCCGGCCGGCTCGCCGCCCGCCGCCTCGGGCCCGGCGGCGCTGGGCCCCTGCGGCGCGGGGTCGTCGGCGCCCTCGTCGTCGGCGCGCCGCGGCGAGCCCTGCGCGAACATGGAGTTGAACATGTCGGTGGAGAAGATGTCGTTCATGTTCTCCTCGCCCATGTCCTCGTCGCCCATGTCTACGTTGAGGAACATCATGTCGTTGTCCTCGCCGTTGGCGAGCGGCGGCTCGAACGGCATCTGGTTGGACTGCGTGGTGGCGGACGTGGGGAACACGAGGATGTGCGTGGCGGTGACGTCGCGCGGCGTGTGCAGCGCCGAGTGCACGGAGTGGTGCGAGAAGCGCTCGTCGGGCGTGAAGCGGTCGGCCATGAGGCGCAGCGCCGGCTCGGGCTCGGTGGACACGAGGCACGCCGACACGATGCACGGCACGCCGCCGGGCGGCAGCACGCCGCACATGCCGCACACCTCGCGCAGCACGCCCGACGCCTGCGACAGGTGCTTGCGCGACAGCAGCCAGCTCCAACCTGACCACACACATACATTATATACACATTGGAAATAGCGACGAAGTCGGTTAAAAAGTCAATATTCAGATTTAATTTTATAAAATCTAGCAACTAAAACTAAACTTTGTGAGTTTCTGTTTGTAGTCTTTACTTATGTTATATTGTATAATTTTCTTCAATTTTCCATTTTCTAATCACCAGTATAATTATTCTATAAGCGGTAGCTTTCGTTGGCCTAAGTGTTTTTAGATTTCATTATAGACTTTTTTGTATGAAGGTCGTTTGGCAACCCAAAGATAATGAATTAAATAAATAAAATAAAACATTTGTAGCATTTTTTGGCAAAGTGATTTTTATAAATAATGTAAGAATAAAATAAGCTAGCTTACCCTTGAGCTCCCCGTGTCCGATGCGGCCGACGCGTCCGACGACGAGGCGCCAGGGCTGCGCGGCCTGGCTCATGACGCCGAGCGTGAAGTCCATCAGCTTGGTCAGCCCGAGCCGCCGCGCCGGCCCGTTCCGTCTCCGCCGCGATCTGCGGATAACACGCACGGTTATACTAACACTTTCAATCAATTGATGGAACAAGTGGGCTCTAAGTACTTGTTGCTATGGGTTCTTTGGAAAAAATGTCTATTGCTGGGCAGCTAAGTCGAGATTTCGAGAGATCAGAAATTCGATCTCGGCACTTTCGAGATCTCGATGGATTTCGAAAGTATTGTTTTAGTTAAATAACTGAAACATGATTGAAACAGCTTAGTGGTTGTAATTATGATGAGAGTAAGATACAACATGAATTATTGAAAAGTCTTTATTTTTATAATTTTTAACTTTTGTTGTTATATATAATATGTTATGTATAAACGGCATCTTAAATCAGCCCCTATGTAGCCAGCGGCTGACAAGGCCCTCTCAGATTTAACGCTAGTAAAGTTGGTATCAACGTCAGCAAGCTGTTATGCAAATTGGAAAAACATATCCCTCGTCCTTCACACTCATAGAGATCCATCTCTTATTTAATCATGGACTCTAGCTTATCTGTAATAGTAGCAATAGCAACCCGCGAGACAGAACTTTTACAGGCTTTTAAGGTATCTTCTAGTTTCTCTTGAAGACTTGTATCTAGCCGCTCGATCTCGTCAATCTCGGTCGAGATCTCGTCATTTTATGCTTCGAGATTGATCTCGAAAAATGAGGCGAGATATCGGAAGATCGGGATCTGGCGAGATCGAGATTCAAGAAACAGTTATAGAGCGGGGTATCTTGGAGGATGAGAGAGTGTGGAGTGAATGAAATATACACAGAATTCTTCTTTAAAAAAGATATTTTTGTAGTTATATTATGCCCGGGGACAGCAGTCTATCATTTTTTATTTCTGAATAAAAGTAATAGGAGTGATCATGGATAGAAAAAAAAACATTGTGTAGGCCGAATCAAACTTATTGGCGGCTGTGGAGTTAGCTACAAGCTGCGCGAAACCCATTGGCCCAAGTAATTTTTTTTTGACAGACCACAAAGTTGAATGAACATTTTGATGACTTTTGTTCCGGTTCGATCGCCTGAGAATGTTTCATTTTGCGTGATGCATACCCCGGCGCAAGTTTTGAAGACGACAGGATATACTGCGCTACATGAAGCAACGTGTGAGGCTACAGTGCAGTACACGCGATGCGTAAACGGTAGTATGGGTAGAGTACAGACCTGTGTGGCACGTGTATGTTGATGGCGGCGGTGTCGAGCAGCTCGCCGCGCGCGTCGGTGGCGGCGGCCAGCAGCCAGCGCTGGTCGTGCGACAGGCAGTAGGACAGGTACAGCACGGCCGCGTCCCCGCCCGCCGCGCCGCCGCCCCACGCGTCCGCGCTGGCCGCGCCGCCCCGCCCGCGCCCCAGCACCCACGCCGGCGAGAACAGCCGGTACGCCGCGCGGTTCTTCTCCTAAGGCACATTTCACACTGTAACTCACACGGTACGCTCACTTTATAGATAAACACAAGTCTATCGGCGCGCCCTCAGATCTCATAATCTCTGTATCATCAGGCACCTGCGCCGCCGGTCGAACACGCAGCACGCGAGTGCAGAGCGATGTCAAACCGACATCGCAGTTCTACCGACGGAGCCCGCCCTCCATGCGCTTTTTTTCGTCATCGGACACATTTTTAGCAATAGGAACAAAGTGTTTGTATAGAAATGTAATGGTGTTTCCATGCTTGCCAAGGCTTGACAAGCATCCACAAACCCCAAGTGTCCACAAATTTCGCCTGGCATTTGGAAGCCGTTTACACGTTTGTGAATGCGTCAGTGTGCTTCGTACATCGAAGCATGACGGACGCTTGACGAAGATTGAAATTGGCTGAGCCTTTGTAAAAAATCAACAATAATGTAAAAATTCTGTAGGTATAGGCCACGTCACACCAGTTGGCGGAAATAAAGTAAGCTACAAGCTGCGCAATATCCAATAAACTCGCGGCTTTGTGTGAGCTTCAGTCAGGATTGGATATTGTGCAGCTTGTAGCTAACTTCATTTCCGCCAACTTGTGTGGCGCGGCTTATATTCGAGCGAACTATTCGAATTTTGCACAAGATGGAAGTCGGTTTTGCCATTTTTTGCAAAAAATAATTATATTTCTTATTTTGAAGACACGACTAGACGTGCGTGCCAAACGCCCTCTTTACACGCTTGTGTTTGTGGACGTTGGCCGAGCCTTGGCAAGTGTGGAAATACATGATTATATGATGAATAGATAGGTGGGTACTTACGTCTTTGTTGTGCAGGAAGAGGTTGGCGGCGGCGGCGGTGCCGAAGCCGGTGAGCGACTTGCCGTCCGGGTGGTGCGTGAGCAGGCGCCGCGCGCCCGTGTACACGGAGAAGGCGAGCGCGCGGTGCGGCGCGTGCGCGGCGCCCGCGGCCGGCGGCGGCCCGGCGCCCAGCCCCCACGCCTCCAGCACCGAGTCCAGCGCGATGATCTTGACGAGCGGCGCGTGCCGGTGCAGGTGGTGAGCCGCGCGTGCCGCCAGCCGTAGCAGTGCGTGCAGCGCGCGGGCACGGTGCGCGCGCGCCGCCGGCGGCTCCACCAGGTACAGCACGAGCGCGGGCGCGCCGCCTTCGTCGTCCTCGTCCCAGGCGGGCGGCGCGGGCGCGCTCCCCGCCGCGTCCGCGTCGTCGGGCGCGGGCGCGCCGCCCGGGGCCGGGTCGGGCGGCGGCCGCTCGCGCCGCTCGCCCTCGAACAGCGAGCGGTCGAGCGAGAGCGCGTGCAGCGCGGGCACGAGCGTGGTGCGCAGCGCCTCGGCGTAGGCGCGCAGCGCGTCGGCGGCGCGGCCGGGCGGCGCGTGCGGCGCCTCGTCCGGCGGCGCGGCGGGCGCGGAGGGCGCGCGCACGAGGCCGTCGCGCGCCACGCGCCGCAGCGGGCGGTGGCGGCCGAGGCGCGCGGCCTCGTACGCGGCGGAGAGGTCGCGGAAGAAGGCGCGCAGCGGGTCGAGCAGCGCGGGCGCGTCGGGCGCCAGCACGAGGTAGGCGACGTCGCGCGGGTACGAGTAGGGCTCGAGCGCGAGCCGCTCCCAGTGGCGCAGCGCGTACGGCGACAGGCTGAGCCAGTCGCGGTCGTGGCCCACGAGCAGCGGCGGCACGGGCTGCGGCTCGCACAGGTCCTCGTTGCCGCGGCCGGCCAGCCGGTGGAACTGCCGCCAGGTGAGCGGGCCCGTCACGCCGTCCCACATGCGCGCGCCGCAGCACCGCTTCTGGATCGCGTCCTGCAGCAGCGGCCGCAGCCGTCGCATCAACCTGCAACACATTACTATGTCACGCACTTCCCACAGCTGACAAGCTACTAATCATGATGTACCATCGATATATTGCCAGCATCCTCAGATCTCATAATCTCAATATCAGCGGGCACCTGCGCCGTCCGTCCAGCACACAGCGCATCAGCACTGAGCGACGACAAGCCGTCATCGCAGCTCGACAAACGACGCCCGCCCTCCATGCGCTTTGTTTCATCATCGAATGGGGCAAAACACCTAGGAATGTTAATCTACTGCTCAAAAGGTGGCTACAAAAGGAAGTGTAGTTGCAGCATGACTTACCGGACGACGTCCCGGGAGGAGCGCGGCGCGCGCGCGCCGATGAAGGGCCAGCGGTGCACGGCGGCGGCGCCGCCCGCGCCACCGGACGCCGCCTGTAGAGCTTTCGCCGCCGCCGCGCCGCCATCCGTGTATCTGAGAACATACAATACACAACTATAGCACACATCGTTTTTGCAGATGGAATTGTAAAATAGAATCCTAAAATATTTCTTTCTCGAATTCTTAGGTCGTCACGTAGTATTTTGCCGCCGCAAAATCGTATTCTGCCCCCTTAGCATGGTAAAGGGATAAAACCATTGATAAAACCATCAACCAACAACCATGCGATGCGGTTTTGTGTGAAACTCCCTAGGGAGTCCTCCCTCCCTATTTAAATTTGGAACGTCTAATTCGTGAAAATTTCTCAACTTAGAACATTTAAGGACATCATAAAGAGGTTTCATTTTGCAAAATCGAATATAACCTCTTTACATTGCACAGCAACTGGCATTTTAAGGTTAAGGTTCTACTCGACTACACAGAATAAAACTGTATTAAACAAAGCTGTTTGTTTACCAAAAATAAATAAAACCTCTTTGGTGCCCGTATCAGTTCGATTTAATAGAACAAAACCTCTTTGCAATGCCCATGCTAGGCCATGATAATCGAGCTGGCCATGGTCTTATTTTTTCATGTAGTATTTACATTCTAATTTATTTTTATTTATTGTGAACAATACAGAGTTGGCTAATGAGCACCTACACTTAGTGAATTATGACGTAAGTATGAACTCATATTCTTGAGGTTTTATTTTCTCGCAGGATGTATGAAAAGTAGAGTATGGACCTCTAGAACCAAGTTCTTCTTCGTCTTGGGCGATTTGAACCCCTCGCTTCACTCAGGACTCTAAATAACTTTAACGATAGTCCCTCGCTACGCTCAGGGTCCATGTCGCCCGTGACATAAGACACTACTCGGTTCTCTTGGTACATAATCTACTATTATCCAAGAGCAATTCGACAAGCTTGAGCGTCTCCAAAATCTATGTATACGGTTCATTTTCGGCCTCCGGAAATATGACCACATTTCCCAATTTCGTAATAAGCTCAAGTGGCTCCCCATCCGTCTTCGCCGCGATACTCACATACTTTCCCTTCTCTACAACATTCTCTTCAAACCTTCTTCTCCTTCATATTTACGCTCTCGCTTCACTTTTCTCTGTGACACTCACTCTGTCAATCTTAGATCTTCTAGCAATCTCCTTCTTTCCACTCCATCTCATTCTACTATTTTTTATGATTTTTCTTTTAGTGTCCGAGCAGTAGCGCTCTGGAATGACCTTCCTGTGACTATCAGACGTGCACAGAGCGTTGAATCTTTCAAGGCCCAGGTTCAGCAACATTATCTCGCAAAGCTCTCTCTGACTGATCCACATATCACTCCTCGTTATTAATTTGTTTGTAATATATTAACGTATATGTATGTTTATTTTTATTGTATGTATTATTTGAAGTATTTATGTATGGCTATTATTATGTAGTTTATTTTATTGTTGATTAGGAATTTTTGGTTTTCATTATTTTATTATTATTATTTTGTTTTTACGTTTACACCGTCCTTGTCGTATTTACGTTTCCTCGCATCCAAGAGAGGTTGTCTGGAAGAAATCGCTTTTAGCGATAAGACCGCCTTTTGTGCCTTTTCTGTCTTTGTTTCTTTTGTTATGTTTTCTTGTTGGTGTCAATAAAGTGTTGTTGTATTGTATTGTATTGTATTATCCACTTTTAATGTCAGTTGTAAAATGTTAGTATTCTTCCTGTTCGAGAGGATTAATGGTGGAGAGACAATTAGTCCCTTTATCATTGTAGGGGTGGTAGTGTAGTGAGTGAGCGGTATTGTGCGTAGCGTAGCCTAGTGTACTCACTCGAGCAGGTTGACGGCGAGGTGGTCGGGCGGCGGGCGGCGCGCGGCGGCGGCGGCGGCCCGCGCCAGCGCGTCGGCGGGCGCGGCGGAGGGCGCGGCGCACGCGGCCAGCAGCTCGCGCGCCACCTCGCCCACCAGCGCGCTCATCGCGCCGCCGCCCGGCGCCGCCGCCAGGCCCGTTATCTCCATCTCGTCCTGCGCACACACGTCAACGTTTACATCAAAATGCACACAACATACAACACATTCAATCACCGTGTCATAAGAGACGCTCTACTGCAGTGTGGACGTGTGGCGGACGGGTTACCTCGTAGAAGAGGCCGGCGCGGTGCGCGCGGCGGCGGTTGACGACGGCGCTGAAGCCGCACGTGCAGCGCGCGGGCTCCTCGTCCGCGCCCGCGCCGCCCGAGTACACGTACGTCGCCGCGTCCGCACCCACGATGTTGCCCACCACCTGCACAATACATACAATTTTATTATAATCAGCGCCACACAAGTCGGCGGATGGGAAGTTATGCGCAGAAGGCAAAATATAGGTATGCGCTGGAGCCAGAGAGACGAGACGCTGGGGCAAACCCGCCCGCTAACCTCATACCTTCCGCGCACTCCGTACGCCCTTTCTCACTACTTTGTCACTTGTGTAGGCATTGTGCACACATGCGCAATAATTAGCGTATCACGGCGAAGTGTCTTCTGCGGATAATTTCTCATCCGCCGACTCGTGTGGCGATACCTATACATTTCAATTGCTGTACATACACTTTTTCGGAACGTAGCCGACCAAACGTAATTCAAAGGAAACTCTCGTTCCAATCGACCAAAAAACAAGCCAAAAAGGTTCATTTCTTCAGATGTAGCATAACACTACATAACTGGGTGAGTTATGAGACCTAAGATATCGCAATATCAGCCTAGCTTAACTTCAATGTTGCGCTAGCCTTTAGAAGCTACGCTTAGTTCATGAGTGAGGGTATAAATGGGCCGTGAGTAATGGGTGTGCGACCTTGGGTCCGGCGTTGCAGACGCAGAGCGTGCAGCTGTCGAAGTTGTGGTCGCGGAACACGTTGAGCACGGTGTCGGCGAGCAGCACGTTGAGCAGCAGCGGGCAGGCGGCCGCGCGCCCCTCCCCGCGCCGCCGCGGCGACCACGCCCCGCGCCGCGCGCCCCCGCCCGCCGCCTCCGGCCCCGCGCCCCCGCCCCCGACACCGCCCCCGCCGCCGCACGTCGACGTGCTGCGGGACTCGGTCGCGGGGGACAGCGACCGCTTCACTCCTGCAACTACACAACACAATCTGTTAACATCGGCTACACTCCCGCTCACTCCCACACAAACCCACAATTAAAAAGTTACACTAAAATCCGAAACCATATATTTTCAAGCAAATGTTGTTTTTAAACTTTCGCGATTTGAACACATTAACACATTATTATTATATACTACGGGACTAATCGCGAACTAAAACTTTATTTATCTCGTAATTTTAGTGCGCGATTAGTCCCGTAGTATATAATAATAATATTTTCAAGCGAAATAAAATCATGGAGCCATTAACAGTAGCCATCCGGCCACAAGCTTACTAATTCAACGTCCATCAACTGCACCAAGCTAACGGAGTATGTCTAAGACATAATGCATGGCAAGAGCCATAACAGACAAATTGCAGGTATGGTCCTTCGAGCCAATTAAAACCAGCAACTACTAACAGTGAAGGCAGTAGGTTGCTGGACAGGGACGTCAGCACGGCAGGAGCACCAGCAGAGTACTGACCGGAGTTGTGGTCGCGCGCGTCGGGCGCGGGGTGGAGGTGCGCGGCGGCGGGCGGCGGGGCGGCGTCGCGCGCGCGCGGCCGGTACACGGCGTGCGGCGGGAGCGCCAGCGGCGGCAGCAGCTGGCTGGGCAGGGACGTCAGCGGCGCGTACTTCGACGACCCCACGTACTTGCATATCGTCGGCGGCTTGAACACGTACGACCAGTCCTAAGGAAACAACATACACAGATTCGCATAAATAACACACATTGCATGACGCAAAAACCGGACAAGTGCGAGTCATGAGCCTGACACCGAAGGTTCCGTACAAATTCAGAAAATTACACAAAATTGGGAAGTAAGTTGTTAATATATCCATATTTTGTGAATCTAGGTCCTATTTTTTGTGATTTAAATAAAAATAGACAGTTTTCAGATTTATTGCTATATGCACTCTGAGACCTTTTTCTTTTCTATTTATTCCATCTCGCCAAATTGTATAGTTCTATGTCAACGGGAAGTACCCTGTAGGTTTTGATTTTTGTGAGTGTCGAAATATGTTTTTTACGACATAAACGGCTCTAACTTTTTATATGATAACTGAGAAGTTTTTCTTTTACACAACTGCAAGATACCATAGACATACGTACATAGTTTAAATTTCAACTCGATATCTTTACGCGTTCCCGAGATAAAGAGTTTTGACATACGGACAGACGGACTACAAAGTGATACTATAAGGCTTCCATTTTTTCCTTTTGAGTTATGGAACCCTAAAATGAAGCCTGATTATATTTTTATACCAATTGATATCAAAGTCATTCTGAATTCTAGCTATGGCTTCTAAAGCCATATTAAACTTTAGCAACAGGACGTTTATGTAGGTCCGTAACAGTATACGTTACCTCAATAGGCGGGTCTCTGAGCGGGCTGTGCGCGCTGTTCCTGCGCTGCGGCGCGCCGTCGTCGGGCAGCGGCGTGGGCGAGGGCTGCGCGTGCGCCTCCATACTGGGCGGCGTGGGGAACATCTTGCTGAGCTCCTCGGCGCGCACGCACCGCGCCGCACCACACCGCGTCTCTTCTAGAGACTTGTTAGAGTCCGGCGGGGTCGACACCGCCAACTGCGACAATACACGGGGAATCTGTTAGTGTCGCCTGCTTCTCGGTCCAAGCCTGATTGGCTCGGAACTGACATACAACAATTTGAAACAGCAAAGCGTAGTCTACTTCGTAACTACACACACTTCATACGACTTTTTAAGGATTCAAGGAATTGTAAGCTAAGAAAGAAGAGCAATCGCACTTCGTATCTTTGCTGACCGACTGCTTACTGATCAAAGATAAATGTGTAAAAAAAAAAATATAATCATTTTGCATGATGTCAAGTGATTGCGTTGGTAGATTGTTTTCCTAACTCTCTGCACATATCATTTCAAGTGTGTGAGCATCTTAAAGCTCTGCTCTATTCAGCATTGTAAGCCAGGCTGCACAAAATAACATATGCTAAATGATTCAGTTTGTCACAGCCCTTTCTGGATTATAATGGGACCTGTATCAGCCCTCTAATGATTAAAAATACTAAAAATTCCTTATTCAGTACAAACAAAAGAGAATCTCATCACCACAACCAGTTAGTAACACAATTAGCTAGGACAAGTCGAGTAGACTAGTAAGGTAGTAAGTAAAGCGAGTAGCGTAATAATAAAGGGGTACACTCACAAGTCTTACCGTCTCATCCCCGCTGGCGGCGTCGTCAGAGTTCTCGAAAATCTGGTCGAGGTCTTTCACGTTCGGACACAGGCCGTCCGACGTGAACAGGTTTTTGTACTCTTTTGTATCGTCCTGCAAACAAACGGCCTGGCTTAGTATTCACACAACTGGCACCAGCAGAAAACATTCAACAACTATATAGATCACTAGTTTTTACCCGCGGCTTCGCCCGCATACGCAATATATCATTATAATTTATATCCTATGTGTTATTCTGATATATAAGCTATATTATTGCAAAGTTTTATCTCAATCCGTTCAGTAGTTTTTGCGTGAAAGAGTAACAAACATCCATCCATCCATCCTCACAAACTTTCGCGTTTATAATATTAGTAGGATTTATAAAGACACGTTTTCTGAACTTCGACAAATCTCAATAATCAAATAGCAATTAGATTAGTAGGAAATATCGCAAAACATTTTAAACTGATCAATGAGTGTTCACTATTTTATATACATAACATCCCTAAAAGTTTTTCTCGTGTCTAAAAATGGCATATTTTTCTATTGCAAATTATGCTGTCCTATGTTATTGGAAGATGTAAACTTGTAAAGCATACAATGTCCAGCCTCCCGACCGCTTAAGCAATAGCAATCGTTTATGACTTCATTTTAGTCATTTGGCACCGCCTATGTGACGTTAGCCATCAAAGTTGTTCATTCAACGATTGCTTTCGCAATCCGCGCAAAGTAATTGATGGCTAACGTCACATAGGCGGTGCCAAATGACTAAAATGAAGTCATAAACGATTGCTATTACGATTGCTATTGCTTAGGCGGTCGGGGGGCTGGGCATGATATGAGACCGTCGTCTCATATCAGGGGTAAATGTCTTGATTCCCTTGCTTGGAGTTTGCAGATAGAATTTACATAATATGTTAGGTGCAGAGTGAAGCGGGTTCTCACCTCACCTG
Source organism: Hypomecis punctinalis (assembly GCA_949316475.1). NCBI lineage: Eukaryota > Metazoa > Arthropoda > Insecta > Lepidoptera > Geometridae > Hypomecis > Hypomecis punctinalis. The sequence continues at coordinate 23,960,393 of OX438803.1, forward strand.
TGGAAGTACTTTTACTGTGGGTGGAATGTTTCTTAAGGCAACCCTGTGCTAGGTGGTGGCGCGCGCGTGTGCTCGTGCCCGAGGTAGAGGTACAGACAGGGCGGGTACTCACGTGGTCGGGCTTCTCCTGCTTGATGTCGGCGGCGGAGTAGTCGCCGAGCGCCGGCGCGCGCGTGTGCTCGTGCCCGAGGTAGAGGTACAGACGGGCGGGTACTCACGTGGTCGGGCTTCTCCTGCTTGATGTCGGCGGCGGAGTAGTCGCCGAGCGCCGGCGCGCGCGTGTGCTCGTGCCCGAGGTAGAGGTACAGACGGGCGGGTACTCACGTGGTCGGGCTTCTCCTGCTTGATGTCGGCGGCGGAGTAGTCGCCGAGCGCCGGCGCGCGCGTGTGCTCGTGCCCGAGGTAGAGGTACAGACGGGCGGGTACTCACGTGGTCGGGCTTCTCCTGCTTGATGTCGGCGGCGGAGTAGTCGCCGAGCGCCGGCGCGCGCGTGTGCTCGTGCCCGAGGTAGAGGTACAGACGGGCGGGTACTCACGTGGTCGGGCTTCTCCTGCTTGATGTCGGCGGCGGAGTAGTCGCCGAGCGCCGGCGCGCGCGTGTGCTCGTGCCCGAGGTAGAGGTACAGACGGGCGGGTACTCACGTGGTCGGGCTTCTCCTGCTTGATGTCGGCGGCGGAGTAGTCGCCGAGCGCCGGCGCGCGCGTGTGCTCGTGCCCGAGGTAGAGGTACAGACGGGCGGGTACTCACGTGGTCGGGCTTCTCCTGCTTGATGTCGGCGGCGGAGTAGTCGCCGAGCGCCGGCGCGCGCGTGTGCTCGTGCCCGAGGTAGAGGTACAGACGGGCGGGTACTCACGTGGTCGGGCTTCTCCTGCTTGATGTCGGCGGCGGAGTAGTCGCCGAGCGCCGGCGCGCGCGTGTGCTCGTGCCCGAGGTAGAGGTACAGACGGGCGGGTACTCACGTGGTCGGGCTTCTCCTGCTTGATGTCGGCGGCGGAGTAGTCGCCGAGCGCCGGCGCGCGCGTGTGCTCGTGCCCGAGGTAGAGGTACAGACGGGCGGGTACTCACGTGGTCGGGCTTCTCCTGCTTGATGTCGGCGGCGGAGTAGTCGCCGAGCGCCGGCGCGCGCGTGTGCTCGTGCCCGAGGTAGAGGTCCGCGTCGGAGCCGCCGCCCAGCGCCAGCTCTTCGCGGAACGAACTGCTCTGGCTCTTGAACCGCTTCACGGGGTGCTCCAGCCTGTCGCACAATAAACAACATTATACTGGAGGATGTTGCAATCGGCGTGCGAAGGTTGTGAACGATACTGTAATAACCCAATCCTAAAATGATAGACGAAAGTGTAAAGTCCGGTTTGTCCAGAAGCTTTACTATGAGGTCTTAGTATGTACTATATCATTTTAATTCATAACAAATGATGTCACGAAGTTGTACGGTTTTAATGTGACCGCAATACGAACACAACAAGCATAAGCCTTGAATGCTGGAGCTGCGCAATCGGTGCTCTGCTGTAGCGAGGGCATTGATCCCCGTCGAGAAAATTTTTAGTCGATGGGTCCGTGGATTACTCGCTTGTTTCTCATACTGATTTATGATTTTTGATCCACTTCACAGTTTTAGGTATGATCTCGCACTGTGCCACCTCAAACTACCGCATCACAACTCACCACTCAATCTCGCTCTCAACATGAGAAGCAGGGTAGCGCGTTAAGATCGCCTCGTGTAGTAATACGTAGCGTATTACCTCTTAACTTTACGCGCTTGGGTTCTCGTCTATTCCGGGGCGGTTCGGGGCACAGGGTGCCAGAGGCCTGCGCGACTGATACCGCTCAGGCGTGTAAAGTGGTGTGAAGTATTACTGACCAGGCGTGCACGGTGGTGTAGTCGTAGAGCATGTGCAGCGAGTGCTCGTCCTCGAGCGGGTCGACGCGCGCCTCGGCCGAGGGCAGCACGGGCCGCCGCGCCAGCTCGCGCGCCGGCTCGGGGCCCGCCGCGCCCGCCGCCGCGCCGCTCGGTGGGGAGTCGCCCTGAACACACACATCACGAGTTATGCCTCAATTGATCCTACGCTGGTGTCGGTAGCGTACGTCAGTCACGCGTACGAATACAATTGTGTTCTATACGAACTTATAGCAACACACCACGCCACTGACGTCATAATTAGTTAACAGCGCACGTTAGTCACGCTCGTCAACGCCGCGTAGTCGTTTGACTGACGCGCATGAAAATTTTGAAATCTGATATAGATGATCAGCCAAAGGGCAGTTGATTATTAATTGGGCTGATGTACGAAAGTAACACTAGTTTAGGAGAAATTTAAGCTCAGAGTGCAATACAATGCACATTAAACAAAGATTTATGACAATTGACAGCCGACCTTTTTTAGGGAAAAGCAGTGAATGACGAAAGAAATATGCAAGTATATACCTGTGTATAGAGCTTGGGCGGCGGCGCGGATGGCGGGGCGGGCGTGGGCGGCGCGTGCGGGTCGGGCGTGGGCGCCGGCGTGTGCAGCGTCGTCGGCACCGCTGTACTTGACTGCAACCACAACAACACTCTTTACATATTTTACCAACACAAAAACATTTACAATCCCGTTTCGAACAAATGTTGTTTTTTTTTTGTTTTATAGAGACCGAGACGATCTATATGAAGCATTACGCATGCCCATTACAGGTCAATATCAACAAGAATTTTTCAATTGAAATCTTTGATTGTTTTGTACATATATTGTAAACTCTAACTGCTAATAAACGTTGTCTCAATTCGGGTTTTTTTTTTGGATCTTCCACCGCTTTTAATAAAGATTGTAGGATATGGGTTCGAGCAATTGGGCCATTACCCTTAATGGCGCTCACGGTTTTTGTTTTCTTCTGTGAAATGTAGATTGTAGACACACGAGTATAGTCCTATTAAAATTATAAACGCGAAAGTTTGTGAGGATGGATGGAAGTTTGTTACTCTTTCACGCAAAAACTACTAAAAGAGTTGAGATGAAACTTTGCAATAATATAGCATATATGTATATCAGAATAACACAAAGGCTACAAATTATAATGATATTGCGTCAAAAATCAAAATATCATGCGGGCAAAGCCGCGGGTAAAAACTAGTTTACAATAAAGTAGACGAGTTTTACCTACCAATAAAACTCATATTATGTCCGAAGCCTTATTCGAAGCCTTTTAAACATATATATTGAGAATGCATCTTCCGTTTCCGGCCGTATTTGCGGTTGTAGTTCCCTCTGTTGGGCTAAAATGGCAACCCAGGCCGCCACGTTCCCAGGCAGCGTATAGTTCTCCTCATTGAAGTCTCAATAACATAAGGAATTAATGAACACCAGGCAGAACTTACTGTAAGGCTTCGAATAAGGCTTCGGACATAATATGAGTTTTATTGGTAGGTAAAACTCGTCTATTATGTCCTTGAGCCGTTATTCGAAGCCTTTTAAACATATATATTGAGACGTGTTTGTTTTCGCCTGGTGAACGAGACGCCAATGTGAATGCACAGAATAACGTCAACATTAATAGGTATTTATAATTAAACAGTATGAAAAACATCAGTCACAAATGTAATAACGTAATGTTAATATAGCGGATATAATTATGTAGCGCTACATAAAAATATAGAAGAAAACTAATATAATAGTCACTGCTACTATAACATCTTAGTTTCGAATATTGCCCCGGTTACGTTTGTATGTATGTTATTATTGTACAGAACCAATTACTTAAGAGTCACATAGTATTGCTGTCTTACAGTTTCAATGTTATCGCTAATAAGTACTACATCAATTAGGAATTTAAGAAAGTAACTTAAATTAAAATAATAATGAAATTATGTTTATCATTTATTAATAGTCTGTCGATTCACTCTTTGAACGCGACAGCAAGGGTGGTATCAACACTATCAGCCTCCGGCATAAAGGATTTTACATCATTGGTGATTCCAGTTTAAGATGCAGTTTTCACTACCGGTGTACGGCAATAGTTATCGATCCTATTAGGCACAAAACTTGAAACCGGAATTAGAAATAAAATTGTACATTTGCCAAAATCTGTCCACAACAAAACCCCTGAACTGTTCAAGGTTTCGGACTTGACATTTTGTTGCGGCCTCCTTGTCTAGCTGTTTTTAATAGATACAGTCTACATCTACAGTAATAGAAGGTAGATATTTTTAACTATAAGTACCAAAATTTTCTGAATTTCAATTAAGTAATAACAAGCAAGACTTAATAAAAACCAAAATAAAATAGTTACTCAGTTAAATCCTTCTAACTAGTGGGCTTTGTAATCTTAAATCTCCTCACAGTTGTTCAAAGCGAGCGAGCGAGTGAAGATGACTTACAGCACCCCTCTTTATCCCGCGTTAGAAAACCTTGGTGTGGTATATAACCAACTCTTAGATTCAAACGTGTTGAACTTTGTATTCAATAATGAATACAATAACCCGAAACTAGCACACCGTCGCAGCGTCGTGGTGCTTCCCGCAAATAATGAGTAGGTCGATTAAAAATTTACCATCAATTGAATAGTACATGTATTTGCATATATCCCGAACATGGCTAATCTTAGCACTATTATTTGATATGCTTTCATTTCACATGTTCGGAGCCAAGCTTCCTAACTGAATTTGATTCTGGAATATTTGAAATAATAATATTTAAGCCAAGCCAAGATAACTTTGAGGCCAAGAATTTCACGAATTATTCTAATTATTGTCATACCCTTATTTATAGGGTCATAAATATGTAAACTATACAGACCATGTTACATAAAAACTAAATGTAAATATTATATAAGTTACAATGCAATAAATGATTAAGTAGGTATTGTACCTACTGTTAATTTTATCTGTAATTAGACGGTGGCGTGGACCGGCTTAGTTATGCTATACTGGATTCAGGGAATATCTACTGTTAATTTTATCAAACAAATTTACAGGTATTAAGAGTATTATCTCTCATTCTTTTTACTTGGCTCGCAATATACTATTGTTGTACATATATGTATTATGATAACAAGCCATGAACTTTCACCCCATATTTTTAAATTTTTTCGCGTCATATTTGCGCTCTCGCTCGACCCATGAACAAGTCATTGCGTAGGATCGCATGAGTTGCATGAAACTAGTGGACCTGGATTCAGAAGCTTCGCTTCGTAAATAAAAGACTTACATACCTAAACTTTTTGTTATCAGCCTAGTCAAGACTGATAGAATTAAGAATTTTGCCATTTTTCAGCCGTGTATACTAGAAAATGTATCAGATACGCAAATCAAACCAGCCATTCTTTTGTATGGTTTACGTTTTTCGCATGCACGACTTAAATTTGTCTTTAAAGGCAGAGACAATATCCGAAGCAAATATAAGGATAATAATTATATTAGAGAGTGAAAAACATTTCTCACTAAAAATGGTCGACCCTGTGGAATAGCCAACAGGTCAAAGTTCAATACTTTTTCTTTAAAACTCTTTAATCAGCTGTTGTCAAAGCTCTGTCTACAGAACCCATAAATACCACTGCACTAAGTAGGTATTGTGGTAATTTTTACTAAGGGGTCAATATAAACAGTTGACTCTGTGGTGTGTGAAACTGTAGCTTTTGTTGTACAAACAGTTTGAAGAAACATTGATCCATCCTCTTATTAATTGCAAAAGTATTCTGAATATCTTCTGGTTCATCTCTACAGCCGCGATTTGTTCCAGAGTCTATAATTATAGTAATGAAATAAACAGAGAAACATAGCAGTTCGAATACGAAAATTCGACTCCTCAGACAGACTGACACACAAAAATCCAGGTAAATTCGAGTATTGAATTACTCTGAGAGCGATTGCAAATCCAAATTGCAAAACTATAGGATTCATAAAACAATAAGCAATATTTTAATATTTCAAGCAAGAAATAATATGGGCAGTATGTGTCTGAAATAAATTAAAATTGAATTTATTCCGATGGACAACGGGACGCATGGAATCATCGCTTTTCGTGGTAAAAACCGGGGTTTGGTTTCAGAGACATGTACTCGTATGTAATAAAAATGTATTTTGTTGACTTGCTTATCGTCGGTTACTTACTTGTCAAGAAACAGTTTCATGACAGTGACCGTAAATGCAGTGCCGTAGATCTAGCGGCGGGCTGCGCTTAAAAGGAGACCTGTCTTTACAGTTCCCATTATTATTAGCACAAAAATGGGTAGGCGCTCTTTCACCCGTATTTATGAACGTTTCAATCTACCCGCAAAAACAAGTGTTATATCAAATTTACCTTCTCATCTGCTTGGTTCAATGAACTTAATTGATTTCAAGATTATAATAAGTTTACCTGGACTTGTTGAACCGTGGTAAACTACTGTGGTATTAATATTTTATTAACCACAACACAATTATAACACAACCCTGGCAATGTATTATTGAATGCATATGGCACAAGGGCTCATTTAACTATGTTGCAGTATTAAAATTCACGCAAAAAGCAAGTTGAAAATTTATAATTGAATGCTACATTGTATAGCAATTACACTGCAACAACAACCCCAAACAAATGCAATGTAAATCACAATCGAACTCAAATGGCTACAAGAACGCGCAGTAATTAGGTACATTGCATCAACAAAAAGGCGATACAATAAACCTTAAAAAACGCATATAATTACATTGTTATACCAATTACACTGCAATCATTAAATGTTATCTTATGTATGATCACAAAATACAATACACATCGTAATAAATGAATGCATATGGCAAAAAAGGCGCATAATAAATGAATGCATATGGCAACATGGGCACATATGATTACATTGCACCACAAAATCTAGATGTTTGTGAGCATTGTCAAAGAATATAATCGACGGTGCCGTAGGCGACCGGCTGAGTTATTCTATACTGGATTCAGGGTTAGCGCCGCCTGATATCCATGGAACTAACTACCTTCTGATCGGAGCAGGAAGGTTATGATTGTATGTTTGTATAAGCTAGGTGTATATCTAACCTTTACAAGTATTCAAATTGTCTGGAAGATAATGAAAATAATTTACTAAAGTACCCCCATTAATATTTATGAAAAGAATTCTGAGAACTTGCTTTTACTAAACAAAACTTTTCTATATGGGGGTATCTTATGAAATAAGTCTTGGTAGTTCCAGTGACCGCCAAGTAATACCAGACCATCGAGAACAAGTTGCTCGAAAATTAAATGAATTGCTTGAACATTTTCATGCTTAAAATGAAAAACATGTGTCATTTTATCGTAGCAATCAAGATTGTTTGCTATTACCGAACTTAATCGTTTTCAACATTAAAATGTTGCAATAAATCTCCTAATAAAATACCTTTCATTGAAACAAATAGCCCTACTTTTTCCTGGTTTTATAGTAATAGTTATCAGCATTTATTTGCAATTGTCAGATATTTTCAAAATTAATTGTAATTATAAGGGCCGCCTCGGCGGGCACCTCTATAGAAGACTCGATCTGCTAGATCGGCGCCGGAATAATTCTACTCTGAGGTATTTTGGTGTGTTGGGACCGACCAGCGGCTACGTGCGTGTCTGTACCCGAGGGTAGTATGTACAACAGATATAGTTTTGAATTTGCCATACCTGGTCAGTAAGGTGTTCTACTACCTTACTCTTTTTGAAGCTTACATCCTCAGCGACTTGGCGGTCACGTGGTCACCACCTGCAGCCCAAGTGGTGGTCCCCACAGCGACGGCGGCGTGGAGGTCTGATATATAATATTCCTGCGGTTCCTAGTACCGCTACAGGACGATGACGTCGACTAGGTTCATCCTCGAGCACGTGAACAACTTTACGAATTTTTCGCATATTTTATTTCAGTCATTATGTAGGTAGAAATATAACTTTTCAAATTGAATTAATTCACTTTCAGAAAAAATATTTTGAAACTACAACCTATTTAAGTTATTTAGAACAATAGAAGTAAAATAATTTTGTGAAATGATTCGACGAACGCTAACAGCGTTAACGTAACTTAACGGCACGGAAGTTAAGACGCCAATGAGGAGAACTATACGCTGCCTGGGAACGTGGCGGCCTGGGTTGCCATTTTAGCCCAACAGAGGGAACTACAACCGCAAATACGGCCGGAAACGGAAGATGCATTCTCAATATATATGTTTAAAAGGCTTCGAATAACGGCTCAAGGACATAATAAGTAAATCATACCTGCAAGGTAGGCGGAGGCGCGAGGTGTGGCGCGGGCGAGGGGGGCGCGGCGCCGGCCGAGGAGGGCGCCGACACGGCGGCGGGGGGCGAGCCTCCGCCGCACGAGCCCGGCGAGCACGCGCCGCCGCCGCTCAGCGCGCCGCCGCCCGCTCTACGCACAACACCATGGGATGACTCTCCTGCTCTCATACTACTCCACACTGCACGCTAACGGTCGCCACTACCTCACACGTCGCCACTGACGTTCGCCATACGGTATAACTCCGAATCCTACAACTTGGTAGCTCTACATTTTACAAGCTATGTACTCAATCCTGACCGAAGCCCACTTCACAGCTGCGCGAGGATTGGGTTATCCGCAGCTTGTAGCTAACATCACAGCCGCCAAGTTGTACGGTTCGACCTATACATGAATGCATCGCAGACAGTAGGAACCAGTATAGATAGAACAAAATTCTACGTACTCTGTAAGCGTCGTGTAACAACAGCAAAATTGAAGGTTTGGTTGATTAAAAAATATAAATTCGATTTAACCAATCATCACACATCTTGCTGTCGTAACGAAAGGCTTACGGAGAAATTTTGTTCAGGGCATACAGTTGCCGCGTTTTCTTTTTCTAATAACAGCGTTTGTGGCGAAACGTTAGGCAGGTAGCAAACAGCCGTAAACGCCGACGATAAAAAAAGAAAACGCCACCACTGCCGCGTGCATTCACGAGATGTATAAAAAACGTCGATGGTTATATTTGTGGCAGTGGCGATACGCCCGTTTGCGATGGCACCGAATGAACAGTGAATCCGACTTAGGTTGCAGTCTGAATTTCGCCAACAGCGCTATTGATATTTGTAACGAAATAAAATTTATTAGCGTTTTTGAAGTGTGTGCCATCTCATTATATGTTCGTGCGATGAAAGAAGACAGCGATGCATTTATTAGGAAGCAAAAAGATTATAAATGTTGATCACATTGATCTCCAGTATTGTAGGCGTTACTGGCGCTATTAGAGCAATTCAGACCGTACCCGACGCCGTGAGTATTATGAGCAGGAACTAGTTGGATAGACGATTGAGGTAACAAAAATAAAATCAATATTATTTTCAATTTCTATGACACGTGTTTGTGACCGAAAAAACAATTGCGTTGAAGCCTCACTGTTTCTTGGATATAATAATAAGTAATTGTTGGCAAAAGTGTATAAATTTCAAAACATAACACAAAGTTCAGGAGCGGTGCAAAACCATTGCGTTACGTAACAAATAACAATTCCAAATATAGTAAACTTAACGGCAATTACGTTAAATAAACTATTTTCCTGTTACGCACTAAAAATAACATAGTTTTCCTCAACCGAATTCCATCTAGTTGTACATGATGATAAACAAACATGGGTGAGATACCGCGTGGTACGGAGATGGCCACAGGTCGAGTGTAATCAAGGAGCCCCCGAGATGAAAGGTAGATGTTATCATGACTATCACATGGCAGACGACCGATTCGCTTCTTATAACGCCGGTGCTACCACATATGCACTCGTTTATGCTGTCCAAACACAAAGTCTGAATCGAAAAATTAACCAACGCTGTACAGTTTTGTTACAATCCTTTTGGCAGATTCTTTTCTCACCTCTGATAACAAGGCACTTTTTTATATTTTTTACCTTATAGAAATACTTGTCGTATTTATACACAAAACCAACCGTTATTAATAATGCTTGGATTACATATGTGTTTAGTTTAAGAAATCGTTATACGATTTTGATTTATTTAGAAAGCTGTTTACTATGGCTTCATTTAATTCCTATGACAATTTATGAATCAAATAAGACATTTAGACCCATGTAAACAGAGCATTACTTGTCTTGTTGCATAACTATGCAGTAATATACAGGCCGTGGCAGTCAGCGAAGCGAAGGCATAGCAAAGCTGTTTCAAGTGCCATTATGCTTAAGATTTCCTTGGCGCAGAATTCCCGAGAAATAATCAATAATATCATTGAGCAAGGCCGCGCGAGAGCGTGCTATGTAGTACCACCATAGTACAAGGTTGTTTAAAATCGATGAACCATACTCTACTATTGTGCCGTGACTTTATAAAGGATGATTCTCAATACACACCAGTCTTGACACGCATAGAAATATAAGACTGAAATGTCACATGAAGGAGATTTTAGAATAAGTTTAAAACCACACCAAGCACTTTGACATAGGTATTTAAATTGAAAATGAAGTGAGAAGTATCTCGATCTCGCTCATATGTCGGAATGAGACCATATCTTGTACATATTGAGTGAGAGACATCAAAGTAGCTTCGGCACATGCCAAAATACTGTGTGTATCGTATTTGGCTGCAACTTTTTACTGAGTGGGTTGGTTTGCTCAGCTAGAAACCTCAAGTCGGCTGATGTTATACAATCTGGTACAACAGTCATAAGCAGCGAATGAGTGTAGATGTTCATGTGGTGTATGTGCGGAGGTAACGAAGCGGCGCCCTTGTCTGCCGGGGCGACGCGCAGAGAGCTTCGCTACCATGTAGGAAGTTGGTATGACTTGGTGACAGCATACAAACAGTGCCCCAAACGTGACTTCCATGAAACTGTCTCATTTGATAACACATTTTCTAATTATTTTATCAGTAAAGTACAAATTAGCGATGCCTTGGACAGATCACTTCTATCCAAAGCTTTAATAACCTAATTCGTCGGAAAAATTATCATTAGATTTTTTCTGTCAACAACATCTGTCGTGACGCCGCTAATGTATCGCTTACAGTATCATAAAGTTAAACACCAGAAAATATATATCAACAATTTACATATACCGAATAAATGGCATGCAAATAAAATTGGCCGATATTAAAAAAGTTATCAAATGATACAACACATTACAGAACTATGTTTACAGACACCTTGGGCAGATTATTTCGAGACATAAACACAAGGCATGCGATTGACATCATTCGCTATGGTAAGCATGCATCATATCATCTACAATGCAATAAATAAATGATAATGTATGGAGGCGTCGTGGCATGCATTATTTAGGCGGCGTTGTATGTGTGACGATGTTGTGTTTTAGCGGATATTATGTTTTAAAGTGTGTTACTTACTGTGTACGTGTTTGGAGACATTTGCGTAAATAGTTTGTGTCAGCGACCGCACGTGTGTTATTATTTCAGTTAGTAGGTAGGTAATTTGTCAAGGTTTTATTGATACAATCTTTTTAACGATTTATCAAAAAGTTATATTTATTATTTTGGACAGCAAAAAATGTCTTTCTTGTTTCGTGGAAACATTTGAGATATTACAATCGAAAAGTGACAGAGTCTTACAAGTGATTATTATTGTTCAAATATATGACATATATTATTGTTATTAAAATACAAAAACTCAAAAATAAATGCATATGCGGATCACGGTACAGATAGATAGTGTGGGTGTAACCTCTATCACTTGGACGCGGTTTGCAGCTGCAAATTTGACGTAAATCGACGCTGTTCTCTTTGGGTAGGCATAGTAAACTCCATATCTATGATGGCTACGCTTGTCGCTGCTGCAAGCCCCGTCAGTGGAGGAACTGGAGGGAGGTTTAGTGTAGTGAGTTTGTGGTGTGTATGCAGTGTGCGTGTATCGGGCGGCGTGTGGCGTGGCGGGTGGCGGTGCGTGTACTCACGGGCGGGGCGCGGGCGGACGCGGCGCGGGCGCGGCGCGGCGGTGGAAGGGCAAAGCGCGCGGGCCGCGGCGCCGCCGCCACCTGCACCAACACAACGCAGCGACGCTAGCCACACGCAGCGACGCTCCCTCCCCCCTTCCCAACCCTCCCCGAGCCGCGCGGCGACGCGAGCCACGCCGCGCGCACCCATCACACTTTATCCCGCGCTGCGGCGACCGCCTCGATACCCCGTAACCTCGCGTTACTTTCCGAACGAATCCTCTCCGGTCCAAGATACCACTAATGGTATTTGCAGTGCGACAAGGATTGCAAGCAGACGAATTCGTCAGGTGATATCGCTCGTGAGCGGATAGTTTTTCCGCGCTTGAACGAGCAGTTATGTACTAATGTAATTAGCCGTCCATCTCGAGCGTCCGCAACTTCCTGCTGCGTTTCCATGAGACCTTATCCCGACTATACCGCGTAAAATAAATTTTAATGATATAAATATTCGAACTTTTCGATACAACACTGACTATACACAAAACTATCACATTTTATAGCGCCCACTACAAGTACTGAATTAAGAAAAATGCTTTTAATACACAGTTTTCAGAAAGCCTCAGGCTCTTAGAAAATCTCGGTTTTTTGTATTGTTCCGATTTAATACGCAAGTTTGATCAATACTCTATTAAAACACAGAGAGGATTCGAATAGGAAAATCAAATAAAGCACTTGTTCATAATTAGATCAAAAACAACACGGCTCGCTATTTACTCCGGCTTGTATCGGATAAAGTGTGACATAGGTAGATCTGAGCGCAAACTACGCGACGAAAACTGGGAGCTGGACGATCCCACGCCTCGGCGTGGTCCGCCCAGGGAAGCCGATACCCCGCTACTGGTCTCTACCGAGTTACAGCTATACAGGTTAAACATTCACATAACATCTACCTAACGATCTACGGCGGCTCGCCGCGCCGCCAGTCGCCATGCCCTGACGTACTCCCGCTATTCGCCTCGCGATATCATTCAAATGCATTTTAAAAAACAAACAAAAAATATAGATAAATCTGTTACATATCATACGTACTATAAAGGCATAACACACAACGTTCGAACATCTACATACTGCTATATACTGACTGCACTACTGCGTATTTTATTAGATAAATACTAAAATATTGTATCGACACATGCGCTGCGGAGGCTGTTTTCGCACCGGTTCCGGTAAAGTTGTTAAACGGGTCTATTATAATGTCATTTCCAAGGCGATTACGAAGCGATTGCAAAATCTTAATGGTACACTGACGCCCGGGAATTATTACAGTAATTACTGATGGCAGAAAAATAAGAATTTACGACACTTTTCTACACGAAGTAAGCTTTAAATTCGCCATAAAGATTGTAAACATTGTATGCAAGGTCGAGGCAGCGTCCGCGGCGCATGTGTCGCGGTTATGGGTATAATAAAAGAGTGTGTGGCGCATAGTGTGGGGACTTACTTGGCGCAGGAGCAGGGAGTTTTCCGCGTCGGATCCACGAAGTCTTCCGTCTTTTCGCCCGCCTCCGCGTAACACAGCTCTTCCCTCTGGAAAAAAAACAACTCCCTTCAATACAGACCTATTTGTTTCAGCGATTGAGAACTACTCATATCTTGATGTTTATATAATTTAGTGCGTGCGCGGGCAGCCACGGCCGCGACAAGCAGAACAACGTACCAGGCTGGGCATGGGCGCGGTGAGCGCGTGCAGCTGGCGCGCGGCGAGCTCGTGCGCGGGCGCGGGCGCGCCGCTCGACCCCTCCATCTCCGTGACGAGCGCGTACGGCCACGGGTAGCGCATGCGCACGCCGCCGCACACCACCTGGACACGACAACAATATTCATTTGCAATTCCACTCAATCGTTTTATGCCGGGGCCACACTTTGGATGATGACTTGTCCTAGCTAAGCTACAAATTGAATAGCCAATCAGAGTCGATTATTATTGTTCGGTTTGCGTCCAATATCAGTTCGAGATTGATCCACACAATTGGAGTGTTGGAACCAAGACTACAGTTTTTAGCCTACATAGCCAACGTGTGGCCCGGGCTAGCTTTACGTTGATCACACAACTATTACTACGACACAGGATAAGTCACACCGATTCACGACTTCACCACCATCGTCATACGCAACATTATGGTTTCAAACGGAACAACCAAGCGCATCATTAATCATTAAAAAAAGCATCACTCAAATCGCATAGAAACATGGAGACGTTATGGCTCGAAGGACCAAACATCTTATGTTACAAAAAGTTGCAATTCGATATTTGCGATTGGATTCGAATCGAAATTTGCAGTCGAAAAGCCATTTCAATAATCAACTGCGACATCTTAAAATGTTTAAAATGCAAAGCTGTCACCTATACCAAAATTCGATCACGATAATTCTTTGTTCTATGTTCCATTACACTATAAGTTTGATCACCAGCGAGCTTGACAAAGCAACACCAAGACTAGTGAACATCTTTCTCACCTCTACGGCCCCACATCCCTGCTCCAGCGGGTACAGCTGTCGCCAGGCGTCCAGCAACCTCGCGGTGGCAGCATCAGAGTCGCTCCACTCCCTCCCAGTCAACGTGCCTTCCAGCCCGAAAGGAGCCAAGATCACTGCAAACAGTAACGGATAGACATTAGTCGTGGAACTATGTGGCCAGACGAACCACTCACTTCGACGTCTGTTCCGTTAATATCTCCGTCTGTTCTCTGTATGTTAAGCTGTCTTTCTGTCAATGAATATGATAATATTATATGTGTACGCCAATTATAATGATGATGAATACATAGAAATTTTAAATAAGAGAACACTAGAAATTCACTTAGCAACTTTTAGCTAATTACTTGTAGTTTTTTTGTTGATGATTATAATCTAAGTTTTAGATTAGAGTATGTGTTACTAAGATGAATGCTGAAATGACATTGAAATATAAAAATGTTCTAGTTGCGCAACAACTTATAAACAGCTGTGCTAGGGGGTTATCCACATCTTGTAACTAACATCACAGCTGCCAATATATATGATTTGGCCTATACTGGTTAGACTTTTACTGTTGAATTTCCATAAAGCTATTTTTGTACAAAGCATGGTAGAACTTTTCAAATGTTTGAGTCAAAACTTTAACACATTCATATAATTAGTTGCACGGCTGAAGGGTCATTGACCTTTAACACAACTTTTCGAACTGTTTCCTAAACAAAGTATACATTAGTGATGTTCTGCAATACTTATTTCAGTGTTTCAATCATAGTGAACTGATCGCCTCCCCATTAACTACAGTTGCTCTAGGGGGTTTAGAAAATTGAAATCCAACGGCAACTGAACAGAGGCGGATCGCAGACACAATGTTTGGTGTCTAGTGTAAACGTAAACTATTAGTACTATTGTTTAAAAATACTAAGACTAAAAGTTACTTTATATAGGCCGGAGGGCTAGCCTGTTAATTTTATAAGCCACCTGAAAGCCTCTGACAATCGGGACCTACAATTTAACATGTCATACGAGCCACGCTATGAGCTCAGTTGTTAATGCCATCTGCAGTCACACGAAGACTAACCGTGCTGAATGTAGCTTAACTAACAGACACCTAGTCAAACTATGCTATAACCGCTAGAGGCCTTTGCATAGATTTGTGGATTGTTGGTGTCATATAATAAATAAATAAAATAAAATAATATACCTTTAGCGCTGTGGTGTTGTTCGGGCGAGTTGATCCGCGCCAGCCGCTTGGCCGTGAGCGTGCGCACGGGCGGGTGCTGGCGGACGTCCACCGACGCGCACACCGTGCTCTCGCCGTGCAGGAAGAACGCGAACGAGAACGACAGGTGCCACGGACTGTAATCATACAAAATTTACTTTAGTACGAAACTATTTTCATTTGCAAGACTAGCTGCGCCCTGCGGTGTTACTCGCGTTATTCCGAGATAAAAAGTAGCATGTGTTAATCCAAGGTCTAAGCTACCTTTATACCGAATTTCATCCAAACCTATTCAGCTGTTTGTGCGTGAAAGAGTTACAAACATCTATACATACAAACTTTCGCGTTTATAGGTAACTAGCGACCCGCCCCGGTTCTCACAGGTGTATTATAAACCTTCCTCTTAAATGACTCTATATCTATTAATAAAAACTGCATCAAAATCCATTGCGTAGTTTTAAAAATATAAGCATACGTAAGAACAGACAGCGGAAAGAGACTTTGTTTTGTACTATTTAGTAGGATTGCTACGAACTGTAATACAATTTTCACATTAATATCACTTTCAACGGGTCTTATTGGATCTATATTGGAATTATACGCCCAGCAATGGATATGTTATGACTGAAGAGAAGATTAAATTATATGAAAACAAGAAGAGTAATTCAGCTAACCAAATGAAGTTCAACTGATCTGCGGAATTGGGTGCTTTTTGGACGCTTGACCATTTTTATATTGTTTACAAACAAAACAATAAAACGTTGACAGTTCTCATGTACAAAAGTACAATATATTACTTGAGATACTGCTAAAAACCAGGAATATGACCAGTGTGGTACTAAATGAAGGCTATATAAAAATTAAAATAGTAATATTAAGTTTTTCATTTATCTTCAGCGTTCGATGTCTTATTAGACATCGACCGCTGGATATGGCCTTCCATGATATTTAAATTTATTTTATTTATAAACAATAGCGAGTAAAATAGTTGTAAATTGAAGTGTGTGAGGGGGAACGAAGTCCCACCCTGAGTCTTAAGGAGTGAGACACAGAGATCCTCGTTTCACTCTGGGAAGTAAGACTTGCGTTGCCACAGCCTTGTTCGGAGGCAGCACATTGAAGGTGCTAACACCGAATTTCACTTCCAATTGACTTATATATTTAAGTAGCATTGCACCCATTATTTATAAACAAGCTCTACTATAGGGTAAAAAATAGTTTTTTTTTCCTGAATGAAATGTTATCTCAAATAATTCACCACACCCACAAACGCCATCACCAACGTTCTTCATAAAAGAGATAATGCAGAAATATATAGTTTAGGTCATCACCTCCTACATTTTTTACAATATGCTTTATTTGTTTTCTGGGCTGAATTTGCATTTGAATTTAAAAATAAATAAATAGTAAGAGACATCTTCCCCAAACTAAGCAAAGCTTGTAATATGGCAGCTTGAGACTGATAAAACTATGTTATATTATTTTTAAATACATAGGGTTAGGTGTCGTACAAATCCTGAAAATTTCACAAATTGGTAGTAGTTTTTTTTTAACTTTTCTCGTCATTCATCGAAAATTGTTAAAATAATTAAAAACCTGTTTTAGCATGTGCTAATGAAGGTCTTTTATATGATACCTTACATGATACGATTTACGCACTTTGAATTTTAAACCCATATTTTGTGAATTTTGAAGCCCTATTTTTTTGTGATTTAAACAAAAATGTTCAGTTTTCAGATTTATCCCTATATGTATACTCTGAGACAATGTTTTTCGCCAAATTTCATAGTTCTATGTCAACAGGAAGTACCCTGTAAGTTTTGGTTTTTGTGAGTGTCGAAATATGCTGTTTTTACGACATAAACGGCTCAAACTTTTTTAAATGATAAGTGAGAAGTTTTTCTTATACACAACTGCAAGAGACCATACATATACGTATAGGTACAGTTTAAATTTTAACTCTTTATCTTTACGCGTTCCCGAGATAAAGAGCCTTGACAGACACACAGACGGACAGACGGACAACAAAGTGATCCTATAAGGGTTCCGTTTTTTCCTTTTGAGGTACGGAACCCTAAAAACAGCTGTTCCATACATTTTGTCGTGGGTGAACGATATTTTTCTATGGAACAACATTTTTTTTTTAGTTTTGTCAAAAGTCGCAGAACTAAAGTTGTTAGTTTTGATGTACAGATTAAGCCCCTAAAAGGATGCTAATTGATTAGGAATAACCCAACTAAATAACATACAGACACAGTACACACCTATGTTCACCGCATAATTACTTGCCCTCGGTGGGAATCGAACCCACGCCTCTTTGACCCAGAAGTCAGGCTCATTAACCACTGATCCACAGAGGCAATCAATGATTACGAGTATACTGCACACTTCACAGTCAGTTTATGCAGTTATCAAGCTATTATCACTTTTACCGCTAATGGCACAGATACTATTATACTACCGCATTAAACGACGTAAGTATAGGTTGATTTACTTGTCGTTTATTGCGGTTGTTATGTTAAAAATATGAACCTTTTTCCAACGTCCTCTTCGTCGCCATCGTAAGGTTGGACGAACCACTTGCCGAGTCTCACAAAGTCTCGAGACAGCAGGCATCTGAAATAAATAAACATTAAATTAGAAAAATTGACACACTATTTATATCTGTAAGTTTCATATAATAATATGTCTAGATGATTGTAATCAATTATTAAAGTGTTTTTTTTTTTTTTTTTTTGAATAGTTTTGCGTTTGTCTACACACTGCCTGATGTTAAGCAGATGTGCGGTCTAGGGTGTAGCACGCTTACCTAGAAGATACCTATTTACTCGGGATTTGAAGACACTCACGTTGTACTTTAACGGGAAGACAGACCCAGGCAAAGCATTCCACATTCCGGCTGTTCGTATGAGGAATGAGGATTCGAAACGCTGTTATTTATCTGTTATTAAGACCTTCCTACATGGATAATTAAGTAAGTGTACCTAAATTAATTTTGAAGATGAAAATACGTCCTGATGCCTGATTAATCTTGAAAAAATGTATAGAACCGTTCAGAAAGCAACTAAATAACAAAGCTGTGGTTCTGCTAAGCGCGTAGTTGACAGAAAAGGTGACAACATATACCCATAAGATTCATTATAATAAATATTAATCAACCAAATACCGATAATTGGACTGGGCGCAATCTGAGATTGGAGATGACTCTTCAAGGTACCGTGGGCGGGACAGTGTTGGTTGAATAGATGAAACCAGCGCCCTTATCGACTAAGCCTAGTAAGGCAATGGACTTCGCGTTTCACCTTACATTCGCTAATTCTAAGAGAAATAAAATTGATTTCTATTTTCAATAATTACTCAAGATATAGTTACGCCACACTTGGTAAATGTATTACTGTCACGTTTTGTTACACTATGTTAAAATGAGATGGATCGCTTTAATTTAAATATAGTGGATGGTTTAACATGGTACATGGACTATCATGGTAGTTCAGTAAAGAAATTCACTGAATCTGTGTGTGAACGAGTGAGCGGGACGGAATGCGAAGACCATTGCCATTACGGTTAGCCAATAAAGGTGCAAAATACTGGTAACCCTGGAAGAGTCAAGACGATAAACAGTTTAATTTCACGCCGTGCTCGACGCTGGCAACACCGACACTGTTTACGAGAATCGTCGAGCTTTTATTGGAATACTGCTTAGTTACGATTACGACGTGAGGTTGAAGATACATTCTATGAAAAGCAATAACCGAGATTGTTCGCTATATTTTTGGCAAAAATATTTTGAATTTTTCTTGGTTGTAACAATGTAACGTATTTATTCAGCATATACGTAATGAAAATATTACATTTCACAAGTTTGCAATTATGCATTGTGTAATAAAATACAAATCGCGAATGAGAAGTTAGCCGCAGATGACACTTCGCCGTGATTCGCTAATTATTGCGCATGTGTGCACAATACCGACACAAGTGGCGAAGTGTTGAGCACGGGCGTAGGGAGCGCGCGGGAGGCATGAGGTTGGCAGGCGGGTATGCCCCGTCGTTCCTCTGACTCCCGCGCATACCTATATATTTCGGCTTTTGCGCAGAGCTCTGCGCAAAATTCCCATCCGCCGATTTCTGTGGCTCTTAGTATACAACCAAGAAGGACCTACTAAGTACTGAGCGAAAAGATGATACCACCCAGATGACCATAGACAAGAACACAACCTTACAGCCTCAAGGTACTTATTTGTCAACGTAGTAAATATTCGATGCTGATTTTATGAGCAACCCAAGCGCACGGAAATCTAGATTTTTCTCAGCGACTATGCAAACTAAACCCATTGTAAGCAGCAATAGGGATGTAAACGGATTGCAGGGTCACGCTCCATGTAGATAAGTGAGCACTAAGACTGCACGACACGTATGTTGTACTTAGGTTGCAATGCCGTGCGTCGGCAATGCTGGTATGTCGTAAACGCTCCTCGATACTGCTGGTTTGTATTACCATGTCGAATATAATGTAAGAGATATACGAGGAGCTATCACGAATGCAATATTACAAAAGGCAAGAGTAATTGGACATCATTCAATTACAGTTTTAAAGTGAGTAATGCAATATGTGAGTCAATTCAATTGTGTCACGGGAGTATTGTATGTATAGGTGGCGTTTTTGTTGAACTAAACAGTGGTTCCGATAGATCTTCGTAAATTTTTCCGATATTTTCGACATGCGTAGATCTTCATTTTAGCGTCAAATAAGCCGTCTGATATCAATATTTTCTTTATTACAAATGACACCACAAAAACGAGTTATTCTCGGAACCATTGCGAGATGACCTCATTTCACAAATCCCCGCCCTTAGCTGAAACAGTTCAGCGCCCACTTACAAGAGTTCAAAACTCCGCGCGGTCATGCACTCTACTCTCATTACTTCCAGTTCGCTAGTAGTGAATTGAAGGTAAATAAACAAACGCAATACTGACTAGGTTTACCATCCCATACAAAATCGATAGAACTTCCTCCCACGGAGAACTTCGTGATACGCTCTCCGATACAATAAACTAGTCTGACTAAAAGCCATGGTTTCATATGGCATATGGTTGCCTCGCAGTTGTCAGCTAGTACCGTCGTCGCCATGAATAATCCTCGTACTTATACGGAGCAATTGCGTAATGCCACATTTATAAACCACATACATTAGAGCCTGCGCTTATAGACGAGGTTCCTTAGCTATGTCAACGATGAAGTGGCGACGCGACGGGCTTTGTGACATCAAAACAGATTGTTGTGACCGTTTACAAAAACCCAAAGGTTAATTCATGTAAAAATAGAAGTTTCGCGGAATTGAGTCTGAGAGTTCACTGGAACAAATCAACGTATATTTTTTGGTTAATTTGTTCGCGACGATAAATCTTAATGTGTACTATTTTTTCCGAGAAATCACAACGCGATGGCGAGGTCACAGTTACAAGCAGATGGAGACGTACTGTAAGTACCTACGTAGTCTGAAAGCGGTAGGTTTTTGCATAAAAAATATGAAGTTCAGAGCTCTAAATGCCAACATCCTGTGCTCTTGATCTTCAATTCAAGAACTACAAGATATTGTACGTTGATATTTCTTATCTCTATCTTCCAAAATATTTAAAACCATGAGGTGAAACTTTAGTGATCTCGAAAGCCGATGTAATTCAAGCCCTAATACATTGTTAGTTTTATTTACAACAAGCTGTAGCTATTAATAGAAATAAAATTAACTCTTTATAAGTTCTATGAGTATTGCTGTATTTATTTACTGCACCTAAAGGAAAATTCCATAACAGTGGACAAAGTGAAATATTTAAAATATCTATAGTAGATTTATGGTCAAGTGACTGTAAATCAGTCGCCACGGTGCGCGTAGACTTCCTCGTCCATAAACCCACATTGTGACGGCTATTTTCATGATCTTTTCAATATTTCTGACACTCATGGAACCAAACTTCGTAAGACTACTGGCATAGCTAGAATTGTTGTCAGGTAGAGCCGTTTTTGTCAGGATGGCCATCAAAGGCTTTATATTTTTTTGCTGTCAATAGAATTCAGGAAACATAATGGTGAAAGGTACACCCGAGTTTTCTGGGCGGCTCTGGTTGTTGCCTAGCTACTATAAAATAGGAAGTCTAGGCTAAATGTTCAATGATTCTTGCAATATTTACTTAATCCTTGGAACTCTCTTTTTAGAGATACAGGAAAACTATCAAATAAACTATATAATGATATTCTCTACTGCCCCGGTGGCTCAGTACTTCCTCTAACTTCTGGATCAAAGAGGCGTGGGTTCGATCCCCACCCAGGGCAAATATTTATGTGATGAACATAAGTGTTTGCTCTGTGTCTGGGTGTTATTTAGTTTCTATTTATATAAGTATGTATTTAAAAATATGTATATGTAGTATATCAGTCTCTGGCAGCCATATCACAAGCTTTGCTTAGTTTGAGGTCAGACAGAGGCCGTGTGTAAGATGTCCCAAAATATTTATTATATTTGTTTATTGTAAGACATCAGTTAACAGGATAAAATACGATACGGGATAATCAATTAAAATTACCTTGACAATAGTATCAATAGATGTTTGATCACGAAAAATATTTGTTTGCTTGCCCGTGATGTTTAACGATTGAAAGTAAGTTCAACATTTAGTAACCTAACAAAGCAACTAGCAATTATAAATAAACTCGAAATCGCGCGCTATTGGAAAATGGCTTAAAACGCGATTATCCAATAGCGCTCGATTTTGGATTGAACTTCATTTTTAAAGGTGGCGACATGTTGCTAGACAATTTAAAAACGGCAAGTCCCGAAACAAATAGTGAAACTATCGCTAGATCAAGTGTAAGATGTTCGCGCTAAGCGTAGACAGGGAGACCGATGTATCGACAATCTTTGGAGTTATATTTAGCGGTGCGCTCGGCGCGAGCGCACTCAGTAAAGCTGCTTTTGTAAACAATGCTCGATCTCCTTACGTGAATCAGTGGCCCGTGGCCGCTACCTACCTGAAAGTATCTAGCGTTCTGGACGAATGAACTCGCGGTGCGCACACGCATGCCATGCACTCTATTATTAAGCGGTAAGTGGTCTTGTGCGAACCAAATATTTATTTTTACATCAAGATATGCACTCGAAGACGAGGATTGAAATAGAATCAATTATAAAAGAATCTTTGCTATGTGATTGCGCGGTTCTTTTTAGTATAAATGTGATGTAGGTTTATTTTTTAACCGAAATAGGTCCGAATCTCAAGCATCTTATTTCTGTGACTATAGAAAACTTGATTACATTTCCGAAGTTGTTGGTAAATACTCTTACTTAGGTACTTTGCTTTTAGAAATATTATAAATTCAAGAGTACTAATATTTAAATTAGCAATGTCATAACATAGGACAAACTCAGAGTATGAGGAAAATGCGAACCTGATAACAATATTAACGATAATTCAAAAATAGCAACAATTGCTTCACGAGTCTACAATGATTCATTATGACGTAGTCATAATATTGAAACATTCAAAAGTAATGAAACAAACCAATATACGTTTTACTGAATTAAAAATAACTTGCAACTCAACGTCTAAAGTATCAGTCTTTTTGTGTATCAATTGCAATCAATCAGGAAGCTATTAAAACTGATACAAAATAAATGCAACCTCACACCATCAACAAACGATGATGAAACATTATCCAACGTGAAATAATTAACCCAAAATCGGAGCAGAGATAAGCTATAGGGATAAAAGTCCGGAATGTGGACGCCCAAGAGATTACCGATAGTGACATTTTACATCGTCACAGTTTAGTAACATCAGTAGTAAATCGTTCGCCACAAACGGAATGACACAAGCGTTGTAAAATAGCTTTCAATGCGATAGAGCAGGTAAGACAAAATCTCGTTTTTTCGACCCACGCCCGTCGAGATCGCGTCCAATCGGGTATTCTGCGGAAGTCGTCTCGTATTTGTATTCGCCAGCCCTGCGCCTGCGCCGGCCGCGACGAAGGCACGCTCGCGAACATTTAACGATGGGGCATTGTTTGCTTTTTGCTGCACCTCCATTACAAGAGTGCGTTCGAGTCGCGTATCGTAAAATGGTCGCGGGATCGCGTCTCGTCCCCGAACAAGCGACGAGCGCATTGTTACTTTGACGTGCCGCCGGCCGGGGTCAACGACTCGTCTGGATTGCGCTCATATTCCGAGAATAACAAAGTCAGAAGTTTTAGACGAAACTATTTAGAATTACAAAAGGTCTGCCATACAAAATTCCAATAAATGGAAAATATTCAAAAGGGCCAAACCAATAAGCCAAAATGCGATAATCATCTCAATCAGACTGGAGTATCTGGCATTTACGATGAGGCCGCCGCGCCCGGGGCAGCGGACACGAGATACTTGTGCGAATTGAGCAGCAAAAAACGACATTAGAACGCTCGGGGCGGCGGCGATGCAGCGACCTTCGCGGAACCAGCTCCAGCACAGGCATCTCTGGGTCCACCAGGTGCAACTACAATGCATTACACACCACAATCACGTAGCGAGACCCGACCAAAGAGAAACATTAATTAAATTAAGCATAATGAGAAAAACTTGAACGGGGATGGCATAACTTTGAAAAGGTCGGACCACCAACATCGAAATTGATGGCTTTATCTTTATCTTTATTGGGGGATTTAATGCCTTGCATAATACGAAATTGTTGCAATTTCATTTACGGAGACTTCAAACGTAGTTGTGAACTACAAACCATGCAATCCTTTAGGGCCCAGTAATGTTCCTTGCAGAACTCCTTTTATTTTTATTGGTAGGTAGTTTAATTTATATCTGGTTAGCTTGAGGAATATCACATTTGCATCCTTAGAAAGCCCAATCGCATTCGTAGGGTCAATGGTCTCCAAAAAAGTATGTAAACAAACATCCTTGACCTTGGTCACTTTATGATATGCTTCTGCAAAACCTAATGCTATACCTAAACGTAACATTTTTGTTATCCAGTCAAACAACTCACAGAATATACAATAGTAGTTGTCTTGAAACTTAAGATTCAAGAATTTCTTGGTGATGTTTCCATTAGTTTAAATAAGATCATCTACTAATTTGCTCTCGAGCTGCGGTTTGCTTTAAAGTACTAGTTGCTGGTTGTTTTTGTTGTGTTTGGCCTCAATTTGTTAATTCTAGACGTTAATTACCTTTCAATGAGGTTGTGCAAGGCCTTGAAGAGTAGCGACCGGCATTCGTAAGACAGGCCGCTTTCCCACGATCCTTGCTCGCCTGTTTCTGCAAAAGAAGAAATGATATCTCAATAGATGAAATTGCATACATGCCGCATTTTAAATACTAGTGTTGATTGTAATACGTTTGAATCATAGAGCAGTTCATTATCCTTGACCTTGCCGTTGTCCTAGCTGTTACGCTTCGCCTCGACATTGACTGCTGTTTTTCCATGTACATTTTGTCTCGATATTATAGGTACGTTCAAGTGGAATTCCAATAAAACTTGGTGCTTTATTCAAGGTCGTTATTACAATGAAGCTGCAATAGCGGGACGTCGTCGTCGGATCCGAGAAGCGATAAACTCGCTTGATGCAGTGGTAACGCTAGAAATAGCTGTTGTTGCATTCGCAATCGGAAGATAACTCGGCCTATCACCGACTTTAGATGCGAAAACAAAACGGCGCGCGCGGCGTTGCCGCTCCGTGCTGCTAGCGCCATCCCTGTCGCGCAAGGGGGCGGGGCGGGGGCGACCCGAGTGACGTCACGCGGTCGCTCGTAGCGCACGTGCTTGTGTTTGTAGCGCGAGCCGCGCAAGACACACATGCGAGCAGTGGTTAGCGGCCGCTAACAATTTAATTGACATTGAATATTTTGAACTGATCATCCTTTTGAGATGGCCACTTTTAAAATAGAATGGGTCTAACTGTAGTAGAATTTTGCAAGTTCTGCAAATTCCTTAGGGGAAACAAGTATTTTGAATGCATGTGTATGCGAGATTCTTTTTCCAATCACAAATAATCTGCAATATTTTAATGAGAACACAGATCCCTTTGAAGAGTATTTTTGTTCTGCACATACAATCTGCGATGCTTTGAAGACCGCAGCCCGTCGCCCTGGAGCGCTTCCAAACGATGCAGCCTTGACATTCGCGCTCCAGGTGTACGCATGCCATCTATGCCGCATCAAATGAACTAGTTGCTCAAGTGTGCTTTAATTCGTATCTAGCACACGATAACACAATGCTACTACTGGTAAAGATTTACCAGGACAGTTACTGTTGTACTTGGAGCAAACAAGAAATATTTTACAATAGCAGCGAGCAAGGACATGAATAAAATGTAACCACAATACCAGTTCGAATCTTATGAAACTTCACAAAAAGAGGCTAAAACAAAATACGAAACTGGTCGGACAGTTCTCCGGTGAGCTAGTCAAGGGCGTCAAGTGACGCGCTCGCCAGTAACTTGACCGTAACAAATGAATCTGACATCTTCGATTCGCTCGATGGAATTAGAATCGGGGTAACGAGGGGTGAGGCTTCCGTTTCACCTTTCTAAGTCGTATTTGATAACGAGTCCATAAAATCTATTCATTTGATCTCATTCAGTGTTATTTTCGTAGTTCCAGACAAATTCAGCGGATAAAAACTGCTTTGGACTTACAACATGTAATTCAAGGAGATTACGCCATGGATAGATGGGTACGTAGACAAAGTTATTATAACTGGATTCGTCCGTTCGGCACCATCGGCTCCATCTCCCAAGGCCGTTAACGCAACCAACGGTACGGTTACAGTACCGATGTAAGTGCTCGATTGCCTGAGCGAGTCACGATCGCTGCCCTCAGTACCTCGCGCGCCATCGCGCTCTAGCTCTACGCCATCAATGAATTAATGGCCTCCCGCAGAATATGGTAGAGTTAATGAAGTAAATAGAATTCTTTACGTCGATCGAAGGACCATATTTTAGTTGTTAAAATTGCGGGTACTTCTGGAATTGGGTCACCGGCAATGCCGGTATTTTGAATGTGTTTGAGATGTATTGTAGAGTGTCAGCGAGAGTGCATCCTCATGTTTGTTTCATTATAAAGATAGTGGAAGGTTCAAGGTCGCATATTTAGTAGCGGTGTAAGTGCGGTGGTTGGCACCACCTTGCGCCGGGATCGATAGCGGGCAGACGACGCGCGCCGCCGCGCCGTTGCCCGCCTCCGCGCCAATATCAACGCAGTATCACCACGCGATTATCACCATTGTTGCCGACGGATTGATTGTACGCTAGCGCCGCCTGTCGTGCCGGTTAATGTCCCTGATAACATATTCTGAAGGCTCGAGCGCTATTGAATAAAAGCCGATAAGAAAATCACCTTGTGCGTGAATGTTTCCACTTTCAGGCTTCTGGGAACAAAAATAGACGTAAGAGAATCCAGGCCCGACAGCATCAGCGATAAACATGGTGTTTAACGATTGAGCGGCGGACAGTGGAGCGGGAAGATTTATCTCGGCTGGCGACAGCGCAACAACATTATTGCTCCACACGTGGGTTTCAGTGCAGCACTCTTGCCGTCTCTCTCACGCCGCACACGATTTCAACAATGTCTCTCTACATTTCGTTGTGTCCTACTAAAGCACACTTTCTCAAATTCTCAACGTCCGAAATCTACATCTGAATTTACTCAACACCGCGTGTTGTTGTCCGATTGCTGAAACCTTTGAGTTATCGTTGACGAATAAAATCATAGGCACAGCAAAATTGCATTTGAACAGCGAAGAGAAATACTAAAACAAAGTCATTTTTGAGAACTCAATAGACCGCCGTATTACAAATCAAATTACATTTTAAGACACGATTTTAAATGGTTCGTGCATGTAAAGCATGAAAAACTTTGCTTGAATATTTTATTACATGGCTGTTTGAGATAAAATTAGTTTTAATGGCATTTAAAATGAATACGTCTCACGTTCTTGGATACAAAGAATTTTAATAGCAAAATTGTAACGTATTAGGTGCGCTATTGAACGCAAACGAAGAAAAACAAGAATGCTGACTTTAAGCAGCAAGATCAAAAACGTTGAAAGGAATAGGGATGATCTTGCTATAAGATATGACAGGTGTGAAAAAGGACAAGAAAATTGTAAGGAAAACTGGGACATTTTCACAAAGTGTAACAAAAACGTTGGAAAAATAGTAAACAGTGGCATGATGTGGTGAGAGAGAGAGAGAGAGGGCGCGAGACGGCAACGCCGCGGCAAAGTGCGCGCGCTTTGTTTACAACGGGCGCGCGAGGTTAGCCGCTGCGGTGAGTCGCCGGCCGGGACATTACATTACCACTACTGAGTACACCAAACACCGCCCCACTTATCCTAACTTAACACATTGATTTATCACTCACAATATTACTGATCTCTTCCCTGGATATAATTTTTTACGAATAAAGTCTGTAGACGAGAAAAATATGACAGGAAGTCAACTCATCACTTATCAATAAAAATATGTTGGCGAATATAGTGCAAGAGCAAGTTTTGTGAAACAAGGAAGGAAGGAAGGAATTCTCCAAAAAAAATTTGCGAACACGAGAATCAAATTCAACCCAACTCCAAGTTTTTTGTAGTCTTAATCAGCTCTGAAGGAATAACTTCATGTTCATGTGCACTCATTGGCTCTACATCACACATGATAGTAGAGATCATGGTCTAAGATGGCTTCCTAACTTCGTTTGTCAAGATTTTTCTGAAAATCTTTAGTTGGCCTAAATAAAATATTCTGTTAGGTCGATCGTCAAGCGCATCCAAGCCTGAAGCAACCCCGTTCGGCGCCGGCTGATAATGTAATTCAAGATGGTATCGAGCGCGGAAATCTGTCAATTCGCGCGCGCCCTCTGCGGCGGGTGCGGGCGAGGCGCGCCCTCTCGCTCGCACACTCCCACGTGCGTGTGACGTCACGCAGCCCTCTCGCGACGTCACACGCCTGCGAGCCTCTCCCGCTTGACAACCCATTCCGCCGGCAGTAGGAACCACCGACCGCCACTGCCGGAAACCAGCGCGACCTATCACTTGACTTTGCACATTCCTTTCCAATGGTACTGCAGGTAACCAGCAAACCTACGCTTGTTAGTAAGATATAAGAAATTATGCAAGTCATCGTAAGGATGTGGTTTGAGATGATTACGGAAATACAATCCAAAATATCCGATAGATAGACCATTCTCTACATTACAATAGACACTAGTATTGCACGCAAGATACCTCAACTTTTAACGATATTTAAAACGTACGGACGTAGGTAGAGCAACTCTTGAGGAGCATTCTGTTCCAAGGCGACGACGACATCGTTAAAATACTGTTATACGACAAAATATCGTGTACTCATTAATTCAGGCCAGCTAACGTAGAACGAAGCGATTAGCCAGCCATCAAGCGTAAAACTAATGTAAAAATTCATTTGTAATCGTTGTTGCAAATTAGGACATTCTATTAATAGGATAATATAATTGGGAAATAGGACAAATTAAGAAGTTACTTATAAAGTTTAATAAAGTATTGTTAAAGGCAATGAATTGGTGAATACTATAATAGGTCGTAAGAGGAATAAAGAAATGTTTGGATGTTAGCCGATGACAGAGCTTTGGTAAGCTACAATGCAGACGGCAGTGTATCGATCGATAGGCTACCGGGCGGTGCGCACGCGCATCAATAAATAGCCCGATCCGGCCGTCGATACGCGTCACGAACATTTTATTAATAAAACACCGAACAACGCGCGGGCGCACACAACGTTCATCAACCTCGCGCGACCGCCTCTTACGTACACTAGCAGTTACATCATCTACACACAGTTCTGACCTGATCCACATACTACAATTCTTTCTTCTATTTAAGGCAAAAATAACAATAACTATTACAAAACTAGCCGAATACTGGAACATTCCGTTCGGGGACAACCGTTTTCATCTACCACTGCAGACGAAGCTGCCCGTGTCTCTCAGAAGCGAAATGGAAGCCGAGCCATTCTCACGGCCTCACCACTAACCCAAGCAAATTGCAAAACTTGCGCGCATTAATGGCACTGTTACGACCTGGCACATTAACTTGGGGACATGAGATTTAAAAACAGTACATTTGAATACGAGACTAAAGAGCTGTAAACGGTTGTTAGTGTTACGGCAACTTGCTACTTGCAAGGCATTCTCGAAATTGTGGGCTTCACGGATACACACAACTAACGCGAGACAATATTGACCATCCTCAGACATTCCTTTACAATACAATTCACTTTTGCTCAACTGCACCTACAATTCGAAGAGATTGAAAGGTATCACAAGGCACTGCAATGCTATTGCTCCGATCACATGTCATGTTTACCATTAAAGAGTAACAGTGCAATAGGTAGAAAGCAGTCGGTGAACGGTGTGCGTGCGTTTCACTTGCAGAGCACTCGAGTCAATTCCCACAATAACCGGCGCGCGCGCATTCAACCCACGCGGCCCTAACTACTAATTAATAGACCTAACGGAGAGTTTCCACTCTCCTGATTTAACACACTAGCCAAATGAATGCCTACATTGAGTTTACTTGTGAGGTGAGAGGTCTTGTAATGTATCTTTTAACAAAAACATTTTTGCCAGTCAAACTTAATACAGTGGCAGAGACTTAATACGAATAAAGGAGCCTATTAAAAAATGCGTCGTTTTTTACTAATCATATATAATTCACGTATGCTCAAAAGAGATAAAGATGACAAAAGCGTAGCGGAAGAAGATAGCCTTATCTAAAACTGACTTCAAACTGATTATCAGTGATGATATAATGATTTGTGCGATAACACAAATTCAAAACTGAAGACTAAGTTCGCAGAAACGTTTGTTTTTAAAAGCTTAATTGCGGTTATGGTTAGAAATGTTAAAAATACAACCGAGATGTCTGCAGCTAAAATCTTACCGGGGCTAGAGTTGGGAGTAATAGATCCTAATTACCTCTAAGGCTAATGCCATCTATTAGGTGAAGGGTTTTGGAGTTCAGCCCTATATTTGTAGAGGACGTATGGGCATCGGGTGGTCGGCGCGACGGGTCAACGACTGCGGAGGCCCGAGGTGAACTAATTCATCTAGTCCTTTCGACACGCAGGGACTCCATCGAGGAGGCGAGATATGACTGATCATCGGTCACACATTCCGAGATATCTGTAGAGTATGGCCATAAAGACATCATCTAAATAAATCGTCAATGTAATCCATTTATTTGATGTTAAAATTTTAATGTAAATAACGGCAATGACCGAGTTAGTAGAGACAATTTTGATTGTGAGGTTAGTTGTTGAAGCGCTAGGAGTTCAGCGACAGCGTGTCACCGCGTAAACTGGGATCAAGAGGCCTATTGTTCAAAATTCGGTTAACGAGACTACACTGATACGCTCCTTACTCATGTCGAGGCCAACACGACATTGGATGTACACAATTTTAAACGTGCTTTTCCAGTACGAAGTAGAATAGAGGAATTCAAATAAATTCATAATAAAAAGAGAGCAGTTAGTTGTTGCAAAATACTTTGCACCTTACGAGGTACTTCTTAGACGCATCCAAAACCTGCTCTACGGCAGTCCTTGGGCATCTGTTCACATAATGCCCCGCACAGAGGGCAGGACATGTGCAGCGAGGATCAGGTGTCGCGCCGCACTGACCGCGGCCAAACGCGCCGGAACGGGTTATTGAGCCGGCGCGACGGCCCGCCACCGCCACTCGACACACAAGAAAGTAAAAACTACATATTTTGATACACGAACAAATCTGCCGATAAATGCAATAAAAACGGATACGCCAATCACGACAGATTTAGAGGTCATCCTTGAGAGTCAAGCTCGAAGGACCAAGAGATTTGACAACGAGGCCAAGACTTTTGAAATAGTATGTAGTATTATTATTTATGTTTATAATATAGCATTTTTCTTTCTGAGTATCACATTATTGTACTCTCGTGAAATATTTTAATTATAATTTTTCATTCCGTTTTCATTTTCATTTCAATTAATCATTCCGTTCCGTGCATGGGTTGCCTGGAAGAGATCGCGTCCAGCGATATCAGATAAACATTTTATTGATAATTTGTCAAAAATTATAAGTCACAAAATACAATAATTATTCATAAGATTAATAGTAAGTATCAAATAATAATGTGAAGAATATCAAATAATAATGTCATATCACATATTTAAAAAAAAAAAGAAATTACTCTTATTAGTGCAAACATAAAATTCATCAATTGTATAAAATGCCTTTTGCACTAGCAAGTTCTTTAGTTTAGTTTTAAATATATTATCGCTCCCTGAGCTAGTGACATCGTGAGGCAACCTGCATACTTCCGTAGAAGAAATTCGATGGCGTATGCGAATCCACCAACCCGCACTGGGCCCGCGTGGTGGATCTGGCCCAATCACCCTTCGTGGGTAGGCCTACGTCCTGCAGTGGACTATTAAAAGGCTGATACAGTACAGTACGGAGCTAGTGATGTCCTTCGGCAAACAATTATAAACTTCTGCACCAATCACGTGAAGGCCGCCTTGAGTTACATTAACATAAGCATTTTTTGTATTACTGTTCGTCTTATATTTTTGTGTACAATAAAGTATTATCTATCTATCTATCTATGAGGCAAATAAAACGAAAATTTACGAATAAAAGAACTAGAATGAGGCTCGTTACGGCGAAAAGAAACTGCTTAATTGCGTCCACAATTAGCCTACAAAGCAACCTGTTGATCTCGAATCGGTGCAGCCGATAAATTGGATCATATCAAATTGTCCGATCAGCGTCTTTATTTCATGTTGGTGTGATTATAGATATATGTGCGGATTGCTGCACAATGATAACTACAATAATAATAGATTTAGCGGATGTTGGAGGGCTTATATTATCCTGGATTAGACAAAGAGCAAGAGGGCGAAGGTTGGCGCGCCAGTCCGCAGCACGCCGCGCGCCGGGTGCATTAATCGGGTAATTAGCCAACTCTCAGTGCGAGCCGCGGCGTCTAGACGTATTCCGGCATTGTTGTAACTTGTAACCCTCGCGGGTTACACGCATATGCAGAGCTTTTACACTGATTACTCAAAAACTCTTTGTACTGTACTTTGACAACCTTAAAAAAATCTTATAAGTTTTTATACATTACCAACTTTTAGGACAAAATTAATATGTAGTTAGTAGTGCAATCAGCGAGACGGAATGCTCGGTAATAAAATTTAGAAATATCATGCGGCATGGAATCTTGAAAAGAAAAAGAGCAATAAGTAAATTAGATAGAAAACGAAGCTGACAGACGAGGGTGAGAAAATGAAATTGGAGTGGAGTATAAGAAACGACGAATGTGACAGGATTAAACAAAACAGAGCAGGCCGTAAAAACAAAATAAGACATAGTTGCAAATCAAATATTTGGAAAAGAAAAACTGAAGAAAATCTCTCACTAATATAATTTTGATGCAAATGTAACAACCGACACCAAGAACCACCTAACCGAGACCGAGAGTTTTCATGCAGAAAGTTTAATTTACAGTCTACCTGAGGACTTCTTACATCTTGATAATCGGCTGGAAAGCAAAATAGAAAAGCAATGTAGAGCTTATTAATAGAGTTCCATGTAAAATAAAACAACAGAACATTCCGAGCGAAAATGAAGAAAGTTTCAAAGAATAGCACTAAAAGTAGAGTTCGTATTGGCCTCCTCAATGAACTTGGGAAGTTTACTAGGAGCTGGCGAGCAGCCAAGCGGCGGTAGCCCGCAGCTCGCCGTCAGATGGCAGTGCGGCAGGGTGTGATCGGTCGTCGCTGGTCTAAACGAGATGTACGGTTGTCCGACGGCGTCTAAACGTGTCAATTATGAAGACACGAGAGCTAACGAGGGTCGCGGCCGTTTGGGGAAGCGCGCTCGCCGTGGACGTTATTGCGGGTTTGTAGTCGCTCCGGTTTCCGCACCCCACTAAATGTGTTTATGAATGGCATATTTTCACATCGTATCGCGTCGACTTGCTGGCATAACTTTCCTGTCTGGGGCCATAAACGTTTGGGGATCGCTTCAAATATTATTTTTGGATATCACGAGACTCTGCTTCAATTTTCTACGTGTTCCAAATAATAAGAATGTTGACCCAGATATTCAAAATGGCACACTAATTATGATTTGTCACAATCAAGGTTTAAATTCCACACACTTGAAGGGGAAATTCCATTTGCAGGTCATTGGAAAACCTTGAAGTAACTTTGAAACCTTATACATTTAAGTTTGCCAAACTTCAAAACGTTCTAGAAATCATGCGGAGCTAAGTCGGATACCTACTTAACTGTTTGTAAAGGTAAGTTCACAAGCAAGAAGAATTATAGTAAGGACCAAGGCCGAGCAAGAATGAGATAAATAATTTTCCAACTGGTTAGACATATAAATCACTTCAGTGTAAGGTTTGATGTAAGCTGGGGTTCGTTTGTCCATGCCCGATAGTGATACAAGTTTCGATCGCAGACAAGTTACGCAGGGGATAGGGCCAAGCGCGCGCGTAGATTGCTTGTACACAAATCGGCGTGCAGCGGCCGCGTGGGACGGTATCGATCAGCAGCCCTGCGCGGGTGGCGCCGGCCCGCGGTGTTATCGCCATTGCGATATGTGGAATTTCTTCACGGAGCAATTTAGGGAGTTTATAAATGGAGTATACCTTATACGACACTGGATTTCAAGCCTAAAACTAATTTAAGAAATCACTAATCAGCATTGTTGTGATATTGACTGTTTTTGATTCAAACCAGCCTCATTCATTCTCTTTTAGCTGTAACTAATGTTATATTTTATAGTACATTTATTTTTAATTTTCATGTCTCAAGCCTTATTCGCAACGGTAATTAAGTGACGGCGAGGTGTATCACCTGGCAACACCGGCAGCGTTTCGGCGACGGCGCCGGCGGTGTGCAGGGAAGGTGCCACTTATCGCCGTCTTCACACCCAATTTATCGCGTGTCGAAATCGACCGCGTTTGTATACAAGTACGATGCTACGTTTATGTGCATGCTTTGTACACATTTATTATGCGCGATAAAATCCTATCAGATTTTTCAACGACTCCGTTGGCACTTTCCCTCGTTTTGATGACGACATAACGTTGATATCGGAGTGTGTAAAAAGTACGAAGATGTTATGCGGCGTTTCGGGCTATTACGCAGGTAACCGACGTTACGTCACAATTTTATACGAAACATCCTATTTAGAGAACAATGAATGTGACAAAAATACCAGCAATGCGGGCAATGGTTGTTCTTTCATAACTCCGGAAGAAATCATCCCCAAACAAACAAATACTCCAAATCACTAAAGGGTGATCAGAAACTGTTATTCAAACAATCTCCTCGTAGAAAAATATTTTCTTCATACGGATAACCATCAGAATGTTTGTTTCTGGGGTGCATGAAGGTCGGACGACACGTGGTCCTTGCGTAAATTGGAACGGGTGTGGCGCGCGGGGGCTGCAGGGACCAATGGGCGGACAACTCGGGCGATCGATACCGGGCTGTCGCGACCGCGTCCGCGCCCGCGCCCGCTCGCAGCGAGCGCGCGCCCTTAGCTCGGTCCCGCCCGCATGCAGCTGCGCTGCCCGCCCTTGCCTTGCTCGAGTGTCTTGAAGGATGCTTGCGTCACTGACAACACTCACCCCTCATATTTGCATAAACATTTGATAAAAATCTCTACGATGTAACACATTGTTTAACTGTTTATAAACGGGGCTTAAATCTTTTGCTAGTCAAAGATTGAATAACTTACATTCATTTTTTACTTAACTCATGACTACTGGTTAGCGGGAATAAGCATGTCATAGCGTACTTTAACTAGGTGGTGTTTCTTAGCGGTCACCGAAGTTAAGAAACTTTCCGACCGGCCAGTCTTCGGATGGGTGATCCCGTGGGTGGCATTAACTGAGCACAGCTGTAGCTCGGATGACACGTTAAACTGTGGGTCCCGATTGTTCTAGATGTATAGACATGTCAGACGGCTTAGAAACTCTAGACACTAGGACTAACCCACCCACCCGCTCTATGAGGACTTACTTTACATCATAAAAAGACCTCCACATCTCAATATATGAAATAGGAAAATTCGAAGCTTTTTCAATTAATCACCCTGCTCTGGTCATTTTGTTTTATTCCTCCCAGCTCAGGTCCATTACCAGCGTATCTGTCGGCCATCGATACCCCGGTGTCCGCACACAATGACGTCGATTAAGCCCATCGCTGGCGATACCGCTGGTGGTGTATGAATAATGAAAGCGGCCTCGCGCGGGGTGCACCTCGACACCCCGTAGGTCCACCCCCCGCGCGGGCTAATTGCACCCGCGCCGCCCACGCTCAGGTGTGCCGATGTATACACGTACTGCTTCACGTACTGAAAGGTCAATTTACTCTGATCGGAATCTAATTTTATAATTCCCGTTTCTCTTCAGCGGCAATTTATCAATCAAGCCTTCAATATGGGTAGCAGGTCGCAGCATGTTATATACCATCTACATTTTTATAGGCACGAGATTTACATCGAGCGATATCTTCAAATTAGGTTCACGTTCGGCGGAATTCAGGCCAGTCTCTGTGGAGCTCTCGCTTGCAAATTCAATAAATCCGCAAGCAATGTTAATTTCCCAAGAGAATAAACATCAGTCAAGGACTCTCCGAGGCCGTAATTAGCGGACCTAGTAGTCGAGCTGTGAGAGAATGCAGAACCGAGACCTTCATTAATTTCATTAGCAGGGTCCGTCTAAGGGTGACGCCCACGTGCTCACGGATTCGGCAACGATCGCTAGGGCGCGGTATTGTGACATTTTGAAGCCCCCCTCTCTTGCCGACACCTCCTGGGCCCACGTGCCTATCCAATATACCAAGTAGCTGTAGGCATGTAATATTCATGGTAAACAACGAAAACCCTTTACTGTTGCGATATTGGGAAAAGAATCGAAAGTTTTGTAACAGAAAAACATGTTTCAGAGCCTGTTTTTAAAGTTCATCAATAACCGAGAAGTACAAATAAACTTTACTTTGTTTCATTTCTCCAACACCTGCACTAATTTCAATATTCAACACGTCACGTTAACTACCGAGTAAACACAAACAAATTGGCAAGAAAATTGTTCGAGACACGTACCCCCTACTCCGTTAGCATCCGCAACCCCCCTTGGCCGTAGGCGTGTAGGGTTGGCCTAAACAGATTACCCTGTGTCGCCGGCGGCGGGGCGCGGGCGGCGCGGGGTCAGCCGTTAATCTCACACAAATGGTCTCACGTACCACACCAGGTACCGACACACAGCCTCTAAACAGTGCTACACCTTGTGCTATCAAATTGAAAGATTCTACGTCTAGTTCATTCACGTTTCCCAGCCGGATCGATAAAACGTGCGAGCATTAATCGGTTTCCTCTCTCTGCTTTTGGCACTGCTGATATTTCATGGAGTTTTCATGCGGCAGTGCGGCGCACCATAGAGACCCCTGAATTATAACCGCCGTAAGGTAATACAATTAAGGGAGATTTCCACTCCCGATACACGACGCAGATGTGTTAATCTCTGTTTTGGTATGGGGTAGCGTTGTAATGGGATACTGCGGTAATTGGGATCATAGAACGATTTAATTTAATGGATGCGGTGTACATGGCTGGATTATAATGTTATGATAAGGTTCATTGCGGTTATGGTATTGTAGCTTTTGATAATGGAGATGAGTCACAATGAGTTGAAGCATTTATGGATGGAGTAATAAGATTAAAGATAAATCGGTTTTGCTCCATTGCATACAACATATGTTCTGGTTTTTGATTGCTCAGTAACCTTCTAAGGACGTGTAATTGAAGTAGTGAGTGGTGTCGACGTCGAGGCGAGCGAGGCGACGCGACGGACGGCGGCGGCGGCGGCGGTGCGGACAGACGTCCGAACGGGAAATTGCCTTACGTTCGGTTATTTCCGTCCAGTGCTGTCGCAGGGGACGACCTTCGGCCGAATGCACCGGCACCGGTTGCATGCGGTAAATAAATAAACCTACATTTACCGCTCAACCTCTTCACACAAAGAATGAGCGATCAAATCTTAAAAATATTCGTACATCATGGAACCCTGCATGTTGCTCGAAGCAACAGATTTCTGTTAAGATTACAGACAATTAAAATTCTCGTTACAGACGTTAGCGTTTAAGACGAGCCACCATAAAGTGCAATCGTAAAAGTCAACTGTAAACAAAACGATGTGAAATCCGGAGTTAATCCAATCAAGTAGGAGCCTGAAGGTTAAGAGTGTAGGTTTTACACGTCTGGGCAAGCGTGTGATTACTAATGTCACGCACGGAGCATGTCAATCTATAAAGCACATGTAGGTAATGGGGCCCCGACCGTTATGATACGCGTCAGTAGCACGTTACTGCAAACATCTTTCAATGGAGGTTTCAAGTTTCTCACGAGAACTTATGTTGGACCACCGTATTTCCTTCTAGAGAACGATAAGTCAACAGGGTTCCATAACAGGAACTAAAACCACGACTATCGGGAATGTCACATCAAAGTTGGTAAGTACAGTATACGTGGACTACTGCAAGGCAGATGCCATCGATCGGCTGACCCTCCAGTTCATCACCGAATTACTCAAATGGCGTAAGATAAATCTTAAGGGGTGTGGTATTAAATCTAACGGTAGCGGCAGACGTCCTTGCGGTCCCTGTTTCCATATAAGCGGAAACTGGGTGACCGGGGGAGATTTATAGTCAGCAATAACGGATTTATTTTTAGCACACCGAGTATTTCCGCTCTTCGAAATAACCCAGAGTGAGAGGAGTACGTCGGAAAAACAAATATTAGCACTCGACGCTCGCCCATTGATAGGTGGATATGAATATTATGAAGAGCTAATGAACTTAAGTTGGTAAATAAACATGTAATTCCAATACATGGGCATTATGTCTACTGATTTTATCGTACCGGTCACAATACTATTTACGTATTCAACGTATTCAATCCTATTCAATTTGTAAAGGGTTTACGTAAAGGAATTTTGGGCTTCCAAAGCGTGACATCGAGCACCCTCGGGCCACGGACGAGTAGAAGCCGCGAGAGGGCAATCCTTGGGGCATGTAAGTAAACCGAGTAGCGTATTATTAGGCCCTGCAGAGACGGAGGCAGATAATGCGTCCTTCCCACGCTCACCAACGCTATTGTGCGAGCCAATCGTAAGAGACGCACCACGATCGTAGATAGTTGCGAGTGCATTCACAATCAAATCATTGAACGCAAAAAGTGTAATGATCGAAATGATGCCACGCGGTATACACTATCATTACAATCGGATGAATGAAGATTAAGTTATAGAGTTGTAGTCTTTTCTTAGTGGAAGTGATTGAATCTCTACTCCATTGAACAGCCCATTGAGTAAGAGGCAAGTTCCGCAGCTCCAGGTCTGTCGCGGCCGCTGTGCGTAAACAGCACCATTCAACTCTGGCCGGCAGGTGGCTAGTAACAGTTAGTGTTACGAAGTTCCGCGGTAACAATTTGAAGTGCAGTTAGCATGTAGGTGCGATATTACACAACTTTTTCCGAGTCTACTGACGCGTCTGTTACACATTCAACAGAACTAGTAGAGCTATTGATTGCGCGACACGTATTTTACTCTGTTATGTTATGAATTATGAAGGTTCGGGATTTTCAATTACGTACTTATAAGGAAAACTGCAATTAGTAATGAATGACTCAAATTGCTCATTTTATGGGTTAAAAATCCTCCAGTAATATACATTGACCACACCCAAATAAGAAGCTAAGGAGTTAATGTAATAGAAGAACAATTGAAGGTACATTTGAGGGCAGGAAAACGAAACGATTCCCAGAGCAATTATAATAAAGGCAAACGGTCAACCGTTCAATAACGACAATAGTGATTATCAAATCTATCCCGACGGAGTGCTATCAACCTATCGAGCGTTGCCGGAGCGTAATGGAATCGCAAGGCCGAAACAATTGAGATGATCACGGCCACGAACGCGCGCCACTGCACGCCAATAACGCTACTCTACCTTTTTGTTACAGGAGAACCATTCACCTTTCTCCCAAGATGTGACAAAATCTTTGCGACCGCGGTAGATAGGACGTATACGAAAGAGAATAGAAAAGACTGAGACAGATAACATCGTTTATGAAGATTTATGTCACGATCTATTTTTGTATGTGACCGGTGACGCGTGAACTTGCACGGCATAGGGCGCCGCGAGCGCGGGATAAGCATTGCGCACGCGCTGCTGATAGATCCAAACGAATTAAGGAAAACTCCTCAGTTCAAAGAACTTGTCCACAACCAACGTTAGTCATACGCGTCAATGATTTTGTCATTCGTCAGACAATGCGTTCTTTTTGCGGTCCCAAATATAATATAATTCAACGAATAGCTGGAATGATTATATTACTTTGATAGCGATCTTGGTGTTAAAGAACAAAGCGTATAGAAATATTGTGGTCGGACTAACTCAAGTCATGCAATTTATTACTGGCTCATTGACACACAAACATTAGGAAAGTGGGTGTCAGAGTCGGAGCGTCTGGCGTGAGTCAAACATTCGGCGATAGTTGAAAATAAGAATCTAGGCGTTACGTCTACCTACGTGTAGACTAAGTCCTGAGAAGCCGTTCGCAGCCCGCCGCGGCGATAAACTCAACTGTAGAGACATCAGCCACCTGTTGAACTTGGCGCAATTTGTTCCTCAGACAGTTATTGAGTCTTCGATCCGGACTCCTAATACCTGTCTTTGATCTGTTTCTCTTAAAGGATTACTCGCTTCTTTTTTGTTTACAGCTTCTATTCAATTTATTCCACAGCTCAAGTAAACAAACACTCCTGAAAGAGTATAGTACTAACAAATCGATTGTAGTTTGAGGTCGATCTGGTTAGCTGATAGTTTACATTGCGCGTTCGTTCACGACTACAACTAGTATTTACGAGCGCTCCTATTGTTTCCGCGAAGCATATTATAATCGCGTTATCTGTCTTCAATAGAGTTACGACGTAGCGCTCGTAAAGTCGACCCTTCACTTGCGGCTCCGCCGGCAATAACGCTGTTATGTCAGATCATAAAGCACCAGATATCGACTTTGGCGCCCAATTTCTGTACATCGTTTAGGTGATCGCATTACGAACATCCTTAGCGCTCCAGACGGCAATAAGCAATCTAGGGGGCATGTCTTTTGTGAGTGTTACTGCA
This sequence comes from Hypomecis punctinalis, assembly GCA_949316475.1. Lineage (NCBI taxonomy): Eukaryota > Metazoa > Arthropoda > Insecta > Lepidoptera > Geometridae > Hypomecis > Hypomecis punctinalis. Next base: position 24,001,218 of record OX438803.1, read on the forward strand.
GAGCTAAAACGAATGCCTTCCGTTTTCTCAGCTACACGAACGTTCATAAAAGGGAACGTTCTAGAGGATTTTATCCTCGAATATCCTAGAGTAACAAGCTCCGCAGTCGGCCCACTAAAAAGGCCGACGACACCGCCCTGCGCGGCGCAAATTGGGCGGGCGGGCGTGCCGCCGTATCTACGTAGCCGCAGATCTGTCGGGAGCGCCATGTCGAGGGCATTGTAGCGATGCGCAAATATAAATGTACATTTTCTTTTGTGTCCGGATTGCTTTGATGAAATTGTACGATAGGCCGTAGAGAAAATCGGCCGAGACTAGACTATATTGAGATTTTACTACACGATGTCTTATCCGAGATAAAAAGTCCTCACAATACTAGCTTATCTCCTGCAATGTGGTAAGGACGTAATAGTTTCCTACGGTACGTTAATCCACAGCAAAAGAGTAAGCGACAGAAAGTTCCGTCATTCATCATGATATCAACACCGAGAACAAAGTCACAACTTAATCGCAAACTTTCTTTCATCCCCTTCGCCACTTCCGGCTTTCTTTTATCTCAATTTGCAACAACATCTTTAAAGTTTTATGATCTTAACCGAGCATCGAGCGAATGAAAAGTTTGAAATACTTTTCATCTCGTTTCAACGAGTGTATAAAAGTCTGGCGAAGTCTGAGTGAGTTAGGGTCTCATTCATTAAGCCAGCGGACGGGTCGCTCGCGGGATTTTTGCCATTGTCTTCCCAGCCGGCGGGCGGAGGCTGTCGCCGCGAGATGTTAATCTCGCGTTAATTGTCGCGATACTCGGCCGCTCTACTTAACGAGCTGTAAACTTGAGCTATTGTGCGCGACCCGTGTCGGACAACATTATCTGCGGGGTTCCGGATCGATGCGACGCTCGCCACCCGGTAAACGATTAAGCGACAACTCGTTAACGATTGGATACTTGAGGTTTTTTACTCTATTTAATAGTCATGGGCAGCGCATCCTCAATTACACCCATAAAAGCAAGACCTATCTTTAAGAATGCATCCTTATTTCACGAATAGTACATTTGTAGTTTTACATATGGTACACACAAGTTTCTTTAAATGTGCCGAAATTGCCGAAAGGAAGACGTCCTCTTCAACGCCTAACTATACTGCACAAATACACGTGCGTAATGCACTTAAAACAAATAATGAGTAAGGTAAGATGTACTCACGGCTGGCGGTGGCGATGAGTTCTGGTGCGACGAGTCCGTTGAGGTCGGGCTCCTCACCGTACCAGAAGATCCAGAGCTCCTTGGCGGCGCGCAGCGAGAGCGGCGGCGGCGCGGGCGCGCTGGCCTCGTACACGTCAGGCGGTGGCGGCGCCGGCACGCGCCGCCACACGCACAGGATGTCGCCGGCCAGGCAGCGCGCGTAGCTGCTGATCACCGGGTCCGCCAGCGGCGCGCCGCCCTCCTCCTCGCACCCGCCGCCGCCGTTGCTCTCTCCCCATACCAGCTTACGCCATTTTATGCCATACAGCTCCGTCTGCGACAAACGATACGTTGTGTCAAAAAAATGTTGAATGCCACTGACCACAGCTTATTGTTATAGATATAACTAAGAATCATCCCGATTAAATCAGCTGAAGAGAACTGTATCAAAATCAATTAATTTCTCTCGATTAGACAAAATCCCATAGCCCTCAGACAAACATAGTAATGTGTATGTATATTTTGCCCCTCTTTTATGAATTATATGTTAAAAATCTAACAGAGTTTAACAATATTAATAATGTAGAGACAGGTAGAGAAATTTTCTCGCAAAGTGTACAACATAAAGTAATCAATGTAATGTCCCCAGAAGGATTAAACAACACGACCTCGAAATGCTTCTAAAAGTGGCATTGGCAAGGGTTCAAATGCGCATAGGTGCAACGGCAGACGGCCGCTGCGCCGGTAACCACCCGGAAGGCAGTATGCGCATATTTTTCTGATTTCTACATTTTAATTGACTCCAATGATATGCGTGAGTTTACCATTTTAGAGGCATTCGATAGTCTTATTTGATAAGGACTTGTGTTAAGATGCGCATAAAAATAGCGATAAAATATTCGCCGCAAAAACCGTACGTTCAGCGCGGTCGTAACATGTGTTTATGTTGTATGACGCTTATAAATTTGTAAACGATAAGATTTTATATCGCAAACGCTAATTATGTAACTGTAATAGGGTTATCAGTCAAAATTTAGTTTCGGAAACGTCACTGTGCAAATATAACCAACTGGTTATATTTACATCACGTTTTCAGTCGGGAGTCGCGCAAAGGTCAGCCTCGGGGAAAACCAACAGAACACCGAGTTACAGTATTTGGAAACTGTTAGCAAATATTATTTTAACAATCCAATTTCGGTATCCCTTTCGTTCGGGGAGCGCGCAAATTATGAATAGAGCAAATAATGCGATCCGGCGCGTGAGAGCGGCCGGCAGGTGGAGCCGCGACCTTGGGCCATGCAAATAATGCACGGGGTCGGAAACCTATCGACCTCCGTGCTTTCGGCACTTCACTGTACAAAGAATACCGCAAAACTGGCAACAAGTACAAAAAAGAACTGACATTCCACCAGCAGAATAATAGTATAAAGCTACAATTGCTACTTGACTAAGCACGCAACTCTTTTTAGTCAACCTGCTAATCGACTTAGCTAAGCGAACAGGCCCCTAGATTGTATCAATCAAGACGATAATGACCTCAACCATGTCCACAACACCGATTATTCCGTTTACGGACATGCCACTTAAAATCGGATCGGTATTCAAAAATAATCCATAACAATCGGGCGGTGTCGGAGTGTGCGTCCTAAATAGCAACAGCGTGGGTTATTGAACGTCTCGGCGACATTGTCCGGACTCCGGAGCCATCTGCGGCGGAAGGGGCCTACACCTGGCAGAGCGACCCCACGCGAGGGGCGGCTCACCAGTTCCGAGCCTGCACCGACCAAATGAGGGGTTACCGCCGCTAAACGACGCTTACACATTATAAAACAACACTGTTTACGGAATGTTATGGTCGCCGGTTAGTGCTGCACAGGTTTTATTATGGTTTTTATTAGTTGGCTTCTACTAACACTCATTATTAACAACTCTGTTTATTGCTAGCATTCGCTGCTGAGAGTCAATAAGAACAACGTCGTTTGCAACAACATTTATTTGAATTTATGGTGAGGGAATACAGTGGCTCTTTGATTTGCACCATTTTCATAAATCAAACGCGGATTAAGGGTATGAAAAGGTTTTTTATCCAGCCGTGAATGGTTTAAAGTACTGATGACGATCCTTTAGTTATTGCTCAATATGACGACAATACAAAAATATTCGACTACAACTGATAACAGAAAAGGAAATCAGGCTGTGAAACCAACAACAGAAAACCGCAGCGTCCTGAGATAACAGCCTCTGTACAAAAACAAGCGCTGCAAGAAGGTCACACACAACGATAGCATACACAAAAGGGCAATAGAAGATTCGAGTATAAATTGAGCGTCTCTGACGGTCGCAGCACATTCTTCGCATTCACCTCGGCTGAGGAGTACATGTGAAGGAATGTTGGCCAGCGGTGGCGGTGCGGCGGGTGGCCGCTTTCTAACGCCCGATGCGCCCGCGCAGGCCCGCTTCACTTTCTATTGTACGACGTGACAACTAGCCATCGTTTTAAACAATTAAATTTATATGCCAAAATAGCGATACCATCTACTGGGGGTAAACGAAAACGAAAGTTAGGGGGCGATCGTAATCGCTGACTTAACAATTAGGATATAAACAAGTACCGAGGCTCAAGAGTTTAAACGGTTCAGAGCTGGTATGCAAGTGACAAGGGATTGTTTATTTTCGTTTCGATCAGTAAAAACTGATATGACATGATTTATTAGTTCAACCAAAGCTTGTTTTAGACTCGAGAAGAATGCCATAATTTAATCTCACTGATGAAATGCTAACAACTGGCGAGTGTAAAAATAAAGCACCGCGAGCTTTGTAGCTTCATAGGTACGAGTTTCTAGCAACATTACATCGATGTCATGCGTTTTAGCTAGAACTTCGAACTTGGTCGCTAATGTATTTCCAATACTCCCACACAGGGGTCAACGTATCTCAACGGGGACTCAAAAGCTGCATTATACTATTATACTGTGTTCAACATCTTAGAGGGATATTACGCAAAATTATTCATCGACAAAGAGCGCCGCGAAGCCCGAAGTTTGTCAGCGAAAATCTGCGGTTATTTGAATTTAAAATGCGGACAGAGCGGCGACGGACGGCCGCCGACCGGCGATAATGCCCGGATGGAAGCGGGAGAAAATCCGGGCGTTTTCCGGAAAATACCTCCTGTAACCTACCACTAAGCCCGAGTTAGACGCGCTCCCAACGAGCGGTCCAAAAGTTCCGACCCAAATGAGGGCACGGGGGCTTTCGTAGTTTGGTATGTATTTTTTGTTGTGATAAGTTTGAGGCAGTAGACATAATGTTACGTGCTGCTTACATGTGATGATGATGTGGTTGAAAAATGTATATGACCTTTAATGTTAATTATAGATGACAAACAGTAGGTACATTTTCGTTGTCCACAGTGCATCGCACAGGCATTCCGCCCACTTACGCAAGAAATGTATACGCTTTGGCGCATCCTACTACAGGACTTGTCTTTGCATTATCCATATTTAGATATTATGATTGCATAAATGGTAGCAATATGTATGCGTCATAATACGAAATACCATTACTTAGATGATTTTAAAAACAATGATTGAATTTTGTACTTAGTCAACAGACATGGTAATAGGAAAGTTTTCGATATGATTAAGAATAGGTAGAAAAATGAGACAACAATGATTGATAAAAATATTAATTTGAATATTACGGTACTCATAACAGTTTCAATTTTACACATTTTCCCAAAGTACTATAATCCCGTAAAACGATCATAACCCAGAACGGAAAAAACTGCATGTCCAAAAAAGTCGAGCACCGCTAGTCGAGTGAGCGAGATGCATGTAGCTGTGCGAGCGAGAGGACGGCAGTCGCGAAAGTGAGAGGAGGCTAGGCGGAGCGGCAACGTCGCGCGGTTACGTTACTCGCGGGGTAAACAATCGAGGATAATGTGACGGCACTAGGTGCGCGTGCGCCCGCCCCCGGCGCGCGACCCTGCACTTCGCTACTGCATTTTTCGACACGTGACGTCAGCGCTTTTCCGAAAACGTTCAAATTCTTCATAGAAATACGACACAATCCAACCAGAACAGAAAGCAAGTGTCGAAACTGCTAAAACTAAAAATATCTTGTTTGTAAACAAACTGGACTAAACAGAGAAATTCCGCGCCGCGGATTCTTTTGTGCGGAACAATGGAGCAGCATTACGTTAGGAGCTATCGTAATTTGTTGCGATTGCTCAAGCGACGTTTTTCGCTATTGAAAATTAAGCAAATCGGAAACCTTATCACCGAACGGGTTAGGTAACGCGCGACCAGTTTGCGAGATCCGGAATGAACATTTTGGCGTAGAAATTGTCGGAGCTAGACTATTCGTCTGCGTCTACAACGGACTCATTTGCAAATATTTCTCGAAAGTAGAACATTTAAGCAAGACGATACCAGAAAGCAACAAAATCAACTCATCGCGCTTTATGAGGATTATCGAGGATTCTCTACGTTATTCATTATAATTATTTATAAAAAAAGAAAAAATAAATATCTCGGTAGACAGATTGTGATAAACCTAACAAGGGCTTTTTCCTGCTGCCAACGTGTGGTGTAAGGTACCAATAAAATCACATAATTATCTTAATGAGCAGTAGATATATGTAGCTCTACATATTAAGAGAATTCGAAAATGTTCCCAGAACCTTGGGACTACAGTGGATACAAATTCCTTACAAATCCTACCAATTATAGGTAGGTATAATTTTAAAATTGCAATACTGGACTGGGTACTGGAAATAGACATTGGTGGTACCAACAGTTTTTTAAATTTTTATGAGATCATATTATGATGTATATGAAGTAATTGCTTCTGGAGTCTGGTCACCATGGACAAAAAGGCCAAGAATAAAGATACAGAGCCTAACCTACTCAGAACCCACAGATGCCAAAGATATTTTATCTACAGTCCATCCAAAGGTTGCCTGGTAGAAATCGCCAAAGGCGATAAGGCCGCCACTGTGCAACATTTGTAAATAGCTACTTTAATGTATTTATCTTATATGATGCACAATAAAGATATTGTTTGTTTGATCTTCAAAAGACCAGCAAGTAGGTAACTCTACAATCATTTTCAAAGAGATGCTAATATTCCTCGACTTGCCGGTTTCCAAAGTACCCTGGCCTATGGGAGGCAGTATGTAGGCGGCGTACAGGCAGACTGACAAGTAAATTGCTTCAATGAAGTACATCGACATTCTTTGTGCATGTCTTTTGTATAGACGCAGTTGTTGCATAGAGGACAATACGATATAAACTACAGATTTCTAAATTGACAAGTGTTATAATTAGAGTAAATAAGATAAAACTACTAGAAAAGTGGAATATTGATAGCATTACGCTTGAGGAAAGGATACGTATATAAACATGAACTGATAAAATCATAACTGCTTTTTGTCACTTTCCGTTTTTAGAGCTTAGAGAACCTATACAACAGAGGGCTAAATAGACACAAATATACATTATACCTAATATCAATTACAGATTTCTAAATTGACAAGTGTTATAATTAGAGTAAATAAGATAAAACTACTAGAAAAGTGAAATGAAAAAACATGATACTATGGCATGGTAGGGATGTAGGCGGTAACATAGCCCTACAATAGCATTACACTTGAGGAAAGGATACATAATTATGTAAACATGAACCGATAAAATTAACACCGCTTTTTGTCACTTTCCGTTTTAGAGCTTAGAGTACCTATACAACAACTAGGCTAAATGGACACAAATATACATTATACCTAACATCAAATTACAGATTTCTAAATTGACAAGTTTTATAATTAGAGTAAATAAGACAAACTACTAGAAAAGTGGAATATTGGTAGGATTACGCATGAGGAAAGGTTACGTATATAAACATGAACCGATAAAATCAACACTCCTTTTTGTCACTTTCCGTTTTTAGAGCTTAGAGAACCTATACAACAAGTAGGCTAAATGGACACAAATATACATTATACCTAACATCAAATTACAGATTTCTAAATTGACAAGTTTTATAATTAGAGTAAATAAGACAAACTACTAGAAAAGTGGAATATTGATAGGATTACGCATGAGGAAAGGTTACGTATATAAACATGAACCGATAAAATCAACACTCCTTTTTGTCACTTTCCGTTTTTAGAGCTTAGAGAACCTATACAACAAGTAGGCTAAATGGACACAAATATACATGCTACCAGTGCAAATATAGCAACACAACACAAGCCAAGTGCATTCAGGAGAAAATAAAACCCCACAGCAAAGAAAACTATAGTGACAAATACCTCTGCAACTAGTATAGGCCATAAAACCTTATCAGAAACATTTGTTAGTTACATTTGCAGACAATAGTGTGAGTCTTCGTAACCTCACCATAAAAGTACCAGTTAAAAACGTACAAGTATGGACTATCGCATTACTTGGATCGAGTGGGCGGTAGCAAACCACAACGTCAATATCCCTTGCTCTATCTATTCAACAGTTACGACGGCGGGAGCGACAGAGACATAACATTATCACACGCAACATTTTTACGAACGCGATAAATAATTACCTTTGACCTGACAAATTAAGATTGTGCCAATGTTAAAAACAAACTTGTATTCAGATCAGAATGTTATTTAACATTTTAAATCGCGATAAAGTTGTTAAAACGTTTCCTATTAAGCAAATCGTCTTATCTTAGAATGGGACGGAAGATTAGAGGTAAACTAGACAGATCCATAATGTATTCTTGTATCGCCATCGCTCGTTGTCGTCAAGGGCGAGGACAAATGAATAACAAGCTGTATATGTGCACGATCATATCCTAGTTGTAGATAATTAGTAGCCTGAGACGAACCCTTCGTGCTATCTAATTCATTTTATGGAGATCAAGATTCAATCGCTCGAGGAGGTAAGTATAGCGCCACATATGTGTTGAATCCAAAATAAGGTGAAATGTTAAAACTGTTCAAAGTGACTGACTTTGTCGTAACCGAGCGGTAATTTCGTCATGTTAACAAGGTATCACGTTGCTTGGAGAAATTAAAATGGAATTGTTATGCGGCAAACACGAACCGAGGCACGCGCCATGGATCGATTTAGAGGCCGCAACGACGCCTGCGCATGTAAACTCTACACAATAACAAACGGCTAAGGTTAATTTAACAATCATTACTTTATTGAGTGAACAATGTGACGCTGGTAATGAAACAAATGAAATCTTAAGATTCTGAAACAAAGTGCCCTATAAACAGGGCACTTTGTTTCAGAATCTTAAAATCAAGGACTTTAGCTCGTTTTACAGCAACGATTGAGATTGCGGAATACAGTACGATAACATGTTGTAAGCGACGCAATAACAGCCACAACAATAAAGAATTAAGTCTGCCCTGGACGATGGGACATTGACTCGTGACGTGCGTGTAATGTATAAAATGTAAATGGTCGTATATGTAGAGGTAGGAGGCGCCACAACCGGGTCGAGCAACGGACCACAGGAAGAGAACGCATTTTTGGATCTATCCAAAGTTATTTCACGAAATGTTTTCGGCCGTGCACCAAATAAATGTCATATCCTTAAAAACCAGTCAAGGCACGACGTAATCATTCATCGGCGGCTACCCGGCCGGCCTCAAGTGAAGGTTACGTTACGAACAGGTAAAAATGGAAAGTCCTTAAAGGTTCTCGTCGCAATCAGGGCAGGGCTAGATTCTTGGGCGGCGAGGGTTCAGGATGGCAGGTAGCCGAGCGCACACGAGCCACCGCTAACGGTAAAGGCGCGCGCCGACGCCGGTCAACGAACTCCCGCCGACCTTAAGCGTAGTCTAGAAATTCGAGGGTTTGCCCTAGTTTTTCAATAGAGCCCGTGTAACTTTTACGCGCATTTTCATACGCAACGCTTTTGAGAATTAACTTTATTTGATGACCTCGTTACTAAGTTGTTTACTCGTTTCTTAATAAGAAACGTGTTGATATTGAATTCAGATCAGTTTGTAATAATTTCAATAACTCAAGCTAATCTACTGGGGAGAACGATAATACAATGCACTTAGCTACCCGATGATTACAGCAGAACGAGTGTAAAGAATGCAGATAGATAGCAACGCGCAAACGATGAAGCTTTATATGCATACAAAGGACGATAGTGTCGTCGACGTGGGATAAAGCTGAAAGAGCATAACAGGTAACGAGCCAGTATATACTAATAGCACGAGAAGCACACATGCATCTCAACCGACTGATAAGAGAGAATATTTCAGCGAAACTAGTGTGAGAGTAATGCATTATTTCAATGATGAAATCACATCTACGTACACAGAGTACCTACTTAGTACTTACTAATAATTTCTCAATGATTAGTCAAGAAATGAATCACGTGAAAAAAGTAGAGCTGCCAATAGTAGATACCAAGATAGATAGAGAGGCAAGAACTGCTGGCGTCTCTTTTCCACTGGCGGAGGCGTCTGTCTGTGAGCAGGCATCACCTTCGCGCGAGGCGACCGTTGCAGCCTGGTCTATGGTGACACGTCAACATTGCTCCGTGCACCATTTAGCAAGTGGGACGCGACTAATACTTGTGCGAAAGCTAACGACGTTCTCATTCTCTGTTTGATTACAAAATTCGGTTTATTACCGGCGATGCCTCGTAGATCGGATGTCAATAGGACGATGTTCTTGTTGTTTCACGTTCAGCGAATCCGGTTTGTTAACAGAAACATTAGAATTACTTTTAAAAAACAAAACCAAATTAGCATACGTAGAGATATTTAAAACTTATAATGGCCCAACATCTTAATCATGATCCTATCTACATACTTATGGCCTTGACTACATGCGTCATACAACTTAAAATTCAAGCTAACAATCGACCGACTCAAGGGGACAACAATTGTCATAAAATTAACATCAGAGACTAGACCTGAGGAGTCAGTAGCTCAGAGAGCAGTCTAGATGTCGTGTCAACAAAATATTTGATGTGGCGATGCGTTCGGTATCGCAAACGAGTTCGCACCTTCGCTGGCGGCAAGTGGGGGGAAGCGGCTCGAGCTGGGAGGGGTAACAGAGTGAAAGCGTTTTAAATTTAATCGCTTGCCCCCAGACGTTGCATTCGGCCGAGTTTCCGACGCGGCATCGGCGGCAATGTCGAGAGGCCCTTGTTTACAAACTGCCTCTAATGCATAACATGCCGTTGCGCAACTATGCCGAGACAATTTTGTCGATAGGCTAGTTTGAATCGACTCGATCGAGCATTGAAAGTTTCAACTTGATAGTCAAATAAAATCGCCATGCAAGCTAATTATAATGAGGTCATATACATAATTAAGCAAGTTATGTAATGCTGGCGCTGGTACATGTATTTCTCCGGTGACTTTGCTTCATAAAGTTCCCGTGGAAATGAGGTAAGATATTTAATAATTGACTGATATAGGTTGAATATAACTCAATTAAGTAGCAAGTCCGGATTTGTTTTTGTAGATACGTGGCGAAGTGCTCACATTACATTACAATGGCGCGTAGTTGGTCACGTGAAACTTGTTTTCCAAGAGACAAGGGCCAAATCCAACCGACTCAAAGGGCCTTTGAACGCGAGCGTGGAGCTCTCTAATCTACTATTCACTGAATAGGCTCTGTGATGCCATGCACGCACACTTTCGCAACCCCAGAGCATAATTCGAAAGCTACCAAATAGAAACAGACGTGCCACGAAAGATCAAAGAAATAGATCGTCACGTGAATTCAACAATTTCATTCCATGCGTCAACAACAAGAGCACAGACTTGTTTACATTATCTTATAGCACTTTTCAGAGTAAATCTATTTTTCTAGTATATTCTACTGATATCTTGAATTCTCGATTGTACAGATTTTTGTTAAGAAATAAACTTTAGTCGATAAAAGCGAAAGTGGAGCACAAGGCTAGCGAAGACTTGTTCGCTTCGATCAATAAACGAACTAAGCGAAACATTTTAATAACAACAATGCTTCCACTGTTATACAAATTATTATTCATTTATACGGAATGCACACTAAAATCAATAAGTAAGTTTAAATAGCATTTTGTTGTCTGCTTCAATATAATGTGGGTCAAGATAAGTAAGCAGAGTGTGGTCAATGTAGAGATACGGAGACTTCAGGTTTAAGTCCACCCAGGTCTAACAAATTCTCAGGGAAAAATAAACCCACAAGAAATCTAAAATTTCTTGCAGCTCGGTAGAGGCAATTGATCGGTTTTTGCTGTCTATCCAAAAATATAAAGTGATACGATTGTCGCAAGTTCCGCGTGCGGCGGTGGTGCGGAGAGCGGCGGCGGCACCGAATGTGGGACGGGCAGCGAACACTCTTTCTGTTATCTTGACCCACATATCGTGACCGCGGCCGGCACTGTAGCGGAAGACCTTAATTGTGATCTCGTGGAAAATGTTCGGAAATTCGAAAGGGCAGGCCGCTTTAAACAGGAATAGAATATTTCCCGTCTCAAGATAACTGCGAGTTAAATATAGACGATTGTAATTGCTAATGTCAAGATCGGAAAACAGCGAAAGTAGCATTGGCATTTAATATTTTCCTCCAGACGGTGTCATCAAAACAGAACCTTGACCCAGAATGTATGGTAACGAAATAAGAGGAAAAGGAATCGCATACTGTTTCTGTGCCAGGGTTCAGATCGCCAGTTATAACGCAACCTAATTTTGTTTTCAATAAACTCTACACTGCTTTGGGCATCAATGTCGGCCTTCGTCCGCGTGGAAAACGTGGATCGAATCACGAGAAGATGAAGGCAAACTGCACCATGTGATCTCGGATTATAAAACCTAATTTGGATACACCATTCTCAATGTTTTTGTACCGCTACTAAGTATGATATGTGTCTCTGTAGTGAAGCTATATAAAAACGTAGATTGTATGCAAATTGCCATTTTCGTGTCGTTTAATATAAAATTGTTTTCAACTGTAGTTACTAGGTCATCAATCGTCATCCATATGCTGATACAGTTAAATTCCTTGTAGTTAATGAGCAAAATAATGATACGAGCTGCCATCCGCTGGTATTATTAATTTGTTCAAAGCGGGTGGTGTGATACTTTTCTCCACGTTGTAGCGTGGGTAAAAAGTGGTATTATCTTTGAGTAGTTCGAGTAAGGACAATGTAGGCTAAGGACATCAACAAGGCGGTCAATCGGTTCTCAAGGACTTCTCGACCTCAATACAGCTCTTCGCAATAAATACCTAAATAAATAGGTGTTGATATGGCTGATAAGGGTTGATATGTAAAATGTCTTTGGCCTTCATTAATTGTATCACACACCCATACATATATTTTAAAAACTATCGAAATTAGACATTTGTTGGGGGCTAGTTTCATAGCGTAGTCAAAAATTACCCAAACGAATCACCTACTCGTACTTTGTCATATTCAAGTTCAAAAATAAACCTAAATATGCTTAATATTTAAGAGTAGTGAGATAAGTTAATTTCGTTATTCTATGCCTAGTTATATCGGAGCGACATAATAGATAAAGAAACCCAAAACAACCAATTTGAACTAAAGCCGGTACTTATAACTCGAAACTTTTATTGCTGGAACTAAATTGTTGAATTCACAACAGTTACATTCAATACAATTTTCAAGTTATTGGTAGAATACTTTTGGACATAATTGAACCTCTATTAGATTACGCGATGAGTAGGGCGCTGTAGAAAGAGTGGGCGTAGTTTTTGTGCGAGTTTTTACTCCATAGCTCTTATTATACCACCCCCTATATTAAAGACAGGGTCCCTGCACATCGTGTAACGTAATATGTTAATCGGATCATTTGGCGGCAGAAGCTACGACAGAGCCACAGAGGCGGGAAGACGCCCAGCCTGATACCGCGGTGCTTATCAGGGGCGTTGACGTAACCGCCTGTTACAGCACCGACCGGCGCCTTGGCGAATAATTTTTGAGCAAAATTTACTATTAACAATTTATTTAATCGTATTAAAGAACTGACGCTCAGCAAAGGTATTGCGACATCATAGCGCCACAACCAGTATGCAGAAATTAATTTGTCACATCATCAAAATCATAAGTAGCTTGCACGTGCCATATCGCCGTTTACTTTGTGATGTTGAATTAGAGATATTTGATAGTTAATGAAAGTAGAGTTAACAATTAAAGCATTTTAAAGTCCACATCGTAGGCGCATTGTTGTATCTCATATCTTTCTTACGTGCTTTTTGTCACGTCATGTTGACTCAGCGAAACGAACGTGGGCAATCAATCTTTGAAGATCTGATTGTCGTAAGTAGCAAGCAAGTTTAGTGCAGATGCAAAAGGCCGCAGATGTCAATATCATATACCTTGAGTTCTAGATAAACCAAATTTGAAATGATCGGTAATATCTTGAAATTCTGACATGATTCAGGGTAAACACATAATCTGTATTTAGTATTGAAATGCTAATGTGGGCAAGTCTATTTCAGTGGTGGAGATAGCAAATGATAGCTACCGCTCTCGCTCGGACCTTGATAGTGCGACACCGCGATACGTTATCAGCCAGTGATAAAGACCCCCGCGCCACAACAAACTCCGACTAAATGGAATTTTTCATACGATCCCGCTGTTGTTTTGTAAATCTTGTTTGCGAAGTGAACACGTCAAACGACTACAGGTACCGCCATCTAGTTAGGTGGGATGTTCGACTGGGTTAGTGGAAAATACAAATAGTTATCGTTCGCTTCCTAATTAACCAGGCGACATTGACACACAATAAAAACATCGGAAAAACTGCGAGTAATAAAGCTATGTTTCTGGTCGTCATTATCTCGTCAAGATCTTCGGGACTCTATCTAAAGTGAAATGTACTTTTAATTGGTGGGGATCGCTATTTTAATATCATAATTTTGTAGCCCGTAATATAAATCAGGTATTTACCAGGCAAGAGGTCATCACAGTCACCTTGCTTATCAACCGCGGCAAAATCGTTTACAAAGAACACCTCTAGGTCAATGACATAAAGTCGATATTCACCCGCGCCGGTTACAGGCGAGTAATGCACAGATTTCGTTAAGCCAGGTAGAAGTTTTTGAAGACCTTGGGCCGAAAGCAAGTTCTGACTGTTCTTGTGTACATAATTGGTTATTTATTTAACAACGCGGCGCTACCGTATGTTCGTATGGCTCGTTGTTTTACCGCCAGTACTTGGTTAGGCGATTGCGATATTCCCATAGTGGCATTTGCATGTTGGGCGCCAATTAATAGCAATAAATTAACTTTCTAACGCCTATTGCCAGAGGTTTCTCAGATTTCGTAACGCGTCACCTAAACCTAAATCTTGAATAAGTACGAAAAACATAAGTTACTATTTATGTATAAGGATTAGTACGTAGCGCACGTATATTTTCGTGATAAATGAAATTTAGGCTACTTGCAAAATGCATATTCCTATTAGTGATTCATTAATAAATAATGAACTAAATTGTGTTAAATGAAGGTTGGTCATTAAGGTCATTAACTGAAGTCCCTACTTAGGTAGGTAAGAATCAGAAAATCGTAAGCTTTTTGTGGCTTGTGTCCTAGAAGTGAAGACACTGAGGGTTCACACTGGATATGACAGGGTGGCTTGTCTTATGTACATAGAGGGCGATAAGGGGCGGTCGGGGAGGCCGCGGGATCTGCCGCCGACTCGTGTTATGAATAACTTAGTGTTATATTTCGACACAGAATAGGAAACTCGAATACCCTGGCCCTGGTCATTCAGTGCCCAAGAGGGACTCAGAGAAACCCGGAAGCAGTTTCGCAAACAAATGTAATAATAAAGAGATAGGTACATGGCTGCGATTACGTAATCGTAAGTTGTGGAGTTATGTAGGTGATACCGGCTCCAAGACCTTGACAGAATTCGTTGTGGAAAATGCCTTTCGACTCCAAATAAACAATTTTTATCTAAATTAGAATTTGTGGACAATGTCACATAAGTGAAAAAGAATCGACAAAAGAAAAGGGCATGCCTATCTATGAGCGATAACAATAGCAGAGCGCGAACGCGAACTCGCGCGGCCTAGGCAATCACGGTGCACGCAAATGATGCTTGGGCGGAGGCCCGCTTATGGGAAAGTTACAATCATTACGACCATTCATAAACGGTTGAATGAGCGCAAGACGCCCGCGCAGCCGGCCGAGCTCGCGCCCGACCCCGCGACATCTGCGTGTCGCTAGGCAGATGCCCGCATACCTCACACTTACACCTAATAAACAAAACTCACAAGTGGGACTCGATAAGAAAGAAAAATGTGCATCATCAACAATTTCAAGTGCGACGAGTGTATTGAACTCGTCAACCTAGCCGATGCGTCACCGCAGGACGATGACAACGAGTAAAATTCCACTCGACGGAAGGCTACTCCGCAACAATGTGAATAATTAGACAAGACAATAATCAGGCAAGGCAAGAAATCGGTAATTTGTATCGTGCCGAGATAGGCGGAGCGGAGCGCCGAGGGAGGCGGGTGCAGGCCGGCGGCGATCGTGGCTCGGCGCTCGGCAGCGCGCGCCGCCGCGGAGATATGGCGACGCGTCAGGTGGAAGTGGCGCTCTCGCGAGGACGACCGCCCGCCACCCGCCGCGCCGCCCGCCACCCCAACCCACACCCGCTAATCCTAGCCCGACACAATCTGATAAAATTCGCGCCAGCTATGAACATTACGCAAAGCTACTCGACACTACAACACGACGATAATGAATGACCCGACCGCTTCTTGCAATGCACACAACACGTTCTTTGCGGTTTGACATCGTGTCGCATTGATGAAAAGAGCGGGCCGTTTTGAATTTTTGAAGAAAGTTAAAATGGGTAGCTATTTCCTCAACCAGGCGAAACTAGTCTCGCGAACGCATTACCGACCGTCCGCGTTACGGCCAGGTGAATATAAAATGACCTCTATGGACCGGTGGCTTCTTATGGCCTCGCTCGCAGAATACGTTGACATTTTGTGGGTTAGCAATTCCATTTGCCTCTTTTCTACGCAGAGAATGATGCCAGAATGACTAACGAGCGAGCGTCATTAGCCGCCTAAACGTAAATTGTATCGTATAAAAATTTAAAATTACAAATTGATTCAATAGCAGCAATGCAATAAGGTGAATTTCGTGTAACAGCGTCCAATAACGATACTAGGATTCATCAAATATTAGAACGTAGTGGACTGGTTGTTCAGAAATTCCTAGTAGCGCGACTTGATACGTAAGAACAATAACTGGCAAGTAGGCATCACGTAAATCGCAATGATGTCGAAAGAAAAGTACATACGAGTTCTTTCATCAATGTAAAAGTGACTTACCAAGGCGAAGAAGTTTGTGTGGCAATCCTCGAGACTTGCACCGTTTGTTTGGTGATTTTGGTGCGTCATGGTAGTCCGGGACACTTCATTTTCGTTTCACAACACTAAAAACAGTCCAAATCCTAAAGAAACCACTCAAAATGTAATAATCATCACCAACATTTAGTGTAGTTTTCACCTTTCAATGGCGACTGGAAAATGGCGGATAGGAAACAACAACCCAAGCCGATAGTGCTGCCGTCGGCGGCAGATCGAGAGAAACTGGTTACATTCGTCCAGAAACTTTCAAACGCTCCGTTTTACGTTTCTATAACTCACGGTTTATTAATTCTTTGTTATTTTTGACTTCTCAGAAGTCATGTTGAGCTAAATCCTAAAAAAGAATTATTGTAGTGCAAATAGATATAGTAAAATCTTTTGGCTACGCTCAACAATTCATTTCCGTTACATAACTTTGTTTGAAATAAATGTTAATATTTAATTACTGAGTGAAATGAACTACACATCACTTTTAAAGCTTTGACGTTAGCTTGTTGTCATCGATTCATTTACTGCCAATGTCAGTACAGTGTTTTAGAGTTATTCATTAATTTTTGACTCTTTAATATAAATATTTAGCCAGTGTCATACATTCTTAAACTATTAAATAAATGCTAAAATAGTTGACCAAGAGTAATGGACAGTAATTTATATAAAAAAGATACAAGATTTAATCTAAATCATGTTGCAAAATATACAGATTTTGTGAATATCTGTCAAAAACTAGGCAAAAATGGTTTAGTGAATCGAGAAATATATGTAACGAGTAACGCCAAAATCAACTAGAGAAGAAAGAAAAAATCGTGTGCTGTGGTCAAATGGTGAAAGAAAAATAAAAGTCTATCGAGATAATTATACATAAATTCAGTAATTTTAGTTTAAATATACTGTAGTTGAAATATTATTTTAATTATATGACAAACAAGACAAGATGTTAAAAAACGTGCTGTTCTCTTTTCCTCGAAAAAATATACAGGTTATGTTTATTCCTTGTTGGTTTTCTAACAGCTTATTTTCTATTTACATCATATCATCATACTAATATTATAAATCCGAAAAGTTTGTTGGTTTGTTCCTCTTTCACGCACCAACGGAGCAACGGATTGACTTGATTTTTGTCATGGATATAGTTCAAAGGCCCGAAAGTGACATAGGCTACCTTTTATCCCGAAAAAGTAAGAGGTTCCTCTGGGATAGCACAAAAGTCAAAATACCACGAGGGCGGAGCCGCGGGCAAAAGCTAGCCATACATAGAATCTGTTTAATTTACAGGTGCTTACAGTCAGATTTGTCCAAAAAAAGTACCCTAAAGTTGACAAAAAGCTTCAAGCTACTGCCGAATCTTTAGCATCTAGAGGGTAAGTACCTATTAATAAGTAGTTAATACCTAGATATTTAACTTGCATCTATAGCGTGAATATTTTTTCTGATTATCTTACTACTTACAATACAATTTAATGTTTACTAAATCAAGTTTGTAATCAGGTAATTAATTTAAACATTATTCCATTCAGTTTTCTACGTCCTACAAAACCATGGGATCCACCTACCAATATTGGAGACACCATACTGAAGATCTGTTCTACTAATGGTCTCCAGCCAGACTCAGAGTTTGAAGGCCTTGAGGTCAAATTCGCTGTTTTAAAAGCATGTTCTGAAGAAACAGGTCATAGTGTACCTAATTCCTTACTACACACAATAGAAACTGTTGGTATGTATTATTTTGTTTCGCTATCTGCATCAGTGTAGGTACCCGGCCTGTACAAACTTACTTACTTACCAAATGGCTGAAAACTCAACAGCCAACCAATGTATCAGCATTGCTGAAATAATCTTTATAAATGGGCTCTGAAACAGAAAGGAACAAAAAACTATGGATAAAATTCACAATATTTCTAAAATCAAGTAAGCACAACTTAAGTTTCTTCCGGTTTTAGAGCTCTTGTATGCTGTGAGTTGCATTGCAGATTGAATGTTGAGTTGCTATTTAAATAAAAGTTATACTTTATTTCCCTGTCGTAGAGGAGAAATCAGATAAGTAATATTTTGTTGCTAATCTAATTTCGCTTCTATGGCAGAGTAAGTGTTAGTTAACTAGCAAAGTGTAAGTTATCTAATTTCGCCTCTACGGCAGTAATTTATCATTTTACAAAAGTTTTTTGTGACTAGAAGTCTGTAAAAAAGTATTTCTTTAACAGATGACCTGAAGCAGTTCTATTTGACTCCTGTGGACAACAAAACACCTTTTGACGCGTTAACCAAAATGGAACTGCCTAAGAACCTTCATGTGCAGCCCAACTATGTTAGATTTCATCCAGGTGAGTAGTGACGGCACTAGAATTCTGGACTTATTTTTAAAAATGTGCAAATATGCCTTTGTAATTCAAGATTATTTATTTATCAGAAACATGGTAGTGCGAACAACATACAAAGAGCATATAGGTATTCAAAGAGTATAGAATGAGAAGAATATCTATGCCCATTATTATTATAAACTATGGGACTAATCACGCACTCAAATTACGAGATAAATAAATACCTCATCATCCCGATGTTTTGACCTAGTTGCATCAGTCGTGGTCATGGGTAGACCCGTGTTCGACGGTTGTCTATTTTATTTATTTATCTCGTAATTTGAGTGTGCGATTAGTCCTGTAGTACATAATAATAATGTTTTCAAATCGCGAAAGTTTAAAAACAAATTCTATGCCCATTTAAAAACTAAATTATAGGGCTAAATATTTTGGGTCACTGCTGAAATAAAGGTATAGCTTAGTTATAATATATATGTAAGCTCATTGGAGACCTAAGTCTCCAATTTATTTATTTATCCTTGTTTATGTTTCTATGTCACTGACCAGATTTTAGAAACATACAAGCAGACATATAAATTGTATTGTTTTGTCCCTGTAATTTGTTTTTTATGTAATGTGGTTGTCTAATGAAGTGTTATTATTTGTTTGTTTGTCTTAAAAATCACCACTTTTGCTAAAACTGATTTATAATGTTACGTTACAGATACTGATACCATGTTCAATGGCGTGTCGGCCTTCCCCAAGAGTTCTACCATTGTGACTGGCTTGAAGGCGAGGAAGAAATATCAAGGATACACAGCCAAGAGATCTTGGCCCTAAGACAGTGTGTAAATTATCATAAGAGAGATGTTAAATCTAATAATACTGAGCGCCACACAAATCGGCAGATGAGATGTTAGCCGCAGATGACACCGTGATCGGCTAATTATTGCGCATGTGTGCACAATTCAGACGCCCCATGTGGTAGTGCCTAGGGAGCGCGCGGCAGGCATGAGGTAGGCGGGCGGGTGTCCCCCGGCGTCTCGCTTCTCTGGCTCCCGCGAATGCCTTTATTTCGGCTTTTGCGCAGAGCTCTGCGCATAACTTCCCATCCGTCGATTTGTGTGGCGCTCAGTATAGCATAGTTAATAGTTAAAAACTAAATAAAGATGTTGCGTTTATAAAATTCGTATTATTTTAACTGTCTAAAAGTAAGAGTTGTGCCAAAAAAGACAGTTTGCTGCTAGGCTGGTGGTATTTTAATGAGAGCTGGTAGCTGGTACTGACACTGGAGGTGTTTGGACCAAAAGGCCAATTTTCGATCTCGAATTCCAACGAGATTCCTTTCTCGCTTCCGTGGTTCCACTCATAGAGTAACTTATATATACAGAGTTCCACTGATGGATGAATCTGAGGGATAAACATGTATAATGTACTTTATGGGATAAACACAGACTAATATAGAATGGGATAAAGAAAAATCTGGATTTTTTGTGTAAATCGCATTAATTTTTTCATCTGGTACCCCACAGAGAGGAGCTTTTATTTTGTGTGGTAACCCTCGTCTGAAATTGACCATGGATTTATCACATGAACAGGATTGAGTACTGGCAAAGAAAAACGTGCCAACAAGGATACCACATCAGATGATTGTGTCTCTTTTCCAAGTAGGATGACCAAAACATCTCGATCGTCTCGGGATATAATATTTCTTTGGAATGTTATTTCACGCAGGAATCGCAGTTGTCTTACCCCTAACTCGTCGTCCTTCGTCATCGTCGTCGTTTTAGCAATAGGACGCCTACTGCTGGGCATAAGCCTTCCCTAAAGATCTCTATAAAACCAATCCCCATAAAAGCAATGGTCTAGAATTAATATATACAGAGATAATTCTGTTTCAAGTTTGACAGCTGTTATCGGAAATGTAGATCTCGAAGAGTTCTTACACCTTTGTTAAGACAGCAATGGTCTAGAATTAATAATGACCGAGATAAACCATTTTTAAGATTGACAGCTGTCATCGGAAATGTAGATCTCGATAAGTTCCTTCACTTTTGTGATGACAGTAATGGTCTGGAATCCATATGTATGGTGTTAAACAACGCAATATATATCACGCAACCCGTGTCAGTACTTAACCACGAAAAACTTTTTCACGAACTACTTTTTCATGAAAAACTTTGTCACAAATAAATTTTATCCCGAAAAGACCTTTTCACGAAAAATCTTAATCACGAAAACTTTTCCACAAATAGTCTTTGTCACGAAAAATCTTGATAGACTATTACGAAAAGTCACAATCATTTTTAGGTTTCCGTAGTAAACAAGGCATCCATTTTGAATTAAAAAATGACGAACTCTCTTTTATGAAAAAGTCGTCATGGGTGTAGTTTTCGAAGTTTTTGGGGGTGTATATTTCAAAATTGGCATTCATTTTGGAATTAAAAATGGCGGACGTCACTTTTTTGAAATGGCCGTCATGGGTGTAGTGTTTCATTTCTTTGGATTAAAGATGGCAGACGTCAATTTTCCAAAAAGTCGTCATGGGTGTCGTTCTCTATGTATTTGAGGGTGTAGATTTAAAAATGGCATCTATTTTGTTGTAATGTTTGCCATCTATAATTCCAAAATGAATGCCAATTTTGAAAGGTGATGTCCACAAGTGGTATATTATTCAGAGAAAAATCGAACCAAGATGATATATAGATCATTTGATAGGTTGATATATGGGCTTTTCAAAAATATTTAATTTTAATTTTTTTACCCCTCCATTTTTTTTTAAATGAGCAAAATAAATTGCATGAAAAATTATAATACAGCTTTGTATTTTTTCTAGTTTAGCAATAATAAAGTGCTTCTATCTTTATTTTACTTGCATTCTAGTTTAGCAATAATAAAGTGCTTCTATCGTTATTTTACTTGCATATTCGTAGCTGATTCTTCCACATTCATATCTTAATTTGCTATAATTAAAAATTATAATCTACCAGTGTGACCAGTTAATAGGTAGGTAGGTACAATGTGACATAAAACACTTATAAACTGTATATCGAGCCAAATATATTTATTTATCCTATTAGATTCAAAATTAATTTAAAAAATAATGGAGGGCTCTTTTTTGGTTTTAACTAATGTAATAGACTCAGAAAAATATGAACTTTCTCGAAATGTAACGAGTGTTGTGGTTCGAATTTTTGATTATTTTTATACCAGCCTCCATACATGTTGTGGACATGTCCTTTACACCCCTAAATTCTCAAAAACGATACGCATGACGACTTTTTCAAAAAAGCAACATACGCCATCTATAATTCCAAAATACCTAGATGCCATTTTTGATATCTACACCCCCAAAAACCTCGAAAACTACACCCTGACGACTTTTAAAAAAAAGTGACGTCCACCATCTTTAATTTCAATATGGATACTAGTTTTGAAATCTACACCCTCAAAAACCTATTAAACGACACCCATGACGATTTTTTGCAAAAAGTGACATCCGACATCTTTAAGTTCGAAATGGATGCCATTTTTGAAATCTACACCCCCAAAAACCTCTAAAATTACACCCATGACGACTTTTTCAAAAAAGTGACGTCCGCCATCTTTGATTCCAAACAAGATGCCATTTTTGAAATCTACACCCCCAAACACTTCAAAAGCGACACCCATGACGACTTTTAGCAAAAAGTGACATCCGCCATCTTTAATTTCAAAATGAATGCTATTTTAGAAATCTACACCCCAAAAAACCTCGAAAACTACAACCATGACGACTTTTTCAAAAAGTGATGGTTGACATTTTCGATCCAAAATGGATGCCAATTTTGAAATCTACAGCCCCAAAAACCTAGAACACCAATGACGACTTTTTGCAAAAAGTGACATCCGCCATATTTAATTTCAAAATGGATGCCATTTTTGAAATCTGCAACCCAAAAAAATGAAAAACGGCGCCCACGACTATACACCTATTGTACATCCAGCATGTCCAGCATAGAAATATGTCCAGCATAGTCACCCTACCACACTCCTGTGTATACACCATAGTACGTCATTTCCAATCGACGGTGATACTCTAGCCAAAAATAAAAAATAACCATTAATCATAAAGGACGTATATTCATACAAAATAAATATCAAACTCTGTTTTATTAGCATCTATTCGCAATTTTAACTAAAATCTTATCAAACTTCATTGTTATAAAAACTAAGAAATGGCTAAGACAGTCGCGACTTTACAGGTAATAATTCTATCATATATAAGTGTCGTTTCGAAATGGCAATAGTGCGAGCGGGACACCCTCATCACTTTGGGAAGTCTCACTCGGCACAGCGTCTCTCTTATGCCATTTTAAAGGAATATATGTTTTGTTACAACGTATTAAGCTTGAATTTTCCCAAGCTAACTTTGAGCCTAATTTCGTCTGTACGCAATCCAGATAGTATACAAATCCTTGGAAATTGACATATAAGTATTGCCAGAAAAACTATTCTGTAGATCGTATTTATACAGTTTATTGAAGTGAAACTTCTAATGCGACTTCCAACAAGGTTGCGTTAAGCGTATAACGCTACCATGGAGGGGGTATGAAAGCACTATAGCGTTAAGCGTTCAACGTTATGAAGTTTCACTTCTTCCGCGCGGAGGGACTCTACGCACTATTTTTTTTTTCTTAACAAACGATTGATAAAGCTTATCTAATCTATATGTATCTGCTTAACATAACGCAGTATGTAATCAAAAGCAAACTTATCCTACTAATATTATAAACGCGAAAGTTCGTATGTATGGATGTTTGTTCCTCTTTCACGCAAAAACTACTAAACGGATTAAAATGAATCTACGTGCAAAAGTAATGCTTAATAACACCTAGGCTAATAACTACACATAGGCTTTAATTTATAAAGATACTAGCTGACCCGGCCACGTGTTGCTGCGGCTAAATAAATTAAAATTGCGACTATAATTTGAGATTTAAACTATCCTATCTCTCAAGTTGGATCGAACTGCACATGGTGTGCGAATTTTATTATAATCGGTTAAATGGTTTAGGAGTCCATTGAGGACAAACATTGTGACACGAGATTTATATATATTAAGAAGATAAGATTGCGCGAAACGATGTTCGACAGGTCTGTACTGTACTCTACCAGCCTTTTTAATAGTCCACTGCAGGACGTAGGCCTACCCACGAAGGGTGTTTGGGCCATATCCACCACGCTGGCCCAGTGCGGGTTGGTGGATTCACATACGCCATCGAATTTCTTCTACGGACGTATGCAGGTTGCCTCACGATGTTTTCCTTCACCGAAAAGCCAGTGGTGTGAAATTCCGTACATAATTTCCAAAGATCTCATTGGTACGGGACCGGGGATTTGAACCCACGACCTCACGATTGTAAGGCGGGTCACTACCTCTAGACCACCACGGCTTATTGTTGTTATTGGTTTTAACCATTTTCACTTTATCTGTTATAAATGTACCTACCTAATGTTTATAGGCACGATTTACAAAGGTCAGAAATAAAAGAGTTGAAAATATTTTGGTCTTGCTTAGGAACCACTGCTGTCCGTCTGTGCATCCGTCCGTTTGTCGAGACTCTGGGAGCTGTGGGAGCTAGAACTTGCGACCAGCGTAGGCGAGTCAGAATACGACCAATTTAGTGTTTCGTAAAAAAGACTGGCAATATTAAACTATTCACCAGTGTTTCCAGATTCACTGTAATTACAGCAGATTTACTGTAATTTTACTTCATCTGCTGAACACAGTATATTATGGTGAACAGTGTATGAAATCACAATTTTTAGTTGATATAAAATAAAACCTCTGAATACATTTTAGTAATTTTCATTATGTTCAAATGAAAAATAATGGTTTAGGGATCTATGGAGTTATCACGCATCAATGACATCAAAAGAAACCATATCTTAATATTCTGAATATTTAGAAGCCTATATCTCTACTAGCACTTAAATGATTTGGTTGATACTCGAAAATCTTGTAAATATATACAAAATTTTCTACTACGAAACGATTTTGTTAAATATTATCGGAATCAACTGAAAAATATAGCTATAGCCCATTTCCCCCCTAAAATCCCCCATACAAAAACATTGAAAAGTTAAAAGTCAATAAAACTTCTGATTATGATTGTATTTTTAATGAAACACTGTAATTTTAAATAGACTTCACTATTATCAAAGAAGATATAATAATACTACGTACTATTATTTCAATTTCTCAATCTGGAAACACTACTATTCCCTGACTTTGAGGTTATGTATGAAGTAAAAGGAAAATAAATGGATCTTTGGAAAACGATTTTACTCTGCTAATTATAATAGTATTACGATCATCGAAATGATATAAGCATCTAAAAATGAACGTGCTGTTGATATTATGTTTGATATTCGTGGCAGTCTATTCGTGCGTTTCATGGTTAGTCCAATAAAATTATTTACTTATAATAGGATTCTTATTTACTATTATTGTTTTTGTTTTGTCGAATGACTAATTTTGCTGCGCGTATTTTTAGGCTGCTGCCGACACTGTTGGCATGGCTGTTCATGAGAAAATACCATATAAAGCTGAAGATAGGCAGGATCGCAGTGCCGAAACTTATTCTAAGGGATGTAAGCTTATCAAAAGATGGATATTCTATTGTAAGTTTTTAATGTGGTTTGTTATGGAAATTTTGAAGTCTAGACTAAACTAGATAGTCTGTGTAAGCGTAAGTGTAAATGTAATCTAAGTGTAAATAAACTGAATCTCTAAAAGGAACTATAATTATGGCATGATAAGTACCTACCTCAAAACAATGTTTGAATGTTAAAAACAACATTCGCGATTTGAACACATTATTATTAACCAGTCTACCCGTGACCACTCGGTCGAAACCTCGGGATGATGTATTTATTTATTTAGTTTGCAATTAGTCCTGTAGTACATTATAGTAATGTTTGAATGGAAAGTTAAATCTAGCCTATAGCAATTAGCTATATGATCCTAGTTCTCTATTGAGAAATCCTAGAGCTGCGTTTTCAAAACTAACATTGATGTAAACCATTTGGTTTAAGAAATTTGCTAATAATGCCACTCACTACCAAAACCAAATGCAAAAGTTACAAATTGCGTTGTGTCAAACAATAACTTTTAAACCACCTCTGCACATGCATCAAAGCGACAGTTCCCAATGCCATTTTTAGCTGTTTTTGAGCTATCTGAACAGTGAATAAAAATAGTTAAAAATGCCACCTTTGCTCACACAAAACGAATGCTGAATGTGATTGTTATTGACATTTTTAACTGGTAATTTTGCCATCAGTATGCTACCCGAAAGCCCCTTAGATAGTATGTTTACATGTTGTGCCACACTATGCTGGGACATTTAGAGAGATTGCCTGCTATAGCCAGGCAGCGCTGTACTCAATTTTTGCACTCTTTTTATGATCACTGCAATAAAATTTCTGTAGCTTGAAAGAAACCTGTTTACTTCTTTATTTGAATTGTAAAATCTCTACATGAGTATTCAAATAATTATGGTGTATTAAATTTTTCAGCATATTAATGAACTATCATTCCAAAGTAGCTGTTTCAACTCTGAAATCAACAAGTTAGTGTCAGTTGTCATCCGAGGAGTTGAATTGACCAACAATGTTGAAGAAAAGCGGAGTGTTGTGGTGGAGACCATTCTCAAGCCACTATTGTCAAAGCAGAACTCTCTGACTAGAGGAGAAATGGAAGAGATGGCAGAGGAAAGCAACAATCTAGACAGGGAACTGGCAGCACTGGCAAACAGAAAGCTGGTAGACTTCAGGGATAAGAAATTGCCGCATAGCTTAATCATGTTTGCTCAGGTATATCAGTTCAGAAAATAATGGTACCTAGATAAGCTTAGTATTTATGAACATTTGTAGATCAATACAGTATACAAAACGGAATTTTTATGTAATTGTAATGGTACTTTAGTGTGCTCAGATTGCGCTCTAAATAACCAGATGATTAGATTCTACTGTATTTGTAACTATTTTGATAAATCTTGTGTAAATTAAACAGACCATTTACCATTATGATAAGTGAGATAAGAACACACCAGAATTGTAAGAAAATATTAATATGAATAGGCATGATGATTAAAAAAAATTAATTAGTCCCTCAGATAGACTACCAAAAAATATTAGAGATGTATATTTTCTTTTGTCAATCAAATAAAAATTGGTAAAGATTAGCCCGTTAAGATGGGCAACACGCTCAGTTAAACTGATCAGTTTTTCGCGTCACTCCAACTGGGAGCTCATTCAGTAAATTAAAAGGTAGGAGTTGGTAGTTCCATATTTGAACAACTACCTGAAACTGAGCAGACACGACGCGATGATCGCATCAGTTCATCAGATTGGTCCAGCGTGGGCCAAATATAGCTAACCATTGCTAGTAGGTAGTTATTGAAAAAACCAAAAGACACTTCATCATATTCAAAAAATATTGTTCCTATGAAAAGTTTATGGGAATCAAATTTGCAGAAAATCAAATTTCAAACAAGTTTTGTTCGGTTGACATTTGATTAAAGATTGAAATAACCCAAGTTATTGAAGAAACAAAATTTATTCCCATCAATTTTTTGTAGGATCAATATTTTTTTTAATAAGATAGTTGTACCATTTTGTTTATTTAATAACTTGTGTTATATCAATTTTTCATTAGATGTTATCGGAACACAAGTTGTTTGAATTTTGATTTCCAACAACTTTGATTCCAATCAACTTTTTGTAGGATCGATATTTTTTTAATCAGATAGTTGTACCATTTTATTTCTTTAATAACTACCTCCCGGCAATAATCAACGTCATTTGGCCTCCGCTGGACTGGTCTGATGTACTCATGCGATCATCGCGTCGTGTGTGCCCAGCTTCAGGTACTGGTTCAGTAATGTAACTACCAATTCCTACCTTTTAATTAACTGAATGAACTCTCAGTTGCAGTAATGGAAAAACTGAGCAGTTTAACTGATCGTGTTTGCCCACCTTTAAAGTTCCGCGTGACGTCACAAGTGCCATACAAATGTATTGACTTCTGTGTGAGAAGTGACGACACGACTCCCACTCCCAAACTTTGACAAAGTTTATCTATCTCATTTGTTGTTTGATTGACAAAAGAAAAAATACGGGTCCAATATTTTTTGATAATCTAACTCACGGACTAATAATAATAATGATTTTACCCAGTCATAATGCCTATTATAAGTAAACATAAGCCCATTCCGATTTCAACTGGGCTACAAGAAATTTCTGGCTATTCCCTACTATTAGCAAGCTTTATACGTGTACTGGGCTATGAATGTTGCTTTGTTTGACAGTTTATGGGCGTCCACATATTCGATGCGAACGTTACAATACACTACGGCACGAGCGAGCAGCCGTTCTCGCTCCACGCGAGCGCGGGCGAGGTGCACGCGGACGGCGCGGCGGGCGGCCCGGCGCGCGCGCTCGTCTTCTCCACTAAAGTGGTGAACGGCCACGCGGCGCTCGTGGGACGCGAGCGACTGGCTGAAGCGGAGTGCAGCTTCGTCATAGAGGGCACGGTGAAGGCTGATGGGCCGTTGAACGTTGAGGTAATACACTACGGTGCGGCTGATCAGCCGCTCTCTCAGCACGCGGACGGCACAGCAGGCGGGCCGGAGCGCGTGCTCTTATTCTCTACCAATGTGGTGATCGGCCACGCGGCGCTTGTGGGCCGCGAGCGACTGGCTGAAGCCGAGTGCAGCTTCGTTGTAGAGGGGACGGTGAAGGCTGATGTAGTAGGTACTGCGTGACGGTGTGTGGCGTGGTACTGCAGTGGGCAAAGTTTCCATAGAGAATGGTGATGGGTGATACGCAACGCAGCGCCTCTCAAGTGCGGATTCAGTTATAGGTACTTTATAATGTAGATAGCATGTATGTGCTCACTAAAAATGGAACCCCATTTGATTTCAATCAATCAATCATTCTAGTGTACTTCAAGGGTCATTTTACGCTAAGAAATAATTCTGCATCCGCATCTTGTGGAGCAGCAGCGAGGCGTGTGCGTTGCATTCACGCATTTTATCGCTTTTGTTGGCGTCTCGCTGTAGTGTGGTCTTCATTTTTGTACCGCAGCACGTAAAAGTTTTGAAAATAAATCTTGATAATTCACGAACTTTACTTTTTGTCCCTAATTTTTAAGTCGATATTTTTCCTTATAGAAAATTCACGCAGCAGTGAGCAACACATCGATAACATTCCAAGACGAGCTGTACCAGTTCCTACAGAAGCACAAGAAACGGAAACCACCTCACACCCAGCTGCCTTCAGACGAGGACCATTTGAGCACTTTAATACACAGATTGTCTCCTGTTGTGCCTAAGGTTTGTGTAAAATATTGTAAACATTGTTATTATAATATTATTGCAAAACTACCAGACCAAGCAAATTATAAAACTCCTTGCTCTTTCTCATTCCCTTTAAAAAAATCTTTTTCATATTTTTGTTATATTTCTCTGTCTTCGTCAAACATTTCTATCCATATAACTTCAGTATCCCATATTCTTGTTTCAGATTTTCAGTCTGAAAATAGACATGACGAGAGTTGGTTGCTTTGACAAAGCCACATGCACAGGGTTTGAGATGTCACTACAGAGTTTACAGGTAAGTGGACTTCTTTCATTGTTAAAAAGTTTCATAAGAGCTTATTCTCATTAATGAATGTGTCGCTTAGAGCTAAAACTTGCTCTGGAGCTGTATTAAAACTCCCTGTTCAATACTCTATAAAATTTAACTTGATCTCTGCGACAGTGACATTGACATAGAAGATTGACATTTTTAGAGTTGGGATAGTGGTGGAAAAAAACGATTTTCAAACAATGTTGTACTGAAATCGAATGAGTAGTTGAAGGTGAGAAATTAGATTTTATTTACTTACTATTATTTAAGATCAAGTATTTACACATGTAAATAATGTTATGATATTAATTAAATACTCATAATGTAACAATAGTATTTATCGATGTTTTTCACTATTATCGATGCTAATGTAACATATAATTGGGTTTAATTTAATTACACATGTAAAAAATGTTATAATATTAAAATATACAATAAAATTAATGATAAATTAAGTTTTATTTAAAATATCATCAGTATAAACTATCGATATTTTAATTAAAACTCTATCTAAAACTCTGTGGTCACGATCATTCGTCGCCCATCACTAATCGGCATGCCCATAAATTATGACATTGACAGGTACTGTCTGTACTATTAAGAAATTCAGGACTTCATAGGTCTGATTTTTCTGACAGCTGTCGCAGAGATCAAGTTAAATTTTATAGGGTATAGTAAAATTCCCAGCTGAATGTTGACGCACTGTTTCCATAAAATCAGCAATGAGTAAATGGAAGACAAGCTTTTATGCTACTGATTCACTTGCGTAATATCATGTAAATTAACGCGCTAGTTAAACTATTACGAATATGTGGCTAATAATGAATTTAAGGCGTTAAAACCTAAGACAGGTAGCGTTAACCGTTCTGTAATGGATTAATTAGCGCCATAATATACGCATTAAGACACAGGTAGAGCAGCAGCGTAATAAAAATCGACAGCCGGTTTGCGCACTGGCACATGCACAAATTGTGTTCGCTTCCGCTCATATTCGGTCTCATGACCAGTTATGCATACGTTTAGCCTTTCCAATGATTCACTAATAAAGCCCCAGGAATGCATCATCACCAATGTCATGTTTGCAGGTGAACTCGAGGTTTAGCGCAGCGTCACTACACCTTGACGCCAGGGGCCGCGAGGTGTCGTCCCTGCCGCAAGTGTACGTGGCTTTCCAGATAGACCAGTACCAGCTGACCGCCAACGACGATCAACTGCTGTTCTTGAACAAACTCAAACTTGACGCCAAGGTACTTTCAACTGTCTTACTATGGGGCTAGGGGTTATTTCACCTTGAAGCCAGCTGCCGCCAGGTTTTCCGCACTGCTACTAATGTACGTGGCTTGCCAAATAGACCAGTACCAGTTGACGGCCAACGGCAATTAACTGCTGTTCTTGAACAAACTCAAACTTGACGCCAAGGTACTTTCAACTGTCTTACTGTGGGGCTAGGGGTTATTTCACCTTGAAGCCAGCTGCCGCCAGGTTTTACGCACTGCTACTAATGTACGTGGCTTGCCAAATAGACCAGTACCAGTTGACGGCCAACGGCAATTAACTGCTGTTCTTGAACAAACTCAAACTTGACGCCAAGGTACTTTCGACTGCATTACTATGCTGCTAGGGGTCAATTCACCTTAAAGTTAGGGGCCGCGAGGTTTCCGCCCTCCCGCATCAACTGCTGTTCTTGAACAAACTTGACGCCAAGTTACTTGCAACTGTCTTTCTATGGGGCTAGTGGTTATTTCACCTTGAAGGCAGCGGCCGCCAGGTTTTACGCACTGCTACTAATGTACGTGGCTTGCCAAATAGACCAGTACCAGTTGACGGCCAACGGCAATTAACTGCTGTTCTTGAACAAACTCAAACTTGACGCCAAGGTACTTTCGACTGCATTACTATGCTGCTAGGGGTCAATTCACCTTAAAGTTAGGGGCCGCGAGGTTTCCGCCCTCCCGCATCAACTGCTGTTCTTGAACAAACTTGACGCCAAGTTACTTGCAACTGTCTTTCTATGGGGCTAGTGGTTATTTCACCTTGAAGGCAGCGGCCGCCAGGTTTTTCGCACTGCTACAAATATACGTGGCTTTCCAAATAGACCAGTACCAGTTGACGGCCAACGGCAATCAACTGCTGTTCTTGAACAAACTCAAACTTGACGCCAAGGTACTTTCCACTCTATTACTATGTAGTTATTTCACCTTGACGCCGGGGCCGCGTGTACCTTCTTTTTTTGTGGCTTTCCAAATAGACCACAACGAAAAGAGCGTAACCAACAAAATATTAGACATTATAAAAAAACGCGGTTCAGGTTAGAACCCTACAGTAAAAGTGTGTTATAACGACGAGTACAATGATATCTAAACCATATCCGTCGTTTAGAATACACTAAAAGGATTAAGGTACATTTCATACAGTTTTTCATACTATAAAGTTTAATTGCTATTCAAAATGGATCTGCTTTGGTTTCTGAAAAGACATGTATATTGTTTATTATTTTTTTTTTGTCCTGCTATCTAAACTGTGGAAATACAATCTTGAATTATATACGGACCTCATAGATAACACAAATTATATTCTTCTTTTGTTAACTAAAGACGCATTTTAAAACAATGTTTCTCTATTTTCAGCTAGAAAAAGGCGTCCTCAACTTATATCTAATAATTAGTACCTTGAACGTATTGTACACACACAGCAAGGTAATAAAGTGGCACGCCTCAGTTTTGGATAAAATAAAGAAATCACAAGCTCTGCAAATGAAAGAGTTGCCTGCAAAACGTAAGTTATTCTTCAATATTACTTGTGGTATTTTTTGTAAATAAATAATCACCTTACGTATATTTGTTCTAAACATTATGTATATTTTGTTCTAAAAATGCTTTACGAAATAATTGATTTAGATGGTTTTTACTATGTCAAAGAGTTATCTTTGTGATAAACATTTCAAAAATCTGAAGCGAACGCAGGATTTGAACCTGCCCCTTCGGATCACTAGCCCGACGCTCTAACCAAATGAGCCAGCCCGCCTCCTACCCAAGCATCAAATCCTTGAAGTGCTTACATTACATCAACTTACAGCGTTGGTGGCACCACCTGTGATACTCACACCTGTGAACTTCTAAAGATTGACTAGAGATGACTGCTAAATCAATGTTTTTTATTTTATTTTGAGTGCTTTCCACACTAGATTTAATCTCAAAGAGTTATCTTTGGTTTTTACTATAGTTTTCAACCACATTACTTACTAAAATATGCATTTTATTAATATTTATTTGAAATATGGTCCTTCGAGTTTCATGAGTTGATGTAACAGCCAATGGTAAAGGTGTCTGTAATTAACTACATTAGAGTTTGAGTGTGTGTACACGTGGGCGCGTGGCGATGTGTGAAATACTACGCTCGAAGAAATAAATAATATGAAACAAAAAAATATATATTCGGAAATACGAACAAGCAATACTCAGGAAATGTAGCTGCGCCAAAAATTACCTAAATAAAGTTGTGTCCAAGTTAAGTCCCACTTGGCTTTAAAAGTGTTCTACATTTTTTTCAAATGAATCGTATTTTGAATGATATATTTTTTGGTTTGAAGGCCCTACTTTAGTGCCGTTTTTAGCACTGCCAGCGCCCTGGTCGAGATTTCTGCGGCGCTCCTAACTAAAATTCAAATAATAAGTACTATATAGACGAGTTTTACCTACCAATAAAACTCATATTATGTCCGAAGCCTTATTCGAAGCCTTTTAAACATATATATTGAGAATGCATCTTCCGTTTCCGGCCGTATTTGCGGTTGTAGTTCCCTCTGTTGGGCTAAAATGGCAACCCAGGCCGCCACGTTCCCAGGCAGCATATAGTTCTCCTCATTGAAGTCTCAATAACATAAGGAATTAATGAACACCAGGCAGAACTTACTGTAAGGCTTCGAATAAGGCTTCGGACATAATATGAGTTTTATTGGTAGGTAAAACTCGTCTATTATGTCCTTGAGCCGTTATTCGAAGCCTTTTAAACATATATATTGAGACGTGTTTGTTTTCGCCTGGTGAACGAGACGCCAATGTGAATGCACAGAATAACGTCAACATTAATAGGTATTTATAGAATTAAACAGTATGAAAAACATCAGTCACAAATGTAATAACGTAATGTATGCGTATCCGCTATATTAATAGCGGATATAATTATGTAGCGCTACATAAAAATATAGAAGAAAACTAATATAATAGTCACTGCTACTATAACATCTTAGTTTCGAATATTGCCCCGGTAACGTATGTATGTATGTTATTATTGTACAGAACCAAATACTTAAGAGTCACATAGTATTGCTGTCTTACAGTTTCAATGTTATCGCTAATAAGTACTACATCAATTAGGAATTTAAGAAAGTAACTTAAATTAAAATAATAATAAAATTATGTTTATCATTTATTAATAGTCTGTCGATTCACTCTTTGAACGCGACAGCAATGGTGGTATCACCACTATCAGCCTCCGGCATAAAGGATTTTACATCATCGGTGATTCCAGTTTAAGATGCAGTTTTCACTACCGGTGTACGGCAATAGTTATCGATCCTATTAAGCACAAAACTTGAAACCGGAATTAGAAATAAAATTGTACATTTGCCAAAATCTGTCCACAACAAAACCCCTGAACTGTTCAAGGTTTCGGACTTGACATTTTGTTGCGGCCTCTTTGTCTAGCTGTTTTTAATAGATCTACATCTACAGTACAGTCTACATCTACAGTAATAGAAGGTAGATACTATATGTTGAAAATGATATTTTTAACTATAAGTACAAAAATTCAGAATTTCAATTAAGTAATAACAAGCAAGACTCAATAAAAACCAACATAAAATAGTTATACTCATCCTTCTAACTAGTGGGCTTTGTAATCTTAAATCTCCTCACAGTTGTTCAAAGCGAGCGAGCGAGTCAAGATGACTTACAGCACCCCTCTTTATCCAGCGTTAGAAAACCTTGGTGTGGTATATAACCAACTCTTAGATTCAAACGTGTTGAACTTTGTATTCAATAATGAATACAATAACCCGAAACTAGCACACCGTCGCAGCGTCCTGGTGCTTCCCGCAAATAATGAGTAGGTCGATTAAAAATTGACCATCAATTGAATAGTACATGTATTTGTATATCTCCTGAACATGACTAATCTTAGCACTATTATTTGATATGCTTTCATTTCACATGTTCGGAGCTAAGCTTCCAAACTGAATTTGATTCTGGAATATTTGAAATGATAATATTTAAGCCAAGCCAAGATAACTCTGAAGCCAAGAATTTCACGAATTATTCTAATTATTGTCATACCCTTATAGGGTCATAAATATGTAAACTATACAGAC
This sequence comes from Hypomecis punctinalis, assembly GCA_949316475.1. Classification (NCBI taxonomy): domain Eukaryota; kingdom Metazoa; phylum Arthropoda; class Insecta; order Lepidoptera; family Geometridae; genus Hypomecis; species Hypomecis punctinalis. Next base: position 24,036,105 of record OX438803.1, read on the forward strand.
CATGTTACATACAAACTAAATGTAAATATTATATACGTTGCAATGCAATAAATGATTGAGTAGGTATTGTACCTACTGTTAATTTTATCTGTAATTAGACGGTGGCGTGGACCGGCTTAGTTATGCTACACTGGATTCGGGGAATATCTACTGTTAATTTTATCCAACAAATTTACAGGTATTAAGAGTCTTATCTCTCATTCTTTTTACTTTGCTCGCAATGTACTACTGTTGTACATATATTATGATAACAAGCCATGAACTTTCACCCCATATTTTTAAATTATTTGCGCTCTCGCTCGACCCATGAACGAGTCATTGCGTAGGCTCGCATGTGTTGCATGAAACTAGTGGACCTGGATTCTGAAGAGGAAATATCCACGCTAAATAGATCACGCTTCGTAAATAAAAGACTTACATATCTAAACTTTTTGTTATCAGCCTAGTCAAGACTGATAGAATTAAGCATTTTGCCATTTTTCAGCCGTGTTTACTAGAAAATGTATCAGATACGCAAAGCAAAGCTGCCATTCTTTTGCATGGTTTACGTTTTTCGCATGCACGACTTAAATTTGTCTTTAAAAGCAAAGACAATATCCGAAGCAAATAAAAGTATAATAATTATATTATGAGTGAAAAACATTTCTCACTAAAAATGGTCGACCCTGTGGAATAGCCAGCAGGTCAAAGTTCATTACTTTTTCTTTAAAACTCTAATCAGCTGTTGCCAAAGCTCTGTCTACAGAACCCATAAATACCACTGCACTAAGTAGGTATTGTAGTAATTTTTACTAAGGGGTCAATATAATCAGTTGACTCTGCAGTGTGTGAAACTGTAGCTTTTGTTGTACAAACAGTTTGGAGAAGCATTGATCCATCCTCTTATAAATTGCAAATTATTCTGAATAGCTTCTGAATCATCTCTACAGCCGCGATTTATTCCAGAGTCTATAATTATAGTAATGAAATAAATAGAGAAACATAGCAGTTCGAATACGAAAATTCGACTCTTCAGACAGACTGACACACAAAAATACTGTCAAATTCGAGTATTGAATTACTCTGAGAGCGATTGCAAATCCAAATTGCAAAACTATAGGATTCATAAAACAATAAGCGATATTTTAATATTTCAAGCAAGAAATAATATGGGCAGTATGTGTCTGAAATAAATTAAAATTGAATTTATTCCGATGGACAACGGGACGCATGGAATCATCGCTTTTCGTGGTAAAAACCGGGGTTTGGTTTCAGAGACATGTATGCAAAAAAAAAAAAAAAAAATGTTGACTTGCTTATCGTCGGTTACTTACTTGTCAAGAAACAGTTTCATGACAGTGACCGTAAATGCAGTGCCGTAGATCTACGGGCGGGCTGCGCTTAAAAGGAGACCCGTCTTTACAGTTCCCATTATTATTAGCACCAAAATGGGTAGGCGCTCTTTCACCCGTATTTATGAACGCTTCAATCTACCCGCAAAACAAGTGTTATATCAAATTTACCTTCTCATCTGCCACTCCCGGCATTGGTTTGGTTCAATGGACTTAATTGATTTCAAGGTTATATTAAGTTTACCTGGACTTGTTGAACCGTGGTAAACTACTGTGGTTTCAATATTTTATTAACCACAACAGCATCATAAAACAAACCTGGCAAATTATTATTGAATGCATATGGCACAAGGGCTCATATATGTTGCAGTATTAAAATTCACGCAAAAAGCAAGTTGAAAAATTATAATTGAATGCTACATTGTACAGCAATTACACTGCAACAACAATCTCAAAACAAATGCAATGTAAATCACAATCGAACTCAAATGGCTACAAGAACGCGCAGTAATTAGGTACATTGCATCAACAAAAAGGCGATACAATAAACCTTAAAAAAAAACGCATATGATTACATTGTTATACTAATTACACTGCAATCATTAAATGTTATCTTATTTATGATCACAAAATACTATAGGTACATATTAAGCTGAAAACATAATGAATGAATGCATATGGCAACATGGGCACATATGATTACATTGCACCACAAAATCTAGATGTTTGTGAGCATTGTCAAAGAATATTATTCGACGGTGCCGTAGGCGACCGGCTGAGTTATTCTATACTGGATTCAGGGTTAGCGCCGCCTGATATCCATGGAACTAACTACCTTCTGATCGGAGAAGGAAGGTTGTGATTGTATGTTTGTATAAGCTAGGTGTCTATCTAACCTTTACAAGTATTCAAATTGTCTGGAAGATATTGAAAAGAGTTTACTAAAGTACCCCCATTAATATTTATGAAAAGAATTCTCAGAACTTGCTTTTACTAAACAAAACTTTTCTATATGGGGGTATCTTATGAAATAGTCTTGGTGGTTCCAGTGACCGCCAAGTAATACCAGACCATCGAGAACAAGTCGCTCGAAAATTAAATGAATTGCTTGAACATTTTCATGCTTAAAATGAAAAACATGTGTAATTTTATCGTAGCAATCAAGATTGTTTGCTATTACCGAACCTAATCGTTTTCAAAATTAAAATGTTGCAATAAATCTGCAATAAAATACCTTTCATTGAAACAAATAGCCCTGCCTTTTCAGATATTTTCAAAATTAATTGAAATTATAAGGGCCGCCTCGGCGGGCACTTCTATAGAAGGCTCGATCTGCTAGATCGGCGCCGGAATAATTCTACTCTGAGGTATTTTGGTGTCTTGGGACCGACCAGCGGCTACGTGTGTGTCTGTACCCGAGGGTAGTATGTACAACAGATATAGTTTTGAATTTGCCATACCTGGTCAGTAAGGTGTTCTACTACCTTACACTTTTTGAAGCTTACATCCTCAGCGACTTGGCGGTCACGCGGTCACCACCTGCAGCTCAAGTGGTGGTCCCCACAGCGACGGCGGCGTGGAGGTCTGATATATAATATTCCTGCGGTTCCTAGTACCGCTAAAGGGCGATGACGTCGACTAGGTTCAACGAGCACGTTAACAACTAAATTTTTCGCACATTTTATTTCAGTCATTATGTAGGTAGAAATATAACTTTTCAAATTGAATTAATTCACTTTCAGAAAAAATATTAAGAAACTACAACCTATTTAAGTTATTTAAAACAATAGAAGTAAAATAATTTTGTGAAATGATTCGACGAACGCTAACAGCGTTAACGTAACTTAACGGCACGGAAGTTAAGACGCCAATGAGGAGAACTATATGCTGCCTGGGAACGTGGCGGCCTGGGTTGCCATTTTAGCCCAACAGAGGGAACTACAACCGCAAATACGGCCGGAAACGGAAGATGCATTCTCAATATATATGTTTAAAAGGCTTCGAATAACGGCTCAAGGACATAATATAGAAGTTTTATTCCACGACACCGGACCCTTACATGTGTTTAAGCTGTGTTTGTATACGTGTATATGTGTGCGTGCGGACGACTGCAGTACGGTTAGCAAATAAAAAATAAATAAGTACTGCATTTATTTACTCAATCAAAATTTATTTATTAATGTGTCACAATTTAATTTAACCAAGGTTACCGACATAGCCCAAAAGATTAGCAAGTTGAAATGGCAATGGGCAGGGCACATAGCGCGGAGGATTGATGACCGGTGGAGTCGAAAAGTTCTCGAGTGGAGACCACGTACCGGCAAGTGCAGCATAGGACGTCCACCCACAAGGTGGACGGATGACCTCATTAAGACCGCAGGATCGCGCTGGATGCAAGCCGCTTCCAACCGGTCTTATTGGAGATTCATAGGGGAGGCCTATGTCCAGCAGTGGACGTCCTTTGGCTGATGGATGGATGGATGAATTTAATTTAGCACCAACCCGCACTGGGCCAGCGTGGTGGATATGGCCCAATCACCCATTGTGGGTAGGCCTACGTCCTGAAGTGGACTATTAAAAAGGCTGATTCAGTATACGTAACGTACTACTCAGTGCAGTACTCAGGCGACATCAACTCAGCAGTGGATCCCGCGGCTGTGCTGATGTGAATGTTTATAGCGTCGGGCGCGTGGAAGCTTGCCAGTGTTTATGTGGAGACAGCAGTGGATCTATTAACAACAATCTATCTATCGCTGAGATGGTGTTCATTTTCGTAGCTGGGGGTGGGTGGCTGGAGCGCGTGCTAGCGTCGTGCGTGGTGCAGGGCTGCGCGGAGCTGCGTGCCGTGTGCGTGCACGCGCGCCTGCCGCCCGACCGCGCGCTTGCGTTCGGCTGCGCCGGCCTCAAGGTCAAGCTCGACCAGTTCCTCGACACCAGGGGTGAGTGTCTGCAGCCAGCTTATACTACTAAGAGTCCCACCTAATTGCTCAAAAGGATAGCCAAATAGAAAGATACAGAGTCTGAGAGGGAAACAGCGGAGCACGATCGAGATCAAATGAATGTGTAATGGCTGCCGAACATTTTAACGGTCAGTTCGAAGTATCACATTCGCGTGAGCGTTTTTTGAACTTTGCATGGTTGGTCGTATACGGAACTTGTATGGAGTATTCGCATCTTCCATAGACAACATAGAGATTCTTCATACAATCTGTCAAAACTACGTTTTGTTAATCGCAGAATTCACAGGGCAACAAACCTTAAGATCTGTTTAATTTATTAAAATTATAGATTTTTTATTTTTTAGACGTACCGGCAAGCGTAGCGTAGAAAATTCGCCCACAAGGTGGACGGATGACCTCATTAAGACCGCAGAATCGCGCTGGATGCAAGCCGTTATCAACCGGTCTTATTGGAGATCTGTAGGAGAGGCTTATGTTCAGCAGTGGACGCCCTATGGCTAAAAAGAACGAACGAACGATAGATTTTTTTCGAAATATCGTCTATTTTTGACTTCGACTTGACTTACCTGATCCTAGAAGCCTAAAAAGATCCGGCCTAGTCTGTCGACAGAGCCGCCGAGTGCCGGTAGTGACGTGGGTGTGTGTGTGTGTGTTGCAGAGGACGCGTATCGCAGCTCGGTGGGGCGGCTGGTGGTGGGGTCGCGGCACTGGAGCGCCGAGCTGCTTGTGGACGGCGGCTGGGCGGCGGCGGGCAGCGTGGCGCGGGGCGCGCGGGAGGCGCCGCCGCGCCGCCACCACGCCTGGGGCTCCGCGCTGCTCGCCGTCGCGCTCGTCAAGTGGGGCTCGCACCCGCCCACCGACTCCAAGGTGCCTCCTGATATACGCCGAAAACAAACAAAATATCAAGTCGATGGCTGAATCAAACTATTTGTCTGTCAAACTATTTGCAAAATCAAATTGAGTAATCGCGCAAAGACTTGCCTTGTGTTCACAAACATCAAGAAGTTTTATTCGGGCTGTGCACACGCGTCGGTGGCGCTCAGAAAAAGATACCGTCTCTGGCTCATTGTGCAGCTGCTTCCTTTGCCTTTGGCCTGGACTGGCGGCTCGTATTTCACTTGCGCAGCGTCTAGTTATGTGAAATACACAATCAGAAAGTATTTTATTATAGTTTCACAAACTAGCCTGGCTTTGAAAAGTTTTTTATAATGACCCCCTTTCAGCTTAGTACACCTATTCTGAATAACCATGTAAATTGAAATGATTATTTCGGGTAACTGATTACGAGACAGTCTCCTTCTACAAATTCATTGTTAAAAATATACAATTTTGTACAGGTAGAAGCAATGATGGACTGCCTACGCCTGGAATGGAGCACGGTACTAGCCGAAACCGTCATAACCTTGTACGACTGCGTGCAAGAGTACCGCGCCCCCCGCCGCGCCGCGCCCGCTCCGCCCGCGCCCTCCGACTGCCCCTACAACATCGCGGTCAACGTGGCTCTGTCACACATCAACCTGTTCCTCATAGTCGATGAGACGATGTGTCTGATGACGAGGGTCGACGCGGTCACGTTGGAGAAAACTATGCACAAGTCGGGCGCGGTCATATCAGGGTTAAAGGTCGTGGATACTGTGCCTTATAAGGGTGAGTCGATTCTACTACGTACATCAACCTGTTCCTTATCGTCGATGACACGATGTATCTGACGACGAGGATCGACGCGGTCACGTTGGAGAAAACTAAGCATAAATCGGGTGCTTCCATATCAGGGTTGAAGGTGGTTGACACTGTGCCTTATATTGCCGAGGCTACTGTAGCGTGGTAAATATGGCCCAATCGCTCTTAATGGGTGAACCTATTTTAAGTAGTAGACTCTCTAGAAAGGTCGGCACAATACGGTATATTTCTCCTACGGTATATTGTTTCTTTATATATTTTAATGGCTTTTTTTTACCATGAACAGCTTTGGATAGTCTCACTGGTGGCAGTTAAAAGCTGGTTTTAGATTTTTGACATGTTTTCCAGCAATATGAGCGAAATACTTGGGCAATACAATTTCAATTGGGTATTGGCCTTAGACGGCCACACTAATGGTTCGTGCTAGTCCTTAATCCTTAGTAACTTGACTTTTTTATGACATCCATACTTAACACAGAAGTCATAAGTCAGATTAAAGTTTACAACAAATCCCAAACACACAACACCCGGTTCCTAACACTACGCACCACATATAGAAAGTTGTAACTTTAGTTTCTTTCAGGTAACATGCACTGCCAACGCTCAGAGGAAATCTCTACAACATTCTTCCATGTGAAGTTGGCCCGAATCGAATACATTCCCTCAAAAGAAAACTATTCGGCTCTCTTAGACTTCCAATTTTTAGAATGCGTTGATTTCGAATGGAGCGCAAACTTGCATCTCAAAATACTCACCTTTATTAGAGCGTTGAAAGGATTCAAGCAAGAGATAAAAGAAAGGAGGGACAGGGATAGAGATACGAGCTTGACGGAGAGGAAAGGGAGAGCGCTAGATTGGAGAGTCACGTTTAAGAATGAGACGAATTTGCTGCTGATACTGTCAGAGGAGAATACTATGATATTTGGGACTGGTAAGTACATATACAAATGTTTTATTGTATATTTAAAAGATATTCGGCTCACCTCTTGTTTCTCTTCTCTCTAGATATTTCCAGTAGTACCTCACAAAAATAATGAAACCGTGTCTATAAACAACTAATAAATGAATCTAAATTTCTTATTTTTCATTTGTGTAGATATTTAAATGTGTGTTTATTAGCATTAGTCTGCCTGTAATCTCGTTTTTTATTTTACTATTGGGTACTCCTTTATTGTGTCAAGTATATTTCTATGATTTATACTCTATAAAATTTAACTTGATCTCTGCGACAGTAGAAGATTGACATTTTTAGAGTTGGGATAGTGGTAGAAAAAATCGATCTTCAAACAATGTTGTAATGAAATCGAATGAGTAGTTGAAGGTGAGAAATTGGATTTCATTTACTTACTATTATTTAAGACAAGTATGTACACATGTAAATAATGTTATGATATTAATTATATACTCATAATAATGTAACGATAGTATTTATCGACGTTTTTCACTATTATCGATGCTAATGTAACATATAATTGGGTTTAATTTAATTACACATGTAAAAAATGTTATGATATTAAAATATACAGTAAAATTAATGATAAATCAAGTTTTATTTAAAATATCGTCAGTATGAACTATTGATATTTTAATTAAACCTCTATCTAAAACTCTGTGGTCACGATCATTCGTCGCCCATCACTAATCGGCATGCCCACAAAGTATGACATTGACAGGTACTGTCAGTACTATTAAGAAATTCAGGACTTCATAGCTTCATAGGCGTGATTTTTCTGACAGCTGTCGCAGAGATCAAGTTAAATTTTATAGAGTATAGTTGATATTCCTTCGTGTGATTTGTAGACGATATGACAGTATCATACGACCACGAGGCCGGGCTGGCCATCTTATGGAGCAAACTGACGATGGTGCTGAACGGCGCTGAAGTGGTGACGGTAGAGGGGTACAGTCAGACGCGCGCCGCCGACGATCCTGAGGTCAGGGTCGAGAGGAAGGCCAATGAAGGGTTCCAGCTGCTTTGGAACAAACTGTGGTAAGACATGGTGATGATGTAGTGACGGTAGAAGGGTCCAGGTTCGGTCAACCGAACTTGAACCTGTGCCTAAAATAGCTACTATAGCGTACTTTAGGCGCGCAGGTATTTTTAGTATGAAAGTATATCGCATCTTATAAAAATGACATTCTGCATGTTTACATGGTGTTCATGTAGCCTCCTTAAAATTATTTTTGTTTCACAACACTTACATATTTTTTTGTTTGGTTTACAGGGCAGTAAATGTAGATTCAGTAAGGGTGATATTCCCGTACAAACATCGTTTTGCGGAAGCGGTTCAAGGAGATTTTGTCTCCTTGTTCAAATGGATCAAGATGGTTCACGGCATTCAAAAGAAACCCTTTACTGCCGATAGCCCTCTGCCAAGCGACTTGCACATCAAGGTAAATTTTACTGTGGAGACAGAACAATTGGGCGGGTTTTGTGCGGCATTGCGGTGCGCTGTCGCCAAAATAAATGTTGACTTTATTTTTACATAATTGAACTTTATTTTGAATAGGATACAGTTGATTTATTACTTGGTCTGTGTGTTTGCAGATTGAAGAGTTCATCGTAGAAATGAGCGACGATCCATTCGAAGTGAAATTGAGAGATAACTACGAGCTTTTGGAAGATGAATACAAAGAGAGTCAGAAACGGAGAACAATGCTGGATGCTAAGGTTTGATTCGCCACAGAATTCATAGAGATAGACAATCGTGAAAAATAGATAATGTGTAAAATTCAGAAATTGAAGATCATTAAGTATTTTATTCAGTATTTATTATTTAACATTATAGATTTGAAGTGCTCTGCAATGTATTAGTTTTTTTTTTTAAGACAGACGAATCGTGTGATGAAGTGTTTTATTCATCAAAGATAGATTATAAGTCCACCTTGCGTAGACGCAGCTGTGTAGGTCAGACAGCACTTGTGGTTACTTTAAACTGCATTTAGATGTTTTTCCCGGCGCATCTACTCAATCCGCGAATAAAGTCATGATTTCGATTCGATCTATATTTGTTACAGCGGGTCAGTTGTATGAACGGTGTTGACAGGTACAAGAGCTATGCAAGCCGCACCTGTTCCTGCCGGCGGGTAAGATCGAGGAGCTGTACGCGGCGCTGCGGCAGAAAGACGCGCAGATCTACGTGCAGCGGAGCCGCGCCGCGCCGCCGCCGCGCTCGCGGCTGGTCGCGTGCTGCCTGGCGCAGCTGCGCGTGGTCGCGCTGGCCGACCCCACCATGCACGGCGCCGCTCGGGCCGCGGCCAGGCTGCGGGAGATTGACGCCGACAGGTGAGGGTAGTGAATTGAGTTGATAGTTTTGTGCTGCTTATAGGATTCTTGACATTAGCTGATCCTATCATCTATCGATTAATGGGTCTTCCAATGGTTCCACGGTTTGCTATCTAAAAGAAATTTTAGATCAAGCGTGAAAGACCCCACCGAATTGGTGGACGACATGCAAGCGGTATAAATTTTTTAGAAAGACAATGAGCATTTCCTCTTACAGCCTACACCATCACAAACTAACACTGCACACCACATCCTCTGCAATAGAGTTGTCTACAATTGGAATAGGTTGCCTGAGGATGTCATCTCAGCTAGAACTATAAACACATTTAAAAATAGACTAGACCTTTGGATAAAGAAGGAAAAAAATTCCTAGACAGATAAATACTAATTTTATTCGACACTGCTTGATATAGGCACATCAGTATACACTGCTCGCCTATAAACAAATAAATAAATAAATTTTGTTTAGAATAGGTTTTTTCGTTGCAATTTTAGAGTTGATCTAAGTTTCAGTTGTTAATAACAATATGCTTATGTACCCTATCTAAATTTGGCCATGATGCAATCAATTTGATTGTGTTTTGTCCCCGTCAGCCCTTGGCCGGAGGAAGGCGTGGAGTTCACGACGCTGTGGTGCCGCGGCGTGAGCGCCTCCTGCGCCACGTGGCAGCTGATGCTGCGCGACTTCCCGCAGCCGCTGCTGAGCATGACGGCGCTGCGCCTCTGGGGCACGCTCGCCGCCGCCGAGGAGGCGCCCCCGCCCCGAGGTACCTGTCCCTGGGGCTAAGGCCTAAACTGTACTAAAGCGGAATAGGTCTGAACGAAGCGTTTTAGTCCGTGAGGCTGAGGCCCAAATTTTGTCAAAGCGATGCTGCAGGTGTAAACCGCAAGTCCATTGCATAAATGTCATATTTACTTAGCGAGAATAAGCTGTTTTTAAAACTGTTTTAAAGACCTGTCATAATAAAATGTTGCCAGAAAGTGTCAATTAGCTTTGAATACGTTGTGACGAAACTAAATAATTCTATCGCGTTTAAGTTGATACCGTTTTCTTGACGATCAAGATGCCATATAAGTGTAGTCCGAATATATTGATCGTCAAGAAAAATTGTGTCAGCTTACATACTTAGATTGTTTACCGTTAATTAGATAAAAATATAATTTTATACCACACCCACTCGGAAAGTGTCTTATTACTCGTTCATAAACGGGTTACAAAGTTCGTAATTTCTCCCTTAAAAATGTGCGGCGGGAAAAGATTTATGAAATTTTATTACTGCCCTCCGAAGCAAGGCAGGAATGTTGTATGAAAATCCATTACTGCCCGGCTAGCTTTCTTTTGTTTTTAGCAGCGAACATAAAAAAAATACAAACGTCAAACCTCAAAAAGGCTTTGTATGAAATAATTAGAAAAAGTAGCGGGAAACATACAAACCTTAAATAGGTTTTATATCAAGTAATTAGAAAAAAGAGGCGGAATTTTTTTTGTTTTCTATTTTTAATGACATTAGGATGGCAACCTTATTCTGCAATGAGAAAAAAAAAGTGCGGCAATTTATTTCGTTGCGTTAAATTTTGTTTTTAACTAAATTGATAATTTAACAGTACCTAGCTTTTAATTTTCTAAATCATTTTCCAAAATGTCATCTGATAGTGAAAGTGACGATTTTGTAATGATGACGCCACCAGAAATAAAAAATACAGCCCAAGAAGTCATGAATAACTTACTCCCCAAACTTTAATTAAAGAAATATTGTATTTTATTTTCCTCGTAGGTGTAGTATAAAGCTCTATGTATCACTCAGGAGAAAGTTCTATTTCTGTTCTCGAGTTTCCTTCAAGCCCTCCGCTGGGCGTTGGGCTTATACATACTCTCGAACAGAAATCAAACAGATCGTTTTCTCCCCTCGGTGTACAATGTACTATTCTCTCCCCTAGCGGTGCGCACGGTGGTGATCGACCAGGGCGCTCCGTGGGGCTCGGTGGAGCTGGAGCGGAGTATGATGCCCCTCAAGTGGTACTACGACCTGTGCTGCGAGATGCAACGGTACAGCTACGCGTTCGGGCCCTGCTGGGAGCCCGTCATCGCGCACTGCAACCTGTGTCAGTAATTAGTTAGTTCTTTTGGATATTTTAGAGGAGGCCTATGTCCCAGAATTGGATGACCTGTGACAGAGCTAATGCCTTAATTTGATCATTTTCTCCGAATCAATTTCAGCAATAATGCTACGATGAACTCCTCTCCACTTTTCTGATTTTTCTTGTTATTTTCTTTGTGTATTATTATATCATGTTAAGTAAACATCATTTCAGGATCACTTTTCATTTCACGAAATATCAATTTTTGGTCGCCAAATAATCGAATATTTCTGATAATACATACCTATTTCAAAACTTGTAACTGAAGTCATTCCTCACAAATGCAATGTCAATGAAGCTCGAATTGAATACTGTCTCATGAAATAGTTTCATGAAGAATCTTCTCCGTGCAGCGTTCGACCAAGTATCCCGGCCGTCGTTGGACCCGTCAGCCCCCCTCGCGTGGTGGGACAAAGTCCGTCTGCTGTGCCACGGGCGGCTGACGCTGCAGTGCGCCAAGTTCACCTGCCTCCTGCACGTGTCGCTGGACCCCTACAACACCACCGAGGAGATGGAGCTCACCTGGACCGACCTGCTGCTGGACTGGACCAACGGTATACTGCCTTCTTGGTATCGCGGGCCTAGCCTATGTGCCGACACAACAGTCGGTGTACTGCCTCTCCAGGCGCTAAAGTCACTGGTTGCATGTGTTCTTCACATCTCATTTCTCAGTCATAGTCCCCTCAGGATATCCTGTGTAAGGGATGCGGCGAAATATACACAAGGACAGAGATAACTAAAAATACCAGTAATTTCCCTACTGCTATCGATATACATATATTCTGTACGACTTATTTTTCCCCATCTTTTATTCAGTAGCTTGTGACTAGTGGTATATCTGTCGCAGGCAATTTGTATGATTCCGCCGTTTACGTACGGCGTCGTCAGTTTAAAAACGCTCGCCGTTATGTATAATGCCGAAGGCAAAATGTATATTACCTAAGCATTTTATATTATGCCCAAACATTTTATTGACAATTTAAACGCCGTGTACATAATGCCGAGGCAAATTGAAGTATTTAGTTCTGTTTCATACCACGCGCGTTGCTGTTGATCAAAACAAACAAAATGGCGTCAAGTAGCGACCCAAGAAAATATTGAAAATACTACGTGTACAAAAGGCTTTTCGCAAAATACTTGTGATTTTAAAGACATTTATTATAGTGAATTAAAAAAGTTACGATTCTTAAACGAAAGCAATAAACACGCCGTGGACAACTTTCAAGGTTTCGGTACCTAAAAAATGCTCAGGTGTCCATAGAATCGGGTGTTCCAAGGACTCCTGAAATATACAGGAGTCTTCCGATTGTTGCATATCGACCATAGTTAAAAAATGGTCAGAGGATATCAAAGGAGGCTAACCTGACCAATTGAAGTCGAAATACCTTAGATAAGTGTTTATGTTGGTTAGTTAATGTTAGAGTATACATATTTAACGGAAGGTCCTGAACTCGTAATAAGGACATATTGTTTCTGTTCTGTTGACATTGTTGTCACTGTTCAAACCTAACCTAACCTACAAACTTTATATAAGTTTGACCTCAGGTCATTAAGTTTGGTTCACTAATCCTGGCGTAAAAGTCTATGTCTGTTTTTCCCTACCCATATACTTCCACATCCCATCGCATTCCGAAGATCGCGGTTTAGGCGCAGTGCCCCACACACGTTTTCGTTTCGTACACTCCAACCGTTAAACGAACGATATCTCGAGATATAATAAGATTATAATTGATCTGATTGATTTGAATTGTCTAAAATGTGTTTTATCTGTCAATCTGATTTGTCTGAAGTGTGTTTTGTCATGGTCACCCTAAAACTACAACCGACGTTGAAATTATTACAATTGAATGAGTTGTCATTTTGCCTTCGGCATATTATATAACGGCGAGCGTTTTTAAACTGACGACGCCGTATGTAAACGGCGGAATTATACAAATTGCCTGCGACATATCCACCTAGTCTAGTCACAAGCTACTTCTCGATCACGCCATTTTTGCCAGTCCTGTGCAAACTTTTGTTTCCCGAAACATTTGTCAAAGTTATCTCCCCACTGGGCTAGTGGTCTGTGACTGTCTTGATCCACTTTTGAGTATCCAACAATGTTTACCCTAGCTTCCGATTTGAATAATGCGTTGAAGTGTGCGTATCCCTGAAAACAAATTAATTTCCTTAGGAAAGCTGGGTTTCCTGGGCTCTCTGGACGTTTTCGTGCGAACTGCGAGCAAATACGACGACTGCCGAGTTCTTCACGTACCGTCGTTGAAGCTGTCGGCCAAACTCGGCTGGCTGTGTGTCGCTGACGCTAGGGATCACCACTCGGTCGCTCCCTGTGCTCCAACACGGCTGCCGGAGTACTCCAGTAACCAGGTGAGGGATGATGTTTACAGCTAGGGTGCAAACTCGGCTGGCTGTGTGTCTTAGCGTGTCGCTGAAATTGGGTCCTACATCAAAATCAAATCAAATCAAAAATATTTTATTTTCAGACACATAGGATCCATAATCATACACATTCAAATTATAAATTGATTAAAAAATTGAATAAAGTTAAATTAGATTAAATTAATACATTAAATTGTTCATGTCAAATTAAGTTAAATTAGATTCAATTAATACAATAAATTAGACATGTCACAGCCATTCATTTCAACAGCACCTGAATGTGGTGAAGCAAAATTGGACAGCTGAAGTTATCGGTGATGGCTATCAGAATGCTGTTGCCACTCGCTCGCGTCCTGTCGCTGCGCCTCTGCAAACATAGATGACGCACTGCAAAACGGCGGAAGCCGCATCAGCATTCTGAAAGCGTTGTTGGCAATAAGCCTTAAATAGTGTGATTTTAACCTCGTTAGAGCAGGAAGCGAATCTTCTAGACAGCATATTCGCTCTCACCGTCAGCGCCCTGCGCTCCCTGTCCATATCTGCCTCATCCCGCAAATCCTCACATACAATGTGGCCTAAATATTTAAATTGTTTGACTCTGCTCAGAGGAGAGTCATTCAGTTTCAAGGGAGGCACAGTATCAGGAACCTACAGTAAGGCGCTAAAGTTCAAATTAGGTTCTACTTTTACTTTGTGGCCCTTTGCCCTCACTGCCTCTCAAACTATTCCAGCAATGAAGAGTGAACCTTGGCGAGGGATCTTAAAGGTGTCTGTCTACTATAATGTACCATAGCATGACCGTAACAGGAACGTGTCAGACATTAAAAATATTTTCTGTTTTGACAAAACAATCTCGTAGTAGGTAGGTATAGACCGAATCATACAAGTCGGCGGATGTGAAGTTACCTACAAACTGCGCGAAACCTAATCAACTCGCAGTTATATGTGAGCTTCAGTCAAGATTGAATATTGCGCAGCTTGTAGCTAACTTCACATCCGTCGACTTGTATGATTCAGCCTATACGTTGTAGAGGGCATAGACGAGCGTATCGTGTCGTTTTCCGTGCCTGATACGACCCTACCACGGTCATGGTATATACTAAGCTGTCAATCCAACTTAAATGAGTGTAAGCATGGTATAATACATGCATAACTCATTTAAACGCTTTAAAATGACCCAAAAGTTATGAGCCAGATAATAATAAAGAATGTAGATATATTAAAACTGAGACATAGAATGTATAAAAAAAAAATTAACATGACTAATTTTATATTATATTGTACTAGTTATAAGTACCTATGTTTGCACGAAAAGAAAAGTACAAAAATAAGAAAAGAAATGAAAAAATTTTTTTTTATAGAAATCTATATTAAATTAAGTGTAATCAGTAGTTAGAAGAATTAGTCTCTGGCTTTAGCACTGGTGTTATATAATTTAAATTAGAATTAATTTAATGTAAGTTTCCTTTTATCTTTGCAACATAATATATTATACGTATAATTTACTACTATATTATATTTTATATTATATGTTATATGTATTCATGTCATATCTATGCTCACACATTATAAAACTTGCATGAGGCAATATAATTGGCCTATTATTAATAAAACAGAAAACCGCGTAAGCAAATGTTCAGCTTGACAATGTCTCCGAGTTATGTCGGGGGAAGTACAAGAGGAACAAAAAAAAAATTGTATGGTACGTTATAGATGGCTGCAAACTACGAAAACTATGTAATAAATTAAATATATTGTTGTAGGAACATGACTCGTATCGCGCGTTCCGCTCGCAAGGCCTGGACCTGCACATGAGTATGGAAACCAAGCCCAGCGACAAGGACAGCCCCGGCCCTATATTGCTGCTCTATGGCAGTACGCTCAGGTGTGTATATCTTCTATCTCTAGTTACATTATTTTCGGTTATATTGTTTATTGTCAATATTATGTACCCACATGATTATTGGAGCATTGTCGTTACGATTAGAAAATTATTGCATGGAATTTAGGACTTTTTTGGGAGCTGGCCCGGCTCCTGGGTTCGTTTTTCCGGTATTGGGCATCAAGATTTTAAATAAATCAAGATTAAAATTATTTTAATCATTTTTTTCTGCGGCGGAGATTCTTTTTTCTAGAAGTATCAATACTTTCTTAGTTTTTGGAGCGTGTCTGATAAAAAAGGTGTATTTTTATACTTTTGTGATGTTTGTTAGGTGGTTCGAAAGCCTGAAACTGATCCTGTCAGGCATCACGCGGCCGACGCGGCGCGGGCGTATCTTCCGTAACGTCCGTCCGCGGAAGCCGCAGCTGTCGCGCCACTATCGCACGCTCAACGTCTCAGTCACGTTACACAACCTGCAGGTACACTACATACGTACACTAGAGTCAATTTATGAATTCTTTTAGGTAGCAAAATGGTCTTTTTCACGTGATAACGTCTTATAAAACGATGAACGCCGCCGGCTGCACACACGAAAAAGCATGACTCATTGTTACTGAATACCGATGTTGCCTGAGCCAAGCGTGCAAGAGAGAGAGAGAGAGAGAGTGCGGAACATGCGATAAAAAGGGACATTCGGCCTAAGCGTTCGGTTTGTGATACATATGACGTTATCATTTAAAATTATACTCCGAAAACCGACTTCACAGACTACCAATTTAAAAAGAAAAAGAATGAGTTGCTGTTCTGAAGAAACTTTATAGTATAGTAGTTCGAAATGAGTTAATTACGATCTAAAAAGATCTTCTATATTTCGCGGTAGACGTATTTCGCGTTGTCGTTATCAGAGTAATCAATTCTTATCTTTTCTTAGGTGTTCTACTGGTCGTCATCGTCCCTTCAGCGCGGCATCGAAATGCTCGGAGTGCGAGTGACGTGTTGCTCCAAGCACTGCCTCTCATTGGTGCCCACCACCGACGGCTTGGTGCGGCGGCCGCGCGCTAACTGGGCCACTGTTTATATGAACTGCGACCTTAACGACGCGGAGATATGGTTGAAAACGCTCGCGGCTTGTGGCGAGTATAAAGAAGAAAGGGAAGATGATGATGTGAGTATTCTGTGTCTAAATGCTCGGAGTGCGAGTGACGTGTTGCTCCAAGCACTGCCTCTCATTGGTGCCCACCACCGACGGCTTGGTGCGGCGGCCGCGCGCTAATTGGGCCACTGTTTATATGAATTGCGACCTTAACGACGCGGAGATATGGTTGAAAACGCTGGCGGCTTGCAGTGAGTACAAGGAGGAAAGGGAGGATGATGATGATGTGAATAACAAATCAACTGTTGGTGTGTGCCGTGTTGTTCTAAACACTGCCTCCCATTGATCCGCACTAAGGACCTATGTTTTGGTGTAGCTTAGTTTTGTATGTATGTATGTTTAAGTTTGTATGTTTTGCGTGCAGTGGACGGCTATTCCCGGGGCAGGCGTGCCGCCGGGCACCGCTATGGAGAAATGTTACGCGCTCTCCGTGCGACGCGTGTCCTACGGTCGGGACTCCACACTCACAGGTACATATTTACAATACACTAATTTTATACTAGAGTCCAGTAATTAATTTGTTATCGACAATCTCAGGTGTTTAAAAAGGTTTATTTTTATTTTCATGCAATTCTGATGATCGATTCCTCCATCTTTCTCCGAATATTGTATATTTATAGTGGAAAATCTTAATAATTTATTTTTTGTTATAGTTCGAATCATAGAACTCGGCGGCTGCGATTAGCTTTAAACTGCGGATAGCCCTAGATCCTCTCTGGTGGTGACTTAGCATCTGCTCGGGGATTGGGTTATCCGCAGCTGGTAACGAACATCACAGCTGCCAAGTAGTATGATTGGGACTACCATTGTGCTTATTTCCGTTTAGGGGGCGGTAGTGGCGGCGTGGCTGCGGCGACCCCTACGCACCGGCTGGCTGTCCACGACCTCAGAGGCGCGTGGACCAAGCTCAACAGGGACCTCGCATTCGCCCTCATCGACACTTACATCAAGAATCAGGTTGGTGTCGTAGTTACAAGCTCGTTTAAAGGGCGGTAGTGGCGGCGTGGCTGCGGCGACGCCTACTCATCGGCTGGCTGTCCACTAATTTAGTAGAGGCACGTGGAAGTGACGTGGACCAAACTTAACAGGGACCACGTATTTGCTCTCATTGATTAAGAATCAAGTCGGTCTTATTTTGTTTTTCGCAGTTTTAGATGTCGCCAGTTTTTTTTTCTGGGATTCCAAAATGTAGCCAATATTAGCAAATTTAAAAAAAAAGGAGGGATCGTAAATACCTTTGGAAACACGAGATTTTTATTAGGCTGATATTTTTTTATGTTTGCTTTTACATGTTCTATTTTAGTGTTTTGTATTATGATTGTGAACAGTTTGGAAAATAGTTTTAATTGATTTTTTTTTATATTTTTACATGTAGCAACTGAAAAAGAATCTGTCGACGAAGGCTTTGAAAGAAGAAGAGCACCCGACCTCGTCGCCCAAGCACCAGCGGGAAACTGAAGTCATGTCACCGCCGCCGCCCGCCGGACAGGTAAATACTTTTTTTACTAGTTCTGTTCCATACAAAATCTTTGGCCAAGTTTTTTCTGTCGCTTGCGTCAATCTCAATCCGTATACATGTTTGTATACATTTTAATTCCGTGCTTCATTTCCAGTATCACCTAGATGATTATTAATTTATGATGCGTTTACATTTTCTCCTTGAAACAATTTACTACGTTAGCAACTATTCAAGATTTGCGCATATTTATAGGTGATTATTGTACTTCGCATTATTGTCAACTTTTACGCGTACTATAGGTACCTCCACTCCACTCTTGGTCCTATAGATCCCGCCACTCCTTTTGCTAAAATGCCAGGAGGAGATTGACTCTCGAGTCACTTCAGAGCGCGTCTTGCTCTCCGCCTCTGGAGTAGTCAGTCCGTAGCATTCGATCTTAACGGATGCGCTACGCTCGCGCAGTACCGATACTGCCGCGGTCGTATACCGTAAAGCTATGCCTCTCTAATACTGTTTAAGTGTATTTTCTCAAATATGCCTGGAAATGTGAGCATTTCTTTGCCAACCTTTCTCGAGATAAATCGTAATTGCTGTACTGGCCAAATACATGCAAGCAGCGGTCGGCCAAAGTTGTATGAAAATCCATATCTGTCGTGTTTTTACGTCCAGATAAATTACTATGTAAACTCATATCTGTCGTCTTATTTAAAATGGATCAATTTTTTAGTACAACAACAACCGACTTCAATCGCCTACAGAATTGGGATAGTTCGCTCGACATACTTTGGATTATTGTTGATTTATCAAAAACGGATCAGCCGATTTTGATAAAATTTAAGCGAACCTTTGAAGTATGACCAATAAAACAAGTTAAAAATGAAATCATATTCAAAATAGGCTTACATTTAAAAAAATAAAAGAATAAATGCAAACGACAAAAGTACCAGGCGCCCAGAACAAAACAGAGCTTACCTACCTTTTCAATAGTGTACGCTATGTTGTCATCGATAGGTCCTGAGTTTCCTCAATTAAGTTAATTTCCACGCATTATTTGAGAAAAGTACTATAGAACCCTTGGCCACAACTAGACATTGATGGACTTACGTTTGTGTGGCTCGACTTCGCCTTAGCTCCAACTCACACGTCCATCTATGCCTTTGTTGCTGGCCGCTGCAGTAAAGTACTATTACAATTATGTTACAGTCGGGTGTGGGGTGGTCGGCGAGCGGAGGAGGGGGCATGCTAGCGGCGCTGGTGGCGGAGGCGGGGGGCGAGGCGCCCGTGGTGCTGAGCGACGAGCTGAGCGGCGGCGAGCCCCCCGCGCCCCCCGCGCACCACGCGCCGCCGCGCCGCCAGCTCGACGACGACAACTCGCACCTCGCCACGCTCAGTACGTATCCACTATACATACCAGCATGCAACTAAAACACAGACGCACGGACGGGACACACCACTCGCCCTAATCTATTTCTCGACGCATTCCGAGTTGTTTATTCTCATCAAATACACTCGATTGAAGTCACTAGACTTACTATCACTTGTTTTATCAACCCTGGTTTCCTAGACGGCCAAAGCTGGTTTATCTAATTTCGAATAATTGGACTGATTACCCTGTATCATCACTGGTTTTATCTAATTTCAAATCATCGAATTTATGAATTCAGTGACTATTTGAACGATATTATACAATCCAGTATCGGAAGTCCTCACGACACTGGATCGTTATTTGTTCTATCGGATTGCAGTCGAGCTGGTGAACTCGCAAGTAGTACTGAAAGGCTGCGAGACTCGCGGCTACGTGATCCTGTGCGCGGCGCGGGCCTCGGTCCGGCAGCGGGTGCGTCGGGCGCCCGCCGCCGCCGCGTGGAGTGGCGAGCTCAGCGCCATGCAGTACTACGCCACCGTCAGCGCCGCCGACCGCGACCAGCTCGACGGTGAGTGTGACGTCAGAGAAAGGCTGTAATACTCGTGGCTACGTGATCCTGTGCATTCAGTCCGGTATACTGAGCGCCACACAAGGTGAAGCTGCGAAATAACCAATCAACGTGCGGCTTTATGTGAGCTTCAGTCAGGATTGGATATTGTGCAGCTTGTAACTAACTTTACATCTACCAACTTGTATGGCGCGGACTGTAGAGAGTGTAATAGCGCCCACCGCCGCTTCGAGTGGGATGGGGTCTTACGTAGCTTGTAAGTACCTTCACAGATGCCATTAAGTTTGATGCGACCTATAACAATAACGAATGATTTCTTCAAATTACTTTTAATGTAATCGGTTTGTTCGCAGAGAACATCCAGTGGGTGTGCGTGGAGGAGATCGAGGAGCGCAGCGGCGGCGCCGACATCAACGCGCTGCCGGACGTGCCGCGGCTCGTGGGCAGCGGCCACTCGGCCGGCGGCGTCATCGGCCGCACCGTGGGCCCCGGCCAGGACACCGGCCTCGCGCAGGTCTGTCCCTACTGTGTTATATGACTGTTGTTTTTAAACTTTCGCGATATGATCCCATTATTATTATATACTACGGGACTAATTATCTTATTTAATTTATCTCGTAATTTTAGTGCGCGATTAGTCCCGTAGTATATAATAATAATGTGTTATATGACGTCATCGGCCGCTCCATGGAGGGCCACACTATATAGGCGGCCCTACGACTCCTTCACTCTCATGATAATGGAACATTTGTTACAGCTACAAAGGATAGTGTCGCGGTGCGCGTGCGAGTTCTACTACATGTCGCAGGAGGAGGTGGGGGGCGCCGGGGGCGGGGAGGGGGAGGGGCCCTACGACTCCTTCACTCTCATGCATCACGACCTCGACGTCTGCACCAACTCGCTGCAGGTCAATATTCATTCACTCTTGAATTCATTCCGTCCAATTCATTCACGCATGCTTGGTGGTTGATAGACTTGGTGTTGTATAGTGACGCTTGTAAATTAGTACAGGGTTGTTCGGATAACGTGTACTAAGCCGAATAATGTTATTCAGACTATCATTATGAACAACTTTTACTATATGGCTAATTCGGAATTCAAGAAAAGAAAATAACATGTTTCATACAAAATCGCAACTCGAGATCTACAAAATGTATGAAACAATAAATTTTTTTCGGATTCCGGGTTGGTCATGTAGTAAAGTTGTTCATTTTAATGAATCTAAATCACCTCTTTTCGGATTATAAACCCTTTCTGAATAAATTTGTAGATGCTGCAGACATATAAAATTTAAATATAGTTCATCTTGATGATCTATTTAATAACCTTGTGGTCTGTAATAGACCGAATCAAACTTCTTGGCGGCTGTGATGTTAGCTACAAGCTGCGGATAGTCCAATCCTGACTGAAGCTCACTTAACAGCTGCGCGAAAATGTAGCTTGTAGCTACGGATAATCCAATCTGCTGTTGTACGGTGTCGAGTCATGGACTTTAACCTAGACTATGAGTTAGCGCTTGGAAGCTTTTGAAATGTGGGTGTATACAGAGGCGGACTAGCACGTTGGGCCGCCATAGGCCAGTTAGTTCAGCCGCCCCCTTTTTTTCTCCCTTCTAGGATTCTCTCAAGGGTGAAAGGGAAGGAAGTTATCAAGGAATTTTCGATGGTTACCAAGAAAACCAGAAGTAAGGATTGAATACTAGCATAAACATATTGCGCGAGTGCAGCCAGCGGCCACAATCTTTTTTTTCCGTTTTGACGAGTCCTACGTTTTAATCCGTCTAAAAGACTTAGGTACTCCTCTTTACTTATTATCTATCTATCCTCTATTTTGGTAAAAATGTAATTATGTAGATGATCGTAGAAACATATAGTTAAGTACCTAGTATCAGGTATGTTTATACCTCTTCCTAGACAGATTTAGCTGCTGCACTAATTTTGATAAGAGTGACGGATAAAGTACCTAACTTCCGTGAAGTTCAAACATTTGTGAAGTTCAATAAAAACAAATGTTAGAAATATTGGATTTTGAAATCAACTCAATTTGAATTAAGTTTATTCAGTAGATATTTTTGAACATTTTTATTCTAGTAAAAAAATAGAATTGTTGATAATAAAAGTTCAGATAATCATGAGAGTAAGATATAAAATATTCGTTTAATTTGAATCGCACCCATATTTACCATAATTGTGAGTTATAAGTATTAACCCAACGACAGTTTCACAGAAACTGTCAATGTAAGTACTATAAAGCTCTCAAATACACTCATAACTTGAGGTACAAAAGAAACACAATTTTGAGCGAAGTTCATTGTTATTGATAACCGAGCGGCAGGCATATCGTAAAACATCCTAAAACAATAAGTTGTGAACTTGGGGAATTGCACAATGCAACTCCCAAAAAGGATATTTTTTTGTATTAAAACTATTTCCGTACATGTGTATTGTGCATTCGTTGACCAGAATAATTTTTGGTCTACCGGGACGTAAACCCTATAATTTTTGGCATAAATGCCATTTTACGTTTTCTCTGTGTAGAAGATAGGATTGTTCATTACCTCCCGCTGATTGGGACGGTTGAACCGATAGCACTTTTTTGGCATATTTTTGTAGGAACATTGTAGGTATGGTACGTGTAGGAGAAAACAAATATCTAAAAACTGTTGTAATTTGTGAGAGCTGCGTTAGATGTGATGTGTTAAGATCTCGTAAGTACAGGCCGCCCCTAAAACCTAGCCGCTCTAGGCCTGGGCCTAGTCGGCCTTAAGGCAAATCCGGCTCTGGGTGTATAGAAGAATTTTGAAAATATCATGGACAGACAGAGTGTCTAATGCGAGAGTTTTCAGATGGTCAACAAGAAAGTGGAAATTTTGAACACAATTAAAAAGCGCAAGCTGCAGTACCTTGGGCACATAATGCGTAATTGCAAATATGACCTGCCCCAGTTAATCATGCAAAGGAAGATCCAGGGAAAACGACCTCCCGGAAGAAGGCGAACTTCGTGGTTTAAAAATCTTCGTACGTGGTTCAATCTGAGCACAAGATCACTATTCCGCGTAGCTGTTTCCGAAGTCCGCATAGCCCTAATGATAGCCGACCTCCGGTAGGAGCTGGCACCTCAAGAAGAAGAAGCTTGTAGCTAATATTACAGCGAAGTTTGATTCGACCAATACTACAATCAGTTTGCGAGTGCTGCTGTAGATAGAGTAATTACGAATAACACAAATTTTCTCTTCCGCAGTACGCGATGTTGCTAGACGTGATCAACAACGTGGTACTGCACGTGGAGCCAGAACGACGACGCACGTTGGAACGACGAGCGCGCATGCGGTTCCAGTTACAACTTCACCAGGACCAGGACCCCAGGCAGCTCATACACAAGCTGCAGACGCAGGTATATGCTCCAACAGCCATCATGACCACGGTAATGGTATCTAACAGTATTCCGTCTTCCTCGGAGTTCGGTATGCACTCCTTACACAACGGTCGCAGGGGCGCGCCGCAGTGACGGACACAGAGTTACAACGTGTGAGTTTGTATCAGTGAGCGTGCGGTTTGCGTGTGATACGTACTGCGTGGCGACGTGGTGCTGTAGTTATTTATTTCAAGGACAGGGACGAGTCACAATACGTTAGATACAATTACCATAACATGGAGTTCCAGCTTCAACTGCACCAGGACCGGGACCCCAGGCAGCACAAACACGAGCTGCAGACGCAGGTATAAACTCCAGCAGCCATCATGTCGGTTTCAGCTTCAACTGCACCAGGGCAAGGACCCCAGAAAAAGCCACGAAAATAACTCCTTTCGACATGTAAAAAAGTGACAAATATATACCATAACGCTGTCTCCTTCTGACACGTCGAAAGAAATATTACTTCGTGCGCATCCTAGCCCGTCTAGTAGCTCGTACACAAGCTGCAGACACAGGTATATGCTCCATCAACCATTACTAACGTAAGGCCGTCCTAATGTAGTCAGAACGACGACGCACGTTGGAACGACGAGCTCGCATGCGGTTCCAGCTCCAACTACACTAGGACCAAGATCCTAGGCAACTCATACATAAGCTGCAGACGCAGGTATATGACGCAGCAGATATTTTGATATTTTGATTTGCTAATCCAAGCTTACAAGCGACTGCTTCAGGATTAAAGCCGTTTTAGGTTTTGGCCGCTCTATTTTCAATATAAGAGCAATAAAATTGAATGTGTCAACTCGGCGTCATTGCTTGGCATATAACTAGATTCGCACGTAAATTGGAAAGCACACATTAAAAAACTTAAGACCAAATTAAGCAGCTTCACTTATGCCCTTAAAAAACTCAGACTTGCTACAGATTTACCGACAGCCAAAAGTGCTTATCATGCCTTTGCGTCCTCGTGGCTCAAATGTGGAATTATTTTGTGGGGGAATAGTGTAAGCGCGCATGAAGTATTCATAATACAAAAAAAATGTATTCGTATTCTCGCAAATTTAAAAACTCCCGATATTACCAAACCAAAATTCCATAAACCATACTTTATAAAACTTGAAATAATGTCCCTGGTATCTATTTTATATATTTAAAATATGCAAATTTGTCAAAAAGCACCCTGACTATTTTAACAAAGCGTCTGATAAATCGCACAAAATTAGATCACAGTATAGACATAAACTCGTAGAACCAAAGTCTAACTTAGAAATGCACAGTTCTAGCCCAAATTCTATGGCTATAAAAATATTCAATAAATTGCCAAATAATCTAAAAGATATCGAAAGAGAAAACTGTTTCATAAAACAACTATAAATAATGAAATACATCAACATAATTCTATCACGCCATTAAGAATCTGAAACGCTCGTCTTGCAGAAAACACCCGCCTACCCCGCCCTCGACAGATTTTTCATTGGTACAGACAATGGTTTCAGTGGTTGGTTTTCAAACAGTGTAAGTTTTTAATAATATAAGGTTTGGTTCCGTAAATTACCATGAATTTTATTTCAGAAAGAGGTAAACAAGCTATACACTTTTTCAATACGTAATTGTATATTGATATAGGCTTGTTAGGCCTAAAAATTAAAAAAAACTGCGCATTTAAAATCTTACGGTGTTTTGATAAAAAAATCTCTCCGGCGGGGAATCGAACCCCGGTCTCCCGCGTGACAGGCGGGGATACTTACCACTATACTACCGAAGACATGTCAGTCTAGACGAAAATAATAGACTGACGCAAGAGGATGATAACATCTCAAGATGAGTAATGAAAATGTTACTCATCTTTATGTTCAAAGAATTTTGTTCGATATATTGTTTCGAACATAAATATTCCATTTAGGCGCTGACATTATAATGAAATATTATTTGTAAATTTCGCCTACGCATTTTGAACTTTTTCGTTTGCAAAAAACACTTTACTCTTTTTCAAATTTTCAAAAATTATAATGTTTAACTGGTTATTTGTCCTTTTCAAATAAAGGTGTTGTTATGCTACATCGGTTACATTATTTTTATTGATAATTTTATCTATATTTACTATTGTTTGTGTCACTTACAGATATAAAGTTCTCCCTACTCCTCCCTACGTTAGCAAACACAGACCAAGTCCTAGCAAATGTATCTCTTTTCATGAATAGACTAAGTTGTTTACTTAGTGACTTAATTCTAGGATCATTTACTAAAGTAAACAATAAAGTGACTACCTATAATGATTTGAACATGTATTTATGAAACTTAAATAAACGTTTTATTATATTAGTACCACCGTTCAATGTCCAAACTTTCACCTATGCCTATAACCGGAATATGGCTACGTAAAATAACGAATTAATTTCTCGAGAATGAATCGTCTACAATAAATCACGCCAGACTGTTAATTTCGTTGCAGTTACCACATCTTCGGTAGTATAGTGGTAAGTATCCCCGCCTGTCACGCGGGAGACCGGGGTTCGATTCCCCGCCGGAGAGAATCTTTTTATCCATTTGCACCAGAAAAATAGATATTTTAGACTCTCAAAGAATGATCTAATAAAAGCTCTCATGTTCAGATGTGACGAAACTGATTACAGATTAAATTATTTTTTGGAAGCAATAAAAAAAATAATGTAATAAGACTTAGAATTATTCAATTAATTTTAATTGGAAGAAATTATACCTCGTCTAAAATTCAAATATTATACAGGTTAGAGAGTCTTTGGCCAAGCTGCGGCGCCTGGAAAAGGAGTACTATATGAAGAACCGCTCCATCACCGGAAACGATCCAACTGCTATCGCCGAACTGAAGAATTTGGACGATCAGGTATCATTCTGTCACCTATATTTTATTGTTTGCATTTTCTGACTTCATCTAAGACTTTTAGTAGTGTTAAAGGGAATTTCAGATTTTGAAATTTTTCAAGCTACATTTATTGTTGGTCCCATACACAGAATTCTCAGATTGTTGTTTTAGACGTGAAATTGAAAGCTGGCGATTTGTGTATTTCAACACTATCGCACCTCTAAATTTTTCTCCAACATTGGGCAGCCTGTGGTCTCGGCTTGGCCAGCTATTTGTAATCAGTTTTATATTTGCAGTTATTCCATTACTTGTGCTTTTTTCGCATTATGGGTTGCGTTGCGTTTGCCGCTCACCTAGAACAATGTTTACCTAAATAGCAACTCTTCATTTCTTGCCCAGGTGAACGAGTGCAAGGAAAGCGTGTGGTCTCTGGGCGAAGAGCTAGACGCCATGGTGCGCGCGTGGCGCAGCGCCCGCCGAGCGCCCGCCGCCCCGCGCGCCCCGCACGCGCCCCCGCACCGACACAACGAGATCTGCTTCAAGAGCGCGCGCTGGCGCCTCACCGACGCTGACGGTCAGCTCGGCATCGCCGACCTGCTGCTCACTCACTTCCTGTGAGTCTGATCTACGATTACCGCGGATACTTCATACAAGAGATCGAGGTGAAAGCCAAAGCTCAAATGCAAATCGAACGTGTCAGGCGCGACGGCCGGCAGCAGCCCCGCCTCCGTTTCACCATATTTATATACAGTGTGTCTAACATTACCAACTGTGTGTGTGTCTAACATCATGTGTCATCTTGTCTTCACGTAATGAGGTGACCTCAGGTATAATAGGTCGAATTCGGCCTATTATATGTACCTGAGGTCAAAGTTGTTGACGAACAAAGTTTTGTTTTGAAAAGAAACACTTTTGTTTCTTCTGTTACCATAGTAACTTTCTTTTTACATATTTACCAGTCTGAGATAGATAGTTGCGACAATGCAAATCTTTATCAAATTATAGCGTGTAATTTTGTGAACAGGTACACGAAAACCTCCCGCTCGGACGACTCGGTGGAGCACCAGCTGGAAGTCGGCTACGTGCGAGTCACCAATCTATTGCCCAACGAACCATTCCCTGAGGTAAATAAATACTCCAATATTCGCATAATCGTTTCCTTATTTTTTATTTAGGTCGAATCAAACCGACGTCTGTGAACACGAGGCGGGTGGTTGAGCCGGGGCAATATGTATATGTCAGCGGCGAAAAGAGAGGGGATTGCGCAGCTTGTAGTTAACATTACAGACATCATTAAGTTTGATTTGGATTTTGGCCTATACTTCAGCGTCTTACCTGTCTGTGTCTCTGCTAGGTGCTGGTCCCGCAGGCGCCGTCGGGCCGCGCGCCGCTGGCTCGCCGCGCGGCCGTGCGCGTGTTCTGCCGCGACAGGCCGCCTGTGGGGGGCATCGCGGTCAAGGAGCACTTTGAGGTCAACATCGTGCCCATACGGATTGGTGAGTGCCCATAGTGTCAGGTGCTGGGCACTCGTGCAGTCTGCTGTGACTGCCCAGCAATGGGGACATCACCGTCAGGGAACACTTTGTGGTCAACATCGTGCCCATACAGATTGGTGAGTGCCCATAGTGTCAGGTGCCGGGCACTCGTGCAGCCTGCCGCGACTGCCCGCCTGTGGGGGACATCGCCGTCAAGGAACACTTCGAAGTCAACATCGTGCCCATACGGATCGGTGAGTGCCCATTGTGTCAGGTGCCGAGCACTCGTGCAGGCTGCCGCGACTGCCCGCCAGTGGGGGACATCGCCGTCAAGGAACACTATCGAAGTCAACATCGTGCCCATACGGATCGGTGAGTGCCCATAGTGTCAGGTGCCGGGCACTCGTGCAGGCTGCCGCGACTGCCCGCCAGTGGGGGACATCGCCGTCAAGGAACACTTCGAAGTCAACATCGTGCCCATACGGATCGGTGAGCGCCCATTGTGTCAGGTGCCGGGCACTCGTGCAGGCTGCCGCGACTGCCCGCCAGTGGGGGACATCGCCGTCAAGGAACACTATCGATGTCAACATCGTGCCCATACGGATCTGTGAGTGCCCATAGTGTCAGGTGCCGGGCACTCGTGCAGGCTGCCGCGACTGCCCGCCAGTGGGGGACATCGCCGTTAAGGAACACTATCGATGTCAACATCGTGCCCATACGGATCGGTGAGTGCCCATAGTGTCAGGTGCCGGGCACTCGTGCAGGCTGCCGCGACTGCCCGCCAGTGGGGGACATCGTCGTCAAGGAACACTTCGCAGTCAACTTCGAGCCCCATACGGATCGGTAAGTATCTCTAATGTTCCACTCTGTAGCATCAATTAAATTATGGAACTGATCTAGGCTTTGGGCCTTAAATTCGACATTGTTTCAGGGATGTCTACTAATCATTCTGAATCAGAAAAACTCGTAAAATAAGAGAAAAGTTTATAGGGAGAAAATCCCACTTAACCCATTATTTTATGTAGTATTATTTTTACATTGACCTATTTAAGTATTATGTGATGTTAATTTCTGTTGCCTTACCTCTTCAATGAAATCAATAATGGCAATAAATGTTTAAAATGTCTATAAATCCAAACATAGATATTAACTAAACAATACGACGAGTCATAACGCTAAGTTATAAACTCATAAGAGACTCATTTGTTTACGTGTGATAAAAGGTGGAAAAATATTAGGTACATGTTTTTACACGTAATTAATGTCTCACCTTTGCTTGTATTGACAAAATATTAAAAAATAAGAAACTGTAAATACTTAACCTCAATGAATAAAATAATAACAATAACTTTAATTTACATTAATAACTTTAATTTACATTAAAATTATTGTTTCAATCGATTTATACTGAAGTTTCCATTATGTGTAATTTATGTTGTTTCATAAATTAGCATATTTTACGAAAATAACATTAATAACTATCTGATTTGTTTGCTGACTAATTATGACGTCAAAATTTGCCCTAACCGTAAATCAAAATTAATACATAATAGTTAATTAACATATTGGTGATCTAATTGCTTGTTATGCCTACCAACGGTTATAAAATGATTTACAAGTCCGGTCTATCGTATAGTGTATTATTTTTTCCTGTTAGTTTCATTCATCGCATGAAAATGATTATAACTTCTCTCTATTCCTTGTTATTTATATACACAGCTCGACGTGTCCGTCAATGGCGACGCGACCCCCAGCTAACATATTAGCGGTTGTGAGCTCTTAAATGGCTCGTAAAACCGAAATTCTTATTTAAATGTCCTGGGCGCACAGTGCAACTGGCTACTGGTGTTGTATGTGTATCTGTAGGTATAGGAAGGCTTTGGGCGGATCTTATTGATAAGGCATTTGGCGTCCAGATCTTGCAAGCGCTATTAGCGGTTGTGAGCTCTTAAATGGCTCGTAAAACCGAAATTCTTATTTAAATGTCTTGGGCGCACAGTGCAACTGGCTACTGGTGTTGTATGTGTATCAGTAGGTATAGGAAGGCTTTGGGCGGATCTTATTGATAAGGCATTTGGCGTCCTGATCTTGCAGCGCTTTTCTTCAAAGTTGGCGACAGCCTTATAGACAGAGTTGCGCCACTCTTGCCTCTGATGCGCCAGCTCGTCCCCACCCTCCCACGAGATGTCAAATGTAGAAAGATGGCGTTTAAGGCATCCTTATAGCGTAGGGATTGACCACCAGGTGAGGACAAGACAGCTATAGGTAGCCTGGAGTCACGTACAAAATGACCGCACCATCAGAATTGTCCTCATATGAGCATAGACTTCATGCCACAACACTTAGTATGAGATTCGTAAATATTCGTTAAAGAGCACCTAGTGCAAACGCAGGAGCACTAACAAAAATCTACGTATGGACCCGTAGGAATACTACAGTACTTTTCGTATTGTGTTCCATACTAATGGTGCGCAGATAGCTAAGTAAGTTCGAATAAGCAGGCCGGATGGCTAGTCCTGGTGTCAGAGTCTTTAAGCCGCCTTATGAACTCTGGCATGGCTATGTCCAGATAGCTTATTAACAGCTTATTTGGAACTTACTTAAATGAAACCGCAACATGAGCTAAATCCCTACGTCATATTTAAATCCTTTGCCAGATGTTATACAGCCTTGCAGCGTAACCTTATCCTAGAAAAACATTAAATTACTAAGAAATTTCCAGTAAAATAGTAGCCATTCAATAAACAGTCCCCGAGTACGTCATAATTGCCATTTAATATGGTCGCGATGACGTCACGATATCCAGATTTAAAGTTACTCAGCAGACGATGACCTTCCCTTGTAAAGTTGCAAGAAACTGAGTACCTAGGTCACGCCGTTGACTCACTAAGTTTACTTTAAAATCTACACGAGTGATTTATCCTCTTAAGACGTTATGTACTTGCTTTTCTTGAGAAGGATAACGTCATTTTGAAAACAAAGCGGGTTTGTTTTTAAAACAACATGATATTATTATAACAGTCATTAACATATCAGTCTGATAACTGTAAGTATGTATCATTTTGGAATGGTTTGGTTTTAGAATCGTCTACATTTTTGACGTGATAACGTCTTATAAAACTATGAACGCCGGCTGCACACTCGAAGAAGTGTCACGTTCCGTCCGAGCCGAGCGTGCAAGCGAGAGCGCGGAACAAGCGATAGAGAGGCAAGATCGATCTAAACTTTCGGTTTGTTTCAGTTGTTGATTCAGCAATGTTTTCTTATGATATACGTAACCGTCCGTAAACTGACTTTACAGTCAACCAAGTTTTTAGGGTTCTGTACCTCAAACGGAAAAAACGGAACCCTGATAGGATCACTTTGTTGTCCGTCTGTCCGTCTGTCTCTCTGTCTCTTTATCTCGGGAACGGGGAATTGATATCGAGTTGGAATTTATACTGTATACGAGTACGTATATCTATGGTCTCTTGCAGTTGTGTAAAAGAAAAACTTCTCAGTTATCGTTTAAAAAAGTTAGAGCCGTTTATGTCGTAAAAAGTCGCATATTTCGACACTAACAAAAATCAAAACCTACAGGGTACATCCCGTTGACATAGAACTATGAAATTTGGCGAGAAGCATTGTTTCAAAGTACACATATAGGAATAATTCTGAAAACTGTACATTTTTATTTAAATCACAAAAAATAGAGCCTCAAAATTCACAAAATATGGGTTCAAAATTCAAAATGAGTAAATCGTATCATGTAAGGTATCATATAAAAGAACATCATTAGCACATGCTAAAACAGGTTTTTAATTATTTTAACAATGTATAATTTTCGATGTATGATGAGAAAAGTGAAAAAAAAACTTTTTTGTCGATGGTTATAGTATAGAGATTTTAACAACTTTCTTCCCAATTTTGTGAAATTTTCTGGATTTGTACAGAACTCTCGGTTTTCTTTAAATATACACAAAATATCTGTGCTGCTTTCATCATTATCATCATCATTTTGAGCTCTTTATCGCTCACTGCTGAGCATAGGCTTCCTTTTTTGGTACGCACCTCAGTTATGTGCTAATATTGATGTTGGGTCCACGATTTATTCTGCTTTATGGTGATTCTCACAATTAATAATACTTGATTCATTTCACGTACTAATATTTCGGGATAGAAACGTTGTTCACACAATTTCATTCTCATTTATGAATATTAATGAAGTTAGAACGAATTTCGTACCATCTGAGTAAACATTGACAACACGATGTTCATTGCGACCAATTTATCTGAGCAAGTGGACTTATTCCGGTATTAGCAAAGAAAATATAATAATACTACGTAGTATTAGGTAAATTGCTCAGGAACTATTTGTCGTTGCAGTAACAAGGTATAGCATGAAAGAATATATTATTTACTTCTAAACTGCATCACTTATTGCGTTCGATGCTCCAAAGTTCTGTAAACAGCTCAAGTGACGCTCAAAAGCTCAAAAGGCCTTAGGAAATTAGGATTCCCTGTATCGGGGGCGCTACAGAATATACCTACGTAACGTAATTATTATATACTACGGGACTAATCGCGCACTAAAATTACGAGATAAATAAATACCTCAGTCTACCCGTGACCACGATCGATGCAACTCGGTTGAAACGTCGTCGGGATAATGAGGTATTTATTTGTCTCGTAATTTTAGTGCGCGATTAGTCCCGTAGTATATAATAATAAAGTGTTCAAATCGCGAAAGTTTTAAAATAATATATCTACGTAAGCAAAAACTAAGACAATTAACACCTACAACAGATATTTAAATTCATCAATTCATTACACAAACATTACTGCGCCGCCGGGAATCGACTTTGTGACCCTTGCAGGCAGAGATGTCACTAACTGCGCTGCGTGAAGATGGCTTAACATATTTTAACGAAGGGGTCGCTAAAGCTTGGAAATGGTAATGTGGCTCCCTCATAGACTGTTAAAGTAAATAGATAGTGTTGTGTCAATGTTGCGGCATTAACGGGCCTCGCAGCTGTTTTGTTCATTCATAATTTGTATCGGGTATAATGTGTCACAACGGTGCTGAACCGAATGGAAAGCTGTTACGAGGAAAATTTGTCACGAATATACCTACGAGTATAACAATGAATGTACATTGTCTTATCACTGTATTTGGTACCTACCACTTTTCATTGTTATTTTTTTATAATTCACAATTTCATAATTGCTTTTCGTTAATTATTATGAAGGCTTAAGGCGGGTTGAGAATTTTGAAACCAGATTTAGCTTGTACGAACTTAATTTCTTATACTTTCAATGTTGACCTCGTATTGATACATCATTGCCCGAAGCCCATTTATTACATAATTTTTTAACATATCTCTGTGTCATGTAATTCTTTCTATTATGAACAAGAACGATATCTACCTATGTAAAGGTTAAAATGAGTTTACTCGAAAAACATTTATTGATTGAATCGTTATCAACAAGTGCTACTGAATAATACCACGTATTGCCTAACGATAACAAATTCTTTGAATTAAAACGGTCAGATTTTTGCAATATAAATTTGCAGTATAAATCGCAATTTAGCGAGTAAGTACGCGAAATCATGATAAAAAGGTATAAATCTGAATGGTTTTATTATCAGCCATATTGCATTACAATACTAATCAAAGTGTTATGATAAAACACGATTGCGAATTTTGGCGCAATGTTCATATCTTCGGTAGTATAGTGGTAAGTATCCCCGCCTGTCACGCGGGAGACCGGGGTTCGATTCCCCGCCGGAGAGAATCTTTTTGTCCATTTTAAAACATTTATATTGAAGTTACCTCATTGAAATTTTACCTTTTTCTATAACTGTTGCCAACAGGAAGGTTGCGCATTCTGTAATGTTTTCATTGTATGTATTCTCACGACGCGACGATCTCAGTTTACTTGCGTAATAGGGTTAATGGTTTGGATGCCAAACTGCATTGAAATGTGTTTACATTAAAGCTCATTTGAATCCATTTTAGAGTGTTTATTTAAACGTGTTTCAGCACCCGGTGTCGAGTACTGAATTGTAGATAAATAGAGTTTCCCTAATACACTCTACCGTACGTTATGCCATATATAAACAGTAACAACCTACTCGTATAAAGCAAATAACGTGGCTGTATTAGTATTTTTATGTAACAGCATTTTATAAATAGAGTTTAATACATAACAATTAAATAAAGTTCTTTTCGCGCATTATTTGGCAAGGTATAACAAAAGAGATCAAAAGTTCTACCCTGTCGCTTATTGGTCTATCTATTCAATGGATTTTAACTAGGTACTAAAACATTGAGTTAATTTAAATAAAACATGCATTTGCTTCCCTATCGCAAGCTTTCTTACGAACTAACTACGTATAATAAATAAGCATACTGCGTGGCATGATGTGCTCTTGTATATTTTAAACTATATCCTTATCCGTTTAAACTATATCCTTATCGGTGCAGGGGCTCTGTTCTCGAACGTATAGGACTATAGATACGTATGCGTAATGGACACAAGATCGGGTAAGAGCAGGAGCGAGCATTGATGATCTCTGTTAGTGCGAACGGGATAGCGAAGTATGCGATTCGAAAAGTCAGTGTCAGTTTCATCGGTCCAAAAATCGAGCTCAAGGTCTAATAAATACGTATTTCTATCCGTACAGGTCTAACAAAGAAGTTCTTCAACACGATGCTCAAGTTTTGCTTCCCTGAGCGAGACCCCGACACCATGGAGGACGGTGACGAGGAGTCTGAAGGCACCCTCCGCAGCGGAGCTTCTTCTAGCCTGGTCTCGAGTGGCTCCAAGAAGCTCAAGAAGAAGAGCAAAGACTCCAACTCTAACTTCTACGTGAAACGGGACAAGAGAGACAAGGACGATGTGGAGAAAATGAAGGTAGCTATTATGTCGTGTATTTTTTTAACGGTGTATTTCACAAAGATCAGATCTTGGTTATAGATGGTGAATAAATAAAATAGGTGGGCACTAGAATTCAGTAAGTGGGTATGTCAGGGCTTAAATCGCTAGACTGCCTTTTGAAATGGTTTAACAGTCAAAACAATCAGGGGCTACAATTTAAAGTTGTTCGAGTCACAGCCACAGTCAGCGCTTACAAGTCACAGTTATATATGTCACCCGTAGTGATTGTCATCTTTATTTATACTCTATAAAATTTAACTTGAGCTCTGCGACAGCTGTTAGAAAAATCACGCCTATGAAGTCCTGAATTTCTTAATAGTACAGACAGTACCTGTCAATGTCATACTTTATGGGCATGCCGATTAGTGATGGGCGACGAATGATCGTGACCACAGAGTTTTAGATAGAGTTTTATTTAAAATATCGATAGTTTATACTAATGATATTTTAAATAAAACTTAATTTATCATTATTTTTATTGTATATTTTAATATTATAACATTTTTTACACGTGTATTTAAATTAAACCCAATTATATGTTACATTAGCGTCGATAATAGTGAAAAACGTCGATAAATACTGTCATAACATTATTATGAGTATTTAATTGATATCATAACATTATTTACATGTGTACATACTTGATCTTAAATAATAGTAAGAAAATAAAATCCAATTTCTCACTTTCAACTACTCATTCGATTTCATTACAACATCGTTTTTCATTTTCATTGTTTGAAAATCGATTTTTTCCACCACTATCTCAACTCTAAAAATGTCAATCTTCTATGTCAATGTCACTGTGGCAGAGATCAAGTTAAATTTTATAGAGTATAATCATTCGAATACTGACCGTTCTGCTGCGGTGATTGGAAATAAACATTTAGTAGTCAAGCTATAGGCGGAATACCGTTGAATCGAACTTTTTAGCAGTTGTGGTTTCGCGCAGCTTCAGTCAGGATAGGGTTTTGCTCTACAAACTTTGAACCACGTTCTCCTCTCAGGAACGTGCTGAAAAGAACAAGCTGTTCATCTACATCAAGATCCCGGAGGTGCCGGTCCGCGTGTCGTATAAAGGCAGCAAGGAGAAGAATCTAGAAGATGTTAGAGATTTGCCGCTCGTGCTGCCTACGCTAGAATACCACAACGTCACGTGGACCTGGCTCGACCTGCTGCTCGCTACCAAGAGCGACACCAGGAGGTGAGGGCATCTTTCAGTCATTACCCACTGTTGGATATAGTTAGTGCATCCGTAATCTGCACTGACAAAAATGGAATCTGACAATTTTATTTACGTTCCATGAAATGGAACTGCATTTTTTCCGCTATTTAAGGATCGCACAGTAAAAATTGTTATATTAACGATGTGTACAACCTTATTCCTAAATATTTTGTATAGGTATCACCTGTCAACTAGCGTTCTACATATGTATAAGCGGCCTGTGGCTACGGTCTGGCCTTGTTTCAACTACAACTTAAAGTTATGGTTGAACCAAGTCCAATTTGATTGATCGAACTTAGCACTCAGCACGCCCGTTTTCGTGGATGTGCTAATATCAGTGATATGTGGGCAGGGTGATCGTGTCGCAGGCGATCCGGCAGAAGCTGCAGCTGCACCGGCGCGCCGCCGCCGCGCCCGAGCCGCTCGAGGAAGACAAGGCGCGCCTGCTGCTCGGCGACAGGACGGTCAGTACATTTTCAACATTAATACGTCCACTCTTGGATACTTTCCTAATAGATTTGTTTTAGGAGCGATTGTATGCCACTTGTCTTCGTAATCGTGCGGTTAGAATCACGTCGTACGTCCAACACACTTGATGGCCAAAAATTACTACCACATGTCCACTCACCTTTACCACCAATAAGCTAAGCCAAGCACCACGAAAGCTGTCTTCTTTCTTATACCGCGCATGTTCTCGGTCTGCCGACTACAGAAAAAAATTCTCAACGTTTTCCTTTCGCGGATCAAGTGTAGATGAAGAATAATAAGATTTTTTGTCAGTAACGGGAACGGGCTTGGCAGCCTTAAGCCTTGCTAGAGTCCGGAACTTTATTCACGTGTATTATTGTAAGTGTACGTAAAATTTATACGACATCAGTGGCGGCGATTGCAGCTGCACGACACGAAATTAAGAAATGAAATCCCCATATTTGGGTTTGGATTCTCAAAGTTAAAATACGCCATTTGTTTTAGGTGCCAGTTGAAAACAAATCGCAGAAAAAGGGAACGCCCAGCGTTTTCAAGTTCTCAAAGTCATAGCGCAAGGCGGGAAGACTTAGTTAATGAACAAACGAACCAAAACTAGACTGCTAGAGATTTACGGCGCTCACTGTCCAGGGGCTGTGTTGTGAAATATAATAATTGTATTATAATTTTTATGGCCAATGATACACGTACGATGTAAAGTCATCGACTTTCGTGGCAATCCCGATGCAGAAGTTATCCTTTAAATTTATTTTATTACTACTTTGACCGCGGTTTCGCCCGCGTGATTCGACCCATAGGAACCTTTTATTTTTCCGGCATATAAAGTAGCCTATGTCACTTTCCAACCTTTGAACTATATCCATGCCAAAAATCAAGGCTATCCGCTGTTCTGTTACTGTGTGAAAATGTAACAAACCAACAAACAAACGGATTTACAATATCTATTAGTGAGGATGTTTTTTCCTTTTTCCGTGTGCATGCGTTAAAATATGTAGTGCGATAACATTTTAACAAAGTATTAAAACGGGAACGATTCCTATTTTTCATATCTTTAATGGAAATATAATAATGTTTTTCCGTGATACTTCAAATTTTGCCCAACACGTCATAAAAGTTGATATAATTAATTTTTCATATATCAATTTATTTTTGACCGACGAAACGGTGGTGGTGAGAGAGGTACTCAATTCGACGAGTATATTTGTTTGTTTTTTTTATGTGTAACGCATAACTTTTTACATAGTGATCCGATTTCGATCATTATTTTTTTATTGGAAAGAGTATACTTCGGAATTGGTCCCATTTAAATTTTTATCGAAATCAGATGAGCCATTTTTGATAAATCAACAGTAATGTGAAAAATGCTACATCGATCCGTGCGAAATATTCGCGAATTCTGTACACGGGTGAAGTCGGTCATGCTATTTCTGCGAAAAATAATTATTTGTAAGTGTATCATTTATCATAATAATAATTATTAGCCGTAATCGTGCTTATTTTTTATTTTAATATATTTATTGTTTGCGCTTTGGGCAGTGAGAGTCAATTTATTTATTTTTAAAGACATTAACTGCATATATGAGGCTAGAGTTTTTGTATAAGAAAAAAACTATTTTTACAGCATTGTAAAACAACGCGAGCGCGTATTTGCGAGGTAGTATTTTTGTACCTATACAGAGTTATTATGAGTAATCTCGTAGTAATTAGTCGGAATACTTTTAGGGGTCTATATTTTATACATTGAATAAAATGACTTTTTTCTACAAAATAAAATAGAAACAAGCCGTTACATATTTTATTTCTTTTCCAAGGGGAATGATTCAAGATTCAAGATCATTTATTTGTAAAAACATGGTAACAGTGTAACAACAACAAAGTCGTATACAGGTCTTGATACATGTAGATGTTGAGAGCGCATGTTTTTGCCTATTGTGGCGTACAAATGTCGTTATAATTATATATATTCAAATTTAAATTTAACAGGAGAATAGAAATTTCACAAATTAAGAAAAAAAACAATAATCAAAATTTCAAGAATAGATATCACTGAATTAAAAGATGTCAACGAAAATTTGATGAATGATGCATTTTGTGAAAAAGGTTTTTTTTTGAGATTGGACAAAACTAGTAGTTACAACGCGGTCACATTAACTCGACGCATCGCTGGAATTTTCAAGCAATTTTTACTCGATTTTAATAAACAGGTAGAAACGTAGATCTTTTATAGATGATGGTTAGGAACCTTTCGTGCGGGAGTCCGACTCGCACTTGGCCGGTTTTTTTTGCACACCGTACTTGAGCGCCAAAATAACGTCACATTGTCAAGCGTCTAGTTAATGTGACCGTGTTGTATATTATAATACTGTTTGTTTTAATGTACAGAATAGAAACATTACATACCGTTATCATTTCTAAGGATTCTGACTGATTACTAATAACCCTGTATACTTGAGCTGTAATTGTTTTAAGAGTGCTTAATACAATGATTAGAGGTCAGGTTTTTAAAACGATTTTAAAAGAAATACGATTG
This sequence comes from Hypomecis punctinalis, assembly GCA_949316475.1. Lineage (NCBI taxonomy): Eukaryota > Metazoa > Arthropoda > Insecta > Lepidoptera > Geometridae > Hypomecis > Hypomecis punctinalis. Next base: position 24,075,198 of record OX438803.1, read on the forward strand.
TGCAATATTTTGTATGTAATTATGTATACTAGCTTATACTTGCTACTATTTGTTATAATTACGATAGTTCAATTACTAAACGAGTCGACAAGTGTTATTAATATAATAATATGAGTGGTACTGAAATCAAGTATTAGGTATACATTTTAAGGGAAAAAAATATTAAATTCCTTATATATTTTTTCCATCCGACTTTTTTTTGCGAATAGATCTGACTTATCAATAATCCGAGACACTGACAAACGAACTGTTGAGCGTCTCTCAGACAACTGCGGCCTGCGGTTGTGGCTTAGTCATCAACCAATCACACGTGGTTTAACTATTTCGGTCTCTGTGATTGGTCGAACTCTAGGCCGTAGTCGCAGATCACAGCTGTACGTAGGATACTTTGTACGTGACTGGTGTATGTGTCGTAGTAAGATTTGATAACCGTTTTCTTGCAAAAATCCTAGGATTTAGCAGTGCGCCATCTCTCGTCAATATACAGAAGTTCTTATAACTTCAATTGAGTGATAACCTGTCTAATACGGGTATCACAGGTGGCGCCGCCAACGCTATAAGTTGGTTAAATGATAAACACTTCAAAATTCGACGCGTGTGCAGTATTACGGATTAGCTCAGTTGGGCAGAGCGTCGGGCTAGTGTTCCGAAGACGCAAGGTTCGAGTCCTGCATCCGTGAATAATTTTGAATTGTTTATCACAAAAATAACTCTTTGCGATAAACCTAGTGTGGGATGCACTATAAAAATTAAAATAATTTAAATCCTAGGATATTTGCAAAAAAAAAACACGGATAATATAATTAGACATTGGCTACGACATTTCTCTATCTTACTTCGGTGAGATTTGATAACCATATCTTTACTCTGATTGGCTTGTTTATGGTTAACTGGCCAACAAGAGTTGACCTTAGATTACTGAATGTGATTGATTCGTCCATATTGTACACAGAGCTATTACAACTTGAGATATAGTGCTATTGTCGCTTGAGGCAATTCTCAACCACAAACATGTGTTGAAAATCTGGCTCAGCGTTGTCAAAACTGTCAAATATGTATTGGAATTTGACACTACTGAGACAAAAACACGGCAACTAGCCACTGAATCGAGATATTTTCATGTCTCTTTCTAACTCATGCCATTTTAAATTATTGCATCTCTTTCTTTCTTTTCTCGATCGACCACGTTATCCCTCTGGAATCTTTGAGATATTGTACCTTGTTGTTTCTTTTTTCTCTTGGGTATTTTTCCGGCCTGGATTCTTGTCCTTTTGGCCGCTTCTTAATTCACCTTGTTGAAGCGTCCCGCGGAACATTTGATTTGATAAACGGATTATCAAATGTTTCTACGACATATACACTAGATGTGACAAATTAATCCGGATCACTCTCATACTGTCCGGAATATAGATCGAAGGAAAAGATCTTGCTCATTCGTGAGATACGAAAATAAAAAGACTATAGGTAGGTTATTAAATAACAAGATTATTCAATCGACGACTGTCTCCACCCTCTTTAATGACTTGAAATCTAGAATATTGTGCCCTTGTTTCCCGAGCATTATTTGTTAAGAATTTGATTTGGGACATACAGCTTCTGTCTGCGTCATCTAAAGTCAAAATGATAGAAACGAAAAATAAAAATTGTAAGTCAAATTTGAAATGAGCTCCCCATATGGGATCAGTGCTTAGTTTTTGAGTCTTTCGCCTAGAATCACGAATAGTGTACATAGATATTTTCGAACTTCATAATGAAAATGTGATACATTTTATATTTGAATTTGCATAGATGTCACTGATTGTGGAAACTTGCGTGATTTTCGGTTTTCTTATTCAGAATGTAACACATGTTACTTACGCGATAATTTTAAGACAGACAGCATGTCTACTATAGTTTCGACCACATTTATCAAGATTGAATACTAACCCGCGAATTCGAACACATTATGAATAACTTCTGTTATACAAACATATTTATAATCATCGGATGATCATAAATAGATCACAAAAATAATTCGTCATATTATTTATTTTTAAAATCTTCAGCGCACGATTCAAAAATTGAGCCACTGCGCTGGTAGAATAATGTAGATGACTTTACTTATTCCAAGTAAAAAAAGACTATTATGAATTCTCAATTAAACGCGAACCTTCCTAATATATTATATAATCTCGTTGAAATATAGCTTGGTTAAGGGTTTATAACACAGTGCCTTATTTTCACAAAATTTTAGTCCTCTCAGTTGTAAGTATGAAACTGTGCTAAACTTATTATTACTTATTTTATCTTACTGGTACCATGATTCGGAAATATGTGGACCATAACTGACATTTAATTCTAACATAATTAATTAATCTAAATTGTAGCGAAAATGATTGTTGGTAAGGCACATGTTTATAAAAAGTTGCACTAGTTTCGGAAAAACATTTCGTGAAAATGAGACGCTGGGTTTGGCTCTTTAGCACAAATTGAGCGCTGTGAGAGGCATTGTCGCCTGTTAATTATAAGTATAAGCAAGATTTTATATAATTCCCGCTATTTTTGTAAGCGCAATTATTGTGGACTATTGTGTAAACCAGTATTGAATTGATCTGTCTATTAAATGTTATCGATGTATCCTGTTGTTTTCTTTCATGTTTGTTAAAGGAAACAGTGAATTAACATTGAATAGCTACGGGGACGTTAAAGAGTTTCAGTAGATTTAATCTTTCCCATTAATTTATAAATTATGACGGCACTCCTGTGAAAAAAAAACTGTTCTCTTCTTAGGTGTGATTTGAACGTAAGTTTTAGTAAGTGTTGGTAGCGTAACTTGAACTCTATGTAGTGTACGAGCAAATTGTGTTCATAGAAGAGAGCTTTTATTCCTAACACGAGTTATTTTTTCTTGATAATTTTCTGGCTTTGTCAATCTCCAAGAGCTTTCTGTAAACATCTTCCACGTAAATAACCGTGTCACCAAGCGGCCCAATTCCAATTGCTCAATGGCTCCGTTACGCACGCACAAAAATACACTCCCGTTGCAAAACACTACTCATCCGCGCCACAGAATAGGCCCCAGTGGTGCGGCGTTCAGAAGAAAAATGCGTGAACGTAAAGAAAACACATCGGGCCATTTCCCGGCGATATTTCCACGGAGTTACCTCAGCGGAGTCGCGGCCTTGCGGCGCGCAGCCAGTGCTCCGTCGAACGTCAAGCGCGCCGCGCGTGTCGATCGCCCGCTACGAATACGATCGTAAAAAGTTTCCGAACGAATCATGAGGACGAATTATGTAATTAAAATATAGTGGTACTAATTAATTTTTTTTGGTTTTAATCAGTGAATTAAATAGTGATTTTTGACGATGGCGCTGTCTGTCTGTGTGTTTCTGTGCGTGTTCGCGGCCGCCCTGGGGTTCAATGTGGACATACCCTCGCGGGTGGTGTACAAGGGGAACGACAACTCGATGTTTGGATTTACTGTGCAGGCGCACATCGATGGAAATAGGAAAATGTAAGTGATTTTTTCAGTACTTTCTTTAGTATGCAAAAAAACTGCTCTGCTATTTCTTAAGACGTGTTGTTTATGAGGATTACGTTGCGTGTATTTTCGTTGTAGCATCACTATTCTGAGATACGAACTTGTTATTTTATATTATGCTTTATGAGTGTTTTACAATTGGAGTAACCTTCAGTTTATAGTCATTTAAATATTGACTAATGGCGCCGAGGCGCGGCGCCGGCGGCGTCTCTACCAACGTCTTAGTGCCAAAATAAAGCGGAGTTTTTCTGCAAAACATTTTGCCAAAAAATACTTCATTACTCACCGTGTCATTATGACCTTAATACTTATTACTGTGAATTGGTGAAATGAAACGTTTGCTAAACGACATTTCTTGCTAATTCGACATATCTAATTTCCGGAACGATTAGCTGATTCGTTTGAATATTAGTTTGTCATATTGTTGGGCATTAGTTCACCTTTACTCATGACACACATATAGCCGCGGAAGGTTGTCTACATATCGACTCAAGATCGTGGATGACATCATCGCGGCCGCCGATTTTAGCGGCCAATACTTACAGACTACCTATATTATACTCTTAAAATGAGCGAGGGCATAATGCAGTCTAAGATGAGCTGTTTGGTTTCATTTCGCGTAGTTTTCATTGCCATTGACGGTCATTATACTGCTCATTGTTTTGCCAATCTACCGGTCGTATATTCTCAAAAAAGTTCGCTAGAGTAAAACATACTAATGAAATAAATAACCAGTATGCTGAGTGTGAGTTTTGTCGTAAACATGACGCGCTCTTCGGCGAGCGCGTAAGCATGTAATTTGTATGAACTTCTTGTGTTCCAAAAACGCGCCGCTTGTGGCGCTGTACATTTCTTCATACAAATTACATGCTTACGCGCTCGCCGAAGAGCGCGTCATGTTTACGACAAAACTCACTCAGCATACTGGAGTGTGAAATCTTCCAAAAACTTGATTGAGGATTCTGTCAGTCTACACACCACTTGGCAACTTGGTAACAACGTATGTACTACGTAGGTAGCCATGTACCAGTTATGTACTATCCACCGACACCAAATAAACCGATTGACTAGAGAACTGGCCTCGAGTGGGTGACGACTCCTTAATTGTGATAAATAAGGCCGCAGTGCACCTTGTAAACCCGAGCGGTACTTCTATCTTTATGACTGATCGCTGTAAGAACGGTAATGTTGCTGAAGTGTAAGTTTATTGCTTTACTATCGGCCTTTATGTGTTTAAAATACTTAGTTATAAAGCTAGACTACAGGATAGATTGGTGCTATGCTCTAGTGAAGACATGGGGTAATTTTAGCAGCAAAATAGGGGATAGGTACATCCCTTTCCCTTTTCCTGGGTGGAAAATAAAAGTTGACCATTTGTTTATGCGTAAAATATCAATCCAAAGCATAAATTAAATATTTTAGTGCGACAGATTTTAAAACGTTTTTTGAGTTGGCAGGCTTAGGATCTGAAATCTTGCGTCTTTTATTAGGTAAAGTACATATCTACGCATATGAAACTGTCTATGTACCTAATATTTTTATTTTGGTAACCAGCTATTTTTCACGAACTGTAATGGCGAAATATATACTGTAAAAAGACGAACCGTTTAAAGTTAGAGAGTCCTCATACAAGAAACATGTTTTTATTGACATTTTTGTTGTAGCTCTATCGTGAAAAGTATCTACAAAGCTGTGTCTACACAAAAGCGTCAAACTTGGTGTGATTATGGTGCAATGTTTATCTATAACTGGTATAACAAGAAAAATACTAATCAGTGTACCGTCGGTTTGAAGCCAAACAAAGCTGAATGAAAAATATGAAATATTCAGATGTTCAATACGGAACCTTAGATGCGAGTCCGACTTGCGCTTGTCCACTTTTTTGTCTATCTGCCTACAGCTCCCATTGTTGACTTTGAACTTGAATTTATTATCTCTGGCACCCCCGCGCGTAGACAAACGCAAATTTTAATTTGACGAACCGGAAACATGGCGACACATGCGCGACACATGCGCGGGCGCAGACCAAAGCCCTTTTAACTTTTTACTTCACTTTTTTCGTACGGCTATTTTAGTCAGTGGGGTGCGATCCTGCGTTCCGGTTGATTTATGGGTCTTATGACTGCAGTCGCGTACATGTAGTAAGCCTTTTTTTTGAGGTTCAAATGTCATTAGGGTATGTCTAACAAGTGACTCTTTATCCAAGAATGGTAAATGGTAGAGATAAGTAATGGCCGCGGGCGTCGGCGACGCGGCGCGGGCGCATCTGCGGTCGCAGCATCATATTGATTTATTGATTGACGCTTGTTGAAATGTTTTCGATGGCCGTTCGATGATGTTGATCAATGGCTTTGGGAAAAGTGATTCTGTGATTTATCTTTCCACGTCTGTAGGAGTTTAATAACAGAAAGTGCTGTCAGGCAGGTGTTTTGAAACATACTGCATTCTATTAGCTTCGAATTGTTACAAGGCGAATGTACAAACATTTTTATGGTGTAAGATTTCTTAATGACGTTATACTTACTTAGTAGTTCTCCTAATTAATAGAAATCTCTATTCATAGCTCAGAATTGGTAGACTTTACAAATAATTTGATATTAATAGTATTAACTTGGCAATGGTGCAGGTTTTAACTTACCAAGCTACTCATATGCTAGTAGGAAGAACTCGAAGACAAAAGAACCAAATAAGGATGTTACTGGGATTCTTTCGAAAAAGCGTAGGCGATAAACTGCCGATGACGGTAAAGCATTCTTAAGAAGCCACCAAACATCTTGAAAGTAAAGAATTTGAGATAAACAAGCAAGCTTTTTCCTTGGAGTCGGTGGTTATCGGTGCGATGCGTTGAGACGAGTGCAGTTGTGGATGTGGATAACCCCTGACCTGGCGGTCCCCGCTATCTGCTGACTTTACTCCAAAATGGTATTTTTAGATAAATGCTCTGAACTGTGTTGTGGATGCTAAGAATTTAATATTTTTTTATTTATTTATTTATTTGCACAATGTAGTGTACATAACAATGTTAAAACTAATTGAAGTACAAAACATAGACCCCGTTAGGGCGCTGCAAGAGAACAATACTCTTAATTACTTTTCTCTTAAATACGTTATATTATGTACTTCATATTTGGACTAAGTACCTACTTTCTTTTTATGTGGCAGAGGTATACTAATTGCCTAGTCTTGATTTTTAACAAACTTCAAGGTAGAAATCGTACAACACTTGTTAATCAGTGTTTTCGTCACTTAAAGAATTAGAACAATATATTTTTTTTTTCTGATGTTATTTATATGTAGGTTGATGAATGAATGCACTATAAACTAAATAGTTTGATCTATTAGTCAGCTTTATACCGGTGCTAATTCAAACATCGCTGTGTTATGAAGTCATATGCTACTAAGTGCTACAAGCTATTCAACATTTATCGTAGGCTGTATTAGATTAGCGCTCGCATTACTCGATTACACTGTTTCTTTGTCTGTCTTTTCTTAGAACTAATCTTCTAAAACTTCTTCAAAAACAGCTTCATTAAAATTCCATACAAGTGATTAAGGGAGACAACACAAAAAGGGTTGGTAATTATCTACAAATCTATTTTCAACACTTGGACATTCTTATTTGTTTGTAAAGTTGTATTTATTTAAGGACTATTTCGAGTCAATAGTTAAATATATCATCTATCATTTATCATCATCAGTTTTACTGGAGGAACTTATGGCACAATATTAATGTGACATGATTCTGGGTCCTTGCATTAGAAATGAATTTCTTTTACTAGCTATGGATTTGATTCCAGTTTGCCAAATATTTAGTACCGTGGTTATGCCAATGTCTAGAGTGAAGAACGACCCATACTTTATTAGCTATTTCTCGGTTTTTATCCATCATTGTAACATTCTTATTACTCGTAAATTACTATGTGTTAGATAAAAACTCTACCATTTCTTTCGTTTCGTTACTTTGCAAGTGCAGTCTACACAGATCATTTGTATCAATTCCCAGTAAGTTGCTGAGTCGACGTAACTCGAACCATTTGCTGACAATTGGATGATTGGCCCTCAGCCTACCCCAACAGCTCCCCGCTTGCAGTAGGTACCTTCGCGGACCCTTTATAATACCCCGATAATACCCTTTGGCCGATCAACGATACCGAACATTAGCTACCAGTTTTTTGATCGAGTTTTGGTGTGGCGTGTTTTGTTGTTTATTTGGGTTCTTTATAAAAAATAATGGTGTTAGGATGTATTTTTTTTGGTTTTTTATTGTTAGTACGTTAAAGATATTGTGATACGAATTCTGTGTGATTATTTTGGCTTACTGGAAAAGGGAGAGTCCTTGTGCCATAAATGCTTTCGATAAATAAAATCTATTATATTTTTTACGGTCTGTTTAATATTGGCGAATCAATTCATAAGAAAGTCAAAATGCTCGTAGGGCTTTAAAAAATGGTGTAGCTTCAATGTCACAGGATCCTTGCCAAGATCAGTGCTTGTGATTCTCACCGCGCATCGGTTGGAATTCCCTGCCACCTGCGGGAGTGTAAGCTAGCCCTTACGAATATTAATCAGGCAATGCCCTTTAATGCACTTTGATACTGTTACTTGTGTGCACTTTCTAATGTTTTACTTGTGTCGTTAAAACAAGTTGAATTTTGAATTTGAAACTTTCTACGCACTATATTTATGTCTGAGAGTTTCCCAAGGCAGTGTATTAGGGCCATAATTGTTGATAGTTTACCGATACACTCCTCAACTTTCTCAGCCAAAGCAATGTTATTGTAACCCAGTCAGTTCTAGGCACTGTATTAGTCCATTAACCTCTTCAACTCTGTCTTGACACGGAGCAGAATATTTTAGTAACCCAGTTATTTGGGAGATGCTCGGCGTGCGCGGGCGCATATCCGTGACCTGGTTATTACGAGTATGGCGCCGGGTGACCTCCGTTTGGTTTACGTATGCTATTGTTGAATGCAGTGACTATTGGCAATTTTATATCACTTGAGACTAAAAGTTGCGTGGTTATTATGTCTCTACTGAATTAATGAATGAATTTATTTATTTGCACAATATATATTTATACAATATGGTTTAATTTTAAAACTTCCTACATACTCTAGTTAAACAATGTCTTGACCCGATTCTGGTAAGTTTTTCCAACCTATATCTACTTAGGTACTTACTGTCTTTCCCACCGTACTCAATTCATTACATAATATGAAATAAAATATATACATAATAATATCTACTTATGTAATACGTAATATACAAATACTTACTTTAAACATGCTTATTTGGATCTCTTAACACACTCAAAACAATACAGGCGATTATTTTAACAGTTTTGTTTCTCAGAATACCTACTGGGAATAATCTATCGAGTTGGACGATAACACAGCGACTGCTACTGTAATGTGAGTGTTAAATTAGCACATTTATTCTAAATGACCGGCGTCTGCTTAAATTGGCAGTTTAAGTTAATTGTGTTGTTTCGCGAGTCATGCCACTAATTGCGGTATGAACTTGGTTATTGCATTGACCTTGTCTTTGCGGATTGTTAAATATGTGCATTCGTATGCAAAATATAATTATAATACTGTACTGTACTGTACTGTACCAGCCTTTTTAATAGTCCACTGCAGGACGTAGGCCTACCCACGAAGGGTGATTGGGCCATATCCACCACGCTGGCCCAGGGCGGGTTGGTGGATTCACATACACAATAGAATTTCTTCTACGGATGTATGCAGGTTGCCTCACAATGTTTTCCTTCACCGAAAAGCCAGTGGTGTGAAATTACGTACATAAATTCCAAAGAACTCATTGGTACGGGACCGGGATTCGAACCCACGACCTTACGGCCTTAGGCGGGTGTCACTACCTCTCGACCACCACGGCTCAATTATAATACAGGGTGTTGCTATACAAAACATTATTATAATCCAGGGTGTTGCCTCAAACAGCAAGTATTTTTCCTCATCATAATCTATCAGTAAGGGGATTAAGGTAAACCATTGGTGATACCTATTATTTTATCGGTATTGGTTGCTTAATGCTTAAACTTAATTAAAACCTTCGTAATGGTATATGTACTTAGATAATGGAAAAAATATGTTATTTGTATTTACTTAGTTTTAATTTTATAAATATTGTGGCTTCAATTCCAAGTGGTTTGATTTTCCTTGTAGGTATAGGTACAACTTGTACTGAAAAATGTACTTTTTTATTCAGTTATACTAAACCACACAGTCCGCATCATTCAAAACAATTAGGTCAATATTGTTTTCTTATGTTTGTAGTCGCAACTCATGCAGTTATCTCCATATATTGATGACTAAATTCCACGAAAATCAAAGAAACGTCCCAGTATGCTCTCCTTGACCTCAAATGCGCAAGCGCAGGGTTACAGCGCACGTAGCAGTTTGTACTCAGAACCGTCATAGAATACGTTTTAGTTTGTAAGATTAATTCATAAAAGGTGCTCGAAAGGTCTGTCATGAAATGCTGGAGCCTACAAGGTGATCTGCGAAAGGAGTTACTTCTGTTGAAGATTTGCATCTTAATGTCGGATTTGCATAATATTTTATATTACATTAAAGGGCTTATATTCTGTTAGGTCTTATTCTCAGTAGAGTTTCGAATTAAAACTTTGGTATATTAGAGTTCTGCACACAATAACTACATAAACGTACGATTCTGATGTTTATTTTTCAAACTGAACTGAATCTGTACCGTGTTTTAAAATTTTAAATTTTATCTCAAATACCTACTTTAATTTATAAATGAAATATTTTTGAGTTCTTATTAATTACTTATTTTCTTACAGCTTCCATACATTCACGTAATAAAATAAGGAAAAAAACTACCTAATTAGTATAACGATATCATTACCCGTCGATCACCTAATTATTTTACCAAACAATTTCATTACTTATCGTGTACTTAAGCAATACGATTTCCGAAAACACCGTTCCAATTTGTACAGGCTAAACGATCAAATACAACCAGTGCCCTTTAAATAAATCGTTTGTAACATTGTCAGTGAAAGTAAAAATCGAATCCAGAGCAATATTGCAAAAGAATTAATCGCAGTTTGATACAACGAAACCCAAAGGAAAGGCAGTCTCACAACTGCCATTTAGCATTTAAATTTAAACCATTCCAATTAATCGAAATTTCCAATCGATCTCTCAATTAAAGAGACATTTCACTGGCTCTGATTAATCGATTTAAATATGCCGATAACATCGGTATCCGATATCTCGCGTAAAAGGCGATGTATGAAAGCAGCGGAGATATTTTGTTATCTCGATCTTTATTGGTTGTATCGTGAACAAAATATTGTTGGTTATTTTATTTAAAGAAAAGTTACGAGGCTGTTTTCCAATTAGATTTGCATATCTGCGGTTAACCTGCTATATAGTAGGTATCACTACATAGTATAAAACAAAGTCGCTTCCCGCTGTCTGTTCCCATGTATGCTTATATCTTTAAAACGACGCAATGGATTTTGATGCTGTTTTTTTAATAGATAGAGTGATTCAAGGGGAAGGTTTATATGTAGGTATAATACCTCCAGGTGTCACCTCAGGTAGGTAGGTAGGTTTTGAGTTATTTTTTTTTAAACTTACCCTATTAGACAAAAATGACATATTGTCAAATGATGTTTCAGTCCTAAGGGATATTTCATTTATAGGCGGATTACACTACGAGCCCAGACTCTACCAAGGCGGAGTGGAACGGTGGAATGGAATAGGTTGTATTACTTTCTTTATCTGTGGCTATAAGCTTATTACAAAAATACCATTGAAAGAGCTCCTATTTGTATTGGAGGTAATGTAAAACATTTATCTGATGAACATTATAGACACTAAACTCAAGTGTATTCTTGTTTTATCCAAGTCTCTATCAACTATCAAACAGTAAGTACACTTATCTCCAAAATTGTAATTAGAATAGCTAGAACATAATAATATAAGCAAGGTTATCTTTAATTTCTAGGTAGTTTAAAATTAGATATTACGGATTACGTTCTCGATGAAGCTTATGTCATCTCGAGGTTGTCCAATGGCACGGCCGGTGAGTCAAGGCGGCGCAAGCGCAGGTGAGCCTGTTCTTATGTAAACTTGTATTACTAAGATAGGATGTTATTGGAGATACTTTGTTATTTGACTCAACCAGAGTTGTGGCAAACATTAATTATATAACTACTACTAATGATGTCACATCAGTTCATAATAGCAGGCTATAATATAACAAGCTTAACTCATTATAAACTCTACAAATTTTAGAACATCGTTATGATATTCAAAAGTTATTACCGCTACCTCTAGTAGTAGTATAATTATTGTATGAATATCTATTTAAGTCAGCCTACGAATTTATCACAGCATCAAACTGTATGGCACCCGAAAAAAATTGTCAATTTGACTACGAAACCTTTAACGTTGTTTATACCTAACTATTGTGATAAATATGTATTAGGTATACCTACCTCATCGAGTTTGTGATTTTAACATTGCAAATTACATTATAATGTTTCGCAATGACTTAACTAGGTTGGTATTATACTTATCTTTCCTATTAGTATTGCGAAGTATTTGCTTTCTCAGCGACAAATTGCAGTATACTAAACAATTCGAATACTAAATCAAAATGCAACTTGCCCGACCGTTATGGCGTTTCCAACACGGGAGACAAATGAGGCTGATTCGCGACGCAGCCAGAGACAATATTTACAATATCCAAGTCCCAGATCTCAGCCAATAAATAACTATCCCAAAACAGTTTGAAAGCGACACCGACCGGACGCGCCGGTGGAATAGTAAAGACGATAGCACACTGTCGTTAGAGTATGTGCAAAAAGAGGACCGTCGTTACGGTGAACTAATAATAAGATTTTAATCAGCAGCCAAGGTACCGACTATAGTTGGTGGACGCGAGTACAGTAGGTTCTGATGAAAACCGAATTGGTGTCTACCAATAGTCAGCCTCGCAATTCAGCGAGGCAATGCGGCCAGTATTTTAGGCACGTTGCCTGAGATTAGAGACTGTTTAAACCTTTTGCAGGTTTAAACATTGTCTAATTTTTAACTAGTTCATTTTAGATAGAGTATTTTAGTTTAGACAGAATATTTTAGTTTAGATAGGATAATTTAATTAAGTTTTAATGTTTTATAAGTTTTTTGTGTAAATAAAGAGACAAAGAAGGTGTCTTGCCACCAACCAAGTATCAAACACTTTTTGTTGTACGTAACAATTAGTAAAATGGTACACGGGTGACCTCACCCACGACGACGCTTTTTTTGCACTAACTCTACCTAGGTACTGTTAGAAATGGCGCGGACGAATAACAATGGAACGCTTTATGATTTTACATTCCACTAATTTTTTACGGTAGCAATAAAGCTGTTCTATAACACATAAGTTGTGGTAAAATTAGGTAAATCATGACTTAATCTTGTGGTCATGACGTGTTTGAGGATAAAAGTGCATTCAGGTGGAGAAGAGATGATCATAATGTAGGTACCTACAGCAAGCTTTACAAAGCTAAAAGATTCTTTATACTTAATGTCATTATTGTTTCTGTGGCAGGAGAGGAGGAGAGGAGAGCGAAGCAAACTCTGAAACTGGTTTCGTACACGAAATACTGAAGAAAATATACTTAGATAGAGATAAAATAGAACTCTTGATACCCTCATTGGCCTTGATATCTCAGTCTCTCTCGGGTGTGCTATAGTCCTAAAATTTAGTCGGTGACCGTCCGGTGTTACCGTCTAAGCCAGATGCGGCGCGGGTTTGTATGCGCGCGCGCACCGCCTCCCGGAAGCGCCCTCCACCGGAAGTCACGGGAAATTGTCGCTTAATTGATATTTAAATGCAATACTGTGTCTTAGAATCAAACTGTGTTAATTAACACTTGATGGCCTGTTAGTGCTTGATTAGAATTGATTTACATGACAGAAGAAACTTTCATTTGGTAGAGTTCGAGTTCGCGTTAATTTCCAGTTGACTGTAAAAAGAGAAAATGGTTTCAATTTAAATGTTTTGTTTCCACTAACCATAAAATATATATGAGTATTACTTTCCTTAGTAGTATTAATGTCGTATAAATTATCGTTAATTAATGATATAACAAGTACTACCTAATATAATTTATTATAAAATTTATTTTCTATTATGTGGCTCAGAATATTTGCCACATTCTCCATATTTTCTTAAACAAAACGGAAATTCATCCAATTGCATATAAAAGTGACTAATTTGGTGTAAAGTCAAGTGAGTAATTTGGTGTACACAATTACGCTGACACAAACAACTTGGCTATCAAGTACTATGAAGTAAATAGATTATCGCAGGTTCAAGACCCGGGCGGTATTATTCAATTAGTTCAATGTTTAGTCGAGTTAGAGATAACTTATCAGAACGCACCGCTCATTATTATGTTACTTGATCAGCCATTTAAGTTGATATAATTCTTAACTAAGTATCGACAATAAGGTAAGTTTGTGGCACTTACTCAGTTCTAATAGCAAACGATAAAAAAATGTCGTTTTTAATTTTTGTGCGTTCTATCGTAATGAAAAAAAATATTTTTTCATTCTTGTAGCTATGCCACCTATTTTGTCGATACAAAATGTACTTTGACTGAGATATGCTTCATAGAGAAGTGCTTCAAAATACATCATTTATTTATTGTTTGTGGTTATGATAGAGCTTTTCAATGTTAGGTCCATTGCCTTAATAATACAGAGAGGTACAATTTAATTCATAAACAGGGTACAACAACAACGTAAACTTGAATGATTCACGTGTAGATTTGAATCACCTGTGTTGCGACATTGTGGTGAGTGGTGACTGGTGACTATAGGTGGGTTCACCATCGGCACTCGTCCACACGCGAACGGGGGGAAATTCCATGACGAATCGACGCCATAGTCTATAGAAAGGGGATGATAATTGATTTTTATAGCAATGATTCTAATATCTGCAGTTATATATAAAATCTACCGAATATATAAAAATATGTATGCCTTCCGATACATTTTTTTTAAAGGGCATGTGCCTTTTTAGCTACTACTAGGTAAATACAAGACTTACCTACATCATTTAAAACTACATAAACGACTACTACATAACAAGCAATACTTGCATTTGAAGCACATAACATGTAAAAAATGTGTATGCCTCCCGATAAATTTACGTCGAAAGTTGAGGTGCTTTGTTTCTTATGTACCTAATAATAAGAAACACGTAAATATCTCACCAGGTCCACACAAGCAAATACCTAAAGCCCACTCATAATTTACTTTAAAAAATCCCGGTTTTGATATGTTATCCGAGTAAATGTCCTGGTGAATAATTATAATTTTGGGTTTGTCCCATTAGTACCTACTCTGGTTAAAAACATGTGAGTATATAGCTACCTAAGTTATAGGAGAGTCATATATTAAATCATACCTACTCTATACGCATTGATGATAATGGTACACATTAATATAACATGTTTTACTACCGAAGTTCTTAAAACTTCGAGATAACTAATGTTTCAAATGATAATGATAACTCATTACCAACTCATCTAAATATATACCTAATATTCTTACTTAATTAACAGTAAATAATGTCAAGATTTTTTGTGTATTGAATAATAACGACATACCAAAGCATACTCATCATCAGAGACTGTCAATACAAACTGTTTACGTGAATGGTTATCCAATGTTTATGAATGTAACCGAATCATAGGCTCGTTTTAATTTATACCTGCCAATATCTCGATCGTAAAAAAATAATGAATTGCCGTGCCCGAAGGCCCGCTGCCATATGGCATTCGGTTGTAGGCTGCGCGTGGGCAACCATTCAGCGTGACGTCACTGCCCATTCACTGCCTACTACGGCCCGCGGCAGCCAAACGACACTGCGCTTATATGGACGTGGAGACGTTGGAAAAATAGCCTTTGGCGTCTGTTTGTCAGCTAACAAACTACGAGGTGGACAGATGACCTGATTAAGACCGCAGGAACGCGTTGGATGCATACAAGTCCCTATGTAAGGTAAGTTTGTATAGGCCGGGTGGCTATAGCTCTATTGTCAGAGTTTTTAAGCCGCCTGAATGTCTTTGACATGGGTAAACGGTTTAAACAACCGGAACCTACAATTTAACGCGTTGTTCGAGCCACTGTAGCGCTCAGTTAGAAAGTGCCACCCGCGGTCACCCATCCAAAGACTGACCGTGCGGAACGTTGCTTAATTTCGGTGATAGCTGACAAACACCTAGTCAAACTACGCCATGAGCGCTACGTCAAGTCCCTTACCCGTGTTATAAGCAATAGAGACTTATCTTCTAAAATTATTGTCTTAAGGCTAAGTGATGATGATTTTTGCCTTCTGATAAGTTCAGAAGAGATAAAGTAGGCAATTAGGATAGTATCTATAACTAGCATGGTATAGACATTTTAACTAAATTTCTTATCTAAACAAAATGGTGTGAATATAACAGCCCAGACATTCTCGGAACTGCATCAAGGCATAACATTAAAGGAAGATTTAAAATAAGCTATCGCGTATTGTCTCATACGACACCATCACGTGCTGTCACGAACGTGACTTCCACCAGCTGATTCACTCCACACTCGGTGTTCATAGAATCATTGTGAGTTGGAGCCCTTTGCGAAATATCGGTGACTGATGCGTCAATGGCTGACAAAGTGGAACAATATTGGAGGTGACAAATGCTGTCTTATGGAGTGGTGATTTCATCTTCAGCAACTCTGACTGGTGTCAAAGTTAGCAGGCTAGCCACCCGGCCTGTAAGAACTTACTTTTTTATCTTCACCATCCAGCTCTACGGTCTATCTTCTGTCTTATTGTGGGATTTATATTAGTCTAAAGCCGAGACTCTACCAAAGCAGAGCGCAAAACGTAAATGTACGTGAACCATGTTCCACGGGCAAAACGTAAAAGAAAGAGTACAGGTAGAACAAACACGAGCGCAGTGTGGAGGTTTTTTCATTTCGATCTCAGTCAATAACGTGTGACCGTTATGATACCGAATTTTAATTTTTGACAGTGGTTAGTAAAACCACCACACCAATTGTGACAGAGCGGTGTTACAGTTAGCCAGTACTTTGCTCAATTACCAGGTAACTCGCCAATCGTTTCAGGTTTCGTATGCGATGTTGGCGGTATCATACCATCTATCTGCTGTGTGACCAACGCTTGGCTTCCCTAGCCTCGGCCACTGCAGCGACAGTTACCCCATCTTTATTTATCGGCTATCGGCGTGATCAGAGACGGTCGGTTTCCGGAACGACACGTGATTGTGGTTAACGACACGATTGTCACATCGTCGGGTAGGTCAGAGTTAATTGACCTACTGGGTATCAAAATAATAAAAACGACCATCATCATCATCATCATCCATCCATCAGCCATAGGACGTCCACTGCTGGACATAGTCCTCCCCTGAAGATCTCCAGAAAGACGGGTTGGTAGCAGCTTTCAAATCGACCAAAGGAATGAAATTATGAAACCTTTTTTTTATGAGCCTGCTTTTTTATGTAGAATAGGTCTACATTTGGCCACCAACTCTGGATGGAAAGCAAAGTTGTAGCCGAAGATGGAGTACCTATGCTTTGTTCTTGCTTATACTTACTAGTCTTGAAATGGGCAGGTATACTTTCCATTCCCTGCGGTGTAGAGGGCAAAGCCCCAGCGTGCCGCGAGATAGGTTATCTTGTTCACATTGTTTGACCTTTCCTAATTCGGCGTATACCATGGCATATAATTTCTTTCCGAATAGTGAGCTTGTTCACGGTTCGCCAGTTCGCGGCTGCCCACGCGCATGACGTCACGCCATCTGGCCGCGCCAGCCGTGATCGACGTATAAACACCGCCTTAGCGCCTACGAACCGATAGTTCGATACTGCTTGTAGCGTCTGCATTCTGCTGTTTGAAATAGATATTAAATTATTTATACAAATGTACAAGTTATTAATATTGCGAAAACTTCTTAGTAGTACGTTTTTACTTTCTCTTGATTTGGAAGATAAGGCTCAAAGAAATGCACACATGTCGTAACTATAACTATATATTGCTGCTATACTGTTTTGTAACCATGAGCGTAAGTGCTCTTGACATCGGTTAAACCATCTGTAAAGATGTCTGTGATGATTTGTTATCAATAACAAACCGCGTTAAGTGCTACTGGCCTCTACCGTAGCTACCGTGCCGGTGGTCCGTCCGTCTATCATGTGAGCTCATGTGAAACCGGAGACAGCAGGCGCTGTAATATGACACCAGCAATTTGCGCCTGCGCCGGTTCGACCCGCGATCTGGTGAAGCTATTGTTTTTACCTATTTAGAAAGTCAGTTTATTAGAGTATTGGAATTCGATATTTATTTATTTACTCTCTCTTTGATAGTTGCATCGCAATTCTTAAAGAGAGATAGTTAACTTTTCTCTGGTTTGGAGACAGATATACGTCTTCGAATAGAGAGTAATACGTTTAATTACATTACACCGTATGAGAAACACATAATCAAAAGTACTAGCCTCTTTCATAATCCACTGCAGGACGTAGGCCTACATAGGAAGGGTGATTGGGCCATAGTGGATCCACACACGCCATCGAATTTCTTTTACAAAATTAGTGTATTAACGTATTGCAGGCTGCTTCACGTTTTCCTTCACCGAAAAGCCAGTGGTACATAGACTTGGCATTTTTCTGCTGTGGTGTAATACTCAAAAGTAGTTAAATGAAAACTCTTTACTACTACTAAATCAAGGAGAAATAAAAAGTAGTGACTCATTCATTCTCCACCCAAACAAGTGACATTGGCTTAAAAATAAAAGTCGTATCAGTCGGCAGCTTCCTATCACAGCCTGATGACGGCGCATCGTGTGATAGCGGGGTGGACGACCCCTTATCTACTGCCGGATTAATTGTTCGGCCCTTCAATGAACCTGATTCATTCTCAATGGAGCTAAGATTTGTTGACAGAGATAACACTTGTGTGGATTCTTTGCCCGATAGATAAAGGGAAGTTAAGAGAGAATGTATAGGCCGAATCAAACTTCTTGGCGGCTGTGAAGTTAGCTACAAGCTGCGCAAAACCCAATCCTCAAAGCTTCAGTCAGGATTGGATTTTTCGCAGCTTGTGGCTATCACCACAATCACTAAAAAGTTAGCTATCTTTTATCCTAGCGATGAGGGCAAACAAAAAGTCCAGAGCCACTACTAAGTAGGTATTGCATTTTTAAGAGGACCTTATCCAAGATTGATATTTATTTTGGCTATCAGTAGAGATAATGTAGAGATAGGCTACTTAGTCAAAGTTTAGATTTCTCTAAACCTCAATTGAACCCTGAATTAATTGAGTCGTGAATACTAAAAAATATTCTCTATGTACAAATACCTATGTCAATTTTCCGTCTAGACTAAAACTCAAGCATGATTAGTAGGTAAGATGTAAGCGGCATAAGAAGCGATTGATTTGACCGATGAAGGTCTAGAGATAATCCATATACCAACGCCCACTACCTCCTGTGGGCAGCGTACTCAAAACGCTGGCAAGTGGCAACATCACGCTGCATGGAAACGTAAAATACCTTGCGTTTTGTGTAATGTTAGACAGAGCAATCCAGGGCAAAGTGGAAGGCACAAGACCGCGCGGAAGGTCGCCCATGCGAAGGACCGACCAAATCAAATCTGCTGTGGGAGGGCCGGTGCATGAGTCTACCAGATTGACATCTAATAGAGAGAGATGGCGAGACATATTGAGGCGTATTACATCTGCCTCTACCACCACAAATACTACGTGATGACCACGACCGCTCTGTCAAAAGCGTAACGACTAAGAAGAAGAGACAGAGCAATAAGAGCGATTAGTCTAAGTCCAAAATATCTAAGAGCTATTTAAAAATGTGTCAATTAATCCGTAGCCAGCTGCAGCAGACGAGAAACTAGGCCGTGATACCCGCTGTATCAATATACCAATAAACGGTTCACCTCGGCACCGATCTGCGGTTATTTCAGAGCATTACGTGAGTCTCCATCCATCCACATACTGAGCTCTTGTCTGCGGGACCGTGAGCGTTCATTTGCCCGATTAATGTTCTCCTGATGACGTCGACGCCATTCAACGTTGCGTAATTGTTAAAGCTGTTAATTTTGAGATTGGTTCGAGTCGGCACTTGTTGGTAAAACAGCTACAAATGTGTAATGGATAGGGGTATTGCAAAATGAAACGCTGGGTAGATGTACTGGATGAGAGACAGGTCACTGCATTGAGTTCTTTTGGTCCCTCATGGGAGAAATCTAGTCTTATGCAGCGCCGTAATCATGGAGGACATTTTTATCAAAATTCGGCCACGTCATAATCGTAACCATATCATATCAGTAACTAGCCACCCGCCCCGGCTTCGCACAGGTGTACTATACATATAAATCTTCCTCTTGAATTACTCTACCTATCTATTAAAAAAACCGCATCCAAATCCGTTGCGTAGTTTTACAGATACAAGCATACATAGAGACAGAAATACAGGGAAGCGACTTTGTTTTATACTATGTGGTGAAGTTTGAATGCGTCAGTGTGTACTTATATGTATTTACTCTAGATTTCCCATTTCTCACAATTATCTTTCTTTGATTAAACGCAATATGTACTTAGTTACACATCGGCGTTATGATTGCTCATGATTGCATTGTTAATGCTTCTTTGGATTTATTCTCAATTGCTTTAGGAAGAGCCTAAATAAGCATTAAGTTCAGTGAATCTACTGATCTTCTTATCAGGATCTGATATCATAATATCCACTAGTTTTGCTTATAAGAAACGTAGGTAATGAGTGTTTAGTAAGAATGAATTACGACATCTCATTCTGTTAAGAGTCTTAGCTTAGTATTACCTACTATCACAGAAGATACTGATACAAGCCGTGGTGGTCTAGTGGTAGTGACACCCGCCTTACAATCGTGAGGTCATGGTTTCAAATCCCGGTCCCGTAGGTACCAATGAGTTCTTCGGAATTTAACATCACTGCATTTTCGGTGAAGGAAAACATCGTGAGGCAACCTGCATATATCCGAAGAAGAAATTCGATGTCAACCCGCACTGAGCCAGCGTGGTGGATATGATCCAATCACCCTTGGCGGGCAGGCCTACGTCCTGCAGTGGACTATTAATAGGCTGATACTGTACAGTATGCAGATACAGTACCTACTGATACAACAGGTCCACAAAATAAAGAGTTCGAAGATACGAATATATAACTAGCAATAGTTAATGACTAATTAACTAGTTGACCCAATTCCTGAGTAGAAGACGGTGTCTTAGAACAAAGCAAAAAGTTAAGTACCTACATACAACAGTTTAAACTTGAAAACTGGAGCAAAGTTGTCAAGAACACACAGCAGAGCCATTAGCCCTGTAAGTGGATGACCATAACGTCCTAATGATGGCGCTAACAGCATCGTTGCTAACAAGTCGCCTCTGACATTTGCACCTTTCACTGACAGTTTCATATTTAGCGCTGAATACAGAATCCATTGTTTCGAGAGCACTTTCTATTTCGATAGACGCTCGCAGTAATATGGGAAAAGGTTGTTATATCACGTGTGTAACACAATATGCTTACTTATTCCCTACACCCATACTACACGTAGATTTTTAAAAACACGGTATTGAAATCTCACCAAAGTAGCGTCAAATTTTCTATGTAGGCTCCTAAATCAAAATCAAAATCTGTAAATCAGTCCTTTTTATTATATTTGTAACTAACTTATGCCCGCGGCTTAACCCGTGATTATTTGAATTTTGTGTTATCACATATGAGACTTTTACCTATTTTTCTGGGCACACTTTCGGTTTTATAACACGTATTGTATTAGTGATTAATTCAAAAACATAAAGCACTAACGCAAACATTGAGACATGCCTACTTTTCCCTCGGTAATTTTTCTGACTCCGCGCTGGAAAGTACGGAGACAAACACAAATGATTTATTTTGGCAGTATTCCTTTGTAAATTTGTGCAAACTTCATTCTTGACCTACCAATCGACACTATTTTCATAAACATTAACTAATTCTTCCGGGCTAGGATGCGCACAATAAAAAAATTCTTTCGACGTGTCAGAACGAAACTGCGTTATGGCCAAAGTATATATCTGTCACTTTTTCACACGTCGAAAAGTGTCCTTGTCGTAGCTTTTCGTGGTCACATGCTTAGCTAGCAGACTTTAACAGAGAAATTCTTATTACACCAACCATATCCAACGACTCTTACCAATTTGTTTTATTGTGGAAACTAATCTTCATAAAATCTTCTACCCAGCACCTCACTGGCAGCTTCCTGTAAATTCTCACACGTCCATCAGAGAGTTCATCGCGAGTCCATTCCCTTTACGAGCTGCACAATATGAAAATATTATTCTCCGCGACGAGAATAGATCCGGCACTTCCTCCAGAGCCGCTAAATATAGCCACGAGATGATTTGTTAACTTATACTTGGGATGAGATTAACGCTCTTCAGCCATGTAGCTCTTCAAAACTTTGGTAGTACCGACTGCAGCTTAAGATTGAGAAAAAAAAATGAATTTTTAATTTTTTGAACGCCGTACTTAATGTGCTACTTGTGGTATTTTTATGCATAAATAAATATTATTTTTTTATTTCTACATAAATAAATATTGGGGGACATAATTACACACGGTCTCTGACCTCAAACTAAGCAAAGCTTGTGATGTGGCTGCCAGCGACTAATCTACTACATATACATATTTTAAATACAAACTTATATAGGTAGTACCTAAATAACACCCAGATACAGAGCAAACACCTATGTTCATCACAGAAATGCTTGCTTGGTGGGGATCGAACCTACGCCTCTTTGATCCAGAAGTCAGGTTCACTAACCACTGAGCCAGCGACCGAGACAGCCACTGAGCGAGGCAGTCAATAAATTATAAATTTGTTAAAAGTAATAAATTAATACAGCGGTTAAGGATAACTACCTACTGCTAAAAACAATTCCGTATCTATCTATAGTTTTGTAAAACTTAGATGTGAATGTACAAAGTCAACTAATACCGTAAAAAAAAAAAACTAATACCGTTGCCGTTGGCGTCTGACGAAATATAAAGCTGAATACTAGAATATTGTATTCAGCTCTATGAGTTTGTAAGACTCTATCCCTGAAACTTTAGTCAGTACAAAGATACCTTTTTGTATTGGCTAAAATTTTAGGGACGGAGGCTTACCTACCTATCATTGCTTTCCATCAGGTGACTTGGTGGCCAAATGTAAACGTATGAAAAAAGCCCAAAGTTTAGAACAACAAAATAAAAGAAGCCATTTGATTTTATCACTGTAGAAAAATTATCATATCCAATATCCGTCGTGTCGTTAACCCGAGAGGTGGTTCGCCGCATCGTAGGTGCGCGGGACTCCAGACCGAAGCTGAAGGTGGCAATTCTCTGCTGCGATTTATCCAAGGCATTTGATGTCGCGGACCGAGCTGTTCTCGCTGCTAAAACGATGCATTACGGGGTAGTAGGTGTTTCACATTCTCTCTTATCGGATGTCATGAGAAACAGATCGCAGGTAGTCGTCGGTGGTGGGGGCTTATACAAATCGGATCCGATGACGTCTGGAATGGGCGTGCCACAGGGATCTTCGGTGTCTAATATTGCATTTTCTCTACTCCTGAATGACCTTCCGGACGCCGTGAATGCTGCCGAAGTCCTGATGTACGCTGATGACGTGGCGGCGGTAGTCACGGCACCCACGGTCGATGCTCTGGAGCAGAAACTTAACGACACAGCATCCCAGTTGGCAGGATGGTTTCGCGTCAACGGTCTAGCTCTTAATCTCTCCAAGACTCACTTCATCCAATTCAGTCTGTCAGGAAGGCCTGCGAGGCCTTTGTCAGTATTCGTGGATGGAGTGGGTATTGAAGAAAAGAAAACGACTACGTTTTTAGGTTTTGAGATAGACCGGGGTCTGAAGTGGGACGCCCACATCGAAAAAATCTGTGGGAGACTGGGAAGTGCGTGTTTCGCACTAAGTAGGGTGGCGCGCGTGGTGCCAAAAGAGGTAGCGAGGGCGTGTTACTTTGCGACCGTACACTCGCAGCTACAATACGGAGCTGAGATATGGGCTGGAGCTGCGGATTGGGAGCGAGCATTCCGTATGCAAAAACGTGCGGTGCGATGCATCGCGCGAGCAGCATGGGATGCTCCAGCTCGCCCATATTTCAAAGAGCTGGGAATCTTGACGTTGACTGCCATATTGATCTATCAAGTGGCAGTCTACGCCAGGATAAACTTGGCTATGTACGCAGAGCGAGGCTCCGTTCATTGTTACGGCACCCGAAACAGGCATAAATTGCAGGCTGTCTCCCGTACCCTCACTAAGTCATCCAAATTGACACACGTCATGGCCCCGACTGTATATAACCACCTTCCTGTAGACATTACGTCATCCCCTAGTCTACAGTCATTCAAAACGAGACTAAAGAAGTTTCTAATCGAGCAATCTTATTATAGGTTTGACGAATTTTATTCATTTAATGTTTAATTTAATTTAGGTAGTATTATTATTGTATAATAATAAATATGATACTTAATGTAGATTTGTTGATTTTTGATTCTGATAAATGAATTATTTAATTTTATAATTATTTGTGGACATTTTATATTTTGTACTATTTTTATATTTTCTTATGACATGAATTTTAACTACATTATTTTTATTATTGTTACATTTCAATTAATTTATTATTTAACTGTGTAAAAAAAATATGTTTTTTTGTATTACATTTATGTAATATTTTTTATGACGTGTAAATTGACATTTTATCAATAAATACTTATGACTTATGACTTATGACTTATCCACACCTTACGAAAATTAACGTCTTTGTCACTTGATACTTGCCTCAATGATCAACGATATCTAAAACAAAGTTAAAAAAAAAGCTCGTGCTACAGACGCTACCACACCGTCACAATCCGAGATTACCTGTACAATCAAGTCCACTATGTCCACACTACCTGATCCCCATAAAAGTCCCATTTGGGCTAATCTAAATGCGTAATCGGGCTATCCGGACCGGTCCTACGATATCATAATAAAGGGCTCGGCGGGAACACCGGCACGTGCGCGTGCGCAGCCGTTACAGACTCGGTAATAGTGTGTATAGACACGGCACGCGCCAGAGGGGAGAGGACAGGTAGCGCGGAAGAGGATTATTTAAATGGGATTTTGCTTTAAATTTTGGAAAGTAAAACAATGTGTATCAAACCGCTTCAATTACAGACGAAAATCTTTGCTGATCTGCTTTTTATGTTTCATGTGGAATAAATATTATTGTCCGAGCTGCAGCGAAAGTGGCTTCGAAAGCTTACCAAAATGATGAAGTTTTTAAACGTTTTGGTTAGTATTTAATAAGCATTTTGAGACATGTAAACTTACCTTTTATGGACGAGTTGTCTAAATACAGGGTTAATTGCTTGCCATGTACTAAGCCGAAAGGAGGTGACTAAGACCATAATCATGAACAACTTTTACTATGGAGTCAACCCAAAATTTGAGAAAAAGTATGAAATAGCAAATTTTTTTCTTGAATTTCAGGTTTGCCTCGTAGTGAAAGTTGTTCATAATGATAGTGTTAATCACCCCCTTTCGGGTTAGTACACCAGTTCTGGATAACCCTGTATTGGATAATCTGTTTTAAAACATTATTGTCAAAAAATATATCCCTTTTCAGTAGTTACGTACTAGAGCCAAAAATAAATCAGTTCTAGTTATAGACTTTCAATAACAGGCAGAAAATTTGTACGACCATAATTTTCTCGTCAAGGAAACTCATTCCTGTATTCCTGGAAGACCAGGGTATTCCTTCCTGTGGTGGCGAGGGACAGGTGTGGAGAGAATTAATGAACCCCCAGAGACGTCTGGTACTCATCACTGGCTAACTAACTTTCCTTCCTGTAATGATGTTATATACAGAGTGTGTTAGATTCTAAGATTATTGGGTTTGTAAAAAGGTGAGAATAGAGGTAAGACATTTCATTTTCTCATACGAAAAGAGTAGCAATGCAGATATTTTCCTGGATTTAGTTCAGTGGTTAGTGCGTTCAATTCAGTTGCTACATCACGCTGAATTACTACTAGAAGTGGACTTAAAACTCGATTGGATGGGAACTGCTTTTGTGTCTATTATATCTTGTATAACCAAACCAAAACTTGTGGTTAATTCCTCTTTATTTTTCTCGGCAGATTAAATGAATCTGAAGAATCATGAATATCATGAATGACTAGCCTCAAAATGAAAATGTGTTACCAAGCATAGCTCCGATCAAAAGTGTGATTCCATATGCTGTAGTCGATTGCCTAGGTTGCACAATTGTGGCCTTAGTGACTCCACAAAATAAGTTCTGGTAGTTACAGTGGAAGTGTGCTGTTCCAAAGATCTGCACTAATGCACTGTACCAAACACTATCTAATGATCAGCCTATTCATCTTGAGTGTAGACGAAACCAAATTAGCCAGGTCGTTGAGGTGACCCACGATATGGCGAGGTGACTTTGAACGTCCTATAAACCTTTTTTTGATGTGTTGTGCATAAATTGGCCAATCTGCCATTACAATTTTTACGCAAATCTCTCAATCGCTACACTTTTATTAGAATCCAGAAAGATTCTGAACAATCGATATGTGTACTTAATAAGATGCAGATAATATGAAGAATGTAGGTATTCGTAACTGCCACTTCAATTTGCTAATCATCTTTTCTATGTCGGTATCTTTACTTAGTCTACGGAATAATAGTAAACCGTCGAGTTAGGAACCACCATGTGTAGTCCGCATCTATTTTCGTGTTGATTATGGTTTATGGCGGCGAAGGGAGGTGATGATATTTCTGGAGCAGCGCTGCCGTCACGCGTGTATGCAAACTATTGCGACTATTTCGTTCTTGTTCGTGACTATACGAGTAATGTAACTTTGTACAGAAGAATTAGTGTCAAAATAAATAATAGTTGTTAGTTGTTACTGTGGAAGTGTTAAAATATGATATTTTTCAATCAAGAAGCTTACAAGCGGTCTTATTGGAAATCTAACTTTTGGGGAACCTTTACGTACAACTCTAGGTATCCTGCGGCTGGATGATAAATGTTTTATATTAAATCGTGTTTTATTTTTGATAGAGATCTAGTCCAATGTTCATGTACGTACGATATATGTATTAATCTAGAGCTCACATTTTCGCTGTTAGCACAAAAAATATAATTGAACTTTGGTACGTAAATATACGTAAAGAAAGTAAAGGTACGTAAAGAAAGTAATAATCATATCGTAACAGAACCTTCGATTTATCACAATTATAATTTTGAGGTCACTAAAAACGTGTAAATCTCAATCTCCCGCTTTTTTATTACTCCATAACTCGGTCCAAACTTGACGGCGTGATAAATATTTTTAACATCGTAATTTATACTTATGCTAATAATATTATTTCCGTCAGAACAGGTGTTAAATGTGAGAGACGCGTATCTAATCCCCGTGAAATAAGCTGAACGAATGGACGCCGTTATTCCGCCTTAGATAGCATGTACCTGCATGTGGTTACAAATATAGTAGATACCTAAATCGCGATTGAATGCAACTAACTTATAATTATGAGTATACTCATAATTATAAGTTAGTTGTATTTTCACTAAAACTTCTTATTATTCGCTTTTCGATGAAAGAAAACATTGTAAAGAACTGAACCGCACCCGCAACCCGCACTGAACCAGTGTGGTGTGGTGTGGTGGATATGGCTAAATAGCTCCATAGTTCAGACAGAGATCTTGATCTAGATGTTCACTGCTACAGATACATAGGTACCATGTTTATCAATAAATTAATATGAGTTTATAAATCATCGCATATGTATCGCGAGTACCGCTCAGTGGTAGCAATAAAAGCCGTCCACACACGGGTGGTCCGCGGCTGTTCCGGCACAATAAACAACAGCTAGTCTGGTGACGCTATAAATTTCCATGCTTAGCCCTCGTAAACGCACTGCAGCCTTCGAATACAGAATGTGCAGAAGAATGCCTCTAGCGGTCGACTGTAAGAAATTTGTTTCCATTAGGTCTTCATATTACTTGACTAGAAGACTATCTATCACCAATAAGGATCGAACGACTATGTGAAGATCATCCATTCATAAAATGCGGTCTTCACTTTTACAAATTTCTTCTCAATTTTGCATTCAGAATGAGGTTTAAGGTGCTTCTTAGTCCCTGTGGGATTAGAGAAAATGATCGACTTTTGTAACAAAATGTAGGATTTCTACGGCCGGGCGTGCAGTGGCGACGTTCCAAGTTATCATCAATGTAATACTTCTTCAGCTGAATAATTCCTACATATTAATAAACAAGTGATATGAAAGATAAACAAGTCCTACAAACTCAGGTAGTTTGTAGGACTTGTTTATCTGTAAATGGTATACTCTGTGCTCCAGGCGCAAGTGACATGAACAAGAAAGCAAGATAGGCAGTATGAGCCATTTATTGACTCGGTTACATGCTGCTGTAAATCATAAGGAGATAATGAGATATCGAGGGAGGGAGATAGTGCTCTCTTGCTTCCTAACTACGAGGTCTATGAAAGCGATATGAGATTATGTCTTGCTACGTGTTTGTGATAGTAGAAGTCTACATTTTAACTACAAGCTTAGGTATAGGTATTAGTGATGGGAATTATCGAATGTGGTAGCGAAATGCGTGCGATTATGTATATACGGGGTTACAGGCTAAGTCGACCTATTCCCGTTAAGCGTGTGTAGTTTACTACGTTTCTGACTGATTTGACTATGAAACCCTATATCCTAAATCTCACAGTTTTCGAGATATTTGAATTCAAATACTTTTTATAAAAGGTTAATTTTACGGACTATTTTGGGTAGTGAGGTCATAAAACATTATTTTACATGTAAAAATCAAATAAAAATAATAATACGACTTACACGTTTCAAAATATCTGAGCTGATAGCCGAAAATTGGGAATTTTATTAATACCAATTTCAAATATCTGGTTTTTTTTAATTTAGGATAGTGTATTTCATAGTCAAGTTAGACAGAAACAAAGTAAACTACACACCCTTAACGGGAATAGGTCGACTTACCCTGTAACCCTGTATAACTTACCACATAAGAAAATACATAAGAAATATTTATATTTTTTTATATAAATAAATATTTAAATAAATAAATATGCTCGCGATTTTTCTTCTAAGTTAATTTTATAATTACTTATTCAATTTCGAACCGCTTCAAAAGTTCACACTATTAGGAATTTCAGTGATAAAATTCCTAATAGTGTGAACTCTATAACATATTGTAGCAAATGGATACACTACTGTAGAGAAATCTCTATAATTTGCTTCTTCTTCGATTAAAGTAAGTGTTGTTACCGGTCCACTGTCTAATTATTTAGTAAGATAATATCCGGAGGTGATGCTGTGCGGGATAAGGCTCTTATTAAGGCTTTCGTGGTGTTGCGGCTGGTTTAGGACCTCGGCTTGTAATAACTCTTCTTGGCTTTATCTTAACAGGGACATTTAATTAGTCGATCGCAACTTTCAATTAATTAATGTACTGTACTGTACTGTATCAGCCTTTTCAACAGTCCACTGCAGGACGTAGGCCTACCCAAGAAGGGTGATTAGGCCATATCCACCACGCTGGCCCAGTGCGGGTTGGTGGATTCACATAAGCCATCGAATTTCTTCTACTGGCGTATCCAGATTGCCTCACTATGTTTTCCTTAACCGATTAATTAATTAATGTATAGAAGTTGAATTAGTTTTAATTTGTATAATTTAAATACGTCGATTGCTATTCCGATTTTGGTATAAAAATAATGAAATAACGCGTCCTGATTTTTTTTATTCTTTGTAAAGCAAGCTGCATATGCACCAAGCGACATATTACTCTTTCTAAAAACGTATTTCATTCAGTGAAAATGTGAGATTACATCTAAATAAAAACAACAATCGTCTCCGTGTGGCTGCAGAGTCCATGTTTGAAAAGCGCCCCTGGCGGAAATGAGAAAACTAACCTAAATGAAAAATAATATATCATTGTACTCAAACTCATTATGATAAACTTTTCACTAAGGAATACGGAAGTCGTTCAGGTCACAAGTATGTACAACCAACGTGCCTATTTCCATATTTCCATTCGCCAGCAGTCTAGTCCAACTCTAGACAATTTACTAGCCTGGTTACGCAGTACTAGAGTTACTAGATTGCCAGGTTATCTTCGGTTCGCGTGCCGCCGGCCGTTCGCAATCTTCTCATTCAGACAATCAGCTGATATCGGCGAGGGTGCGCTGTAATAGACATCGCTATATGGAACATTCTAGGCTTTTGTTTTGTTTTATACTAGGTTTCGCCCGCCGCTTGACCCACGTATGATTGGCCTATAACAATCTTCGACCTATAAACTATATGCGTACAAAAATCAAGTTGACCTGTCACTCCGTTGCTGCGTGAAAACCAGTAAAGTCAATAACAAAAACACTTTCAATTATTGA
The DNA here is from genome assembly GCA_949316475.1 of Hypomecis punctinalis. Classification (NCBI taxonomy): domain Eukaryota; kingdom Metazoa; phylum Arthropoda; class Insecta; order Lepidoptera; family Geometridae; genus Hypomecis; species Hypomecis punctinalis. The sequence continues at coordinate 24,105,312 of OX438803.1, forward strand.
CCGACGAAACGGAGGAGGTACTCAATTCGACGCGTAAATATATATATTTTATATATCACCAGGCATATTTTTTTTTCTGAGCGTCTGGTGGACGCGACGCGTGACCAAAATGCTGGTGTTTATTTGGCTCAACGTATAAGCATTGCCATTCAGCGTGGCAATGCTGCCAGCATGCTGGGCACGCTGCCAACTGGCAGTGGGCTTGAGCACTTGGATTATCTTTAGACCTTCAAGGGTCTGTGGATGATCCAATTGCTTTCTTTATAGTAGTAGTGTAGTATTGTCATTATTAAATAAAAAAAATAAAATAAAATAAAGAAAACTTTTACATAGTGGTCAGATTCTGATAATTCTTTTTTTATTGTATATAGTATAGTATACTTCGAGATTGGTTCCATTTAAATTTTATCAAAATCAGCTGAGCCATTTTTGATAAATCAACAATAATTTGAAAAATGCTACATCGATCAGTGCGAACTATTCGCGAATTCTGTACACGGTTGAAGTCGGTCATGCCATTTTATCATTTTTTGTGAAAAATAATTGATAACTTAGGTAAGGATCTTACTAAAAAATAAACGATAGATATAGTATCTTTGCGCAGGAGTGGGGCAGTATGGATTAAAAAAAATAGTAACTGAAATTATCTTTAAACCTTCAAAGGTCAAAAGGATGAGCCAAGAGCTTTATAAGTAGTAGCATTTTAAGTATCGTGTGTAGTTTTAATGTGACTTATTTTCGTTAAGAATGGCACGGGCTCAAAAATAAAACTGTCATAAATAAAAGAACTGATTTTATCATTATTGTGTTCCATCGGTACTATTGTAAGCCAAAAGCTGATGACGTCGACTCTTTGTAGAGCAATACTTTTATTCTGGTCGCTGATCTTTTTATGTCTAAGGTAGGTATAACATGAGGGTTTTCCGTGACGTACAAAATAAGGAAAAACTTAAATCAGCCTTATCAGCCTCTATGAAATAAATGTACAGTACCTATACGAGGGGTGAACTAAAAGTAGTGATAATTTATTTATTTATTTGTTTATAGCCGAGCAGTATAAACTGATGTGCCTATATCAAGCAGAGTCGAATAAAATTAGTATTTATCTGTCAAGGAATTTTTTTCCTTCTTTATCCAAAGATCCAGTCTATTCTTAAATGTGTTAATAGTCCTTGCTGAGATTACATCCTCAGGCAACCTGTTCCAGTTGTAAACCACTCTGTTGCTGAGGATATGGTGTGCAGTGTTGGTTGGTTATAATCAATACAAAATAAGGATATTTTAACTAAAAAAAATCTCTACTAATAATACATTTAATCAAGACACTCGTATATGATACCAAGGTATGATAAGGTACCAAGCTGTTGTTATTCAGGCAGTTTACCTTGAATCCTGTTTAAATCACTTAACACATTTGCCAGCCGACAACACCCACTTCTGTATCAATTTACGACATTGCAGTGCCCACATGGTGCTCTTTGATTGCTTCATAGCGTCGTAAATAAACGTAGGACGCTACAGCGATACAAGCACTCGTCACATTGTTACACTCCATAATAAAATAGTTCTATTCCCACCGCTAATAAACATACACGTATTTTGAATTCGGAATTGGAAACAATCAACCGTCAAAACAATGGCGGCGCGGGCGCAACGGTATCGTATGTCACATGCTTGCGCTTGCGCAAGACGTGATTTTTGGTTACAAATGCAAATGTTAGAGAAAGCAATGGCGTAGGAGTTTTATTAGGACCTCCGAGTCGATCTGCGCAGGCGGCGGTTGACGCGTGGCGACTGCTACTGGAGTTACCGGCTAACAAAACTAAAATCTGTATCCCTATTTACTTTAGTAACTATCATAATCATATTCACAGGCCATAGGATGCCCACTGCTAGACATAAGCCTTCACTACAGATTTTTAATAAGACAGGTTGGAAGTAGCTTGCATCCACCGTGATCTTGCGTCTATCATTTCAACTTATAATAAAAATAAAATTAGTCAATAACTAATACGCCGATTACGCAAGACATATTTATTTTTATCAGTAAGTATTCCTCAGAAAATAGGTCAAGTTAGTTGCTATGTGGTTCTTCAGGCCTTTTCATAATATCAATTATTTTAATCTATTCATTAAGTTAAATTAAATAAACAATAGTGAAATACTTAAGTACCCACTTATACAATGAGATATCGACCGCAATTATATTTTTATCTATTTCTTAAATTGAATAACAACATAATTCCTAGTTAACAATGTACTTCCAATGTATTTAGTAGGCAGGTTTTGGTCGACACGAATTGACCAAAGTATAATTTACCTACTATTTAGCTTTATTTGACTGCCTCGGTGGCTCAGTGGTTAGTAAACCTGACTTCTGGATCAAAGAGGCGTGGGTATGATCCCCACCCAGGACAAGCATTTTTGTGATGAACATAATTGTTTGCTATGTGTCTGGGTGTTATTTAGGTACTATCTATACAAATATGTATTTAAAATATGTATATGTAGTATAATCAGTATCTGGCAGCCATATCACAAGCTTTGCTTAGTTTGGGGTCAGAGCCCGTGTGTAAGATGTCCCCTAATATTTATTTATTTTGCGTTTTATCCTCGACTAGATTTTACCTACGGCATCGCGCTCATGAAAAGTTTAAACGATACCTATAACAAGAAAGTCATAATCTTAAATATACGTCGGCGTCGTATCCAATATGACAGTATTTAACACCCTCGAGAGAATCTGAGAAATCCTTTTACCCAAGTCAAACGTCACTCAATACGGGATCAAAAGAAGCCAAGGGAAGGCCGAGGAGTCAGGACAATTTGTAACCGCAGACGAGCTTTATCATTTCTACCGCAGGACATTCGAGGGATTAGGGTTCGTTCAACCGACTATACTAATACCTAAGTGCGTACTTAAGTGATTTTGGCATTTATTAATGTGGAGGACAGTTTGATTTTTCGTTTGTTCTTTGTATTCTAAGGATTATGGAGTCTCATAGGTCTTAAGTAGCTACTTAAGTTCGAATGAATTAGATGTTAGATAGAGGATCGACTGCCTCGGTGGCTCAGTAGTTAGTGACCCTAACTTCTGGAAAGTTCTGGAAAGTGTGTCTGGGTGTTATTTAGTTATTATCTATATAAGTATGTATGTATTTAAAAATAAGTATATGTAGTATATCAGTCTCTGGCAGTCATATCACTAGCTTTGCTTAGTTTGGGTACGTAGTATTATTATATCTTCTTTGGTTTGGGGTCAGAGGCCGAGTGTAAGATGTCCCAAAATATTTATTTATTTATATTTATGTATTATTTGTTTAGAGAAATGAATTTTTCGTATTATAGCGCTGTTAATCAAGCATGCGACCACGAAAAGCCACGAATAAACTCATTTCGACGTGTGAAAAAGTGACAGATATATACTTTGCCATAACGCTGTCTCGTTCTGACACTATGAAAGAAATATTTCGTGGCGCGCATACTAGCCCGGCTGTTGTCAGAGTCGCCTCAACGCCTCTTACACGGATAGGCGGTTAAAACAACAGTGGCTTTCAATTTAACGTGTCATCCGAGTCACGGCAGCGCTTAGTTCTAAATATCACTGGCGGTCACCCATCCGGAGATAGGCCGAGCCGAACGTTAACTTTAGTGATCACTAAAAATGACATTAGTGCTTCATAGAAACATGTTAGACGAAACTTAAATACAGACGTAGCCCAGCGGATTAGTAGGTCGAAGAGAGAGAGAACAAAATTAAGTTGATAAATTAAGTCTTCTTAATCAACCAAACACATTTAATTCCTATAACGAATGAAAACGATTAAAATATTTAAATAGCATTGAGATCTATCAACTAGGTTCAATTGCGCGTACGCACGAGTTAATGGTCGTACTTACTAACCATATGCTTAATTTGTTGAATTATGTAAATTTAATTGTTTAAATTCGTAATTAAATAGGCAAATAGAGGTATAATTATATTTTAGAAAGGGTATAATTACCTGATATAACAATTTAATTAAGAGTTTTATCTAATACCTTAACGGATAAATGGGCGCATTAGGCAAATGTGTAAGGGTTGTTTATGTTTATACCTCTTGGTTTGTGTAGAAAGTTTCAAGTATGTCATCAAGTATATGTAGGTATCCTACCTACTTGATGAAATGCGATATGATCGATTCTGTTTAAAAATATAAGTACCTACGTATTAAAAATTTTGTGTTAACTGTGACACATTGCTGTCTTCTTGAGACATAATGAGCATTTGAATGCAGCCCAGTTCCACTACGAGCAGACATATCCGATCAAAAGCTTCTCTAAGTTTCTCTACCTTGAAAAGTGTCAAAACATCAGATGTTTTATTATTTTATACTACGGGACTGTGACGATGGAGTCTACCCGTGACCACGATCGATGCAACTCGGCCGAAACGTCGGGATGAGGAGGTATTTATTTATCTCGTAATTTTAGTGCGCGATTAGTCCCGTAGTATAAAATAATACTTAATGTGTTCAAATCGCGAAACTTTAAAAACAACATCAGATGTTTTACCGTGAGTAAATGTTTTACGTTGACATTCATAAGTGGAATGTTTCTTGACAGCTTTCGCAAAACAATTATTTATTGTTAATATTTAATCATATTTGCTATATTGTTAATTTAAAAAATTGTTTCATTGAGATTTACTGCTACAATCATGCTGTGTACGCATATTAAGGGATATTTTCCAGTTTTGTACTTTTGATGCATAAAATTTAGCTCTTAATTGAATGTATCCTTTTCTGTGTTATCTTTACTATAAAATATAATAAAAAATATTAAAATACATATGTATAAGGTTCAGTTTAGTTTGGTATCTAGTAGCTGAATCGTTCTGTTTGTACATTTTGCAAATGGGGTCTTGTTTTGGTTTCATAAATTCCTCTTGTTTACGATATAGGTAGGCAATAATACTTTGACATAGGCATCCAGGCGGCCCGATTGCGATGCAAATGGCGCATGCGCAACAACGGTCCGCCGCGGCTCCGTGCTACAGAAGAAATACTAGCGCCGTGTACAACATGCTGCCGGCTCGTCCTGAATACGTAATGAGAGGCACCGAGCCCCGTATCCGTGATATCTTCACCTTTGCACTCTCTAAAGAAGTTCCGCTTTGTTGATGAAAAATCTTCAGATCATGTTACGCAACACAGAATATTAGCTTAAAATTTTTATTCCAAAATCATTTTTGAAGTTACTTGTAAGTTTCTCAACGTATTATTTCGATTCAGTGCCCACCCTGAAAACTTTTTTGGCCACCCAAGAAATAGAGTCTTTCTATTTTTTTAAGGATAGGTAAAAGTTGCTAACTGCCTTATAAAGAAAACCTTTAACTAGACAATAAGTAGAGCAGACAGAATCTGTATTTTAAAACGTCAGATGCACAACTGATTCACCAAAAGTACCCAAATAAGTACAGCGTTTCATTGTATGGCGACTTCGTCATAGCACTTAGTCGTTTAACTTGACTCAGATAACTTGATACCAGGAAATTAACGAAATCAATTAACAAACGGAGGTAATCGAACAATTGCTGTGAGTCATGATTACGACGAAGCTTGCGTCAGAGATGTGTCAGTTCAGTTGGTCTGTCTGTGACATCTGTGACGATGCAACGCTGACAATTGGCGCATCTGATTGAGTGTTGTGCCAATTGCACGAATGTTCTCGTACGTGTTTTTCAAAGTGTGAGGATGCTGCAGATTTTACCTATAAGACGGAGTCATAGACCAAATGTCATGATATGCATATGTACCAACTATCTGTCTGTACATTTATGTATATGCACCAAATTAATCTCATAGTGATCGTGTTGTTAGTATCAAACTCAGTAGAGATCAGCAGAAATTGCTGACCACACAATATGCCCCACAGACGTAATCTAAAAGAAAAATAAATACAGCAATATATTTGGTTAATAGTAAATCGATCTAAATAACAAATTATGGCACAGACCCTGGAGTCTGTGGTTTATAATTTTCCAATCAAAAAAATACCAAATTAAATTTATTTCGGTTTCGATCACATAAGTATTGTTTTTGCATCAATATTTTTCAATGTAATCTTAGTTACTGAACCCAGTTTATAAGGTTATCAACAGTTCAACTTCAACATTTAGTTCATTAACTCTTGACCTTAAGTGTGTGTATAGCTAGTGTATCTATAGCTTAGGTACCTAGTTGCATTCCACTTAATAATATAATTGTGGTCAATAAAGGTGTACCTATACTTTTGTCGTCTTTTGCGCTCTTTCATGGATGGCTTTATATTATAAGTTGGTCGTAATGATCAATTGAATGACATTATCCTAGGATATTATGCCTGTCATCTAGAGATACATCCTGTATAGCTCGCTGAACCTAAAACTGGGCTATGCGAGCATTACTAGCCGGCGTTATCAGAGGTATTATAATGTAATGTTTGCTGAGATACGGGACTACGCACAGATTGCATCACAACCGCGGAACAATGCGTGATAATGCGTAAAAAGCGATTAGTATCTGAATATAGCGATAAGGAAGAACTAGCCGCAGAAAGTGAGAAACTGACTCTTTAGAACATTGTATTATGCTAAGTGTATGAGTAGCATTTGAATAATGCATAGGTACTACTTATCGTATAAAAAGCTACTTGATCATCTACTAAGGCAATCCAAATGAACGGCATGCTGTTTTTTAAACAAAAATGCTTGCGAACAGGCACTACTAAGTATGTGTATTATATTGCGCGATCAAGCAAGTTACAACTAAATCTAGATAAGTTTTAAATAAGTATGTGACAGAGATCACACAAAGTTACCTCGACCTACTCATTTTAGGTAGGCATTGGCTACAGGCATAAATCTAATAAGACCTTTAAGTCTAAAGACATTACGGTGGTAGTTTTGTTTATAACTGCAGGTACAAACAAACACGTACTTATGGCGTCGAGGATTCGACGATATCGGTACCATTGTAGATCGCGCGTGGATGAGGTTAGCCCAAAACAGGGAACAATGGTACATGGGAGAGGAGGCAACAACCTAGTCTGATGATGTGACAGCTTGAAACCTTAGGAAGGTATATTAATATAGTATCCAGTCTATCTATAGCAAGTAAAGACAGTTGTTATGGGTGGGTGCGGACTAAATAATGAGTCCAGTGCATTGTCCGGCCGTGCAGCCGTCATAATCGGCGCGGTATCAGTGATGCCATCTCCATTGTGACGGACAATAGCCGACTGATTGTGCCCATTCAATCATACTTACGTAGTTACAGCATTAGTTGTACTCCGCGGTTTTTTACGCATACTTTTTATACACTGAGAATCACTCTATCTATAAAAAAAACCGCATCAAAATCCGTTGCGTGGTTTTAAAGATATCAGCATACATGGAACTGACAGACAGGGAAGCGACTTTGTTTTATACTATGTAGTGATACCTACTACATAAAACGGGCCCATGGAGGGCTCAATTGTGGAAAAGGCCCGCAACAACAAGTAACAAGTGATACCTAACGGATTTATTTTCTTAATGCGACCCGGAAATTTTAGCACTAAAGCAGGTGCTACGGAGCTACGGGTGCTCTCCGTTTCGGGTCCCTGAGATACAGAAAGTGTCTTGTTAGACCTTAAAGCGATACCTAATTGATTTATTTTGTATCCTATATTCCAGTACCATAAAATTAGAAGTAGTATAATACAAACTAGTGCCTTACAAGTCCATAGAACATGTATAAAAAAACCTTTTCGTAGAATATTTAAAGAATACAAAACCTTTTCGTAGAATGTTTCTATTTGTAATACAAGGCTGGCTTGAAAACCAGTGTCACATAGTAAAATATCTCTCAATTCTCTCATCATATTTTGGCAATTCAAATAACATGAGCCATGACTTCATCATTTATTAACATTATTCATTCGAGCACAACGACGAACGTAGGCAGTGACTAGGTGCTAAAGTCATATCTCAATTTAGGTTTGTTAGCAACTCTATGAGTATTTGTAGAACTATTCGTCCATACTACGAGCTAGACGAGAGTAACAAAAAATAATATAAGCTTAAAGATTACAGAAGTAATAAGTATGTATGAGTCTTTCAAATACTCGTATTTTAGGTACTACTTTACTTTTGGTGGAAAATCTTTTATGGGGAAAAAAGCATCGACTGGTCATTTTCTCTGTTTTAAAAGATCACGTAATTTAAAACATTTGTATTTAGTCAACGATATGTAAGTAAGTACATGAATAGATTAATCATCTCAATATCTGTATTAGGTATCTCTAGGTTTATCTGAGGCCAACATTTTTAAATCGTCAAATTATTATTTATTAATTTAATTTGAACATATTTGGAGTACATATCCGCAAAAGCATTTTCTAAGGTAGGTAACCTCTATATACCTTTTCCCTAGTAGCACGGTAGCGTACGGCGCTATACCGCTACATTGTTTTAGCAGCTTTTAAAGCCTTAACAAAACACTCAGGTTTGAGACAAGTTTATGTTCCCGGATATCTACAATATCACAAATCCGTCACGGGTTTACAACATTGTTCCCGGCTACAATGTCTCCCCTCACTGCTAGTGTAAAACCATAAAATGGAGGTATTTCCCTTCGTAGAGGGTGTGCCGTGAACAATCGTCGAATGAATTATGAACACTGGCTTTTCCTTCGTGTTTGAAGTAAAATTATAAATTCAAACTCTAAAAGAACTACAATTTTAGATTTTAACTCTAGCGAACAATTAATTGTTCATACATACGCAAAGTATCCATAGAGTACTGACCCTGGGCGATCGTATTGACTATCTGGAAAGACTTTTTAGGATAATAGTAAAATTAGATATGAAGTCCTTACCATCACACAAAAGTTTTACGCAATGTTTAATAGTCAAATTGCACGGCACACAAAAATAAACAGTGTTTATAGTGTGTTTAAATCTTTTGTGGTAAGGCGGTAATAGTTTTGCCGTGTGTTTGTCTGTTCGTTCGCGATTTAGCTAAGCGTTTTTTTCAATATTTGCCAGCTTACAATGTAAATACAGGTTATATCAAATGAACTACGTGGATTACGTCTCTAACGCTTTTGCTAAATTTTAGCAGGTAAGCACTTTTCGTCGAAGAATAGTATTTTACTGTTGAGAAGAAAATATAATGATTATCTCCGGCGACGTCTTGTAGTTGATACTTACTAATTTGGTATTGCGAGGCCGGCACTCCCGCGATTAGACATGCATCGCCCGCAGATGGTGTCGGTCCTAATACAGATACCACACACCTCTTTAAATAACTGTTTTATCTACTGTTACTGAGATAGGCACCTATTTACTAAGTACTCACTGCACACTAAGCATTGTACCTATAACTGTTGGTTATTTATATGTACCTAGTGTTTATTCGATACAGGCACTTTGAAAGCGAAAGAGAAAGAAGGCATGTGCCCATGCAGTGGGCTTAAATGAGCTGATGAAAATCATATGTACCGATTCAGACCCGTAGAAGTCGAAATGTCCGAGCCTTGTCTTTCCTCCTATATTTTCACGCAATGTTTATCTTTCTATGTCGACACTACACAACCATTATACACCAATCTTTGTGAGTAACAACTTTGGAGATTTTATGATATATTATTGACGTCACACATTAAACAAATTAAATTTGACTCGAAAAGAAAATCTTTTTTTATTTTTGACTGACGCAACAGAGGTGATACCTACTCAATTCGACGCGTACCTATATATATTTTTTAGTATGTTTAACCACGCATAACTTTTTATGTAGTTGTCTCATTTCCATAATTAATTGGTCCCATTTAAATTTTATCGAAATCGGCTGAGCCATTTTTGATAAATCGACAATAATGTGAAAAACGCTGCATCGATCCTTGCGTAATATTCGCCAATTCTGTGCACTGTTGAAGTCGGTCATGCCATTTTTTCGAAAAATAATTACCTATATTTTATCTATCCTTCTATTCCATAATTAGATAGGTACTTTCAAAACGTTCTAGTGTCTTATTGGGATCTCAATGTCTTCATTATGAAGTCATCTAGAGCTAGTCCGGTGAGTTAAGACGTGTTGTAGTGACGTAGCATCCAAAAAGACCAGTCGGCAGGTGGCGCGCCGCTGGCAGGTGACTCACGCATCTGCGCCCGCAACCCTATCTCTTGCCAAATCACACGTGATGACCCACGCACTCACGCAATTATCGTAATCAGTGTTTGTTTACTTTGTACTTGCTGCTAGTGGTTTGTATTTGTTTGTTTAGAAAATAGTGTCGACTTGGTTACCATTAAATTTGTTAAGGGATGAAGTTTCATAGATGCCTGTTTTTAACCAACATTGAGGGAGCTTTCTTACAAGCTTTATTACGAGATTTGGTTGGTTTTGTGTTGTAATTTCCATGCTTTTTTTCCAACTTTAATCATTTTGCAACATATGAAATTTACAAACAAGCTTAATAACTAGATACAGCAACTGACTAATCGTTCAACATTTTTGAATTGTCTTTTCAAAATTGAAGATCCCACAATTCCCAAAAAGGCAGATATAACTATAACAGTTAGTAGGTACCTATTAATCTTATTATCTGTTTAACACGCTTCATACACATAACTTCCCTTCCCTGTGTCTTTGTACGTAGCTACACTGCTGCATACACTCACAAACAAGAACAACGAACACTCACATCCAAATCTGTATTTGTATTTTACCAAAATATGTATTTATTTGTCACCCAAATATCGACCGACTGGGGATCAATCTCAGCCAGGGAACCGAATCGAAGCTCGGGCAGGTTCATAAAGTTTTAATTGTTCGTAATACTGTTTCAAATAATACTTTTAAAATTGCCATGGTGATAGCGGATGAGTACCTACATAACTCTGTAGGGTCGGATGTGCGTGTGTCGGCGTGCTGACGGCGACTGTTCGCGGGGACCTATTTCTGTCGCCGGAAAGGGGGCTATTTCTAGCGTCTCACCTTCTACCTATGTTCTTAACGAATTGATAGGGAACTTTAAACTTTACCGTCTTGTCTGGATTATGTTATCTTGTGAAGCAAAATACGATGTTTGTGGTGGTAGAATGTGTATGTACAATATATCCTTAGTCAAATGAATCCAAAGAATTCACCACAGCTACCTAGTTATCAAATCTCTAAAAGTATCTTGTTCGTTAAGTTGTAAGAAGGGCCAATCTTTTATTTTTTATTTTTATACCTAGACGTGTTCTTCATTTGAAGTTTATTAAGTCAAGTTTAAGATCATTTAAATTTTAAAATATTGGATGAATTCTAAAATAATGGATGCATGCAATTAATACAGATAAATCTAGAAACAAAATATGCTGATACGGAGAACTTCAGTTCATAAGGCACAGTTTATTAAAATTTCTACGTAATAATCACCTACTATAAGTGCTGCTAGCCTTTTCATTGCTCAAGCTGAAAGTTTTCGCTTTCTATGATTCAAAGCAAACAGTGGCAATGAGTCAGGCTATGGAATTACGATTGGCGAGCGTCCCGACCGGGTTTGAACCCGCGCTATTTGCGGCGCTGGCACCGCGCCAGCGTCGTCTGATTGACTGACCTGCTTCCTCCGGCCAGGATATTGGGGACCCAGGACAATGAGGACCCGAGCTTACAAGTGGGTAGAGACTACGTTTGTAGGACGTAGGTAATAAGCCTAGTTATAGATGTGGCAGGAACCTGAAGTATTAACCAAGGGTTACAGACCACCAAGGGTGACAGATGGCACTGAAACTAAATTGGCTTGACTAAATTGAGTTTACTTTGCAAAATAGGTAGTTTTATTGTACCTAAGTGGGTAATATTTACCGTAATAACGTATTGCTTTGAGGTGTGCAAAACACATTACATATTCTCATTTGGAACGTGAGAAATTATGCATTATAATGACACCATCTTGTAATGCACGCGTATTTTTTTGCTATGGTTCTTTATGTTTTACACTCGAGTCTTCAGGGACTTTGGTTAATTTTTAATAGTTAATTTTTCCGTGTTCTAACCATCTAAGTCAGTAGCAGTTTTAGTGTTTCTCAGATTATTTCTTAATGTATTTTCAATTCTAGTTCTGAATGAGGTTGCGTTGGGAGATCGTAGCCTCTCTCTCTAAGAACTTCCTATCGTCTACGATCGAACTGTGGAGTTGTTAGGACTTAGTGTAACCTGAAAATACAAAGCCTAATAAGCTGTTCTCTTCTTCCCCAGGATTTTAATAGGCGCGCCAGAAGATGAGCCACCGACCCGATTTAACAACGTATCGCGGCCCGGCGCCGTGTACTCCTGCCAGCCCGGCTACCGGGACTACGCCGGCGAGGCGCGCGGCCTGCCGGCGCTGCAGCGTTGCCGCGAGATGATCTTCGACAAGAAACTCCGTAAGTTTCAATCAGTATAAATATTTATATATTTTGACAGCGTGATCCCGTCCAGTGTCGAGTACGCTTGCCAGCCGGGCTACTGGTGCCATATCGGCGTGGCGTGCAACCGCGCTGCGCTGCCGTGAGATGATTTTCGACAAAAAAACTTGCCCTTGTCCTTACCTGTCTGAAAAGAAAAAAATGTTACAAGTTTGATGTGTGTTTATGTGCTAGTGTATTCCGAGTCAGTCTTTAATAGTCAGTTGTTGAGCGTAGGTCTACCCTCGAAGGGGGTTTGGGCCATATCTGATCTTCTTCAAAGTTTTTTACAAACTTTTTAGTTCTTTTACAAACACTATCATATACCTTCTTCGGACACTAAATCTTCTTACAATTTTACCTCCACTTAAAAGTCAATCATATAAAAGCGATAATAATGGAATGATAAAATACAATAGCTCAATGGCATTAGTAAAAATACTACTAAAGCTAAAGTCAATCGATACTAGTAGGTAGCTAATGCATAGCTACGAAAGATCCAAAACAATTGCAATATGTTTTTCAATGCTATTCATATCTTGTGCTACTACAGAAGCTCAGTCTCTCTCATTGAATCGATAAGAAGGGAACAATCGCATCAATATGTCCGACATTTATACGCCAATAAATAATCAAGCGCATGAAGAACGAGACGTGCCATCTACGGAGAATGTTAAACGGACGATAAATAACTTTATTAATAACCTGCTACCGGGACTGATAGCAGAAGAAATCAATACTAGTAAATATATCACTGTATACTAAATACACAATGTACTCATGCACACATTCCTTACGCACAAATAGATCAGATAGGTTAATAAGAAGGACGGGACATGAAAACCTCTCGAGCGATTCAAGATGTTGAATTACCATTGTATCTACCTACTAGAGATTTAATGAAGTAACGCAAGTCTCAGCTGAATGAACTAATGATCCAAGAATTAGAACAATACTTAACTAGGCACCAAAACTGTTGCAGTTTTTTGCATGCAAATGTACTTGTTTCTAGGCAGCGAGACTGTAAACGTGTATAATTATTATTTTAGATATAAGAGATAATTTATTCACATACAATGTCTACTCTATTCGTTAACATCCCGACATATTCCGTCATAATCTATGGAGAAACCTTTAAAAATAAATTTATTTCTTAATTAATTTCCAATACGCATGTGTGATCACGTATCCAGAACTTTACGAGGACATGCAACTTAGACGCTGCCATAAACCGCATGCGGTAGCAGAAATGTCCTATGAATTATATATTTTACGACTTACATAAATAATATACCTATCAGGAGCAGTAAAATTTATTGTTGTCCTTCGCCAGGATGTGCAATCTACTTACTCTTCTAGATACGTACTTCTCTATATCGTACTATAAACAAAGTAAAGTATAGAGCAAATACCTAATATATGCGTAAATATTTCAAAGACAAAGAGCAAGATTGTTTACAATATTTTTCTTGTGTCAAACTTTGATGCTCCACTACAAAATATTATACCCAAAAGCAACAAAACAACTTAAATATATGACACACACTAAGCAGAATATACACACGTAAATGGCCTGTTGAATAGCCCTGGCACTGGATACATTGTCCATTCAAGTAGACTACCGTTTTACGACTTTTAAGGACATCACATTAGTCTCACTTACAGCGAAGAAACCCCGTGTTTGTCTGTACAAACGAGACATTAATCCACGTGACATGAGACACTCCGTCCCGCGAGACACCGGCAGCCAACGGCAGCGGGCTGTGGAGTCACGCAGCCATTGCGCGGGACATGGGCATAAATCACGCGCGTGTGCAGGCCCTGCACTCGCTCCGTCACTATCAATTACACAGAGAAAGGGCATACGAAGAATTCATATTCACTGTAGAGTCTGTAGAAAGGCAGCGATTAAAAATCATGTAAATCAGTTGCATAATTTGGACCGAACTCATTTTTGCCTCGCATTCTCTGTCGCAACCTAATTTATATATCCTCTCCGAAACACCTCGAATTAAAATATGCGCATTCCAGCCCAAAAATCTGATTCACCGGAAAATAAAGCAAAACTGCTGGAATAACTCACACGCAACAATGCTGGCCAATGAATCACGGGATTCTCGACCTCTTTGCATTCTTCCTGAACTAAATAAAGTGAAAAGCATGTATGGCATCTTGAAGTTACTTAACGGGCCGTAATTTTCTGTCCCTTGGAGGTGTCAACAGGTATTGAGAAGATAAGATAAATAACGAAGTAACACATGTTATATCGGAGAGAAATGTAATATGTCGAGGATCCATCCTAACAGCATAAAGCTTGGATCATCAAAGAAACGGCAATCAAACAAAAGCTGCTGTAACGTGAATTCCGAACAGCTCCGGTGGTCGCTAGCCTCATGACTGCGCATACTAATTAAGCATTTTACAAACGTGTCACCAATTAACACGCGCAAAAAACTGCACAGCTCCATAGCAGACAGGCACAGGATGCCCCGCGACTGCACGCTGCGTGCGCGGCTTCCCAACCCGAATCGGCGACAATCGCCGGATGTGGGCACGAGTGGAACAAATCGGCACATGCGTATGCCGACGATGATCGATGTTCCGATGACGTTGATCTAGGTGAGTATGTGGAGAATATTAATGGGACTGAAGAATGTTGGCGCCTTTAAGAAGAAAATAGTATTGCTAAACGAAACATTTATTTTTTTGTACCTGTCATTGCATTTTGATATCCTTTCATCATCATGATAGCCGTAGGATGGATACTGTTGATCATAGGCATCGCCTGTTGAATAAGAAGATCTAAAGATGAACCAAATTAAATTACCGATATAGCCCAGCACATTAGTAAGTTAAAATGGTTCGGCATACAGTTCATAGAACGAATGCCCTATAGTGCAGTTCTCTAATAAAGACCACGTACCGATAAGAGTAGCTTTTATTATAACATAAAATATAAAACATTTTCGCTAAACTGATAACAACCGAAATGATAAGAGAATTTGTACTTCTTCCTCACATCATTTATCATCGTTACCCAGCTGTAAAATTAGATTAATAGATGGCATGTGGGCAATTGAGCATTAAAGTTTTACAATCAAGTTTTTAAGGCATCTCAATCCAGATGGTTTTTGCAATCTTTATAATGCCATTAATCTTTCGGCTCCCGCAAAGTAATGATCGACTAAACTTGCTAAAAGCAGAAAAGTTATTATAGGTACGTAGGTATCGTCGTATTTCAATAAGTTTATAATTCTGTATAAATTGGTATAAAAATAGATACTTTCGTACTACATCTGAATTTCTCGATTTATAAAGTGTTTATATTTCACACCTGTGCTAAAGGTATCGATGCTCCGGTATAGAGTCAATAAATAACTTCTCCGATTTCACTTTCATTGTTGCTCTACACATTTCTGAGTGTGACCTCATTTTCTCTGTCTTTTACAATGCTTTATTTATCTGACCGTATGTGCCCACTAATCTTACTTTACCATTTTCTCGAAACGGTGGTTTATTCATAGTTTAGCTAAAACAGTTTTGGCAAAAAATAATTCTGAGCACTCTGATGCATCACAATCATCGTTTCGTTTTCGAACGGAATTTTAAGTATTAAGTTCTATTGGTCTTCCCGATACGTAACCAAAACTGGAAATAGCCGACCTATTTCATCGCCCAATTAGAAATTAGCGCCGGTACTTACTCAGTGATTTCACGGGTGACCTCATCCTTTACTTTCCCTGCTAATCCGATCGTTCCACTGCCTGTAATTCGATCTGTTAATTACCTGATAAGCGGTTACGACATGGATACACTGGAAGTTACATCAGTTGCTCAGCTCAGGAGATTTAGGATTGATTTTTATTGTTTGACACAAGTCTTCTATTATGTTGTAATTTGGATGGAGAAAGTTATTAGAAATAGCGTTGTATATCTTTGAGACCGACGTTAATTTCATTGTCGCGTTGTTGTTGTGTTGTTTGGGTTGATTTTACGATATTTGCCTATCTTACTCATCATTTGGAGCTTTTAGTATTTAATCTTATTACTCTATGGAACCAATACAGGCTATTATTGAATTGGATTTCTATTGTTTATATCGTCATTCATATTATTTTAACCTTTTTGTTTCTGATTGCTATTACTGCCTATGGCAATCCGTACAATCTTATTTTAATGACATTTCACATTTTTACTATTACTCAATATCAGGATCTTACACACTGTCAGATTTGTTGAAAGCTTAATCACTGGTTTATTTTCGAGCATGGATGTAGGTCTGTGGGCTGCGCGTGGGCACACGTGGGCGCGCATTACCTGGGGCCTACCACTATCGTAAAAACATTCTTATTTTAAATCATACTTCGCACTTTGTCTAATTCTTACTATGGACGAACATTTTTTGAGGTCGTGGTAGGCCCCATACGCCGCCGGCGGCGCACCTTGCTGCATGGGTTCTTTAGTAGTGACGTTGTCGAACTGACGATGCTTCATCGACTAAAATGGTTTGTTCGTACGTTTTGATCGGTAGGTTATAAATTTATGAGAGCAGTAGTTTTAAGCCGTCTGTTAAGTGTATCGTCTGTTGCTGTGTGTTTTTGTCAGTAGCAACGAAGTTCTTAAATAGAACTACATAGTTCTCTTAAATCGCAGGGTAAAAATTTGTTATACTATGTGGATTTTGATCTCGTCAGCCTTCTTTATACCACTGAAGGGTATAAGACTTTATTTTCCAGTACTTGTGTCTCGGACCTGATTTCAATTGAATTTGTTCCTAAGTATAATATGAAAGTGGTTCCCCACAATTTCAACAATATCGTTGTTCACCTCATTGGTGGATAAATTACCTTCAGCCGCCTTTACAACTCTATCATAATTTAAAAGTTCCTTACTATGCACAGATTTGCGATTACACTTTTATAGCATCCATAAAATACAAATTCAAACGGCTTGCTAAATAAACTACGATGTAAATTAGAAAGGTCTGGTCGGAACAATCGCACTGGACGACGAATCGGCCAATTATTCCTAATTGCCGCACTTGCTGGTAACAAGCCGACGACCAGGTTTATTAGTGTTAGCCCCTGAGTTACGGAATAGGAGAGCGGGGTGGGGCAGATGAATCTTGTAAGTTATTCGAGTCTTGGTCCTTTATATTACGAAAGGTGGAGGAATTCGGAAGTATTTCGGTAATAAACGTTTTCTAGTAAAAAGGGAAGAGGGGACACTGACTTATTTTAAAACAATAACATAGGGCTTAGCTTGTCAAAAAAGTTTTTCTAAAATTGTTCTCGTGTGGCATATTCTATACTTTATAAAATTTAACTTGATCTCTGCGACAGCTGTCAGAAAAATCACTCTTATGAAATCCTGAATTTCTTAATAGTATAGACAGTACCTGTCAATGATACTTTATGGGCATGCCGATTAGTGATGGACGACGAATGATCGTGACCACAGAGTTTTAGATAGAGTTTTATTTAAAATATTACATCACGTACTATTCACAAAACATATTCTGCTACAGATTTGTAGAGCACGATACTGCGTAATATCGTTCATTGTTTTCCCAGTAATCTAACTACTACAGCATAATTTCATAACACTTGGTTACACATGACCCACCATCTAATTAAAAGATCTGTCCAAATCATGTAACTAAAAATGTCCTCGGAAACTATCACATTCATTCATGAAGTGCGTCGGTGGCGCTCCCATGGAACAGGTTGATAAGTTGGTGAGATCGCAGCGGCGACTTCAGTCAACATTCTCCTTTCCTGTTCTTATCACTTATCAGTGCTCTCCCTGCGCTTATCAGAACCATTGCGAGATGTGCACCGACAAATATTTAATTACCTTAATTAAAAATTGGAGCTTGTGCGATTGCGAGAGTAGGTACTCCATTTTACATTTTATTGCAGTAGATAAAAAAATGACAAATAACACTCGGAAAACTAATGATTCATATCATAAAAACCTATGAAAACAAATGTATGTTTTGTAGTAACTACAAAGTATAAAAATATACAGTAGGTATTATTTGTCCTACCTAAGCGTGATTCGTAAGTACTTTACTAATTCTACTACCTACACAAACATTTACATAATATGTCTACATAAAATTATAATCATGTTCTAGGTACATGTTATGCTTTATCAAAGCCAAAGTTAGGCATGGCACGTATTCATCCTTGGTACATAATAGAACTAATTTTGCTATGTTTCTATTTTATACATACATACGAGTATGCTACTATTTTTTTTATGATAATCTTTCTCAATTCCCACTATGTGCAGGGTGTTTTGGTGTCGGTTGACCTCATAGTAAAAGTTGATCATAATGGTGAGTACAATGATATCCTAGAATATGTCCGTTGTCACACAAACAACCTGTATATCCTCCCAGTTGCTATCGCTTTATTATTTTAGGTAGCTACTATATTAGACAAATTCAGTCAAGTAGTCTTCTAAAGAGAGTAGATACTATTACAGTAGTAGGTACTTCACAAACAATGAGGTACCTAGATACATCTGCCTTACGTGACCAAATAAAACATGCGAGGGCAGGACCTCATCCAGGACGCCTGGAGCCGTAGACAATGTTGACGATTCCATGAATCGTTCTATATTTCCATTTATAAAATCTGCAAATGAAAGGTGACTTTGTCTTGGTCTGACTTTCTTTGATTTCCACTGACTCAGATCCGCTGACTCGGACGTTCTACGAAGTCAACCTTGTTGTACGCCCACCGTTTGGTTTTGCCTGGGCTAGAAATACCCTAAACGTAAGTTTTTCTCAGTTTATTACGAACAAACCGATGTTACTTTCATAAAATTTACTTTGGTGTAACGGGACATGTGTTTTATAATATTTAAAATACGAGAATTTCATTGCATCTCGTGTTATTTTTGTTGAGATTTTTTTTGGCGGGATATTTCGGCACTATAATCCGTACGTCACCAAACTTTACAGTACCTACCAGCCGGTTAATAGTCCACTGTTGAACATAGGCTTCCCCACAAAAAGCGATCGGGCTAAGCTCATCACGCACTACGAAGTGTAAGTGCTCATAAAAGTTCAAAGACACGCTCAAAAAGAATATCTCTAGTGAGGATTTTTCTACATTTAGCATAGAGTAAGACTTAGCAAGCTCTTGTCCCGTCCTCCGGCCTGAGTACAGTCGTGTGCGCGAGTTGGGCGGTGCTCCGTCGTGCGCACGATCCCGCGACATGTCCCGCGATGCATCCGTGCGCTATCCGCCATCTGCCGCACGCCAAATAGAGGCTCCAAGCCCACTGCCCACGCGTGAGATGAACCTGCTGGTTTCCCATTTCTAGGAACACTATGAAATCGTACCTATTAGTCAGTTTTATTTTCACATATATGTATTTAGGAAAGGAATACTAGGTGTTTCCATAGACGACAAACATCATTAGAATACTAGCTTACGCCCGCGGCTTCGCCGGCGTGTAATTTGGTTTTTGTGCTGTCCTATAGAAACCTGTATTTTTCCGGGATAAAACATATTATGGTACTGCGTAAAAGAGTAACAAATAAACCAACAAAACACACTTTCGGATTAATTATATTAGTAAAGATGTTTGTCATTGGTCATTTCAATTAACGCTGTTCTAAAAATTTTGTGAAATTCAATGATCTTTTTTGACCGACGAACCACCGGAAGAGGTATACAATTCGACGCGTATTTTTTTTATGTACAACCACGCATAACTTTTTTCATAGTGGTCCAATTTCAATAATTCTTTTTTTTATTGGAAAGAGAAGAGAGAGAATTTTTTCGAAATTGGCTGAGCCATTTTTTGATAAATCAACAATAATGTGAAAAATGTTCCATCGATACGTGCGAAATATTCGCGAATTCAGTACACGGGTGAAGTCGATCATGCTAATTTTTGCAAAAAATAATCTTGTGTAATAAGTACAGCTGATTTTTTCGTGATTTCAGAGAAGTCTCCATAGAAGTTTGCCCCCAACTCTATACAGATAAACCAAACAAATTGACCTATCTTCATCAAGTGTAATGAAGATATTCAGTATTTAACACTCCACAACCAAAACAAAATGTAGCCGAAAGCACTCAAAGGTATTTAGCCAACGTGGGCCATTCTAAGTGGGTGCCGTGCCACGGCCGGGCGTGGGCTCTCCGATGTGATTCGACTTATTACCTGTAAAAGTAGTTTGAGATGTTGTAATTGGGAACAGTTGTCGCCCTTTTCAATGCCACTGGCTTTATATTACTATTGTTTCTGTCACGGTTGAGTAGGATTAGGTATAGGTAGGTAGCAACTGTGTAGGCTAACTATACAATTTGCGTATGTAGATTTTTATGTAGCTAAAATCTACATACTCAAATTGTATAGTTAGCCTACACAGTTGCTACCTACCTATACCTAATCCTACTCAACCGTGACAGAAACAAAAGACCTCACTAATATTTTAAATCCAAAAGTGTGTTTGTTGGTTTGTTTCTCTTTTACGCAGCAACGAAGCAACGTAGTAACTTGATTTTTGGCATGGACATCGTTTGAAAGATAGATAGACATATTATGCTACTTTTCATCCCAGGAAAATAAAACGTTCCCATGAAATAACACAAAAAAAATCGCGCTGCGGGCAATAGATAGTATGCTATAAAATTGAACTGGATTTATTTTCCTGATTATTACACCATGTTTTTTAATAAGCCGTGGTGGTCTAGTGGTAATGACACCTGCCTTACAATCGTGAGGTCGTGGGTTCAAATCCCGGTCCCGTACCAATGAATTCCTTGGAATTTATGTACGGAATTTCACACCACGGGCTTTTCGGTGAAGGAAAACATCGTGAGCCAACCTGCATGCGTCCGTAGAAGAAATTCGATGGCGTCCGTGAATCCACCAACCCGCACTGGGCCAGCGTGGTGGATATGGCCCAATCACCCTTCGTGGGTAGGCCTATGTCCTGCAAAGGACTATTAAAAAGGCTGGTAATGTACAGTACAGTATTTAATTGCATAATTTTCTAATGAGACGGAGAGATGGGGTCAACACCGAATTTAAGAAAGAATAATCGTTTTATGCAGCTAATCGATAAATGTCAGAAGCTGTTGTTTTTTCCTTGAATTCTGGGTAAGCCCTATAGTAAAAGTTGTTCACACAGATGATCTGAATCACCATCATCCGGCTCAGTCCTACCTACATTCTAAATCTAAATCATTCTGTAAATGGACAAGTTTAAAATTCTGCATGACCCTGGATTTGATTTGGACAAACTGCGTAATACTTTACATAAAAATATGTGGGATATCTGTTTTTTGTTTATTTATCGGAAACATGTTACTAGTGAAACGGTTTTATAATAATCCAATCACAAAAATTATTTATTACAAAATAGTAGAGACTTTTCCATGAAGCCATGATTCCCGTATCATCGTTAACCATTTAGTCATAAAATCCCCTCCCTTACTATTTTTGACTAGGGATTTTGTTCTGGTGTGATCGATAAAGTAGTGGTCACTCTCATGCTTACGTGAATTGTAACGAAATAGACAGGGATCGAGATATAGTCGTTTGAAAGAGAATCGGGCTTCAGTTTTCGCCATCAACCGCCCACATGACAATCACAATGTGTACACTACGGCCTAACTAGTCTGTTTGTTTGTTTGTCCATCGGCAAATTAGCCGATGACGCTTCGAAGAATAGGAAAGAACAGATTTTAGTAGGTTCGCAGAGGCTGAAGAAGCAATTTTAGGGTCAAAGATTGATGATGAGATGAGATCACGGCGAGAAAATGATTAAGTATTTAATAGTTTTTGACATGATAAAATATGTGCAAAGCAAAACACAAAAATAACGATTATATTTCCTAACCCAAAAATACGACTGAATATCGTTTTAATCGACCTAACTGTATAATTGTATAAATGTAGTCGAGTCTGTATAAGCTCAGTAAGCCCGATTACAGAGGTGTCATCGTAATTATAATAGCTTAATAGCATAGTTCTGTTTCTTTTTCACTTTAGGCAAGATAGAGAAAACGCTTTTTACGTTGCTATTAAATTTACGCTGGCGCTTTTATAATCGAGCCTAGTGTAGTATTTAGCAATATTAACAGCACTAATTTCCTAGGGTACAAACTAACTATTAATGAATTAAATTAAATTATTTTATTGTGATAAAAACGATTTTTCAAACATTTACATTCATCTCACATTAGTTAGATCAGATTTATAAAAACAAATACAATTAAAACATAAGTCATCAAATTAATTAAGAAGTCAATAGAAAATAAAATTAAAAATAGTCACAATACATGCCAAATAAAATTATAAAATGTCAAACTTCAATAATTAAACTATAGTTTCATCATTAATTTCGACAATGTCAATCGAGCTGTTAGTACTATTACTTTTGAATCTTACGAGTATGTTGTTCTTTGATTAAAAATGCACATCACGAAAACGTAACGTAAAATTTAAGAAGTGCGTTTCTTATAAAGTTTCAAAGTTATCCCTCTGACTGCGTTTCATCTCTAATCTTGTGAAGATGGAGCGAATGAACGACTTCCGGTCGAAAAGTTTCCAGTTTTCTACCGGAATGTCCGGAAAGACGAGTCGCTGTGCTCCGCTTGGAGCCACAGGGCGTTTGAAGATGGCTATCAAATACATGGACGGAGTCTTTCGCAAGACCGTGGACGATGTTTGCCTGTCAATTGACTAGTTTACACCTCAGGTCCCCGCTAAGTGATGTGATATACCAAGTCGCGACTATAATACGACTCCATAGGGGAGGCTTATGTCCAGTGGACGTCCTACGGCTGATAATGATGATGACACTAACCCGAAAATAACTCATTGCACCTATCATTATTGAGGTACCACTGAATAGATAGTTACTTATAACTAAGTAATATTAGCTAAGTAATTACATACTATTAAAAGCGTAGGCACACTAACATGGGGTCAGTTGTATTTTATCGGTGAACCATAGCAAACAAACCTTAATAGTCAAATTCTCTAATAACATTCATAAGGTAATTGCAAAATGCCATCACATCTGTTAGTGTGAAGTTTAGCTTTATTAGTCCACATCAACGCGCCAATCAACCACTTCTGAAGGTAGTAAAGTATAAATCGATGCAAATTAATGTTGTAAGTACCTAATATGCGTTTTATGTGCATTGCAGTTCGGTAGACCACATGCCCGTGCGCAGTCGTTAAAGATAGTGTTTCAGTGGCCTGAATCGGACCACAAGTGGCATAGTGACGAAATGTCGTGCTCTACCTAATCTTGTTTTAGATAGTTAGGTTTATCGAATGGATATTTTTTTTTCTTTTTTTTTAACGTGCAAAATTGCCTTTATTTACTACAATTTGATACAATACTACTTTATATGCTAAAACTACTTACACTACTACTACATAGAAAGCAATTGGATCATCCGCAATAGTAAAAAGTAGAGTGTTAATCTTTGTACTTATAAACAAAAAAAAAACACTTAAGTATAAATAAAACACTAACCAAAAAGAGATATGGTCAATTGGTCACCATTATTCTGCAATCCGAACGATATTCACTTAATATCCTTTAGTAACTCCAAATGTTGCCAAGACGAGACTACAGCTCGCAATATCAAAAAGTTATCAGTTTTCATGTAGAGCCAAGGTTCTAACTCTATAAGCCCTTACTTCACAATTTACTCAATTTATGCGGCTTGGCTGTTTCAAAGGTTTTTTTTTACCATAATGCAGAGGTTTCACGTTTACGATATACCCAAATAATGCTAAAAACCTACGCTTGACAACAGATCTAACATCAAATAACCTAGAGATTTTATGTTATCTTCTCTAAACATTTCTGCTTGAATCCTCTAGGTAAGAATATAGAATACAAACTAGAGCCTACGCGAGTGGAATTTGAATAAATAACATAGAAACGAGTTTTGCCAAATACATTCGCGGAAACAGGTTTTGTGTTTGCTATCGCCGTTTTCTTAAAATGGCCAGTATTCGGTGTGTTGAACTTTTAGTGTCTTTTGAATAGTTTTTTATTTGGTCACACTCGCTTGTAAAGGCTCAAGCGTTGTCGTGAGACAATAGTCAATAGGTATGTACGATGTATTTGTATGCTCAGTATACTTACTTAGTTAAAGACTATGGTGACAGAGGACTAGACGCGATGCTTTGTATTGCGAATTTTCAATGAAAAATTTACAAACTATTATTGGACTTTTGCAAAATTTTCGTTTGATATTATATTTATGGAATAAAACATGTATAAGTAGAGGCCGAATCATACAATTTGGCAGCAATTTATTTTAATAAACCTTAAAAAACAACAAAACATATCTAAAAAAATTACATTTTATAGGGAGTATAGGTATATTTATTTACATTATAAATAAAAAACTGCTTTAAGGTCGCTGTCCGCGGGCAAAGGTGACATTACCCCGTTGGATAGCAAGGCTAAGTCTTTGACCGAGGTAAGCACCAGCCCTTGAGTCATTTGCTCTTTCTATTAATTTTTTTGATAGATCTCTTTACAAGCGCCAGGCGTTAGGACCCCACGGACCTAAAGTTTCTACTCCAAAAGGCATAAACATGTATCCATCGCCGTGCGATTCATATTTCTGCCTTTTGTGGTTTTCGGCCGTACTTCGCGGCTGTGATACCTACTAGCGGATAACCCCAATCATCGCGCTAGTGGGCTTTAGTCAGGATTGGGCTATTCGTAGTTTGTAGCTAACATCTCAGCCGCCAAGTAGTATGATTCAGCCTATACCCTATATTACCACAAAGCATTGGCTCATTCTTTGAAGTATGTCATTACTTATTACATTTTTGGTAAAAATAAGTACGATGCATCAATTTGTCGCGCCTACACTACAAAATATTCAAAAACAAGGCCAAATGCTTTCCGTTCGATTATTTATAGTAATTCAAGTTATCTACATAACGCTTCCGTTAAAAATAATCCGCTAAGTAAGGCAATCCGATACCACTTCACTCGACTCGTGTTTCAAGTTGGCACTTGCTTTATTTAGTTTCATCAATACATAGTCAGTACCACTAGGTACTAATACAAAAATACATACCATTCTACCTCTTGTGGTAGTACCTATAAGTACACTGTATTTGGACTGTTAGAAAATTCTTTGGTATTTATTAATTTCGTTCAGAAAAATACACTTTGGGCTACTTTGTGCTTAAGATTATTCTGCAATAGAGTTTAAGTACTAACATAGTCTATAAGTTTTACTAACATGGATTATGTGGTCCGAATAAAATAAATTTTGCTTTTTTGATTTGAAAGACCAAAGTTTTTGCGCCATAAGTCATCACTGTGCACTTTACAAATTACAAATTGAATGTATGTGCGATGAATCGGCGGGCTTGTACGCACAGCGAAGTGCATCGTTCATCGATTGTGAGTTCATCGATTGTGGTTTCATACACAAGTGCAGCGCTGAAATGTTCCGTGTAGTGTGCATATGGTGCTTCAGATAATGTGGACAAAGTTCACAGTATAATATTTTAATTTCCATTTTTTTAGTGTGCCTATTTTTTGACGACATAAGCTAGCTAAAAATATTGAGAAGGTGTATTGATATCTGAATGTTTGGTGTAGGTATTCGAAGATTACTTAGGGACCTATCTATAGGTATGCAATGTGTTTGTCTACCGGTGTCGGAGCCTTAAGCGGTGACATATATGGCAAATTTTGAATAACTTTTACTGTGGGGTCAACTCTGAAAACGCAAAAACGCTTTTCCATACTTTTTGACGAAAGTCTATAAAAATCGTCTTTTCAGTTTTTTTTACGTTTTCACAGTTAGTCCCATGGTAAGTTGTTCGAAATTTGCCATAAATGTCACCGCTTAAGCCTCTGACACCGGTAGACGAACATAGTGTATAATGGCTATGATGATTATAAGAAGCTTACGCGATAATCTCGGAGATTATTACGTGTTATTTTTGTCGCCATCATGTTATTTATTTAGGTAAAATTATTTTATTTTGCGCTAAAAAATATATATGTTGGCCACCCACGCCCACATCACCACCTATTCCTTTTTCCTGCCCTCGGAGAACGGTGGTATACATACCTAAAGGATTTTTCCTGAAAAGTACGTAAAGTAGGTCAAATGTGTTACATAATACAAAAACTATATCCACTGTAATAAAACTGCAACTTGCTGAAACATCTGAACAGTTTTATTGCTGAAAGAAAGTGTAACTAAAGTTCTTAAATATTTTATAGCGCGTCAGTCATCAGCGCCGGAGCACTATCGGCGTCTGTTTCAGGAGCCCATTTATTTGGATTGGTGCGCAGGCGCAGGGTCAACGACCGGCACACATGGCGGTGGACAAATGCACATTATGTGCTGATCAAATGTTTGCGCGGACTTCTTTTTGCAATGCCGTCTTATATTTTGTATAGATTAATTTCAAAAATGTATTCTTTTTTGCTAAGTGTATAAGTGTACGTACCTAAATATTTTAATAAAAAATCATGATTGGGCACTTATTTAAGAGTGTTGTCAAATGTCATCATACTTTTGATAACATTATCAAAATTATACTCAGAAGCCAGAACTCTGACAGACAACAGTAGAATTATCTATCGGATAGATTATTTTTACTCTTATTGCATTAAAGCTTGTCAAAATGTCTCCACATCACAAATTAAAACGCAAAAGGTTTCATGACTATCATTAATAAAAATCTATTAAAACAATAATGAAGAATCATCAATCTGGACCAAATTAAATGGACCCAGCCACAGTGGAGAAAATGCTAGACGAAACATCACCAATATCATATCGATCATATCGAATATGTCTAGATTTGTTTGAATAAAACTGCTATATTTTACTATTCAAACTGTATCATACTCACACTCAGCTCAACGTGCCTGTATATTGAGATCTCAACACCTGCACAGTGTATAATTTTGTATTGCATTTTACTGAGAAAAATACTCGCTGACAGACTGATACCGACTCTCGATAAATTGGTTGGAGGCGGATTCCACCCACCGTGATCTAAACAGTCTTATTGGATCCAAAGAAGATGCTTACGTGAATAATGATTCTTAATCTTTTTCGACGTGGGGGCGATAAGTCCTGCACTGACGTCCCGCATGAGGTGTTTAGTGCATTTCCTCCTCCAGCGTCTACCCGAGCCAGCCCTGCTCTGCGTGGCTCTAGGCCGTTGGCATAACTGCTCCAGTGGCTTAAATGGTAAATAATGATTATCATGATATGTAGCATGGATGTGAACATTCCTCTTCTTCCACTCCAAGGTTGTAGATAAGTGACTGACTTCCACACACTGTGACAGTGCTTTGCGTCCGAATTGACCGCGCTCCAGTGCCACTTGTCGCCAATTGCCGCGTGGTCTATTGGTTGATTGATTCGACCACGCTCGCCGCTTCCTCTAGTGGCCCGACCGGTCTGCGGGACCCTTATTGAATTGTATATCGACTGTTTGACGGACGATTTAGATTTATGGCCTTAGTTTTGGGGGTAATTTGTCCATGTGAAAAGCTAAACTATGGGCGTAAGACTCAATTTTTTTGGTAATTTGAACTAAGATAATATTTTTCTCATGCATCAAACGACAGTGGTTGATAGTCGAAGACTTTGGAAAATTAGTCCAGTCAATGATTTAGCAGTATAAGACTACTCCAGCACAAAATACTGGATCGTTGAAGCTACAAAAATCTGATTCTCAAATACGTGCGTGTCATTTGTAATTAGGCAAGCGTCAAATATCTTCAATTGTCTTGTTTAATTTTATGAATACGAGCTACCGAGCTTCACTTTCTGATGTTTACTCCTTATAAATGGCAAAGCGTGAACTCTTTTACTGGTTATCATTCGAAATTCAAATTAATTATTACCCGTTCACAGTTATTATATTGAGTTCACGAGAATCACCCTGGCATTAATTTTAAACATTATTTTTTATAGAGCTGCAAATCAAGCAATACAGTAAAGATAAACAATAACAATTGATTTGATTTTTACGGTTGTCTGTAAACGGTACCCTGGACAGCAAACATATGCATCATGCAGTCCCGTTGGTCCCGCCCCCTGTTTGTTTTCTCGATGTAAAAGCCTCTATAAAAGCTTTCTTCAATTTTATCTCGACGGACCCCTTAATGGCAGGCCTTATACGCTTGGGACAATCGGAAATGTGGCCGAAATCATAGCCTTCGACATGACAAAAAATGACAGATGGAAGTATTAATAGCTTGTCAATGATAAGTGTGTAATGGGGAAGGTTCACACTGGAAAGTCTCCATAAATTATTGAGGCTGACTGGATTGCTCTATACATTGGATTTGCTTTAGTTTTTAGTCTTAACAACTTTTTTCTAAATGAGAATTGTATGATTCTCTACAAATTCCACTATTAATGTTCATTCATCAGACAATGTGTTCTTTCTACCGTCTCAAATACAATAAAATATAGCGAGTAGATAGTAGAATACAACTGGAATCTTGATGCCAAAAACCTCAGAAATATTGAGGTCTGACTAACCCAAGTCATGATTTTTTTGTCATCCCACATGTTATCTAGGCATGTTTTATATTTATCTAGTTTATGTAGAATAGGTCTACATTTGGCCATCAACTCGCCCGATGGAAAGCGAAGTTGTAGCCGAAGATGGAGTTTGTAGACCTAGAAGATACCTATTCACTCTTGACTTGAAGATATCCAAATTGTAATTGTCAGGAAACAATGACGGAGGCAGGGCATTCCAATCCCTGGCGGTCTGCATTATGAAGGAAGAAGCGAATCGCTTAGTTCTGTTAGTTTATATACTTATCTACTTTTTTTTAGACGCCAGATATATAAACATAATTATTTGCTTATGAAATATGACGGAGCTATTTTGGAGTCGTGCATTTAAGAAGAGAAGACTCCAGCTGGTGGACACTCAGCTTAACAACCATCGTGTGGTCCTCAATTAGTAGTTTGCATTAAGACATTAAGTCCGCATCCTTAACTGTTATGGCATGATAAAGCTTCGACAGATATGGAGTCTAATTTGATTGGCCGATGGCAGCGTTATCAGATTTCATAAAATTGATGGTTAACTGGAACCGTCGCCGGACCGGTAGTTTTTGTCGGAGATTGACGTCTTCATAATGTCGCTGTGTCCCGACCGATTTTATGGTCGGTTGGCCGTAATGCGATGGGTGGCGCGAAATAATGATGTTTGGGGATATTGATTGCCTTGCGCACGACAACGATCGGTTATTTATTTTAAAATTATAAAGTAAGACTCACCGTAGCGTTTTTCTTTAGTACGCAAACTATTGCTTTATAAAATTTCAGTCATCACATTACTGAACTATCCAATTATAAAGGATAAGTATTGATTTGCAAAGCGTGAAGACTTTAAGGCGTAGACAAGGGCCCATAGTAAAATTTAGACATAAATGTGAATATAATGATGTTCTGTACTATAATGTCTAGAGAAACGCCCATCAATAGGAACAGCGATTTTAATTAGAATATTATACGATATCGCGAAAAAAACTATCTTTGTGATAGGCATAGATGAGTATGACTAGAATCCTCAATTGCGTATATAGTGTGAGAAAAAAGATGTGCTATAGGTACATACTTAAATAGCTATTTATAAATTGTTATGATTTTATCATACTTAGACTCTAGATAATAGTAAAAACCTGCATAATACTAATAGAAGTGATAGAAAATAGACAATAGTTTATAAATATGTTGACTTAGCATCTCATCAAAAATTCAACAGTAGTTTTTGGCGCGAAAATTTTATCTGACTATTACGAGTACGTCTAGGCCGTGCGTAATAGTCAGGCAAAAAAACATTTACGCAAATAGATACAAAAGATATTAGTTTCGTCCTGTTCACACTTTAATAGTTGCACATCTCGCCCTCTCTTACTTTTGTAATTATTATTATTTAGCGCCATGTCTAGTTAATCCTTTACTACGGTTATAGGTTAGACAGCGTAGTATTTTACCTAAGCTACAGTAAATTTACACGGGCTATGTGAAAACTTTGGTATAACAGCTAAAGTAACTTAACATGTAGTCAAACGCGAACCTATTCGAAATAAAATAAAAAAACAGCTAGCTTTATGGTCGGAACACATATAAAATGCAGATTTATGCATCCGAGTGTTTACCATAGCGTGATTCCCGCGGCACGTGACAGCGCCGGTAAATTAAAAAAAATCGCTGTATTTTGTACTCCCCTCCTATCCCTCTATATCCCTTCACAACAATAGCATAGGATATTCACGCGACCGTAAAATGGGCCAAAACACGGACTCTTCGCCGTTCCAGTCGACGGGACGCGGATCATTTCAATCATATTTTTGTTTGTGTAGGAACATCTAAAATAACACTCTATTTATATTGTATCGGAAAGTATTCATGTGTCAAATAATTTGTAGATAAATTATTAAATTAATGTTATAATCAAGTTTTCGCTAAAAACGCAATTTAGATAACGTTGGGCCGTTGGTATTAAAATGTTGTATTGGATGTAGTGTAAATATTGCCTTAAATTAATCATATTTGTAAAAATTTGCTATTTTTGACCGACGAACCAACCGGAGGAGGTACCCAATTCGACGCGTATATATATATATATTTTTATGTATAACCACGCATAGCTTTTTTCATAGTAGTCCGATTTAAATAATTATTTTTATATAATTATCAATTTTATCGAAATCGGCTGAGCCATTTTTGATAAATCAACAATAATGTGAAAAATGCTACATCGATCTGTGCGAAATATTCGCGATTTCTGTACACGGGTGAAGTCAGTCATGCTATTTTTTGCAAAAAAATAATATCGATAATCGTTACTCAATGCCTATTGTTTATCACAGGGCCATGAGACAGTTAGTAGGTACTTAACACCCTACTACCCCTACTATAATAATTTATGCAAGAAATATGATAAAGTGGATAAAAACTGTTCCATTCATCCATAAAAATTTACTCATTTTTTTCTAAAATATTATTCTCTTAATACTTTATTACCATATTGTTGTACTGAGGGGCGTGACCCTTTTAATTACGTAGTGCAACAACCAGTAAAGGAAACAATAAATTAATATAATTTATTGCGTTCATTAATAGATATTAATTGAACATTTATGTGGTGAATAGACAGCTGAATATTATTGCTTTCGTTATAAATAGAAATAATTATAACAGGTAAAGAAGGGAAAAAGGTATCTTTATAATTGAGACGATGATTCATGCACTCGTTTGAAGCGTTTTCATTCAGATAGCTAAATTAAATTAAAACATTACTAATTTTGACATTTTTAAAAAGAATGTATGAATCTAATATATATTTTTTTAATGATGCTAGTGCTTTTATTAATTACCACTAAATACAAGACTTACATAATCTAAAACTAGCTACACTACTACTACATAGAAAGCAATTGGATACACAGACCCTTGAAGGCCTAAAGATAATTCAAATGCTCAACCCCACTGCCAGTTGGCAGCGTGCCTAACAAGCTGGCTGCATTTATTTCAGTTTTTTTTTCTTTTTTTTTGTTCATCGATATTTTTGCCAATTGTGAACCGAACTCATATCGAAAGGATATACTTCCAAGGTATTCGCATATAAATTTTATTGTAATCGGCTGAGCCGTTTTGATAAATCAACAATAATGTACATGAAAGTCACATACAATTTTACTTAAAAAAAAAGATTACGATAAAGAAATAAATATTAGTTTATTCTACACCAGACCCGAAATTCTAATCCGACCGCGGGTTAGGTTCGGAATGCTGAAAAAAAAAATCTTTATTGTACGTTTACCTATCTCAACATCGTGGTCACCATCTGATGCCAGTCATCTGAGCAATAAAATGATGTAATGACGTATTGCCTAAGACCGTGTTTACACGAAACCAGTCGGGATGATGTCAAGTGGCAACAACACTCGGTGCGCACGATTCTGTAAATGTTTGCTCTGTAATCGAGATATAAGGAAATTTTATTATTGTGCATAACTGGATCCGGTGTAGTGGTCATTAACTTCATGTTTTGTCTATTCAAGGAATTGTATGCCACTTGAAACGGAACCTGCCATGTCGGAATACCTTTGATTTTCTTTAGTGTGTACTTAGCTTCTCTTAAGAGTTAATTCTCACTATAGACTTGGTGATCGTCTTCTTTACAAATAGAGAGCGTGAGATGTCGGGTTTGATATGAGCGTGTTTGTATCTCTACTTGACATGATACGACGTTAAACGCTACCTAAAACGATTGTTAATTTTCAGTTGAATAAATGTAAAGCTAATAGTGTAGGTACTTTGATTAGGTGTTTTTAGCAATCATTAAAGTTAAACAACGTTTCGCGAGGCCAGTTTTTGAATGAGTGACCACATGTGTTATTTTCCAAATGTGCGCTACCATGACTCGAATTACACGTTAAATAGATCCCGGTTGTTTTAAAAACTCTGATACCAGGGTTTGCCACATAGCATATACGAAATTACTTAGTCTAGTAAATTACTATTCATCACATTGTCACTTATCACAAGGCTCGTTGGTAAAGCTCCTATTAAAGAAAAAAATATCTGTTCCTTACCGTCAAAGAATTTACAATAAAACCAATAAGAAACCCAGTGAGTCAACCGATAGCTAACGAGTTCAAAACAAGCGTTCGAACAAATTATAGAGTGTTGTGTCCATTACTGGGCCATTAAGTGGCGGCCTAATGTCTAAGTAGATTAATATTAGAGAAAAAACTTGTTCCGATACCCATTCGTAGACAAAAAATCGTTACACGCAGTAGCAGACTTGGGACAGGCTTGTCACTTTAGTTGCGGGCACAGTCAGTCTGAAAAAGAAATTAATTAAAATGCCAAGCATCTGTCAAAATCTGACATTTGTCAGGTCTAATTTGATTGTATGCACTAGACTTTAAACTGCCCGATTAAAAACTGGCTTTGTATCTCTGTGACTAAAAAGACGAATATAAGTAACGAAGTTTTTTAGTCGTGGTGAAACACTTCGTTACTTTTATTCGTCTTTAAAAAGTAACGAAGTGTTTCAGTATTTTCGCTTTTGATTCTATTACCATAGGTATCATAGGTACCAGGATATATGTAGCTACTTATTGGGTTAGTGGTAACTTACGCAAAACCTTTTAATGCCGACTTTAACACCTACCACGAATTGACGAAAAATACGAGTAAATCAGATTTTCTCTACATTTTTAGTCCTTAGAGTATATTATATTACAGTAGTAGGTATATGAATATAGTCTAAGGGTTAGTCCCATAGCACAAGTAGTTCATTTTGATACACTAAAGTCGCTTTTAAATTTACGTAACTTAAATAATTATTCTAGTAATATGACTAAAGCGACTATAATACCTGAAAAGGAGTGTCATGTTTTAAGAGATTTGTTTTCTAAAGTCCGTTGCATAGCCGCTGAGATTGGACCAGTTGAAAATCTGTTGGCACAAGTCGTAATAATAATTATTTCTTGCAAAAAATAGCATGACCGACTTCACCCGTGTACAGAATCATTACATAGTATAACACAAAGTATAATTTATCAAAATTGGCTGAGCCGATTTCGATAAAATTGAAATGAGACCAATTTCAAAGTATACTCTTTCCAATAAAAAAAGAATTATTGAAATCAGGCTGCTATGAAAAAAGTTATGCGTGGTTATACATAAAAAAAATATATACGCGTCGAATATACCTCCTCCGGTGGTTCGTCGGTCAAAAAATAGTGCTCCACGCACTATTCCCTCCGCGCGGAAGAAGTGAAACTTCGACGCAACGCAACTGTACTTTCATACCCCCTTCAATGCCCTTCATGGTAGCGTTAAACGTTTAACGCAATCTTGTTGGAAGTCGCATTAGAAGTTTGAAGTGAAACTTCTAACATCATTTTTATCAATTTTCAGCACGTATATTATTATCTTTTAAAATCTACTAGAATATAGTGATATTTTTAAAGCAAACCTGTTAGGTAATTATATTCACGATCCTGGTTCTCAGCGGTTATAGGACGGACTATACCAGAATGTTCCTTGTACCTTACAATGTGCCTACCTTACATTGTAATATTTTCAATCAGTTTAAAAGGCGTGCCCCGTGATTTAAGGGGATGCAGAGGGTGCGGCGGTCCGGGGCGGGTCATTAGCTCATTAATAACAGTAGTCAAATTATTCAGCGTCGCTGTCATTTTGACGTACTCGTACACTCATGTTTTCAATGTGACGTGACTTATGGTGCGGTTAGCCGCAATAGGCTCCATAATAAGGAGTATTCATGGAATATTGGACGTAAAGCCATGGTTAGTGGAGTTTGTGGTTAGTTTGTAGTAATAATTATTGATACCTGTACTACCATAATTAGAATTAATCTAAGTAAATGGGTTAATTATGGGTGGGAAAATTAATTAATCGTGTCAACACGTGGATACTAATGTGTTCACCATTTGATGCTAGCGAATACACTGGGGTTCCCTGGGATTTCAATCTAAGATATCTGTCCGACTAGCGCCACGCAAAACGACGAGTCGAAATGTGTCAAAGATACCTGTATATATATCTAAAGGTACGTACTCGTAGGTCTATCTGACATATAACTATTCACATAACGATAAAATTGTGACGTGGTCGTGATGCGTATGCTAGCAGGGCTAGATTTCATACCTAAGCCATCTTAATAATCTATATATATAATCTTTGTGAATGTGTGGCTTATTATATCCACGTCACCATCATCAACATCAGCCGTAGGCCTGCTGGACATAGGCCTCCCCTATGGATTTCCAATAAGCGCGGTTGGAAGCTGCCTGCATCCAACGCGTTTCTGCGGTTTTAATTATATCTCCGGTCTACCTAGTCGGTGGACGTCCTACGCTGCGCTTGCCGCTGCTTCTTTTATATCTATGTAAGCTAGCAATAATTTTGATTAATTTTGCTACTAAGCTTTTTGTTTTCTTATCGATGTCAATCGACCTACAAAACAAGCAAACAAACCCCACAAATCATTCCATAGCCCAGTGTTATCTCTGAAACAATCATTACTAATGGCTACTTTCGCTATTATATTAATTGCAGCTGTCAAAATTAACTTCTGCTACAGTTTAGAACATTCGGCTCGCCCGCAGAATATGTACATTGTAATTAAACGTCACACTTTACGGCAATTAATAATAGAAAAATAATGAGCACGCAAAGATACTTACCATTAGGTAAGTACCTTTACAAGTTAAGTAACCTATTATTGTAACAAAAAAGTGTGTAGACAATGATAGTAATAATCCTACTAACAGAATTAGAGAGTTAGAAGTAACTAGTCTAACTTGATAGTTAGAATTGTTTTAAGTAGGACTATAACTATTATTGTCTATACACTTTTTTGTTGCAATAATACGAAGTTTGTTAGACAATGGAGATAGAGTAAGGAATAAGACTTTCTTCAGCTGTGTAAAGTGCTGCAGTGTGCATATGACACAAAATGTTGCACCTGATGATGTAGGTAGTTTAGTAGCCAGATATGCTAGCGACAAAAATGCAAAACTTTTTTAAAGGCTAAATTACTGATATTACGTTGAAGTTTTCTTTCATAGTTCTTAGCTAACAGCTATAAAAACAATACGCTCTTAACTACGATAATGATAATATTATATCGTAGATCCCAAAAACGGTAATCGTGCCTATGTATGTAGTTATAATGTATGCTGTGGTTAAAGACACGCCCTTGAATCATGAGCGTGATTGATGAAGCCATTGTCTCCACGGGGAAAGTTATGAAACGAAAAATGTTCAAGTTCATAATTACCATTGCCACGAGCTTTTACTTACTCGTACTCTGTTGTTTGTCTGAAGGCGCAATTTAAGACATTTATGTATCATGTTGATACAAAGATTTTGCGTTGTTCGCTATGTACGCATCCACTTATCAATGTAATCGAAAGTATCGTTCCTACTGAAATACCTATTCTTGAATGTCAACTGCAAAATTTGAGCAAAGAGTCATCTACAAATTACACCAACTTTTAGCAAGAGGGACGTAATCAACGAAATCAATCGTGTATGTTTGCACATAATCGTGTGTGAAGCGTTTATGTTTTCATCGCTTAAAATTCGTTTGACACAAGGAGAGATCTAAAAATATGAAGTGATTTATGAATGGTCCCAAAATTTCAGACGAGACAATTCATCAAAGAACCGACTGAATTGCGACAAATATCTCAAAACAATGGAAACAAAACCCTATAACTGTCCAGACTTCAACCAGCGACATCCATCATCTTCGCCGTGGCTTTTCGAAATTCAATTCCACCGCGAAAGACGAATGTTGCCAGCCTGAATAAAGTTATTACCGTTCATCTTTCTTGTGCTCTGGAAATGGCAACATTGGCAACATTATGACCTTTTTGATGGCGTAATAATAATTGTAATTTATTAACGTAAACGGAATAAATATGATTGGTTTTCGCGGTGCGAATATTTTTTGTGTGGAATTAAAGTATTACGTCTGCCGTTGTTGTCTGTATTTGCTACTAAACTGAGCTGATTAAAATGTATACAATACATCTATATATAAGTAAGCAACTGTATATAAGTATAAAATACCTTTGCCACAACACCTATATTACAATAATGTAAAGACAACGATGAAGAGACAATATCGAGTGCATAAGAACTCTAGACACTGTAAAACCACTTATTCTGATGTAATAATTGCAAACCGATTAGCGAGTCCAATTTGGTATCACATTACTTATGTTAAAACAAAAATCATTCATTACAAAATAGCTTATTATGTCGCCCACGGTGAATTAACAATTAAATAAAATACCAGCCAAAAAAGGAATAAATATGTCCGAATAAGGTGGCATTATTACAGAATACATCAGTATGAATTACATGCGCGTGCGATGAAAAATTGCTCATAAGTAACACGAAAGGTCGTGAAGAGACAAGATCTTGACCATTCTGTCAGATTTCACTTTAATATTCCTATTGATTTATTAACTATTACGTGGTAAAGAAATGGTGGGATCGTGCATTTTATACTCACGATTTTAAATCGATTTTTAGACACAATTTTCAGTCAAGTTTAATTAGACAGACGTTTGTTTTCATCTTAGCCGTTTTAAAGGTATCATAGGATGTTTTGGATATTTCTGTTAGTTATGTCCTGATTTGAAATAAATAAAAGAAAATAAATTACCTCAATAAGTGTATCACAGCCAATTCCATCATCATCATTTCAAAACCTCAATGGCATACTCAGCAAAAATATACCAAAAAAAGAAAAAAACAATTTATGGGCTACGGAATAAAACAAAAAAAAATGCCAATTCGATTGGAATGAACTTATATGTACTTATATAAAAATATAATTTTGTATCAACTCACACATATATAGTAATAATACCTACCTATCTCATTAATTTCGTACTCTCACAGTAAGAAACCGTCGGTTATATGTGAAATCTAATAAAATAAATATTTTTGTTACAGAAAACAGCCTGGACACCAAAGGGCACCAGGTGGACCAGAAGTCGAACCAGTGGTTCGGAGCCACCCTCGCCAGCACCGGCAGAAACGGACCCATTGTGGTGAGTCATTTATTTCTCTTACGGTTACGACCTAACAATTTTTTTTTGCCGAAACGAACGAAGTGAAACGAAGACTCCGTTTTAACTCGACAATTTGGCTTTCGTCTGCCTGGATGTTGATTCTTCTCTACAGGTCGCACTTTTCAATGAATCTCGACACAGGTTCAATATATTATTGTTTTTAGGGTTCCGGACCTCAAAAGGAAAAAATGGAACCCTTATAAGGATCACATTGTTATCACTTTGTTGTCCGTCTGTCCGTCTGTGTGTATGTCAAGACTCTTTATCTCGGGAACGCGTAAAGATATCGAGTTGAAATTTAAACTGTATACGTAAACCTATGAATTCTTGCAGTTGTGTAAAAGAAAAGCTTCTCAGTTACCGTATAAAAAACTTATAGCCGTTTATGTCGTAAAAAACGCATATTTCAACGTTCACAAAAATCAAAACCTACAGGGTACTTCCCGTTGACATAGAACTATGAAATTTGGCGAAGGGCATTGTCTCAGAGTACACATATATAGGAATAAATCTGAAAACTGTACATTTTTATTTAAATCACATAAAAATAGGGTCTCAAAATTCACAAAATATGGGTTCAAAATTCAAAGTGAGTAAATCGTATCATGTAAGGTATCATATAAAATAACTTCATTAGCACATGCTAAAACAGCTTTTTAATTATTCTAACAATATGTTTGTACGCAACCCTCAATGTGCGAGCCTGACTCGCACTTGTCCGGTTTTTTTTTGTCGTCGGCTTATACAAACTTAGACTATGTTTTGTATTTTACAAGTGAATTCAAAATCACTACATAGTATAAAACAAAGTCGCTTCCCGCTGTCTGTCCCCATGTATGCTTATATCTTTAAAACTACAAAACAGATTTTGTTGCGGTTTTTTTTAATAGATAGAGTGATTCAAGGAAAAAGTTCATATGTATAATACACTTGTGCGAAGCCGAGGCGGGTCGTTAGTGTTAAATAAAGAAAAACACTAAACGCGGACGAGCTAGTCCAACTCCAGAGTTAAGTAACTTTGTACTTAATTATTGTATATGCCGCGTATAGTCTAGCTCGAGTTCAATAGAAGCTCAGTCTTAGTAGAGTGAATCAGTGAAGGCAAGCTATCGAAGCGGCACATCCAGTAGTTGTCTCTGGCATTAGGGCGACATTAGCGCGGCCCCGGGCGCAGCAGGAAGGGTGGGCCAAGACGGCCATCAACTTTATAGGTCACTGTTACGGACTATTGTAGGCACGCTGTCTACCCGTGCCGACGAACAAAGGAAGATAATCTACTTGGATTCTTTTTATTCCTTTTCATTTTATTTCCGTTTTGAAAATCTTTCATTTCTCAATTATATATTTCCCCCTACAGATTTATAGTAAGACCAGTGTAATTATAAAAAAAATCTGCGCTGTCGTACCTTCACTTTCGAATTGCCGTATTTGGGCCAATTTAGGGGTAAATTGCCGTTTACGCTCGCCAAAATGGCAGATCCTAGGTTCTCCAGTAGGTGTTCCAGTCTGAAATTGTCGTATATTAGGTAGTAAAAATCTGTCGAAAAACAACTTGAATTGCCGTATCAATTATAACACTGAGACTTGTATCCAGCGCAATTTTGCCGTTTTTCAGATCATAGTTATGTCCACCATGTGAGCGGACGTCCTACGCTTTGATTGCTGACTATACGCTGTGGTATACGTACATCTTAGAGTCTGCGATAAGTGTTAAATTATGTTTGTTATCTCTTCATCATCATCATCCACAGCATTATTTACTACACTGCTGCTCTCTAACTGTGCCATCTGCCTCGGTCCCGGGCCAATCGTGCCTAATTCTAATTCTAATTCTAGGTGGGGGCGATGAGTCCTGCACTGACGTCCCGCTTGGGGTGCCTAGTGTTCGCCCTCGATTTTAACTGTACCGTCGATCCATCTTGCAAACGACCAAAGCTTGGCCTTCGGCCACCAATGTATACTTTTATCGCTTGCGTGGACGTAATTATGTTTCCACTAAGGCGTTAAATGTTTCCAATCTCTTTGCCTTCCATCAAACCACATTCTCTCAATTAGTTCTCTAAACATTGGTTTTACGAGCGCAGGCGGGCGTCTGACATTTGTAACCCCTAGGCCTTGGGGTCGGGAGGGCCATTAGGTCAGGGGGTAGCTTTACGGCTTTGTGCCATTTATGGACAGCTAGGGAACGGGGTTGGAGCTATCTGGGTCAGCTTGTTTGGACAGTGATTTGGCTGACATGATTCCGGAGTTCGGACAGTCAAGGGTAAGCTTCAAATTATGGAAATACGGAATATTTTTGAGCGTAAATTCAGCTGAAATTCTTTCTATATTTGCCTTACTAGCTACTAACTACTTACTTAAGAGAGTCTGTAGGCTACACCCAGGCTGAGGGGATTAAAAGTCGACCACATAAAATGAGGCCATTCAGAGTCTACTTGTCGTAAAGGCCCTCATCAACATTATCGAGTTCATGAGAGCCTTTTCAACACACAAGTGTGCGAGACAGGTCAGGCAGGTGTGACCATATTATTATGGCACTTTGAAGAAAGAAATACAAGAATAAATCACGTAGAAATTGTAAGGCTATAAAGATCTCAAATACAGACTACTTATAGTCAGCGTGGGACTACCACCAAATAACTGTTCAGTAGGAAAACTTAGGATCTAAACCTATTCCAACCGGTCTTTTTAAATATTATTCAATTCTTATTGTTCAGAAGTGGATGTCTATTGAAGTGGACAGGCATCAGCATTACCATTACTTGGCTATGTCATAGCCTCAAAGATAATATGATACCTAGTGCATCCATTTATTGGTGTAATTTATTGTAGGTACGTTTTATTACATCGGTGATTACTCACGCCGGTACAAATTCACCCGCGTCTCGATTTCAAAGTATTTTATTTTTTCCTGCATTCCATATTTGAAATCAGTCGCGCGTTCGCCGAAGACGCGGCTCGTTCAGAAACGCGAAACTTTTTGCCCTTTCTACTTATGGAGTTGGAATTTTTATTTCGGAATGCCGAATTAGTGCAAAAAGCGGACTCTCCCAGGCGGGGCTGTTGTCGCAGCAATTTGTTTAGGTATTTTGTTCCATTTGCACTCGACAGGCGTGCTTGGAATTTATAATGGTTACTCAACCATAGGCTGTTGGCGACGGCTGCGGTTATTTGTTGTCATTTTATTGATCGGTTTTAGAACGCAATCAATTTTGTTTTAAAATTAGAAATAGGTAAGTACAACATGAACTTACTTTCGCCACGCTGAAAATGCATTTCTAAAATGTTATTGTTTTTTTTAGAGCCAAATGATTTTTTTTATACTCAATTTTTTGCAGTTCTATCTATGATTTGATGATGATGGGTTGCCTGGAAGAGATCGCTGGGTTGCCTGGAAGAGATCGCTTCCAGCGATAAGGCCGCCTAGTGTTGCACTATCTTAAGAATTTCACTAATGTATATATTGTTAGTTTATTTTGTGTGTACAATAAAGAGTTATTTGTTTGTTTGTTATTTGTATGATACAAAAAAAGTTGAGATTTTAGAGTCCTTTAACCACATTTAAGATTCGCGTATTCAATTGTCTCTCTAATTCCTAATTTCTTGATTTTTTGTTTTTTCGGAAAGACACACTATACCTATTTATGCTTCATGTAAATTTTCTAACAGTGCTAGAGAGCACTGTATTGTATTTTCACTGTATTTAGGTACTTATCAGTATTCTACCAGAAGACTTAGGTACATATTATTTTATCTGTTGTTGACTGGAGGGAACTGATAGGTAGTATCTATGGAACCGGTAAGTAAGGTTTCATAAAACGATATCTCCAATTAATTCATAACTAAACAAAATATTTTACCCGACTGCCCGACATGATTACAAACTAGGTATTATATGTGCTTTTTTACATGATCTATTATTATTGTGGCATTAAACAAACAACATGACTGCTGGCTGCTGACTGCTGGCGCCGCTGACTCAATGTTTGAGCTTTTTGCTAGAATTAATTATTACAACGCTGTCTGCAAAGCGATTGCAATTGAAAGTAACTAATTATTTATGTATTGCAATGCAATTGTAAGTATCTAATTATTGACATCTCGTTGAATATTGAACTCTTCTGCTTTTTGTTGGCTGAGCAATTACTGTCCTTATATGTTGGGTACCAATATATCTGTAGGAATGGTGGTTATAAAAATACGGGATCACATTAATGACAGCACTGTGTCATGCCTCATGAAAATTAAATGTTAGTTTAAAAGTTTAAAACTATTGATTGTGTTTGTTTTTTAAAGTTCTTTACTCTGGAGATTGGTCGGCTATAATTTCGTAATTCCTGTTTAAATAAAATAAAATAAATAAATATAAATAGCCTTTATGTCCTATATTACAAAATTAGTTAAGTACATGTCAAAATATAGGTTACAATAAAATTTCAATAATTACATGTCAAAAAGAAAAAAAAAATATTATTATTTAATTAGTTAATTGTTGAGTCATAGCAAAATTTTGACATGTCAGGTTTTTCTTCTGGAATCATCCAGTTTTGGATGTAGGCCTCCTCCAACTCTTGCCATTTGCTCCTGTTTTGGGCAGTGCGGCTCCATATTTTGCCAGCCACTGAAACCGTTTAGGTGGTATATAGTATGTAGGTATTCAATATTTTTCTTCGAATGCATCCTGAAAAATTAAAAATCAAAAGCTTTCGGGTCCTTATACATGTTACGAAAAAATGCAATTCCAAAAACCAGCCTGAATTAAAATCTGCATTTTTTAACATTTATTGATATATTATCATTGTCATAAATATTAAGTATTATACTTCCTACAGTGTAAATATAAATAATGTAAACGAACAGACAGATATGCTACGAAACCTTAAAAAAAATTGAGAATAGGCAATGTTTCCGCTTCTCCTATATAAAGTAAATTGTAAGTACAAATGCTTTTCCTGTATTCTAAGCGTCTTCAGTACTTAAGCAGTTTATTATAATTGCAAATGGCTATCTCCGGCTATATCGCGAGATACCTTGCCGGCGTACGTATCTCGACACTTGACGTACGTCTGCTGCGCGTACGCATACTCGTGTACCTAACCCGCAAAGATTAGGGAGACGGTACAGAAGAGCACACATCCAGTTATTTAAAAAATACCTATTTATGCACAATACTTTATCTATTAAAAAAAATAGTATCTATATCTACAGTTAAAAAACAGTCTGTTTTTTGGTAGAGTAAGTTATAATTTCACATGTAATAGATTTAAACGATTAGCAAACGGATTAGTGAATATACATTCTGCTAATGTTTTTTGCGCGTGTTCCCATTTTTTTAGTACATAAAGATAAAGTTTACATAATTTTGTCAAAACATACTTATCATACTTAGCAGTTACCTCTTGGGCTATAGTCAAAATTTCTGCATATTTTTAAAATCATTCTAGATTTTTACGTGAGTAAATAGATTTTACTCTTATTTCCATCACTAAAATTACTCTTTCAGTATTCTGTAAAAGGCATGAGCAAACTTTTTGCTCAATAAAATTGATCTTTATTTATTTTATCGATAAAAATTCGAATAGCTCCTATCACAATCGTATAATTTCATGCCACAAATGGTGGTCCGGCAAAAACAGTTCAGCAAATTGAGCTTATCGTCATGATACAGTATCGATCACCAACATGACATACTTCATAATCAATATCCATCAACAAACTTTATAGACTAGCTAGAAGCACTAGGATCGTCGAAAAGCAAATCACTGAAATATGAACTTTATTTTGAGTTTAACAGAGAACAGAAAAACATATCATTTGAGTAGCACTTCTTAATTGAAATTTTATCATACGTAATGCAATATAGAGCTCAAATTTTAATGCTTTTCTGTTAATCGTTAGAGCAAAGAACCACAGTTACTCTCATCTGTTTTTTCCTGATCTATGACA
Source organism: Hypomecis punctinalis (assembly GCA_949316475.1). NCBI lineage: Eukaryota > Metazoa > Arthropoda > Insecta > Lepidoptera > Geometridae > Hypomecis > Hypomecis punctinalis. Next base: position 24,149,356 of record OX438803.1, read on the forward strand.
AGCTGCGACTCTTTATATGGTATCAGAGGTAGCGATTGATGTGAAGATATCCCAGACTCTAGGAATATTTTATTCTGCATTGTTTAAGGGCTTATGGTGCATATTTATTACCTAATGGGATGCAGAGTTGCTAGCATTTTGTTGCGGCGAAGAAATGTTAAGTCTCCACTTGGACTTTACTTACTTATATGGTAAAAAAGTTTTTCAGTCGTACAGCAACGCGTGACTAATTTCCAAGCTGAGCTAAAATTGAGTTTATTTATTAAAGACTTAAACGTAATTTTACTTTTATTTAAAAATTACTGAAAAGTAGGTACTTAATAAAATACGCAAACCGTTACCCAGTCCCATCTAAATTTTTCGCAAATCTTAGCGACATTCGAAGCTATGAAACTCGCTCAACGCGAACGTAATTGTACTTAATTAATTTTAGCTTAATTCCGCAACAGCCTGTGAAAGGTTTTTGAGACTCGTAACAAATTGTCCGGTGATTTGTCAGTGGTTTTTGCGCGTGCACCCAACATGGCGGCGGGTGACAGCAACACGGGTCGAGATCGGACGCGGACCATATATGACCCGCAACTTTTATTGTCTCCATTTGAGAACCATTTCTCTGTATTTGCCGCGAATTTTCGGCGTGTTTTGTTGTGAGCGACGCGCGTGGTAGCATTTAAAAGCGTAATTTGGTAGTGAAATTTTGGAATATTTTTGTAGAAAGGAAATTTCTTTATAATCTTATAAGAACGTCAACACAATCTTTGTATACAGGGTTATTCAAAACGGACTAGAAAGCCGAAAGGGAGCAATTCGGATCATCATTATAATCAACCGATAATTAATGACGATCACGGTATCCCACTTTCATGTAATTTAAAAATCATTTTCAATAAAATTTGACTCATGAAATATTCTCGTAAAATAAATAAATTCCTGAAGAATTCCTTGGCCCCGAGTGGGGCCATCTTAAAATGTAGAAAACAATTAAGAGGCCGTACTAATCACAGACCTTGCATACTCACAAGCTATTGTTGCAATCTGGAGCCGAGTTATCGAAGATGGGCCTACTCTAGCACCGCTCGAGTTTGTCTCAATCACAAAGAGGGACAAAGACGGTAAAACCAATAATACATCATTGTGAATTTAAAAAAATACTTACTCTTTAAAAATAGTGACATATAAGTGACGACGGCAAATTTTACTACATTTTCTTGCTGTTTCGTCAGGGTTCGGAACGAGGCGGTGATGGAGTCTTTAGGCCGGGAGAAGGCAAAAAATGGCATAGGACGTGAAAGATGTGTATTTTTAATTTGTAATTTATAAGAAATATGCATTGCGTGCATACCCCAAGCATTCATGCTCGCCATCGAAGGCCCCTTCTTGCGGCGGCATCATGTGCCGGGTCGCTCTCTTCCCTCAAATATGGTCGAGGAGAGCGATGGCTGGCACATGTGTCACACTCGTGATCGGGTGCTGCTTGCGGGTTGCCGGTCTGCTCGTGGCATTCACGCATTGCACCAACTAAGTTAGGCTAAAATTTCAAGTACCTACTAACTCTATTTGTACAGTATAATCAAACAATTTTAATTTTAGTTAACAAAGGGCACAGACCCTGGAGTCTGCAACTAGAATTTTTTTAAATAAAAAAAATATATTTTCTTGCATTTTGCGATAAATCTTTTATTATTTTTATACTTACACAATAGTAGTTCCATTGTTTAGCCAATAACGTTTGATAAAAAGTTATACGTACTCATAATCATCACTAAGTGTATTTGGTACTTTACCTGGTGCTAACTGCGAATAACAAATATTAGACATTAATTTATGTTCACCATCTTCTTTGTTGTGAATACATAATATAGTTCCGATAGCTTTATATCTACTCTACGCACTCAGTTTTAGTTGCTGACAAGTCAAAGGCGAGAGAATAGGCCCCTGAACCCTGTTATTCATTAATATTACGGCACTTAACTTCCCATTATGATCTCGGCCCATCTGGTAGGTATCAGTCACGCACGAGCTAAGGATTCTTGCTCCGAAATATTTGGTATAGGGCACAAAGGGAGAGGGTGGAATGTTCCGTACAAAATTATAAAAAAACCTTTGTGTCTCTCAAATATGCGTGAATCGTATTGTAATTAAGTATGTTTTTTATATAGAACGCTATCAGCATACATAGACATAGGCACACAAATAATAATAACGATAATAATATAACCTATTATATTGGTCAGGTGCGTCACGTAAGAGTGAGTGTTAGTTTTTTAAACTAATATTTTGTACTTTTTAAAAGATTTTTTTGCAGAATTTTATATTAGGTAAATGTTATTTTTAATTCCCATTTTTATTCAGATTTAGCTATAATTGTTTTTCTAAGTATGTGACCATGAAAAATTGACCACCACATGCAGAGTCACTTTTAAAGCATTGAAAATCATTCAATTAAAAGATTCGTGGTCTCAAGAAAAACAAGGATCTCTAAAACTAATATAAGTTCGGGGTTCATTTCATTAGAGTCCATTCATTATTTTATAACTAAATATAATTTCACGCTTGATTTCGTGACTATTGTGTTGTTATGATGGGTATTCTCATAAAAAGTCTAAATGAAAAATACCAAGTCGTTCTTTTCTATATTATAACAAATCACTCTCATAATAAAAATGTTTCAACTTTTTAAATCATTACGCATTGCTTTTTGGATCGTCTACCACTGAATCGTGAAATATGCAGATAATATGTGTTTTACTTACTTTTACTGAACAGTCAAACAATAAATAATTTAACCGTGAAATAATTTACTTAACCTATAATAAACTCAGACAATGTACTGTGTGTGTGTCTACTTAAATATATGCACAACATTTTGACCGATTGAAAAAGGGCACTCCTTACTTATGTAGAGACCGCGAATGGTGTGTTCGTAAAAAGTAGCTACATATTCAAACTCACTTAAGCGTAATAATGGGTACTTAAATGCTGTAATGATTTCCGTAAGAAATTAATAAAAAATGACAAAAACTCTACTAATGGACCGAGTACACTAATCTTAATAGCTCCCTGGCCATATCTGGGCACATCGCAGCGGTCTCGCCACGGCTGCGGTCGGCACTCTTTCTGATACGGATCTGATCGAGCTATCAACACATCTGTGGACCGGTTCGTTCGGAAACTGGCTTTTATTCTGTGATGACTGTCCAGTACTGTCCACCTAAGGTTGAACGCAAAGGGCGTGTCACCACGGTTACCAACGCCGACGCGAGAAGCTAGAAAAGCGCAACCAGCTGAGATCCGGGGGACAGACTAGAATAATTCGTTTACGATGGCACTAACTAAAACATGTTGTAACTTGCGCAATAACTCCTGGTTTTTAAAGTAAACGGGAATTCTATCCATCTCTGGGTCTGGATCTGGATCCATCTCATATTCTATTCTGGGGAATAATGTATGCACAAACGTAGTTGTCATCTCACGTACCTAGGTGCATTGTAGTTGCATGTGCAAAATGCCTTATTAATAAGCTCCAAGTAGCACAACGAGCTATGGAGAGGCCTATGCTCGGACTCTCTCTGCGAGATCGAATTAGAAATAAGGAGATACGTAGAAGAACCAAAGTTACCGACATAGCCTAGCGGGTTGGCAATGGCAGGGCACACAGCGCGGAGGACTGATGACCGATGGGGTCGGAAAGTTCTCGAGCTTAAGACCGCAGGATCGCGCTGAATACAAGCTGCTACCGACCTGTGTATGTCCAGCATTTGACGTCCTATGGCAGATGGTGATGATGGATAGATGGTGCTAAAACGACTTAAAAATCGGGAGTAAAGATTTTGGGAGATCTCTGTACTTTTGCTGCGCGACTAATAAATGTGATTGCTCAATCATTGTCATTATTTACAACCATGGGACTTCCAGTGACAGTGACTGCTGCAGGCCTCTCATAGGTATCCAATAAGATGTGTTAAAAGCGGTATGCATCCAGCCTGTTCCCATAATATAATTATCTCTTTATGCCAATTCGATCCACTTCCCTTAGAAAATGAACGAAATGGGGCAATTCCAGCTGAAAGATATTATCATTTCCAGGCAGTGCATAGCCGTCGTAAACATCAAAGGTTCCTCTGACATTTCAATAACATAATAATATCATGGACGCAGCTAAAATGTTTATGGATTATTCTAATAGGATAATAAAGGTAGCATTGCACTAGGGTGCTTTAAAGGTGCATGGAAAAAATGCAACTATGCGAACTTGTACTCTATTGGCGCAGCGTCAATTTTCACATATTATTATGCAAGTGAATTTAGGTAATCAAATTTATGGTACAACAACACATACAAATCAATAAAAAAACACTGTGTATTAGTGCCAAATTCGTATTGAAAAAATAATTTGATACTCTTTTACTATTCTGCTCTACTGTTGATTGTATTGATTCTTCTCAAGCTCTTAGCATTGTACTTCCCTCGAATCAAAGTTCCCTCGCTTCATATGATTGTTATTTTATACGAGTACATGTTTAAGTTATTATAGATGTGATCTTGGCCTTATTCTCTCTATAACTATTAGCTTCTTGAGACGTGGGCTTCCTGCGTACCCTCCGCATATCGGCATTATAAATAGCGAATGGGATGCACATTTCCTTTCACTTGGTGGTGCAAGATTGGAGCTGACTCTCGTTATACCAACAAAAAAAATCTCATGAATTGTAGTATGTATTAAATAATAAAAAGGAGAAAAAATAGGCTTTATGTCTGGTCTTACTTAAGTTATACCATCGATTCATTAGGTAGATTTTATACGCTGTAAACTGGCAGTGGGCTTGAGCAATTGCCTTCAAGGGTGTGGATGAGCCAAATGCTATTTATGTAGCGCTTATTTTAAAAATATGTGGTTTTATTTTAGTTAACAAAGGCATATAGTGATTTAAAAACGATTTATGATATGCAGTGATGTTTGTTTTTATTAATTGGAGATGTACTGTACTGTGCTGGACCAACCTTTTTAATGGTCCATTGAAGGACGTAGGCCTACTCATTAAGGGTGATTGGGCTATATCCACGCTGGCCCAGTGCGTGTTGGTGGATTCACATACGCCATGGAAGTTCTTCCTTGGACATATGCAGGTTGCCTCACGATGTTTTCCTTAAGCTGACTGAAAAGCCAATGGTGTGAAATTCTGTACATAAATTCCAAGGAATCCATTGGTACGGGACCGGGTTTGAACCCACGACCTCACGATTGTAAGGCGAGTGTCATTACTACTAGACCACCACGGCTCGGCTTTGGAGATGTGTACCGCGGGAAACATTAGCTTAAAGCCTAAATTATGAACAGTCAGTTTCGTGAAGTTTATGCCCATTGATTGTCTTGATCCTCAAACATAAGCTTTACTAGCTTTATTTTTCAAATGATGCCTAAAAATACTAATCAATATCTTCTATAAGCTTATTCAAATTAAATTCAAATTCAAATTATTTTATTGAGATAAAAACGAGTACAATCATTTACATCTATCTCACAAAATTATAATTATACAATCAATGAATTTAAATCAGTGTACAATAAAACGATACAATAAGAAATAAAAATAAAAAAAAAACAAAAGTCATGAAATAAATCGTAATGTCAAAGTATTAAAAAATATAAATTAATGTCATGTTATTTCAAATGTCAAATTATGAGTCATGCAGCTCAAAAATGTCAATAGTGCTGTTTGCACGAGTACGATTGTCCCATTGGTCAATTAGATTTTCACAATATGTCCTAAAAACAGTTATTACAGTTTTCCAGTTGTCAAAAATAATATCAAATTCAGTATTGGCGGCCAGGAGCGCATTGAAATGTTTGCGAGCGCGTACCAAGGGTGACATAGAGCGAGCCATGGTGCGACAATGTTCCACGTGAAATAAATTAGGCAATCGGCCGCGCCTGTTCACCGGGACCCCAGGTCTATCTGGCACAAACATCACGCACAATAAATCATGTAGCTCAATAGAGTCTACTAAGCCCCTCAGCACTTTAAGGCAGACACTGAGTTGTTCCAGCGTCCTTCTCACTTCGAGCGAATTATATCCCAGATGTCCAAGCAAAAACTTAGTGGGATACATAAAAGGATAGTATCCGTACTGCTTTTTATATAGTGTCCTTAGGAAAGCCTTTTGTACTTTTTCAAGCAATCGCGTGTACGTGACCTGATGTGGGTTCCAAACACATGCGCTCGACTCTAGCTTGCTTCTGACCAAGGAACCATAAAGGGTTTTCAAAACCTGTGGATTCTCAAAATCTTTCGCGTTTCGAAGCACAAACCCAAGGCGTCGGTACGATTCCTTGGCAAGGTCAGACACGTGATCGTGGAAAGTCAGACCACGGTCGAAAGTGACCCCCAAGTCCTTTACAAGGTTAGCTCTATGTATGGCGGTTGTGTCTAAGCTATAACTAAAATGTATTGGGTTCTTTTTCCGGTCAAAGGTCATAACATTGCACTTGCTAAAATTAAATAACATCTTATTTTTCACGCTCCACTCATAAATGTTATTGATGTCATCCTGTAAGCGTAGACAGTCTCTGTGTGATTTTATTTCGAGGAAAAGTTTAAGGTCGTCGGCGTACAGGAGACATTGAGCAGATGACAGTACTTTAGGTAAATCATGAATCATCATCTGAAAGTACAATGGTCCGGTTACGGAGCCTTGACTTACCCCAGATCTAGTGTGGTAAGGTTTCGACTCGTAAATCCCGTGTCTCACATACTGACGCCTGCCCCTCATGAGGTCCGCTAAGAAACGCACTAGGTCCAACGATGAGTATGTAACTCATTGGCCGCGTCCCACCGAAGCTTCGTCGATGTTTGCAATAAATTCTCTATTGTCCTCCTCAGGCTAAATGGCAAAATGTACTCTTCGCCACGTTATGGAATAGATAGCAGTAGGCTATAAGAGACATGTGTGCGGATGGCAAATAGCCAATATGCTAATACAAGGTGTTGCTTTACAAAGTTCTAGAATTTAGAGTTTAATAGAAAAAAAAACTATGTGCAAATAATACAACTCTTTGTGTTAGTTTCTTTTTAATTGTTACTAATGATTGTGAAACTTTTACATTAAAGTTGCCAAAAAATTGGACTAAAGAGACTTTTGCCATAACCATGAAGTGGCGAGAACATAAGATTTCAGGGTTGGTGCTACAGTAAAAGTTGTTTATATTGCATTTAACATTTGCCAAGCAACACCTTGTCGTACTTACAGAAAGGAAACAAGCTGATGCCGGTGGCTACGACCGCAGACGTCTTAGTTTTCCAGGCTATTTGTTTTGTCTCTTTATTATAGCTGTATTTATAGACACCTAGCAATAAAGCATGGGCTTAGCAATCATAGCTCTTTTACGGCCTTTTGTGTCGGGTTTATTGTGATTGCGGTAGCGCTGGCGTGAGGGCGTCTGTTGTTACACGGTTGCTCTCTTGCTGTTTGTTACCTCTTCTATTACCTACTACTGTTTGTTTGTAATCTTTTGAGGACCATCGACTCGTCATTTTTTTACATTGATGTTGAAGACAGACTAGCTAATATATCTTATAGAGAAAATATATATATATATATATATATCTTATATTATCTTATATCTTATATATATATATATATATATATATATATATATATATATATATATATATATATATATATATAGATATATATATATATATATATATATATTTAAATCGCCGAAGACTTGTTGCGTCTTTTCAAAGTCGAATCCTATAGCGTCTACCATTTCCAATGACTTTTTAATTGTTATTCGTGCGAATATAGTTACATTGCTGTCATGTGAATTCCATTGTCGACGACAAATTTTGTTTAGGTACGAAAATTAGATATTCAATTTGAAATAATTCTCACTGGTTTTTTGCGTCCGTTCTCGATGGAAATCATGTGACACATTGTATATTTTTGTATTCGTTACATGCATTTAATCGTTTTTCCTAATTCCATCAAAATGTATGGATATATTGATACCGTATATTGTACTGTATTAATTCCATGCTTTCTACTAATTAAATGACTCCTTACTATATTTGAGATTATATCGGTACCGTATATTTATTTTTGTATGTACCCCATAAACTGTTATGTTTGTTGCTTCTTCCTAACCTTATGTTATATCGATACATACATACTTACATAGGTACTTATATAATCGATCCCAATAAATTCATTGCGTGACGTGGTCTATGTCTAGTCTACCCGAATGGGGGACAGGAGTGACGATATGTATACATGCACATACATATTATCGCGCCTTTTTCCCATTGGGGTAGGCAGAGACTATTTCCCTCTACTTGCTACGATCCTGACATACTTCTCTCGCTTCATCAACTTTCATTACATTCTTCATACATGCTCGTCGGTTGCGGGTGCTTTTAACCTGGCCTTTAAGCAGAACAACGACAATTTGTTTTTTAAATGTACGCCTTGGCCGACCCCTTCCGGCTTGACCACTCACACTCGCCTTACTAATCTCCTTAGTCAATTTCCTATTTATGAATAGACAATCATCTCTTTTTATGAAGTCGATTAAAATACCTATTTATATCACTTGGAGTACATAATAGACATTAAAAAAAAGTTATCCTTATATTACATAAATTAATTAAATTTTAAATTATAATAAGCTAACTCCGCTAGCCTTATTAAAGAATACTAAGAATATATTTAGGTTTATGAAACCCGCTCACATAAATAAAATGCTCCCACATTTAGAAATTATGCATTGCTTAATCAATGAAATTAGTTTTGAAATGTACAAAAAGAAAGTTTCTATACACCTAGTGTCTGAAGCACGATAAAAATAATTTCATTGATTAAGCAATGCGTCATTTCTCGTTAATGGTAAGAAGTTCTAATAAATTTCACATTAAGTGATTGACTGGTTTAAAGCAGTTCTCACAAATGGCGCTTCCAACAATGTAGTAGTTGGTAAATATGATTAACACTTTCACTAATTCGGCGTCTTCGCAGAGAGCGTTTTAGCTTAGTTGGCCAAAACACCAGGACCGGAATCCCAGAGGATGCAGGTTCAAATCCTGCGAACGCGTCAATTTTTGAAATGTTTATCACAAAAAGAAAGTTTCTATACACCTAGTGTGTGAAGCACGATAAAAATAATTTCATTGATTAAGCAATGGTCATTTCTCGTTAATAGTAAGAAGTTCTAATAATTTCACATTAAGTGATTGACTCGTTTAAAACAGTTCTCACAAATGGCGCTTCCAACAATGTAGTAGTTGGTAAATATGATTAACACTTTCACTAATTCGGCGTCTTCGCAGAGAGCGTTTTAGCTTAGTTGGCCAAAACACCAGGGCCGGAATCCCAGAGGATGCAGGTTCAAATCCTGCGAACGCGTCAATTTTTGAAATGTTTATCACAAAAAGAAAGTTTCTATACACCTAGTGTGTGAAGCACGATAAAAATAATTTCATAGATTAAGCAATTCGTCATTTCTCGTGAATGGTAAGAAGCTCTAATAATTTCATCAGGTTTAAAGCAGTTCTCACAAATGGCGCTTCCAACAATGTAGTAATTGGTAAATATGATAAACACTTTCACTAATTCGGCGCCTTCGCAGAGAGCGTTTTAGCTTAATTGGCCAAAGCATCTGGGCCGGAATCCCAGAGGATGCAGGTTCAAATCCTGCGAACGCGTCAATTTTTGAAATGTTTATCACATAAAGAAAGTTTCCACAATATTAATTACTTAAATGACAATATATATTCAAATCACTTTGGAAACAAACCAATATAAAAACAAAATAAAATATAATAAAAACTAAAACGTTACAAAATATGTATATGGTGAGATTATGCTTAAATTAAATCAGTTACAAGCTACTGTCTCTGGCACATTTAGTCCAAAAATACAAAGACCAGATTGTATTGAAGTTTAGATGAGTTGTTAAATAAGATATCATTATAAACATCCAAAAGTGTCCGTTTCGTCGACTTTGGTCGAGTCCCGTCCCTATTTGAGAGTTTTAGCGTGTTTATCAGGATAGGTACCTGAATCACAAACTATACCTACCAGTTTCCCGACTTCAGAAAATTATAAATAAAATACTACGACTATGTTAAATGACTAGGTTTCATGTAACCACCCTACAAGAATGACAGAAATAAATGATATTGATAGAGAGCCAAGACTAAACGACAAATATTTTGAATGAACAATTACTTACCAGGTTTATTTCTTAGTGTAAGTGTTTTGTATAACGTAAATTTTGAGAAAATAAAAACAGTTTCATATAATATTACCAAAAACAGTACATACCTACTATGTTAAATTTGATATTCATTTTTTCAAAAAATGTATTAAACAACTTTAGGTAAGTTATTAAATAAATTAACCCATCTAATCAAGAATTTGTAGTGGTACGACATAATATTATGGTACTTTTCTAACAATAAAATATTTTAATAATTTATTGCATGAAAAAAGCACATAAGTAAAGCTATTAAGTTAGCATTTACCTACAGTTTTTTTGGCTAAGACTTTATGAAACAATTTTTTTTCTCAAAATTTACACTTTATACCTACTCTTTATTTTGTGACAGCAGTATACAGTATGGTAAATAAGGATTATAATAAAAAAACATTGCAATATCTGGAAGTATGCCATCACAGTGACCAAAAATCTTGTCAAGGGTGTCGATTTTCATTTTTTTCATTAATTATTATTTATTTTATTCGTTCATGTATTATAAATGAACAAAGTCACTTAAAACTTTCTCAGAACTCTGTACAGCCCAGCCCATCACCCGGAAATAACTTGAATCTTGTTGGAAGCGCCATTTGTGAGAACTGCTTTAAACCAGTTAGTCACTTAAGGTGAAATTATGAGAACTTCTTACCATTAACGAGAAATGACGCATTGCTTAATCAAATGAAATTATTTTTATCCTGCTTCACACACTAGGTGTATAGAAACTTTCTTTTCGTGATAAACATTTCAAAAATTGACGCGTTCGCAGGATTTGACCCTGCATTCTCTGGGATTCTGGCCCAGATGCTTTGGCCAATTAAGCTAAAACGCTCTCTGCAAAGGCGCCAAAATTAGTGAAAGTGTTTATCATTTTTACCAACTACTACATTGTTGGAAGCGCCATTTGTGAGAACTGCTTTAAGCCAGTCAGTTACTTAATGTGAAATTATGAGAACTTCTTACCATTAACGAGAAATGACCATTGCTTAATCAAATGAAATTATTTTTATCGTGCTTCACACACTAGGTGTAAAGAAACTTTCTTTTTGTGATAAACATTTCAAAAATTGACGCGTTCGCTGGATTTGAACCTACATCCTCTGGGATTACGGCCCAGATGCTTTGGCCAATTAAGCTAAAACGCTCTCTACGAAGGCGCCAAAATTAGTGAAAGTGTTTGTCATTTTTATCAACTACTACATTGTTGGAAGCGCCATTTGTAAGAACTGCTTTAAACCAGTCAGTTACTTAATCTGAAATTATGAGAAATTCTTACCATTAGCGAGAAATGACCATTGCTTAATCAAATGAAATTATTTTTATCGTGCTTCACACACTAGGTGTATAGATACTTTCTTTTTGTGATAAACATTTCAAAAATTGACGCGTTCGCTGGATTTGAACCTGCATCCTTTGGGATTCCGGCCCGGATGCTTTGGTCAATTAGGCCAAAATTAAAAAAAATATGAAAATTTTATAATTTATATTGTTAATAAAATTTATTTTTGTATGAATAATTTCATCATAATTTTTTTTTTAACTAAATATTTTAATTTTTTTATAAAAATATGATTTTTAATTTAGTTATATTAAAACGCTCTCTGCGAAGGCGCCAAAATTAGTGAAAGTGTTTATCATTTTTACCAACTACTACATTGTTTGAAGCGCCATTTGTGAGAACTGCTTTAAACCAGTCAGTCACTTAATGAGAAATATTAGAACTTCTTACTATTAACGAGAAATGACGCATTGCGCATTTGATTAACAAATGAAAGTATTTTTGGCCAAAGCATCTGGGCCAGAATCCCAAAGGACGCAGGTTCAAATCCTGCAAACGCGTCAATTTTTGAAATGTTTATCACAAAAAGAAAGTTTATTTTCATGGTGGCTGTGTTTTACTTCCACTATACAATATTTATACCACAAGCGTCATTACGTCCGCGCTGGCCGTCAATAGAGGTATAAACAAAAACATGCCGTTCGCAAACCGCGTGCGAACTCCGCCCCCTCACCTCTGACTCCCCGACGTCTCCTCTCTGGGGCGAAGTCGTTTTGTGTGATGCAATAAAATCACACATTAGAATTGATAAAAATTTTATTATATACAGAAGCCACATTATCGGTGTGTTATACGTAAACAAAATATCGAATATACGCCACAGATATACGGCGCACAGGAGCGCCCTCCAAAATTCGCGCGCCAAACAGCGGAACTAAAAAATACGCCGAAAAGCACTCCGGTGACAAAACTACGTCCATGCCAATATTTCACCCAGCCATTGTACTAACCTTTGCCCTACTTCTGGCAGAATTTGAGAGATGGTCAATCTTGCGTCCGTATACAGGATGCAACAAGTCAGTCGGACGCAACATCATCGGTAAAAACCGCCATGTAGGACGTAATATCAACTCCGCGATGCAAATATATATATATATATATATATATATATATATATATATATATTTTCTCTATGGTACAAACTACGTATACTAAAATAGATGATTTTTCACCGTGATTGGCTAATTATTGCGCATGTGTGCACAACTCCGACGCCGCGTGTCGTAGTGCGTACGAAGCGCGCGCAAGGCATGAGGTCGGCGGGCGGGTGTGCCCTGGCGGCGTCTCGTCTTTCTGGCTCCCGTTGCGCAGCTTTCTGCGCATAACTTCCCATCCGCCAATTTGCGTGACGCTTAGTATACAGATTTGTAGAAAAAAGTCGGCGCTGAATTTTTTTCGAAAAGTATAACTTTTAATTCCAGAAAACCATCCAAAAGAGTGGTCGTCTCTAAAGAAAGTTTTATTTATAAATAATTATTGTATGCCTAGAAAATTTGTTAAACTGTTGTGTATTCGCTTAAATATTGAAAATGAAAAGTTATTGTTATGTATAATTGATATATGTACATACATACATATTTCAAAAAGACAACAAGGTATTCCATTTGAAAAGTTGTATACAATGTTTGTTATTGTATATAACTTTTGAAATGGAATAGTTTCGTACATCGTAATGAATCGGCTTCGTACAATATTCTAAGTTCATTACAATTTACAAGCTACCTCCTATGTCGACCATAGTAGCTTAAAAATAAATTAAAATCTATTGAATAACTCAGCGTAATCTCACAAAAGCTTATTGTGCGCACGCGCCGATCCGCGGTCAGGGTTTCACGCTCGCTCCGTTCATTTTACAACTCTACTACGCTCCGTAAATATGAACTTTATGCACTATTTTTAAAGTTCAAAGTTTCATGTTGTATAAGAGTTTAATTTTATATTAATGGTTAATGTTTTCCGTCAGAGGGCGTGGTGTGGCGAAACATATAAATGCATGTAATATTAGCTTTTCTTAACGCATGTTTTGGAATTTCATCTCAAGCACGTGGAGTTGATTAGACAACAGGTAATTTTCATGAGTTGTTTTAGTAATAGGTTAACAATTATAAACACAATTTTACTTCAGTATAGCAAACATTGTTAGATACGTTTTACAAAATCAAAAAATTGGAAAACTTTTACAATATGGCTAATTTAATCTTAGCTGTAGGCCCTTTCACTTAATCGATATAAACTTTCGATGGATTTCACTTTAATTTCATGCCAGTCTGCTATCACTGCACGAAAAAGTTTTAATTCCACTGTAAACTAGATTATCTACATTTATCAATTGTAATTTCTTTATCGTCTGTTATCACTTATTTATACTCTCATAAACTGCCGTATAAATCCATCGAATACCTTGTTTCCTTGTACATTTATATCGTACCACTCTTCTTCCTGCAGTGTGCTCCACCATCCATGAATTTTCTCGAACTTCTCATCTATTTGCACAAGACTGTTCAGAGAAGACACTGTCGTCACACATGATATATCAGCTAATGTAATCTTATCTCCTGCTACATAAAGACTCTTTTCCAAATACTTCTCTAGATAACCATAAGCTTCGTTTATGTCGTTTACCTGTTCTTCACTAATTTGACGCCTCTTCGTCAAGCTGTACACCACCGGCTTAAACCGTGGAAAAAGAATCGAAGATTCGAAGTGAAGTTGCTGATCTATTATAGCTCTTGTTTTGTTGTCATTAGAATATAGATCTGAATGCTCTTCTGTGCCGTATTCGGAGACCAGATAAGTCATAATGGCGTGGCTGTCGGCTAGAATAAATCCATCATCTTCGAGAAGCGGAACGGTGTGTATAGGATTCTTTTCTAGATACTCCAGCGTGAATTGTTCTCTCATTGGTAGATTGACTTCTCTGGTTTCCACGTTTAAGCCCAAGATCTTGGCAGTTATCAGAACAGCTCTGGCAGGTGGACTGACGTCTGTTTTGTGAATCACAATCGACATTTTGACTAAAACAGCTGAGTTTTGGATATTAGAGACGTTATCACGGCGCGGTTGTCGAATTATCACTGCGCTATCAATAAACGTAACGAAATGGGAATGTAATTTATCAGTTAGTAATTTTGCGCATGCGATATGGATAATATAAAACAAAGTCGCTTCCCGCTGTCTGTCTGTCGCTATGTGTGCTTATATCTTTAAAGCTACGGAACAGATTTTGATGCGGTTTTTTTTATAGGTAGAGTGATTCAAGAGGAAGGTAAGTATAATACACCTGTGAAAAGCCAGGGCGGATTAGTGGATAATATAATTAAAAGAACGAATTGAAATGCAAAAGCGGATCATAATAAAAAGTACAACGACCTCCTTTCGGTGTAGTATCACCTTTTCCAACTCTGTGGTGGCTATCGACCATCATAAACGGTTGTATCCTATAAAATCTCGCCAATAGACAGTTATTTATAAGTGACCGTTTATCCAGCCTTAACGGCGCGGCCAAAACAGGCAGTTGGAGTAAAAAGTGTGGACAGCAGGCCTATTGAAGAGTTCTGGCTAACCCTGGCCCGTAACGGTTCTCAATTAGACGCTGGATCGCTGGCTGCTTGAAAAAGTAGCCGCGCAGCCGCGTAAGGTGCCTTACTAAGTACTCACATTGCGGCGATGAGCGAATATGTAGGTCACAAAGTTCCGATCGTATAGATATATGTGCTGCTTCATGTTGCTTCCAACTGGTCCTATTGGAGATCTATGAGGGAGACCAATGTCCAGTAGTACGTCCTATGGCTGATACGATAAAAATGAAATATCTACTTAAGAACTTGAAGAGATACTTATAAATATTTTATACTTGACCGAGCGCGCGAAACGGCTCTACATCAACTAATAATAAACCTTTCTTTCATCTGTCCAGATATTTATTTGTTGTTCAGTTTGTTTGATTGGATGTTGATACTCGCGTAAAAGTCGTATTTTTCAACCGATCTTGTTAAATCTTGGTAGATTATTATACAAATTCTACAATTTTGTGGAAGTTTTTTAATATGTTTTCTGTAGATTATCACTGAAGACATTTGATTATTTTAATTATTTTTTTTAATTTAAAAGTTCTTTATTTACAAAAAACTAATTTAATAAATACTATACCAGTGTTAATTCCATGCTAGTACTATAAAAAACTTTACATAATGATTGTTTTGCAAACACTTGGCTAGACATTTGATAAATAATAATAATAAATCCTCATGCAATACTATCTACTCAAAATACCTAAGTACATGCATTATTAAAATCTCGCGTGAGTCTCGAGCAAAGAGCAGCCGACTACCGTAAATGGATAAACAATCTGAGATCCAATAGCTCTTTGAATAACAGTTAAATTATGTTTTTCAACAAGTACTTACGCTCGTATGAGTGGCTAACCCCAATGTCAGAGGCTTTAGGTCACAGAAAGACATCTGACAAGACTCAACGGTTAAACAACCGGGACAAAGCTCGAAGTGCCATCTGAGGCAGCTTAGAAAGGAGAAGCTAAGTTTTGTAGTGATCAAATTAAATTCACCAAAGTCATTTGCATGGCAATCAAAATCTTTAGTGTTCTTAGCACGGTACTTATACGATTGTTCCGTATCAAAGTAATTGGAAACGCAACGAACCAGACTTTTCCAGACACGCAAATACATTTTTTTTATACCTAAGTATTATGTACCTTATGTAGGTACCTTACATCAACCTGAAAACTTAAAATTATTTCGCACCTACCTATTTCAATGTTATTATTCGTAACTAATAGATCCTAGTGTGAGAATCAGATAAATGTTTCGTATTGAATGCGTAGTTCAGGTTCGTGAACAATAATCATTTAGCGTGAACAACTGCTCAGTGCTCATACAGGGTTATTCCTAATCAATTAGCATCCTTTTAGGGGCTTATTCTGAATATCAAAACTAACAACTTTTGTTCTGCGACTTATGTCGAAACTAAAAAAAAAATCAGCTGTTCCATACATTTTGTCGCGGTTGAACGATATTTTTATATGAAATATAAAAAAAAAATTAGTTTTGACAAAAGTTGCAGAACAAAAGTTGTTGATTTTGATGCACAGAAGAAGCCCCTAAAACGATGCTAATTGATTAAAAATAACCCTGTAGATTAGTTTTTTCCCGAAAATCAACTTCACTCTCCCCTATGTAAGTACATTTATTTGATTTGCCTATCTTCTATCTCCTATGCACAGCCTACTTACAACAAACAATTTTACTTAGTAATCATTAGAATCCTACATAACTTTACAGCAAAGTACATTTATAAAAACGCTGACAGCTATTTCCAACGAACAGCTATCGGGGTCAGTCCGGGAGTGCCTGGACCTCAATGTTCTCAATCCTCCGTATAAAGGCTACAGACCGTTTCCAACGCAACTGTTACTTCAAGAGGCTAGTTTTTACCCGACGCTCCCTAAATAGCGTATGTTTCGCGAATTGAACCGTACCGGTAAAAACTAGTACAGCCTAGTGTTGGCCGGTCTAATTCTAAGATTGGAAGTGAATGTGGATGCCGTTTTGTTTGATTAGTACAGATTCAGCGGTATCAATGATTTATTTATTTATAGTTCTATACCATCGATTTGATTTTTTTTTTCATTTATAAGTCCATGAGGGAAAAAATACTTTCTCGTATAGTGGTTTCTGTCTCTCACTTGGAGGTATTGGAGGTAGGTACAATGACGGACTTGCTATTATTACTCTTACTTATAGGGTTTTCTCACTTATCCAGTTCTAGCTCAGCTAGGTTTGATTTTAGGCAAAGAAGATATAGGTAATAATACTGCTTTAGGTATGACTCATATTTAAAGAGTTTTAAGTTTCAGACTGCATTGGCAAATGTTTTAAAAAGGAAAATAAGAAAATCGATTAGTTTCTATCGATCTACCAATTGCATTGACTGTAAAATTAATTAATTATGACGGGGATTTCCTACGTAATTTATTTATAATTTCAATAAATTATTCGCTGTTGACAATAAAAGTCGTAAAATTGGTTTATCCACCCTTGACTATCGATACCGCATCCGAGCAGTGTAAATAGCTCATAAATCTGGGAGAAGCTCACCGTGTGAACACCGCATTCCACTTTAGACCGCGTGTAGATGCAGCCTTATCTGCGCCTGCGCCGATATTCCCTTTCGCCATAAATTGAGTTATTGCCATCGATCCTGATGCATGAACCACTAAACTAAAGAAATTTGTCGGGACTAAATCTATAGACGACACACAGTTGTTTATTTGTGACAAAAACAAAAATAAACAGACAACATTGTACGACTAAAATTACATACGTACAAATTATACGCATTTCTAATTATATTTGTAAAAGGCTGCCAATAGACCGGCTCAGCCAAATTTGGGCTCCGCAGTTGCTCTTAATAATTAATTAGACACAATATCATTTAATTTCACGTTAGTTTTGTTTCACAGATAAATTGTACCTAATTCCTATTATTGCTAGTAAAAAACTGCTATATTTCTTCTCATTTTTCACCGACGAACCACCGGAGGAGGTTTACAATTCGACGCGTGTATTTTTTTTTATGTATAACCACGCATAATACGACGAATGAGTATACTTCAAAATTGGTCCCATTTAAATTTTATCGAAATCGGCTGAGCTATTTTTGATAAATCAACAATAATGTGAAAAATGCTACATCAGTCCGTGCAAAATATTCGCGAATTCTGTACACGGTTGAAGTCGGTCATGGTAATTTTTGCAAAAAATAATCTTGTCCATAATACTTACTTACCTACCTATCTAAGAAAAAGTTTTAGTATCGTTTTTTACTAACTTTTAGTAAATAATAAAGTAGAGCTTAGTTTATTTACAAAAATGGTGGCACGAAATCGACACGATTCATTTGTGAAAGTTTCATAGGAATTGGGTGAGCATTTAAAAAGTGGCGTGTTGTAAGTTGTAAGTGTCAGCATGTAAAAGGTCGAATAATGTATGTAAATCGGCCCATTCCAACTCATTAAACATTGTTAAGCCCATAAAAGATTTATTTTGCTTGTAGCGGGGTTTATGCGGTTATTTTGATAACGTGTTTAAAATTTAAATTTATGATGGACATGCTACTTTATGCGTATACCTAACCTAAATTGCGATGAGAAACATGAAAGGGACTTAAGTTTTAAATACATAATAAGTAAGTATTGTTTTTAAACTTTCGCGATTTGAACACATTATTATTAAATACTACGGGACTAATCGCGCACTAAAATTACGAGATAAGTTAGACTGGTAGACTCCAGTCTACCCGTGACCACGGTCGATGCAACTCGGCCGAAACGTCGGGATGAGGAGGTATTTATTTATCTTGTAATTTTAGTGCGCGATTAGTCCCGTAGTAAATAATAATAATACATAATAAGTAGTTTTAAAGCTATCTTTACCGTTTGTTTAATTTTTATACATAAACAACGTAGACATTTTCATAAAACAGAAAAGATTTCTTCGTTATCAATAAAACTCAAACTACTATAGCAGAAATGTGTCCTGCAAGAGTTATCTCCGAAACATGTTCG
The DNA here is from genome assembly GCA_949316475.1 of Hypomecis punctinalis. NCBI lineage: Eukaryota > Metazoa > Arthropoda > Insecta > Lepidoptera > Geometridae > Hypomecis > Hypomecis punctinalis. Next base: position 24,168,532 of record OX438803.1, read on the forward strand.
CATGCAAATATTTTATAGCAATATAGAGCAGTTTTATTTATCAGTAAATACATTTCGGAAAATATTTATTGTTTTAAAAATTCATAAGTGTACCAATCCACTAGTACCTGCCTAGTCAAAAGGAAACAAACCATGCTTTACCGCGGTAATAATATTTAACTATTACCGTGATTTTATCAAGGAATAAATTCATGTTAAAGGAGATGTACAATAAAACCATGGAATCTTTCCAGAAAAGAACAAACTGTTGTGTCTTAAATTGTACCACCGCTATGTGCACAGATCGAAGCGATAAACGTATTTATCTTTATCAAAACAATATCAAGTAAAGTTTTTCGTTGCTTATGTCCAACAGATCTAGCAAGGGCCAAACAACCTAGACTAGCTTTCTGCGGCCATAAACTTTAGGCCCACACCACAGGCACTGAGCCGAACAGCCGAGTAAACAGGCAAACACAGACGCGTGCGGAAATGTTTACATCCACTTAACGCCGTGCTTCGACGATGCACAACTGTACAACCTGGTTGACATCGGTCCAGAGCTCGCTTTGGTGAGGTTTAGTCACTTGTTCTAGTATCTACTTTTTTATTAGAATACACATTGCCCTACAAGTTGAGCTCATAAACATAGGCGTATGCGAAATTGTATGCCAGTATGAATCCATCCAGATGGTAACGCCGTGTTCTATTGACGTTTCACTTTACGTTCTAGTTGACTAAAAAAAAACGATATCGTAGATTGGGTTAGTTAGCTTATTTCAGTACTTGCTAGCGCATACTTACAACGATGAAATCACTTTTTTAAATCACTTGCTAGTTAGCTAAAACGAAAGTAAGTTTGTTAAAATCGGTTGTTAGTGGTTGTTTGCATAACATCAGGCAGTATGTAGTCAAACGCAGACTTATGATGAACAAAAATGTTCAAATTTTGACGCTATCAAAATTCAGCGTCATTCAAAAATTGCGTTTAAACATTGAACTGATTAATAAAGTAAGTAGGTACTGTATGACCCTCTAACTGATTAAAAAAGTACTAGGTAGGTATATGTATTGAACTCAGAAAATTTTATTCACATTTTTCTCCACTATTACCCGAAAAATACACTCGGTAGCCCGCACGATCCAGTAACTGTCCCACCAAGCACAACCTCGCAATAATGTCTACATCCACAATGCCGTCTGTCTGTCACTTGTCGTAAATCAAACAACAATAGCGGACCACTATCTACACACGGTTTGACATGTTTTACTTTAACTTTGATTTACTTTATGGAGTTCTTAAAATATTCTTCTGAATTTGGAAGGCTTGTCGTGACCTAATTTACGGTTGTTAGAAGTACTGGAGGTATGATATGACAGGCATTAAATGTGACCCATTGTTTGAAAGTTAGATTTACATGATATAGGTTTTGAATTGGTCAACTATTTTAAACTAACATTATTGAGAAGTTCTAAATAGCTTTGTTCACAAGCAAGAACTACTGACCTCTAAGAGCAAAGTGGTCGCAAAGGAAATCTCAAAATAATACTAAAAATCATATCTTTGAATCAATTGGGCTTATATTAATGTTACCTATCAGTCAATTAATTTACCACTTAGGTATCCTCAACACTTCAGTCTTTCCTATTCTACTAGGTAATCTATGCCAAATGAAGTATAAAATAGGTACTTATTTTTTCTATCAAAGATAGTGTGTAGTGGAAACACGGCTTACCTATACGAGTCCAAAAATACATAGTCTTCAATATTTACTATACTCTACATTTTGTCTAATGATGTAGGTATAGAATGGAGATAGATTTACTATTGCAGCATCTCAGGATTCGTAGAAACGCTTATTTTCCCTTCCTCTTCTAACTTTCCTGAAGGGCCGAGGTGACCTATTTACCCAGTAGCTGGCATTTCCATCCATCTATTCTTGTCCAGAAGTGGGCCAGCGTGCGTCTTGTCAATTGTACGGTTTGTGTAATGCTCTTTTGATTGCTTTCTTTGAGTTATGGGAACTGTTATTGGTTTTTGATTTTTGATGCGCCTTTGATGGCGGGCGAGAAATTGTATATCTACTTGCGGAACTGCAACAGTGTTGCTAGTTTGGAAATGATGATGGGAAAATTATTTATGGAACCTTAAAGCAGTAAACAGACAGCTGGATCTATTTGCATTATGAAAAGACTAAGGATGACGTGTTTATATATTGTAGGTACATGTTAATGTTTACGAAGTAAATGCAAAATCCTGAAATCTACTTAGATCCTTGGCTTAGCAATAAATGTAGGTAATTGGAGTATCTTCAAATCTAGAGTAATCAAGAAATATTGGACGAGAGACGATACGACGACAACAAGGAGTACGTCTGCTAAAACCTTTTTCTTCCTAATGCCGGATGTAGTCAAACACGAACCATTTTGAGAAAATGAGTAGGTGTTAATATTATCATTGCGAACAATGCAGTATATATTTGTTAAAACTAGGTCTTAAACTCAGATAGAAAATTACAGAAACTGACAAAAGTTAAAACAGCTAAAAAATCAATTCCCAAAAGTTCTTTGTCCAGTCTTAAGCAAACTGTGAATCACAAAGTATGACAAATGTGGTGATTCATCCACCTTTGCGGCTCTAGCAATAAACCTGGTAATTTATGAAAGTCTACTAAGTAGTGGCCAGTTGCTTTGATTCGAAATGCTCGTTTTGGAATGAGAGCTGGGTCGTCTTTAATTTATATTGTACTTGGCTACGACTACGAGTAATGACCCCGTAGGATGTTTGTATCAAAATAGCTTTTAATTGCTCTATATTTTAAGTTTTTACTAAATCTTGAGCTTATCTTACGTCTTTGGTCGTTCTATTAAACGGACAGAAAAGATTTTTCTACAACATATTGAACACTACTTATTTGATTTTTTATACTACATAATGGGTGATTTTTTTGAGGTTAGGATTTTCATGCATTAGTATTTGCTCAGATTTTTTGAGATTATGATTTTCATGCATTATTATTTGCTCAGTATGCTTTGACATTTCATCATGAATAGACTTACTAACGAGCAACGCTTGCAAATCATTGAATTTTATTACCAAAATCAGTGTTCGGTTCGAAATGTGATGTTCTTTTTTATCGACAAATTTTGTTCAGCGATGAGGCTCATTTCTGGTTGAATGGCTACGTAAATAAGCATTTGGAGTGAAGAGCAACCAGAAGCCGTTCAAGAACTGCCCATGCATCCCGAAAAATGCACTGTTTGGTGTGGTTTGTACGCTGGTGGAATCATTGGACCGTATTTTTTCAAAGATGCTGTTGGACGCAACGTTACAGTGAATGGCGATCGCTATCGTTCGATGCTAACAAACTTTTTGTTGCCAAAAATGGAAGAACTGAACTTGGTTGACATGTGGTTTCAACAAGATGGCGCTACATGCCACACAGCTCGCGATTCTATGGCCATTTTGAGGGAAAACTTCGGAGAACAATTCATCTCAAGAAATGGACCGGTAAATTGGCCACCAAGATCATGCGATTTGACGCCTTTAGACTATTTTTTGTGGGGCTACGTCAAGTCTAAAGTCTACAGAAATAAGCCAGTAACTATTCCAGCTTTGGAAGACAACATTTCCGAAGAAATTCGGGCTATTCCGGCCGAAATGCTCGAAAAAGTTGCCCAAAATTGGACTTTCCGAATGGACCACCTAAGACGCAGCCGCGGTCAACATTTAAATGAAATTATCTTCAAAAAGTAAATGTCATGTACCAATCTAACGTTTAAAATAAAGAACCGATGAGATTTTGCAAATTTTATGCGTTTTATTGTTTAAAAAAGTTCTCAAGCTCTTAAAAAATCACCCGTTATAACGGGACTGAACTCACGAGTAGGGATAGTCGTAACGACTATAGTTTGACCCAGTGCATTGCGAGACGGCTCCGCGTGCTAGCACTCGCCAACTTGAGAAAGGTCGCCGAATGCGACCGAAACTATAGTCGTTACGACTATCCCTACACGTGAGTTCAGTCCCGTTATATAAAATGTGTGAAAACCACGTTAATTTCCATAGTAAAACTATTTGATTTTAAGAGAATATTTAGGTGTGGAATGACAAAGCCGATTGACAAAAACTTATTCAGGGGTCGACCCCAAATGACATGGGAAGAGGCAGGAGAAAGAAGAAGAGAAAAATATCTGAATATTTACATATTATACGCTACTTAGGCTATTTTCGTCAATCAGCCCGGGTTTTCTACACAAATGACACCGTAGCTCATTTTCCAAGCAACCTTTTCTGCTAAATTAGGTACTTAGAAGAATTTTCCCACAAAAACAAATAAGATCAACATGGTTACTTCTGGAATTTAAAGTTTTATTATTTATTTAAACTTCATAAACTATTTACGACATCTAAATTCTGGCGGACTTGATTCAAACCGTTGAAAGTATTTCATCGTCAAGTTATCGTATATTTAAGTTGAAGTTAATGTTCATGTTTAATGATAACTTCACGGTTTAGCTTTTTAAGTTAGTCATAAGTGAGAGTTGTGAGTCATATGATGAGACTTCGTGCCGTCATCGAATGGGTGGAATGACCTGACCCATCTTATTTTAGTATTTAGCAAATAAGCTTATGAAGTGGTTTTATTTCATTTTTAAGGCTTTTCGGTCAGTGTGCAATGCGTCACAATTTAAATATGATGCTAACCAGTATTTAAAAATGTGATTATGTTTTAAACGTTATTTCTATTACGAAATATGTCAAATCCTATAACATAATGAATAACATGTTTTTCAGAGAAAACGTGACAAATAAATTGTAAAAAAACTTAGTTGCATTTTGTTTCAGCGGCTTCAGCTCTCTGCATTTCGTTTTACTGTAATTGGAAGGATAACATGTTCATACTTTTTTCACCAGATGGGTCATTGTTTACTCCATCCCACCCCAACAGTCGAATTTAGAAGCAATTTGAAGCGATTTAATTGTCCTTTCATTAAGTTTCGTTATTAACTCGTTCCCTCATTATCTTGCCTCGTAGCGGCGCGTACGCATCTGGGGCTGTTTTCATTTCATTTTGAAACACATCTAGGGGTGACGCTATTTTGTTTTCATTAATTAAGATATTTATTAATCTCTCAAACACATCTGCTAACGTCTTGACTAAAGTTAAGTTAAAGGAAAAATAATAATAAAATGCTAAAAAAAGTAAGTCAATAAAGAAATGTCAATTGATCGTTAGTACTTTATTCTTTATTACGTAAAATTAAGCATAAATAAGTAGCTATTTATTAATTCTATAAGATTCATACGCGATTTGAAGGTAGGAAAGCTCTGAATATTTTTCATAAACTAATTAGGTACCTACCATGTACGGAAAGATCGAGGGGAGGTCTTTGCCTAACAGTGGGACACATCTGGCAAACAACGACAATATGTAGGTAAATAAGATCGCTTAGGCCGGTGGTTAGCTATTTTAAAGTAGTTTACCTACTTGTCCTTTTTTACTTCCTCAAAAAATTTAAGATTGTGACAAGTTGGCAACCCTGATAAAGGGTGAAGGTGCAATGGCGTTGGCGCGTGTTATGTTATTACGGTTCAGATTTACTGCCGTGTATAAACTATATCAAGTTCATTACAATATTTATATTTGGCTCTATTTTCGGTTAATCCAAACTGTACATCCGTGCTTCTGTGAATTTTGAATGGAAGGTCAATGAGACTTTCATGGTATCTACCTATCTATAGGAAGCTACAGGTAATAGGAATATGGTAAACAGTAGGTTAGGTGCATACAACGTTATATTTTGATTTGAATTTATTTTTAAATATTTGTAATTATTATAAGAACAAAGAATTAACAAGTCACTGTTTCTTATCATATTAACTATGGTAATTGCCATAATTTTCTATTTCCTTTTGTAGTAAACACTCGTATTCAATGATCCAGTAACGTCCAGTAAAGAAGGAAGTTGAAAAATAAATTACTATTGTTAAGAATTGTTTTTTTTTAATGATGAAAATCGCAGCTCCTACTAGTTTAAAAGAAATCGAATAACAAAATCATTATTTTCGCCCTCTGCCTTTGGCTTGAGATCGATTGTACGAAATCGGTTGTAACGCTTTTGTCAAAAGATATTGAATTTCTTTATTTCCTCGTATCTTCCAAATGGCTGGATGGATTTCTATAATTAATCTTTAGATTCATCTCAAAAAACCAAATATCCTTAGAAAGGTATTAACCAAAATGGCAGATTTTTGGTGCCAAATTGTAATTTGTCCCTTAGGTTTTTGTTGAAAAATAATGAATTGTAATCTGGTTGTTTTGTCCTCAGGCCTGCGCCCCCCGGTACGTGTCGTTCGTCTCCTCGAAGCTGAACCTGCGCGACCCCGTAGGCACTTGCTTCGTCGCCAAGTCCTCCGCCCTCAACGACGTCTCCGAGTTCTCGCCCTGCAGGACATGTAAGTTATTTTACTGCTTATTTATTTGCTAAGAAAAGTAATATCTGATAATTTAGTACATTTCAGAAAGCTTTGGACATTTTAATAGAACAAATTGGTCTGTTAGACGGAGTCTATACAGCGTGTTTGGGTCTTTTGTGATAAGAAGATTACATATTATAAACAAATCTATTCAATGACATTATAAACTTAGGTATTGTACGTTATGTTCGATTTTATTTGCTAGATAGTTCTCAATCTTTGTGGTAAGTGCAGTGCAGATGAAACTTATTTCATCTGCACTTACCACAAAGATTACATGGAAGCTGCTTAGATCATATCAAGTCGTCGTCGAGTATCATTTCATCAGATGCATCGGTTATCAGGTCATCTTTTTACCTTATGGAGGGACCTCCTCGCCTACACCTGGTTTTATAGACACTACCAGTCAGTTTACTGATAGTGATTCTGATTATTTACCTATAAACTCCATGGGATAAATATACGCTATGACTTAGATACGTATGCGCCCCATCGACCCAAAATTCTACTTGTTTTAGATATTAGTAAGTTCGTATAGGCTGGGTGGCTAGACCTAGTGTGAGAGTATTTAGGCCACCTGGAGGCCTCTGACATGGCTAAACGGTTAAACAACCGTTAGATATTTTAGTTTAGATATTAGTCATACATTGCAAACTTTTTTATTTGGATAATGACCAAGTGACTAAATTCTCTAGCAACTAAGTTAAAAGTATACTAAGCTCAAAAGTTGATCTCTCTCTACGTAGCTAGGTACCTACTTGGTTTTTGGAAAATATTGGAGACTGATTATATTGCAGACTGGGGGTGAAAAGAGCCGTTATAGTTTAGATCTGCCAGCGTGCTAGATAGCTCATAAAAGTTTACAACCTGAAAAATCGCCCACTTATTTTGTAGAACAAGGGTCCTAGCAAACCAACATGGCGGGCAACAATGGCGTCGGTAAAAGCGCGCGAAAACCGCTCACTTCCGGCGGTAATGGTGGCGGACGCGGGAAAATTGGCGTGACGCCCGCCCGCCCGCAACACTAAAACATGATTTACGATACACTTCTTGTAAAAATATAATTTTAAAGTGTAACGTTACACTAAAACGGTCTGTCGATAAGAAACAATGTGTTAGGTGTTATTGTTAACGTTTTGGTAAGAATAAAATGTCTGAATTAGGAAGATTATATTTTATTAGTCATTAAATATCCAATCCACACCAAAGTTATTTTTTGTAAGCAACGTTTTAATGTTATACAGATCTAAAATATTTTTATTTAGTTCAGTAAACATTACAGCCACTTTTTAAATTAACTATACTTGACATAATTATATTTTCTAATTTTGAAATGGCACATTTAAAAAATAGTTTTACAAATTAACTAGGCGTAGCCATGGTTAACATGGAGGATGGAGGTGGCAAAATGTGGCACTTCAAAAAGTGACTATGATGTTATCTATAGTAAATTTTTATTTTAGTTGTTCATATAAGCTATTTAATTTACAGCTAAGCTTATGTTATGTTTATTTATATTTTCTCTGCTAAAATATTGAGCTAAATGCAAAAACCTCCTTGTAGCTATTTTAAGCTTTTCCTATGTATTGTCAAGTATACTATCATTACATAATAATGCCTTATAAGTAATACTATAAGTATTGTTAGTAATAAGTATTATTTTATTTACAATTATGCTCTGTTTAGTATTTCACACCGAGGACGAGGGTGAGTCATAGGAAGTGTTCCGTCCACAGCACCGTAGAATATCTAAAACATTATCACGTAGAAAATAGAAATAATATAATATTATCACAAGTAGAAGTAGGAAACTAATTATAATCTGTAACTTTTCCTGCCTTTGTATTCTCAGCTTATAAAAGCCTTCATACACCTTTTGATTTGGTTAGAACGAACCACTAAATCAGATCGTGTGTGGCGTAGTCCAACGTTAGTTTTATTACTAATACTGGTTAGCGGCGGTCGGGTCCAACCAGCCAACCATACATCGACACATTGCCGTGACTGTAGCAACGTTGGATGTCGACCCCGATTTGGTTCGCTCCAACCTAATCGGAACGTTTAAGAGGTTTTTACTTTAACGCTGCTATTCTGCCACAGATGAAATGACTGTGTAGACTGTAGAGTCTGTAGATAAACAGTATGTCAGAAAGAAACTCACCAATAAGGCCATGTCCATCACATGTGATGCGAAGTGATTTTATTGGTTATTTTTTGACGTAAAAACGCGTTATAAATCGATGAACGCCGGCTGCACGCAAACAAATGTGTCACATTCCACCTGAGCCGAGCGTGCAAGCGAGACCACAGGCAATTTTTTGAGCAATTTTTTCCTCACACATCTCTTATGATCGTGTCTCATCTAGGTGAATACGCAGCCTTATTGGAAAGGCTTCGATTTGAAATCAACACGCTTCATTTAACGCAGATGCAGTGTGTAGGCTTCACATCGAATTCTATCTGATTAAGTTGAGAATATTATGTGGGCTAAAAGACCTGTGTATAAAATTACCTAATCTACAGAATGTAGATTAAACCTTAGAAAACTTTCACATGAAAATGCTACTTTCATTTAACAATCTAATGTATTTTGTTTTATTGTAAAACGTGGATTTAAATTCTATTTCTGTTCTTTCAGCGAACTATGGGCAGAGGAAAACTGGCGTGTGCCAAGCTGGATTCTCGGCAACCATGTCCAAGGTAAGTTAACAAAGTTTTATGTGCATATAATTTGTTTCGTTTGATAGTAGGATTAGTAGGAATGTGAATAGTTTTATTTTATAGCATAGTCTACGCTTTGCAATTACACGTTGAGATTAGTTGGTAAAAAACATAAATACCTACTTGAATATTCCTTTTCTTGATTATTAAGCCCGATTACAGAGGCGCCAACGTAACTATCTTAGCTAAATAGCATAGTTCTGTTTCTTTTTCACTTTAGGCATTCGATAGAGAGAACGCTTTTTACGCTGCTATTTAATTTACGCCGGCGCCTCCGTAATCGGGCTTATGGGCTGTTTTAATTATGGTGTCTGTTTACCTACAGTATAGGTACTGGAAAATATACGGTATACGCGGAGTACAAGATGTATAAAATCAATACGTACATTATATTTCTCTATACTTATCTTTCTACTTACTAAAATATGTCATGGCATTTATGTCACATCATTTGGTGGGTGCTGCTGCTGGACCTTGTTTTTGTAGGGACTTTAAACTAAAGTTACCAACAGGTTGTGGAACATGTCTTTAAGTCATTTATCATGCCAAATTAATTTTCACTTACACAAAAACGATATTCTCCGAAAGCTTAAATACCAGCGTCAATATTCGTAATTTACTCAATTGAAAAAGATGCGTGATGGAGCGTCCATCTTTAATTTCCCCACCAATTACGATTCGATACGAATCATTGCGCGGGAAAATATGTATTTTTTTAATGAAAAGAATTTGGTATTGGTGACACTCGAGAAAGTAGCTCTGTCATTAAAAAAAATTCTGTAAGTTGCGTACCGATATCAACTCGTTTTTGCGTTGTGCGTTGTAGTAATTTGCGGCAGTCTGAATAAAAGACAGATATGCATACATTTGCATGCGAACTTGCGAATCCTTGAAATTGACTGAAAACTGAAATTGAAAGTCTATATTTTAATAACTTACTTGCCTATATGAACACAATAAGTTTCAAAAAGTAGATGATCTCTACTTCAACGTACTGCGCAAAAACTCAAAAGATAACCCTAGAGCATTGTCTAATAAATTCGTCTCCCTATTCCTTTTTGCAACAAAAAGTGTATGAATCCTAGGTTCACGTGAAAGCTCGTGATTTTACAATCGTGGGAATAGAATAAGTCGGCCCACGCCCACGCGGGGGATATCTCGCATCGCATCGGCGCGTGAGCCGAATGCGCGCAACTCTATGAATTATTAAAAACTTTTATTGTTCGCGCGCAAAAAACGGAGCAAAACGGCGCGCACGTATTCCTATTTCGAAAATAGTAGCCGCATTTTATTGGTGTTTTATTTGTCTTTATTTGGGATACAATTGAGGTTTTAATCTGTTGTAGAGTGGTGTTGCCATTTTTGTAAACGCGAATTGAAATGGAAAGGCGGCATTGTATACGATTTGATCTTATCGCTGCCGGCCAGGATGTTTACGGGAAAGGAAAGTTCGAGAATCTATATTCATGTCTACTCGTAAATCGTAAAGACAATGCCTTTTGCTACAGTTTTTGTTATAAATTGTGCTTTGAAGCTCTATGTAAGTACCTACGAGTATGTAGAGTGCAGACATAGACATGTATGCCTTTAGCTTAAAGTGTAATCACATCGTCGTCTTAGGCTGCGTTTCCACCAGAGATGTGCGAGGATGCATAGCGAGGGATGTGTTTGTAAAGAACCAATAGGATCGCTTCATTTACCTTGCCTCGGTCAGCACAGCTCTGGTGGAAACGGCTCAGCGGAGCTAGATTTTTGCGCATACAAAACAAGCGCGGGATGTGTGCGAGGGATGTGTACGAGGGAAGTGTGCGAGGAATGTGTACGAGGGAAGTGTGCGAGGAATGTGTGTTGAGAAAGATGTGTTGCGAGGTTTGCGCATACTGTACCAGCCAGTCCATAGACGGAGTTTGTTGGAAGTAGAAGTGCGCAAAATAGATAATAATATGGATAATTGGAAAAAGAAAATACTTTTATATTTAACAATTTGTGATGAAGAAATGGAAGCAGAAGATACGGAGTTTATTAGTTCTATAATTTTGAGCAATACAAGAACACACAGGTTTTGGATACGTAACCATATTAAATATCATCGATTACATGGAGAATTCTTTACCTTTTTTCATACGGCTGATGATGAAATATTCGAAAATTCTTATCGAGTATCTAGAAGTAACTTTTATGAGTTACACAATTTGATTGAGAACATTATCAAGAAAGAAGACACTCACTACAGAGAATGCATCAGCACCAAGGAAAAATTGGCGGTATGTTTAAAGTAAGTAAAATAGTTTGAATCAATTTTGTCTTTATTAAACATATTAATTGAAAAGTAATCATAATCTGCAAAATAAGTAGACAACAAGTTCCTCTTTTTCATGGCAAATTAGGCTCTGTTCCTACTTTGTTTGAAGTATTTGGCGTTTGTAGGTCTGAATGTTGTGTTCCCGGAGATGCTGGTTGTACAGCTTCCAGTTGGAAAGATGAATCCATCTGGCCCACTGTTTTATTTGTATTTCTACCAGAGCTTGAAGAATAACCAAGTTGTTCAGGATCCAGCTGAGGCGGCAAATCCATCTGGCCTGCTATATTACTACCTACTGCTATACTGCCTACTTTGTTTGAAGTATTTGGCGTTTGTAGGTCTGAATGTTGTGTTCCCGGAGATGCTGGTTGTACAGCTTCCAGTTGGAAAGATGAATCCATCTGGCCCACTGTTTTATTTGTATTTCTACCAGAGCTTGAAGAATAACCAAGTTGTTCAGGATCCAGCTGAGGCGGCAAATCCATCTGGCCTGCTATATTACTACCTACTGCTATACTGCTACCAGAGCTTGAAGAATAACCAATATTTTGATTATACCACGACAGCACGTAAGATTCTTCGGCTTCGCTAATCATATTAAAAAGTTTCCTTTTTAAAGGAACTTGCATGTAATCTGGTAATTTTTTAAATGTTTTCGCCATTGAAAGAAAAAAATGATCAGTATCATCGCAGTCCGTTGGTTTTAAAAGTTCTCTTAATTCTTGCCTTTCTTTTCGAAAATCTTCTTGATTTTTCATATGTTTTTGTATTAAAATTGATAATTCATCGCCTTTTTTCTTCTTTGATGATGACGGGGTGACCGAATCTGTTGAAATGCCTGAAGTTGAGGCTATTTCGTAAAGATTGTTGGGATTGTCAGCTTGATTTGGTGTATGTTCAGTGCTCTGCGAAGAGTCATCTTGGTTTAATGAATATTGAGTGCTTTGCGAAGAGTCATTTTCATTATTTGGTGACGAAATATCCTCTTTATAACTTGACTCTCTATCTCTGTTGGCCATGTACGGTAAAAGAAATTCCATCAATTTTTGGTATTTCCATTCACGTGTTTTGGTTGTAGCCTGTCCGCTTTTTTTAGATTTCTGCCTCTTTAGCGCGTCCCGATGGCTATCCCGTAGTTGTTTCCAACGATACTTAGCGCTTTTCACTGAAATAATAGAAAATTATGATTAGGAATATAACATTTTTATACCAAGCATGTTGTCTTACAGATCGCAAAAAATCAGTAACAGGTAAAGAGTACTTTTTTATTTGTTAATTATTTTTCTTACTATTATTATAAACATTCCTTTTTTTGCAGGTATTTATCCACGGGCTCGTCGTTCACACGATTGGCAGAAAATTTTAGGATTGGAGTAGCAAGTGTGTCGAGAATTGTGGCAGAAGTTTGTAATGCTCTTTGGCTTGTTTTACAACCTCTTGTTATTCCAAAACCTACCAAAGACGACTGGAAGCGAATAGCAAAGGATTTTCAAGAGCTATGGCAGTTTAAAAATTGTTTGGGGGCTCTAGACGGTAAACATGTTTATATAATGTGTCCTGCAAACACTGGGTCCTCTTTTTTTAATTACAAACAAAGATTTTCTATAGTGCTTATGTGCTTAGCTGACGCTAGGAGAAAGATTATAATGGTTGATGTGGGATCCATGGGAAGATTTAGTGATGCTGGAATATTTGATGATAGTGTTTTTGGAAAATATTTGAAAGAAAAAAGATTGAATCTTCCAGAACCTGAACCATTATATGAAGGAGGTGAACCAGTACCATTTGTATTCATTGGAGATGAGGCTTTTCCTTTGATGGAAAATTTCATGCGCCCATATCCGCGGGACCAGTTAGACCAACAGAAACGTATATTTAACTATAGACTTTCGAGGGCACGTCGCATTGTAGAAGCTACATTCGGTGTATTGGCACGAAAGTGGTATGTGTATCGTAAAGACTTTGAATGCAGAGTGGAAACGGTTGACAAAATCGTAAAAGCCACATGTGTAATGCATAATTTTTTAATTGAAAGACAAAGTAATTATTTGGATTGCATTGATAACACAAATACAAGTACTCTTGTATCGGTTCCTAGCATTTCCGTCGTCGTGTCAAGTGATAGTTATGATGTAAGAGAGAAATACTGCTCTTATTTCAATAATCAAGGAAAAGTGTCATGGCAAGATACTCGTATTTCGTCACGAATTCATCGCACACAATAAATACCCAAATATTGTAACTTGTATTTTAATATACCTGATTTTAATACATGATTATTACTTACCATCTTTATATTGTATTTCTTTGACTATTTCCTCCCACGCAGCGTCCTTAGTTTCATTACATTTGTAAAATGACAAAGAAGTGTTCCACAAACACGGAAACTTTTGAACGGCATCAATTAATTTTTCGTCCATTATGCCACGCAACCGTACGACATGCGTACGACTACAAGCGCTTACGACAGCAAAGTGAGACGTGAGCGCAGCGCGGTGAGCGGCAGGCAGGCGTTCGCGTTACTCCGCTCCCACTACACCGCACCCCCGTCGACACATTTCACAGCTTCGCAACGCATCCTCGCGCCACACATTAATGCGCATTTTCACAGCTCCGCTACACATCCTCGTAGGCACATTATCATCGCACAGCTTTGGTGGAAACACCCACACATTTTCACAGCACAGCTAGACATCCTCGCACGACACATTTCCATCGCACATCTCTGGTGGAAACGCAGCCTTATGGTCGCACAAAATATCCACAACTAGGTAAACACCTCCATTAGATTAGATTCCAAAACAGATCGCTAGTTGCTAGTAATGCTAGTTGCATCCTTTCCTGTAGTTTCATGCGATCTTAATTAGTCTTCAGATTACTTTTCGTTTTTTACATACATTTACAATTCCTATTGAGAAAATAGTTTTAGTTTTCAAACAACCCGACAATCCGAGGTTTCGATGATATTGTTGTAGCTGTCGTAGAGTAGGTACCTAACTATACTCTATAAAATTTAACTTGATCTCTGCGACAGCTGTCAGAAAAATCACGCCTGTGAAGTCCTGAATTTCTTAATAGTATAGACAGTACCTGTCAATGTCATACTTTATGGGCATGTCGATTAGTGATGGGCGACGAATGATCGTGACCACAGAGTTTTAGATAGAGTTTTAAAAAAAACATCGATAGTTTATACTGACGACATTTTAAATAAAACGTAATTTATCATAATTTTTTTTGTATATTTGAATATCATAACATTTTTTACATGTGTAATTAAACCAAATTATATGTTACATTAGCATCGATAATAGTGAGTGTATGAGTATTTAATTAATATCATAACATTATTTACATGTGTACATACTTGATCTTAAATAATAGTAAGTAAATAAAATCCAATTTTTCACCATTAACTACTCATTCGATTTCATTACAACATTGTTTGAAAATCAATTTTTTCCACCACTATCTCAACTCTAAATATATCAATATGTAACTGTCGCAGAGATCAAGTTAAATTTTATGAAGTATAGATCAAAATGATCTCAACAGAGACAAATTCGGTACACTGATAAATAATAATTATTGCGTGTTCCACTGATAACAAAACTAAAGTGCCAATCTTTGTTTCATCAAAACACAATTTTAAACCCAGTCTCTAGATAATGCCTCTTCCCCTTTTTTTCTGGTGTCAAAGACGCTTTGTTCCCCGCATGTTCCTCCCACCGATGTTATCTTTCCCCGAACGAAGAACTTGATACTTTTCGTGAATCTCGGCGATCTAACTCGAAATGTGCGCGGACGTGACTGCCCTACTAATGTACAGACTACACAGTTACTCGTATTATTGCTCGTAAAGTGTATAAAAACCTATAAAAGAAGTTACAAAAAATTACTCTGTCTATTGTATTCTACTTCACGGAGAAGAGCTCATTTTCTACTTAACTGTTACTTTTCGTGATTTTAGGTTTAGTTGTGGTCTCACAATAAAGCTCATAGTCAATCGGAACTAGCTAACACCGTAAATATACCTATTCTGCTGTACCAGACTTTTTAATAGTCCACTGCAGGACGTAGACCACGAAGTGTGATTGGGCCGTATCCCCCACGCTGTCCTTGTGCGGATTAGTGGATTCACGTGAGCCATCGAATTTATTCTACGGAGAAATAAATAAGCAGCCTTCAAATTATTGTCTAAATATATGAGCAGCAATCATTCTAGCTCAGTCCAGGCTATAGGTCTCTCAGTGTCCATGAATATTAACAATTTACAACTTAGCCAATCAATTACGACCTAGCCAATACTTAAATAATTATATTATGTGTTCTGAAATGGTTATTCGTAGGCATGCTTCAAGCTCTGACGCAGCTCCCCGAGCACCACGCCTGAAAAGGCTTTACAAGCTGTACTAGTACCATTACGTCGTGGTACTCGCAATCTTTATGGCCGCGGAGCGTTAATGGCGCACTAAACTCAATAGAATATTCAATTAAACGCGCATAAATCTATGGGAGCGTTTAAAACCCCGTAAGATTTGCATAAACTGGACGCAGGTGAAATGACTCGCCAATGACAATGATGCTGGTGGAATAAATTAGAGAGGCTCTTTAGAGAGAAACGCTTTGCGTTGAACTTAGACATTGTCAGCAGTCGTATAGGCCATATAGGCGACTGTGATGCTACAAGCTGGGAGAACCCAATCCTGACTGAAGTTCACTTAACAGCTGTGCAAGGATTGGATTATCTGCAGCGTGTAGCCAACATCACTGCCGTCAAGATTGAGTTTTGATTCGGCCTATAAACTTTATTTTGTAAAAAAGCATCGATAGCAATATTGAGACTCAGTTCTGGATGTCGGTGGAAGGTTGGGTGATGACAAGTAATTTATAAGGCAATAGTTTCAGGTATACCTACACCATGAAACTATTGCCTTTTATCTACTACTTATCAATAAAATGATTTTTTTGAAGAATTAACAAAACCAATTCTTTCACTAGACGCAAATTTTCTGATAAGTAGTATTATAATTTGTTTTCTCCTAAAGTTCTGCTAATGTTTGTGAACAAATTCTCGATTCCGTCTGTAAGCGACGCCATTGTCTGCAAATACTTGCAAACGCATTCCTAAATCGTGTATGTTGAACATATAATTCAAAAGCCGAAGGAATCTGAGAAGGAAAGAAAAGCTCAGCTTTGCAGAGACCTAAATGTTGCTTATTTTACTATGGTTCTTCAGGCAGATGAAGAAGTTATTAAAAATTTTAGTGAAAATAGTAAGTAATTTTAGTAAAAATATGTTATGTAGAACTCATTGATATTAATAATTCCCCTAATAAGAGTTCTTCATCACATACATGATTGTATGCTAACGTAAACAAAGATGTACCTAAACATTAGAACGAATTTGACAATAAAATATGTGATATATTCGTAAACATGTCAGTATCATCCATAGATGTAAGAAAGGAGTTATCATCCCACTTGACATGTTAGAAGCATGAGAGCTGTCAGCGAGCGCGTGACAGGCGGGCCACGTGACGCGGCGCCGGCAAGGCGCTCATGCGCCGTGCTTGTCGCGCTGTAAAAGGCGCAGGCTCGCGGTGCGGCCGCTGCGCTCGCGCATATTTATTCATTGCCCGCTTCTGATTCAATGCTAAGTTCCCGATTATGCGAATTTTAGGACCGTAGCCTTTTAGGGTCAACTCGTACTTTTACAAGTTTTATAGGCTTGGTGGTTTTTATTTATGTCCCTATTTTATGGTAAAGCGGTGTTAAGATATTATTTTGAACTTCAGGCTTATCGTGCGCAATACCCATGTACTTATATGGAGGTTGGATTAGGATTTTAGGATCAAATTGACGTAGACCTACGCTTTTACTCTCAAGCGTGATGTGGCCGTCATATATAACATTGATGAGATCTGTTGATATGATGGCTGGTAGAACTGTAAATTGCTTTGAAATCATAATCTTTCCCGCGAATCCTTCCATTATCACATGCGCCTTTCATCGTGCCGCTATCTACCGTCGTGTCATCTGTTTGCAACCCTGCCAACTGAACGTTTATTTTTGCTTGAAGCGTTTTGAAGCTGAAACACATGCTCGCACGTTCGGAGGATTTGTGATAAGTCGTAACTGGAGCTTTCTTATCTGCCGTGTTCACACGGCTTACTGCTGCTGCTATGTCTCAGATGTGTACATTTTGTCTTGTTTTATTGTTATCATATCTTTATTTTTTAATATTATTAGTGAAGAAGTTGATTTATTAATCGTTTTTTATAAATGCTCCAAATATTTTACAGTAGTCATTTAGCTTCATCAATATAATCGAGAGACCTTTGTACCAATCGATAGTTAAGTAGTTTTAAATTGACGTGATTATGTTACATTTAACTCAATACAATAGAAAATAAAATATTGGAATTGGCAATCTTAATATTATTCATTCTATAATACTTAATATAATTACCATGGTTACTATGTTCTTACTATATAAGCCGTGGTGGTCAAGAGGTAGTGAAACCCGCCTTACAATTGTGAGGTCGTGGGTTCAAATCCCCGGTCCCGTACCAATGAGTTCTTTAGAATTTTTGTACGGAATATCACACCACTGGCTTTTCGGTGAAAGAAAACATCGTGAGGCAACCTGCATACGTCCATAGAAGAAATTCGATGGCGTATGTGAATCTACCAACCCGCACTGGGCCAGCGTGGTGTATATGGCCCAATCACCCGTCGTGGGTAGGCCTACGTCCTGCAGTGGACTATTAAAAAGGCTGGTACAGTACAGTACTGTACTATGTTTCTTAATAACACAGTTGTGATTTGAGGTTGGCTCTCATATGTTATCGGTTTTTAAGTAGCATTTATCATCTGGGGTACAGTCTGGTAGTATGTAATCGCTTAATCAGGAAGTGCATTCCCACACCATCAAATACCATCACCAGCCCATAAAAGGACAGTAACGAGCTCTCCACGCACTTAGCCGATATTTTATCTGCCCATACACAATTATAGGAACTCTCTGCATTACCATAAGTGCCTACGCCATAAAAATGTAGGATAACAGTCGTAAAACGATACAAATAAATGTCCGACTGTCGTGGATTTTGATTTTAGTGCCTATAACTTTATAAAATCCTGTTTATATCATGATTATCTTTTAATAAACGGAATTTTATTAATTGATAGTCAGAATGTTTGCGAAAAAACGTTGGGTGCAAAGTGTTGACAAAAGAAGCAGATTTACATTTTTTGGAGTTTCGGTTTCGCGATAGAACGTTTGATTGTATTTATTTCAATCGTTTTTAGTGATCTCTATACATATACATGATAGATAGTTTATTGAACTTGAACTAACATCTTGAGTTGAAGCTTTCTTAGAGCTTCAATCGTCAGGTTAGTAGGTTTTATCGCCTGATCGAAACACTTTATCTAACTTTAGTTCGATATTCATATATCTTAGGTATTTGTTACAGTAAGTGTAAAATTGTAGGTACTATAGTTTTATAGGTTTAATTTATTTTAAGTAAGGCTTTTACTGATGTGCCTATTTTATTTTCAGGACGGTGAAAGATTATTCATGGGAGCACCAGGCAGTTTCTACTGGCAAGGTACGATTTATTATAGCATATACAATTAATTATGTACATAAAAACCTTGTTCAATTCTACATTTTACTCAGAAATCATGAGCTATCATGGTCCAACTGTCGCACGAACATGGTGGATGGTCAATGTTTTGTGTGGTTTGCTCATGGATATCATGGGAATGACTTCTACCTACGTGATAAAATGTCTAACAATAATCATTAGGTTTACGATGGTTATGGAAATCATTTGAAGCAATTCAATGAATCTACAAATCATCCAGATGTTATAAATGATCATTTTGACCTAAAAATTGGAAAGAATCGCGCGGATGAGTGTACGGAGTAAGTATGATACTGATACAATTTATTTAATCCAAATCCACAGGGCGAACGTTATCGATTGACGCAAACGAAAAGTTTTTCCACTTTATGGCGAAAATACCGGATGAAGGTAAACACAAACCGTATCGCCGAATGACAACATCCTAACTTTTAACCGCAATAACATAGCGAGAGGCTTACGAGCGCCTAATCCTCGAATAAACCATTAAACGCAGTGGTTTTAAATGCTCTTTCTAATCGTGATCGAGTATAATTCTAATAAATAAAAAAGATACTAAATCATTTGCTTTCACATCGTGCCAAAATTTTGCTAACCATTAATGTTTTGCTTTTTAATCATCAAACATACATAATATCAATATTTTCGATTAGATTACATGCAGCTGTCATAACTAAAATGAAGATAAATGTGGACTAATTTTGTTTTCTTTCAAATCAAAATCAAGCAATAAACAAGTTTCGATTATACTTGATCATCAGAAATACATTTAAAACAATGCTGCTCTGTAGACTAAACATGTCATGGATTCTATAGAACGTAATGGGTCATTAGATAATCACTGACATGGATAGTCGCATATTCCATTAGCTTTTCCTACAAATCACGGTGTACAGATTGGTGGCGTCAACCTCTCCTCGAGGTTTCACCAGATACCTTTACATTTCGACTACCACTCTTGTTCAATACACCTTTAATTTCTTATGCCCATAGACCATCCTAGAAGTAGATGTATACGGTATAGACGTGCACGATTATTACTTTTTGTTTATATATAATCCACAACCATTTTCACTTCTTGTGCTAACGTGTACGTGGATGATATTATTGTACCTACAATTTGAATGGAATGGAACACCTGTGTACTGTCTTACATATCTGAGTATTTTTCTTGGTAAACAGATCAATGTAAATAGGAATGTCTCACCTTTTATCCCTGTAGACAGTTAAGTTAAATATGGATTGGTTAAAAATGTATAATGCTTTGAACATTGTAACGCAAAATTGTGCCCATGCTTTGACACTAATGAGAAATCATTTTGGCTTTGGAAGTCACAATAACTTGGACTCGGTGACATAATAATACAATGATATCTCTAATTTTATTCTAGTCAAGACACGTGACTTCTTAATTACAATAAATATTGATATTTTAAAATAGCCGTTAACTTACATCATACATCGACGCAAGCATTTCATTCAGGCACTAGTCTATGAAATGTATAATTTTACTGATGCTTCAAAACGACATCAGAATCATTGCCTTTTACTACATTTCAGATGCTTTTCACTGATCGTGCAGTTTTAATTCTTCAGCATTCATGACTAATGGAAATATCTCGTTTGGACTGGATTTGAGCATTGTGATCATAATATTTTACTTTTGTGACTGAGCTTTTATTTCGACTAACGCATTTTGTGTGATTTTCAAACAATAATCAGGTGGTCCAAATGAGAGAGTTCCTTCAAAAGATTGTCGTAAGTTCCATGTACTACGTTTATTATCATTTTTAGGTCAGTTACTATCCCAGACGTTGAACAGCAAGCCAGCTCTCATCGCAACACCTGAAGCTAGCGCTAGATATGATGACTCTTACATGGGGTACTCTATGACTGTTGGAGACTTCGCCGGTGAAGGCATTCAGAGTATCGCGGTCGGAGTACCGAGAGGATCTGACTTGAAAGGATTGGTAAGATATCATACAAATTTAATAAAATGTACAGTTCAGATTACAATGTCGGTCGGCATTTCTTCCTTCTTCTTACTTTCGGCATCAATTAATCAATCTCGAACATTTTTTCCCAAAGTATGCTCACGATTCTGTAATGTGAAATGGGTACCGCCTCATTTCAATCCTTCACTAAACGTTTACTTCTCAACTTACAGGAATATGACGGACATCGTTTTTAAATCTTTGTGTTGAAAAAATCTTTAATGAGTTTCCGTTCTGTTACACAACACATTGTGATACAGTTTCACCACAAACAGACACAATCCACTGAAGATGTATTAAATAAAAGATTCAAGTTGAGCTTCTGCAATGTTTCTGCAAAGACCTGATTCAATCAACGATTTCATGATTTTGTATAAATTTTTCAGGTGGTGCTTTACACATGGGAGTTGCAAATTGTGAAGAACATCAGTGGGTCCCAGATTGGTGCGTACTTCGGCTACAGCCTTGCTGCTGGTGACATCGACGGGGACGGTGCTGAGGATGTCATTGTCGGCGCTCCTATGTTCACCCGCCCCAAGAACGACGGCTACGAGCATGGCAGGATCTATGTCATCTATCAAGGAAAAGACAGGGTAAGTTATCCTTACTTCCTTACTAATATTATAAATCCGAAATTGTGTTTGTTAGCTTCTTCCTCTTATAGGCCCAATTATGAAGGCGAGATCGTAAATTTAATAGCAACGTAAAAAGTGTTCTCTCTATCGAATGCCTAAAGTGAAAAAGAAACAGAAATAGTCTAATTAGCTATTATAATTACGTTGGTGCCTTCAAAATTGGGCCTTATATCTCTCTATCTCTTATCCTAGGTAGTATAGAATGACAACTCAATGTTTCATAAGTTATTTAAATATTATTCGTGATATATTTTCAGAATTTTATGAAGACTCACGCTCGCACCGGCGAAATTTCACGAGGCCGATTCGGACTGTCGCTAACTTCTCTCGGGGATATCAACTACGACGGCTTCGGAGGTAAATCATATTGTTTAACTTTGCATAAGTTGTAATAAATGCAACAGTAGTTTTCCTAGTGTTAATACAAATCCAAATTGTGGGTCATGTTATACTTCGAGAGTTTGTTGGCCATACGATCTACGAACACGTGCGCTACGATAGTTAATTTGTTTCAAAAATAACTTTTTATGTTTTTTCTCGAAACACAAGTTCAAATGGAAAACATTTTATTATACATACAATAATACAATTTTTATTCGGTTTAGGATTCGTTTTTATGTCCGGAAAATAATCATGCATCTGGCTGTCCGGTTTTAGTTTTCCTCTACTAATACTTGAGTATTCTGATTTCAGACATCGCAGTAGGCGCCCCGTACGGCGGGCCGCAGGGTCGTGGCGTGGTGTACATCTACCACGGCAGCGCTAACGGCATCCTCGAGAAGTACTCCCAGGCCATCACGGCCGAGGAGATCGCACCCAACCTGCAGACCTTCGGCTTCGCGCTCTCAGGCGGCGTTGATCTCGACGATAACAACTACACGGATCTCGTTGTCGGCTCATACAAGTCAGACAGCGTCGTTTTTCTGAAGTAAGTTTTGCTAAGAATTCTATCCTATCCTATTCAAACTCTGGCGGAAAACTTTGCATTGAATAAGTACTTTGATACTCCTGCAGACTTTCGGCTTCGCGCTCTCATACGCCGTTGGTCTAGATGACAACAATTATATGGATATGTATTACTATACAAAATATGTTAACTAAGAACCGCGTGTAAATTTCATAAGTTGCAATAAATGATTAATATTATGAGTATAAGTTTGGAGTTTGGATCTCGTTGTCGGAAATGTTGAATTGAGTCCTAACATCAAATGAGTCTACGATGGGTATTATGGGTATTATGTGAGTTTCAAGCGTGTCTGTGTCTAGCTTCATGAACGTTAAAGTTTTTTCAATATGTTTGATTTTATAATTTACAATATCTACTTGCAAAGATCCGTGAATGTGACGAAACATCAGCGCTGTAGGTACTTATTATTTTCAATATCCTGTCTTTCATTAGGTAGCTCTTCCAAAAATGTCACTGACAAAGCTCCCCCAAGTAACTATAGGCTGAATCAAACTTCTTTACTGCTGTGAAGTTAGCAAGAAAGAAAAACCCAATCTTCGCGCAACTTTTAAATAAACTTCAATCGAGATTGTGTTTTGCTCAGCTTTACAGCTGCCAAGAAGTTTGATTGGGCCTACGTCTGACGGATGATGCGATATATAATGTCTTGTACATCTTACATTGCCTTCTGGGTAGAGTTTCAGGGCGTCCTGTCACAGTAGGTACTAAAGGCAATCTTGGAAATGATAACTAACTCCCACCCAGTTAGAGGAAGAGAAAGATCAAAAAATATGTCTTATTCGTCAGGTCCCGTCCCGTGGTGAAAGTTACAGCGGACGTGAAGTTCATGGGCGAGAGCAAGCTGATCGCGCTGGACGAGCGCAGCTGCACGCTGCCCAACGGCACGCGCGCCGCCTGCGCGCACCTCAAGTTCTGCCTCTCCTACGACGGCATCAACGTCGACCAGCAGATCAGTATGTATCTATTTCAGGTCACACTTTTATTTACCTTTTCTTCACAAAATTTTGAACCAATAGTTTTAATGATCGCCTATTTGAACCGCAATGACCTTTAACTGCTCCTGCCTCTCCTATGACGGCATCAACGTCGACTAGCAGATTATTATGTACTTCACATAACTTTATCTTTTTTGTCAAAATCTAAGATCAATAGTTAATAATAACGATCGTCTTTTATCTATTTATGTCTCTACCTCGTTAGTTTACGAAATATAAATTGTAATGCTTACAAAATTGCTCTTCTCGAAATTTAGGATCAACAGTTTTTAACGATCGTCTTTGTTTAACCACAATGTTTGTCTTTATCTTCTTCTGTCTTTACCAATATAAAACATGCGCGCACGTAAAATTCTGCCTCTCTTACGACGGCATCAACATCGATCAGCAGATTAGTATGTATACACACTATCATTTCTTCTCAAAATCTACGACCAATGATACTTTTCAACGATCGTCTTTTTTATCTACGTCTCTGCTTCTTAAGTTTACAAAATATGATTGAATACCTCATTGATAAATAAATGTAGGTATTTTTTATTGAGTTTAATGAAAAAAAATCACATATAAAAATCTTATAAACAGTCATAAGCCAAAAGTGATATTTGCTCGAAAATCGATAGTCTGAATAATGATTAGAGGAAGGCACAATCAAATTTATAGAACAAGTAAAGGTAAACTTTTAAAATCTTCCTACATTAAATAAAAAAAGGAAGTTCAGATATGATAAATATTCATCGTTTGATCAAGCATTGTTTTATAAATTTAATTGCCTTTAAAAATTTAACACACCTGCATTTGACCGTCGACAGAAAAGTATCTAAAGCCAATTTTAATCTCGAAAGTATGCTACATATATATAACATTTTATTTTACCTCTTTAGTCTCACTTGTATATTGTTTGTTTCCAAGCGGAAGGATATATCTGCTACTTCGGTGAGTGGAGAAGTAGCCGCCGATATAACATCACTCTTGTTCACAGAACCGACTGTACCATCCATTGGTGTTGTAGATTTGTAAATACTATCAATACCACTTAGTGTGTCAATGTTAGTGGAACACTTGTTTATGTGTGTGTCTAGTAGCACTGTTTCGTTGTCATCAAAACTTGCACGAAACAAGTCTGAAGCTAAAACGATGTTGTTCAGCTACTAGCGTTCTACATTATCATCATCGGTGTCTCGTATTTTTTCACACAAACCTATTTTATCTAATTTATCATCGGTTTTTCATTTGTCACCATAGTCTGTACCCTATTATTTAGGTCTTACTACGCTTTTACGGCGAAATTCCTGTGGCGGTGGTGGGGGCGGTATGTCCCTAATTGGGTTATACTACATTACTGAACCACTTCTCTCTCACTCCATTTCTTGAATTATTTAATAACGGAGACACATTCAAATAATCATACTAATAATAGTAAGAGTACCTTCCAATAGTCTTGGAAATACCAAATTTACATTGAGCTTACCCAATTTTACCTCATTACGCAGCTTGCGGTTATCTTTTATTATTATGTTCAGTTATTGTACTCATTAAAGTGTCCATTCGTTCCACAAAAATGACAGATCTATACTCTTGTTTTGTAACTCTTCTAATATTGCCATATTTTGTCTAGACTTCGAAGTGACCCTAGAGCTGGACTCGCGGCAGAAGACCACGAAGCGGCTGTTCCTGGCCGAGAGCCGCGAGACCACCTACACCACCCATATCCTGCTCACCCGTCGCCAGGAGGAATGCAAGGACGTCACAGTTTACTTGGATGTAAGTTCTATTTTCAAAAAATAATATTTAGACCACTAAGCATGTCGTTAAGGTTGGAAAAACCATCGATGTTCTGTGCTAATACGTACCTAGCATAAAATTATTTTAATTTGCCCTACACCAGTATCATTCGTAGCTCATGACATGAGCAACAGATTGTGATAGGTACGTCAAATTGTGGACCTCAGTTGTTTCAACTACGTAAACCGTTGGAAACCTTTGGACGTCTAAAAAATCTAACATGGCTATAGCCAGCCTTATTTTGACCCAGGGTTTTTTATGGATAGAGCTCCTGTATTCCTTGGGTCAAAAATAGCCTGGCTATAGCCACCCGGAGGAGACTGGATTATATGGGAATTCCGGTGACTCGTTAATGTAAATAAGATAGCTAATTAAACCCTGGGGTCATCCCTCCCTGCGTGTCATAGTCGGGTTTGCGGGAACGCTTGCGCACAGTACCGCACCGCGATCAGCTTTACCCATTTCAGCCTATGCTAACTTACTTATCTTTAGTTACCTGCTACACACTCATATATTTTCCAACTCCAGGAGGAGATCCGCGACAAGCTGACGCCGATCGAGGTGAAGATGACGTACGAGCTGCTGACGCAGCCGTCAGGCGACGTGGTGCCGCCCGTGCTCGACCAGACCACCGGCATCTCGCACGCAGACTCGCTCAACATACAGAAGAACTGCGGACCCGACAACATCTGCATCCCTGACCTCAGCATGGCGGCTACTACGTAAGTCTTGTCAATTTTAAACCAATTCGTCCTTAATGTCATCCACCCATCTATTAACCCTAGAAAAATCCAGTGCTGGACATAGGCCAACCCTATCCATCTATCCATCCATCAGCCATAAGAAGTCCTCTGCTGGACATAGGCCTACCCTATGGATCTCCAATAAGACCGGTTGGAAGCGGCTTGCATCCAGCGCGATCCTGCGATCTTAATGAGGTCATCCGTCCACCTTGAAAAATCGCTAATAAGACCGGTTTGAAGCAGCTTGCGTCCAGCGCCTTGCATTCCGTAATGTGATGTTCTCACTGCGATGAAACGAGCAAAATAGAGAAGCATTACTATATCAATAATCGTCAAAGAGAAGACTATCGACGGCAAAGACCTACTGTAGGGATACCACTATCTTCTATTCTCATCTTAGACTAAGAGTGCCAGATTCAGTTCCTCAGTTATGAAAAAAAAAGAGTTAAACAAAAATGTTAAGTTTTAGTCTGGAACAGGGACTAGACAAGCCGTTAGATCATCAGACAGATTGAAGGACTATATTATCAGCTTGGAGATCGGGATGCAAAGAATGGAAAGAGTGACGTGTTAGAAAAAGAGACCTTAGTCGAGTAGTGTCTGTTTAGAAGAGCAATTATCATGATGATGGAATTTATATTACATTTAAGTTTGTACTTGTCCACAGCCCCACAGTGAACTACGTGCTAGGCTCCGGCGAGAACGTACAAATCGACGTGAAGGTGGAAAACTCGGGAGAAGACGCGTTCGAGGCGGCCTACTACCTGCGCATGCCGCCCGGAGTCACCTACAGCAAGATGGAGCGGCTTGATGATGGCCACGACACGCCCATCTACTGCTCCATCATCAATAGAGATGCCAATGGGAACTCCAGCTTGAAGTGTGATCTGGGCAACCCGATGGCTAGCGGGCAAAAGGTTAGTCATATCACTTATTTATTCAAACTACGACATTCCATCTACTGCTCCATTATCAACAGAGATGCCAATGGAAACTCTAGCTTGAAGTGTAATCTGGGAAACCCTATGGCTAGCAAAAGGGTATAAGGGTATGGACAAAAGGTTAGTAATATTACCTTTTTATTTAAAATACGAGACTATCTACTGCTCCATGATCAACAGGAATGCTACGGAAAACTTCAGCTTTAATGATGATCTGGGCAGCCCCATGGCTAGCGAGCAAAGGTTAGTTATATCACCAGGCGTGCCGCCCGCAATGACCGGAGTAAGGTCACGATATGCTCATCTACTGCTCCATCATCAACAGAGAATCTAAACTAAAAGACTTACGTAACTCTAAGAAAATAAAATTCGAAACATTAAAACTTTATAAGTCGAATCAAAGTTAATGGCATCTGTAAAGCTTCACAACAAGCTGCGAAAAATAGCACTTTTCACCGAGGAGTGCGGTTCATTTGCGGTAGCAAATTCATACAGCCTTAGTGCAGTAGCACTAAGACTTGCCACGTGATCACAGACGCCATTAAGTTTGATTCGACCTATAACAGATAACCTACTAGAAATAGGTAATCAAAAAAACAAAAGTGACTTTTAATTTGTGAATTGCAGGTGAAATTCCGCGTGATCCTGGAAGTGGACTCGCGCGTGTCTCAGCTGACATTCGACATGGAGGCCAACTCCACCAACCCCGAGCAGGGCACCGGCCAGGACAACACGCAGCGCATGAGCATCGGCGTCGTCATACAGGCGCAACTCTCTATCATTGGGTAATTGACATTCCATTTTATTTCATAGATCGATAGTTATATTACTATAGCTGTAGGTAATAGGCAAGATGACTGGCTCAAACATTCATTATTATAATTAGTCCGTGCGTTAGATTATCAAAAAATATTGATCACGTATTTTTTCTTTTGTTAATAAAACAACAAATGGAAAAGATAAATCTTGTCAAAGTTTGGTAGTGGGGGTCGTGATGTCACGTCTTTCATGAAAGTCTATACATTTATATAACACTCGTGATGTCACGCGGAACTTTAACGGGCTATATCTTCATCAATTGTTGTTTAATTGACAAAAGAAAAAATACGTGTTTAATATTTTTTAACAATCTATTTGACGGACTAATTAGATATACTTTTTTAAGTCATCATGCCTATTATGTTGGGTACTTTATGTGTCGTAAAAATACTTGTAGTGGTGGTGTTGCTAGAACATTATGAATCAACAAAATATTGTAACTATTCTTTTTATTCCTTTGAGTTTACTTCTTTTTCTGCCATTTTTCCTTGTTTGTGCTAACATGAGATTGGTAAACATATTTAGGTATGAATTAACAAGTTTTTCAATCACAATAATAACATTAACAACTTTTGTATTAGTATTTAACAAGTTAACTGTGTGGCAGTAGCTGTAATGTAGTATACAGGGTTATTTCTAATCCATTAGCATCCTTTTAGGGGCTTATTTTGTACATCAAAACCAACAACTTTTGTTCTACGACTTTTGTCAAAACACAAAATAAAATCAGCTGTTCCATTTGGTCGCGGGTGAACGATATTTTTGTATGGAACAACAAAAATTTTTTTTTAGTTTTGACAAAAGTCGTTGAACAAAAGCTGTTAGTTTTGATGCACAGAATAAGCCCCTAAAAGGATGCTAATTGATTTGAAATAACCCTGTATATGTATATAACATCGTACAAAATGGTGATGGTAATAGGCATGATGACTGGGTAAAAAAATCTTTATTATAATATTAGTCAGTGAGTTAGATTATCAAAACATATTGGAGACGTATTTTTTCTTTCATCAATCAAACAACAAATGGCAAAGATAAACCTTATCACAGTTTGGGAGTGGGGGTCATGACGTCACTACTCTTACAGAAGTCCATACATTTGTATGGCACTTGTGACGTCACGCGGAACTATGACGGTCTATATCTTCATCAATTTTTGTTTAATTGACAAAATAAAAAATACGTGTCTAATATTTTTTGATAGTCTATCTGACGGACTAATTATATTTTTTTAGTCATCATGCCTAATACTAGGATGTTGAGAATAAAAAATATCGAACGATTCTGTTTTGCATTATGTTTGCTTCTTTCTCTGCTATTTTTCTTGCTAATATGATATTTGATCAAAAAGTAAGTAGGTATATGAATTGAAAAGATTTCGTCAATAGCAATTCATATCAGATACGTTTACTATACTACCTAATTATACGTGGTGTTTTTTCAAATTCCTCTTCCTTTGATTATGGAAACTACCGTGGTTTTTGCACATTTTAACTAAAGCATAGCACAGGTGTTACTCACGCGTAATTTTAGTAGATATTCGCTACTACAGTTTCGATCGCATTTGGCGATATTTTTACTAAGGTTGGAGTACTAGCACGCGGGCTCGTCTCGCGTGAGTAAAACCTGTGCTATACTTTAATTAAAATTCCTCTTCCTTATTTAACATGCTTTTAGTTAGTGTGCTTTTAGCAAATGTTGTTAACTTTTTATGTGCACATTTTTAATCTCTAAATGTTTTGTTTCTTTTATACCTATTGCTATTTACTAATAATAAATATTTTATGGGCACCTTGACTTTTATTCTACTTACCAGTACCTACTACTAAGTAACCGATTAATTATTTAATCGAACAATCTATTGTCAATACACCAAACATTTAGATTATTAGTATTAATCGATATTAAAATTATTTGTAGAAAACTTCCCGCCAGTTATTCTCGTAAATTTTCTGCGTAAATTGGAGTATTCAGTTAATTTGTTTGCCAAAACTTCTTATTGGCGAATTATAAATGACAGTTGATATCAGTTTTTTTGTTTACACTATTTGGAACTGTTTATCGGTAATGACTCTGATGATCTTTTGACCTCTCAATTAAGATACACTTTTTATTATTTTGCATGGCTTTAATCCTAATAATTAACATTTCACTTTTTGGCTCGACGATGCCAAGTGATTACCTAATCTTAAAATAGATGCAATAACAAAGAACGCCATGATAGAACACCAGGTGAATGGCAAAACATATGTCCTGCGCTTAACAGTGGGTTATCAAACACTGATGGGATGATCATGCTTCTATGTAACACACATGCAAACAGCCAGAATGTGGAATGTTTTAACTGAGTTTCTGATTTTTCCTCTAAAGTACAACATAGATGTATTCAAATCTCGAGTAAAAGGATAAGTATCTGCTGCATATCTGCTTAAAAAACATACTTACTCCTCTGGCGCAACACCCAAAATGAGTCTTGGCCTCCGACACCAGAGAACGCCATTGGTCACGATCTAGCGCTGTCTCCATCTGCCTGGAGCTCGGACAGGTCGGACCGCACGGCGTCAGTCCAGCGGTATCTGGGCCGGCCGATGGGTCAGCGGACGCTTGCTACTCCAAGATACGCCTTCTTGACATTGCGATCCTGTCCCATCCTCAACAGATGGCCCACCCAGCGAAGTCTTTCGACCATAGTTTCGCCTATAATATTGAGATCAGCGATCAAATCCTCTATTTCGGCGTAAAAAAGACATAATCATATTTTTTTTTCTTCCGTAGTACCTCTGATCCTCCTGAACTTCATTACAATGCCTCTCTCTACGAGACTGTCGACTTGAAGGACGATACCAAGATGGGTCCGCAGGTGGTTCACAAGTACAACATCAAGAACGAAGGACCGTTCACTGTGGACGAAGCCGAGATATACTTCATGTGGCCGTATCAGACTCTTGATGGTAAGAATTCAGTTGATAGAACCTTACTTATCTAATTGAAAGAGTTGTAAGAACCTTATTTATCTAATTCGTCATATTTATTAGAATAGGTACAAGTGCTATGATGGAAATATTTTAAACATCGAGCGTTTAGCGAAACTTCAACAACTTTGAAGAATGTTCACTAATTTTGAATTTTAGCTTAATGTTGTGAATTTAGCGGGGCAACAAATTTACGCGAACTTTGAATGCTTGTAAAATATAAACTACTTGGTATTTTTAAACAGAACAAAAACTAGTGTATTTGTATTTATAAAAGCTTTACTGTAACAAAGTTTAAAGTAATTTTACAAACCTATGAACATTCCTCATAAACCCCTTCAACGATGATTTTGAGTAAAAGTCTTTGAATGATTGATGTTGATTTTTTATGCCCAAAACAA
Organism: Hypomecis punctinalis; assembly: GCA_949316475.1. Taxonomy (NCBI): domain Eukaryota; kingdom Metazoa; phylum Arthropoda; class Insecta; order Lepidoptera; family Geometridae; genus Hypomecis; species Hypomecis punctinalis. The sequence continues at coordinate 24,199,922 of OX438803.1, forward strand.
TTTTTGTAACTCAGAAATAATGTTTTTTTTTGTTTACGTTAAATCATCCTGGTGTACATTAAGGAACTGTTCAGTCGCCTACATTTCGAATAGCGCTACACAATATTTAAGGGACTATGTATAAAACTATTTGTATTTTTAATGTTTTTTGTAAAATAAATCACAAAAGCCTCTGAAGTACGCTTCATTTTTAACCGACTTTAAAAATGGGTTTTAAATTTAACTGTATGTTTTTTGTTACTCTGCCAATTATGAACCGATTTTGATGATTTTTTTTGGTAGATCAGCAGAGCCTTTTTGAAAAATCGCGAAAATGAGTATTAACTCGATGATACATCAATCCGTGCGAACTGTTCGAATAGTGTACAGGGTTAATGTTGATTATGCCAATTTTAGCAAAAAATAACTATGATTACCTCACCGTTAATGTGTTGTTCCAGGCGAGAACCTAATGTACATGCTGGTGCAGCCGCAGTGGGTGGGCGCGGTGCAGTGCGACGTTGCGCGACACATCAACCCAGACAACCTGTTCGTACAGAACCCGTACGCGTACATGCTCACCAAGGAGCGGGACGGTCAGTTCACGCTTTTCTTCTATCTACTTCTTCGTCACATACAATGTTTGCCAACTTGCCACCAAATTGCTGTCGTGCTGATCCTAACTAAGTTAGCTAAAGCTCGAAATCCAAATTAGGAGACTCATCTGTGTATACAACTTATTTTTTAAAAACTTTTAATTTTTTTTATGTGAGGATAGTTTTTCAGCCACTATTTCAAGAAGATAAAAATAAAAATTTCATTTCTTCCAGCTATGAGGAGTAGCGATCTCTACACGGAGTCGCAAATATCTGGAGGTGGAGGCTACTACGGACAAAGTAAGATACTTTAATGTTTGGCAGTATAAATACATGGGTATTATTGCCAACTTTTTCTACTTTCAAATTTCTAACTCTTTTGTCATATTATTTTAGGTAATTGGGAAGAATATTCAAACACAAACGGCCAAACCGTATATCAAACCGGAGGAAGCCAATTTAGTTCAAGTCAAGGCGGTAGCACCCAATTCGGAACCAACCAAGGCTCAGGGGGTCAAGTAACCGGAAGCCAAAGCTCTAGCGGACAATTTAGTGGAAACCAAGGATCAGGTTCCCAGTTTAGTGGCAGTCAAGGATCCACTCAGTTCAGTAGTAGTCAAGGATCGGGCTCACAATTCAGTGGTAGTCAAGGAGCAGGTACTCAAGTCAGTGGCAGCCAGGGTTCTACGCAATACGGCAGTGGACAAGGACTTTCTGGAAGTGGTCAAGCATACGGCACTCACACGTATAATAGCACATGGACGAGTTCTGGCGAGGGCCTGACCGCTGAGGAACGTGAGCAGATCAGAAAAAACCTAGAAGCTATCGCGGCCTCCAGCCAAGGCTCTGTGCACACAGGATCTAGTCAATCGGGCAGCTACGGCAGTCAAACTGGTTACAGCCAAGGCGGATACAGCCAAAGTGGACACGGACAGAGCGGTTATGGATACGGTCAAGGAGGCCAAATGGTGCCGGGAGGCCACGTTGTGAAGGTTAAGAATAGGACCATCGTGTACGATCAAAATCATAATATAGTATCCCAAACTGAAACCAGTACTGAGTATGGATCGATTTTAGGCCATGAAGGTGAAGAAGGCAGTTCTTTTCACAAGTGAGTTACTTTTTTTTAATTCTTCTATATTCGTAAAGTAGATAAAGACTGTAAATTAATTTTTAAACTTAACCTTAAATCTTAAAAATAGGTAATTAAATTATACCTTTTCACAGATACGCTCAGGGTGGATACAACCAAGGTTCAGGACAAGCTTACGCTGGCGGCACAGTGCAAGGTTCTCAGACCAGCTTCGGAGGTGGATACGTTCAAGGCAGTCAGCAGTCTGGTGCAGCCCAAGGTTCTCGAGGTCAAGGATTCGTTCACGGCAACTGGGCCACCACGGAAACTGTCAACTCCGACGTCATGAAGGCTGGATCTTCAACGTTCCGAGGAGCTTCTACCGTCACTGTCGTCGGTGACGAAGAGGAAGACAAGTTGGAAGGTTTCGGAGCATACGCTGCTCATAACCCTAACAATGAGTTCAGATATGGTATAGCCGATGTGACTGGAAGTGGTGGATCTAGCTCCAGTGGCCAAGCTGGGTCTGGAAGCTATCAATCTGGAAGCGGCAGTTACCAAGCCGGCGGAGCGGGCTACCAGGGAGGTAGTGGAAGCTACCGAGCTGGTGGTGGAAGCTACCAGTCCGGAGGAAGCAGCTACCAGGCTGGAAGTGGAGGCAACCAGGGCCGCGGTGGCGGCTATCAAACCAGCGGTGGCTCTTGGAGTAGCCAATCAGGAAATTCTGGAGGATATTCTTATTCTTCTCAGTCAGGTATAAAATTCTCAATATTTATCGAGTTGACTCCACTCCGGCTTTAAGTTATTGTATCAATAATTCATCTTTCTGTTGTCTTACTTTCAGGTGGCCAAACATCATACAGTTCACAATCCGGAGGCTACAGGTCCGAAGCGGAAAGGCGAGAAAACACCAGGCGGAGACGTGAAGACCAGGTATATTTTTTGTGTCTTTACAGTTTTCCTGAATTACTTCGTCCCCAAATGTCCCCAATGCCTATAGTTAAATTGACGAGCTACATTGTAAGTCGAGCAACCAGGGTCAAAAATACTGCTAAAAACTGTCAATATTGAGTTCATAATTATAACTTAGCTAGTCAAGATCATTCAGACACCTGTCAACCAAAGTAAACCTGACTTTATCCCGGCTGCAGGTAGACCAGCAGCTGAAGGAGATCCTGGAGCGGTGCCAGGCCAAGTACAAGTGCGAGGTGCTCCGCTGCAGCACGGGCCGCCTGCTGCGCGGGCAGGAGGTCTGGTTCGCGCTGCGCTCAAGAATCAACGCTACCGTGCTCAATGAGGTCAGTCTTGTGCTCTTTGGGAACTCAATTTAGATGCAACGAGTGCCATTTCTTTCTATTACGAAAGAGGTATTGATGTAGGTATAATTAGATTATAGTAAAGTAAATATTGAAAATCAAGATGGCGTGTTTTGCGCGAACAGTGTTGAATATGCGTATTCGTTATGCTGTACTGAGAAGCAATTTATCACTAATCTTAAATCACGCCACGTAAGAATAAACGCATGTTTATTCGGGTCCAGACTCGTGGTTACTCTTGCATAGGAACTGTATCCATTAGATTTCCTAATGCTTTTCAGTAATACCTAAATACATTGTTACGTTTGCCATATAATTTGCATTTGATGACTACATGATTTGTTCAAAAATTCTTCGAATTTTGGTTTCCTTCAGAACTGTGTAACATGTATTCTAACTGATGTGACAGATATCCAAAGATCGCGCGGTGATTCTGTCCACTCTGGCAACGACGCGCGTGACGCGGCTGCCTGTGGTGGGGCGGCCCAGCGACCCCGCCTGGCACACGGCCGAGGCGCAGACCGTGGTGACCCCGCAGCTAGAGGCGCTTGAGAGCGGCTCCATCCCCCTCTGGGTCATCATCCTGGCTGCTGTAGTGGGCGCGCTATTACTGCTGCTGCTTATCTTCGCTCTCTATAAAGTGAGTAGTAATTATGATTCAGTAAAAATAGACTTATCAATAGCGGAACTATTCGATGCGTTGAAGGGGCAATTCCTCTCTGGTCAAGGCGTGTAAGATCTTGTATTCATCCTTGTTTCCATCTACGTGCTTTTAAGCTGTGGCTTATTTTTGAGCTATAGATAGTTTTGGGTTTAAAAGGAAAGAGGCTTTTTAAAATGTGGCACATTAATCTTAAATACCTTTTCTGCCTCCTCAACAAAGATCTAGAGTCTGCCTGAATTGTCTTGTGTGTAACTGCTTTCTTTACCATTTTTTCTCATCCTCAGTGCGGATTCTTCAAGCGCAACCGTCCCTCGGACCACGCCGAGCGCCAGCCGCTGAACGGTCGCGACGAACACCTCTGATATTCGACCGACCTCGGGGTCACCAGCGACACAGGCGGCACCAGCGAGCCGCGCGGCACCAGCGACCCCTCCAGCGACTCTTCCACCGACGCCGCCAGTGACGTCACCAGCCGCGACTCCACCAGCATGGACCGCTACTGACGTCACCGTTTCATCGTTTATAAGCTTTAGTTCACTAGCCTTAGAGCCCTTGTTAGAGACGGTTTATCGCCGGGGCCATGCTCGGTTTTAAACCGTGCGTAGGTACGTTCGGCTGTCATTAAAGTGTGGAACACTATGGAGATCTGTTAACGACGCGAACACGTGGCACATAGTAAGCTGAGTACAAACTGTGCTCATTAACAAGCATAGCCAGCACCGGTCTGTCGCCGGATTGGGTAGAAACCGAGAGTTGACAAGGGGCCTTAGCGTAGCTACAATCTCTGTCGTAAAAAGCTTCGATAGCAAATTTATGGAGATACCTACTATATTTGGATTAGGAAACTTTATATCTGCATACATTTTGCTATCATTGCGCTACGCTGAAGGAGTAGGTGAATTTGGTTCTAGACGTACAGCTTATCGGTTCGTAATTCTGTTATATTGTCATCATGTTCTGGCTTGCAAGCTTTTGGCGGGTCGATTTTAAGTTGCTGGAGAGATGTCAGCACAATAAAAATGTGGGTAGGTACGTTTGACAGGTGTCATGTAATATTTGACACTTGCGTTCTATCAAATCTGTAAATAACACGCAATTTATCATCTATGATTTTCTTGGATGAACGTATCTGTGCATAAAATCGTATTTGCTAAATATTTATCATCGTCTGAAGTACAGAAGAGAGAGAAGGAAACTGCTGTTCTGTGGTCTGAAGTAGCGATGATGAAAGAAAATGTGCTGAAATTGCCTTTGGTTGCACAATTTAGGATAAATAAAAAAAAATAAGAACTAATCTTCATTATTTTTCTAAGTCAAAAATAGTGAAGTTTGGTTCTAAAGAGGGAAGGGACATTAGTTAGAACGCAAATATATGGTTTGTCATTTCACATTCTTAATATTTTAAATAAAGCAATAGTAGTACCTCATGAGTCTCATGACATAACGAAATTAATATCATAAAAATATAAATTCCTTCAATGTTTTTAGTCTAAAGATATTGTAAGGTATTGTATTAAATGTTCAGGAAAATGTAAAATATTAATTGTTAGTGTAACATCGTTAATAACGACTAGTCACGTTATAAAATATTCAATGTGGTGCGCCATATTAGAAAATAAGTAAAAATTGTAAAAAAAATTGAACCTGTGTTTAGAATGATTTACAATGTATAGAAATATCATTTATTAATAATTTAACGGTTTTATTGCCTTTTAAATTTATACTGCAGTCCGAATTGCGCTAACAGTACATACTACGCCAACAACGCAATTGACAAGTTTTCATATTTCACAAGTCTATGAAAATCCAAAATATTTCGAGATATCGGGATGCTGATCATTATGCTTATTTTTCCAAAATTTTTAGTGCAGTAACTGCTAAGATATTAGATAAAAAGTCTCACCCAAGCCGTTTCGGGATTCATACTAAAAGTTCAGTTGCCTAGAATAAAAAAAATACTAGCAATATAAAATGACAGTTAACACTGACACTGTTGACACATAGAATGTAGTTTAAAAATAAAATGTCAGTGTCATTTTCAGGCCCGAGAGGTAAACGCAAAAAATGCAAATACTTTCCAAAAGCTGAATTATTGGTACATAGTTATCAAAATGGTGTACATCAATACCCTGGAGTCAGTCAGCTGGGTTCCTTAGCATTTGGTGGAAGAATCCGTTTGAATTTTAAAAGTATCTTGGAACTAGTACTACTTATTCTTCTTCTTTTAAGTGGTGCTAATTTAAAGCCTATATGGCAGACCCTGTTACATATTTCAGGTGATTGGCAGTTGTTAAACTTGTTTTATATTTTTCTTCCCATAGTATACCGCGGTACATAGTGGACTTTTTGCACTGACCTCCCAGCCTATTTGTTGTGAATTGTGACGGACTGATTGGCATTGACAGTAACAGTAACGCTAGCACCTATTTTTTTCTAATGTGGCTTCAGTAAAAAGGTTTATGAGTCCTAAGTTTTGCAGTTACGTCCTTTTAGAATTAGCTACTTTTCAAAATTTAATTTTATGGAAAATATAAGTCGTATTGGAAAAATAAAAAATACGTATATGTTATTTTGCAATATTCTTTCAGATAATAAATAAATAATACTATGTTAAAAATTTGAAATGTTGTCAATTGAAAACCTTCAAGACTATGAAGAAAATCTATTTGTACCATGTTGCTTCACTTGGGTTTTTCGTTATTTTTGGTATTACTGTTACGTCAATTTCGACTGCACGTTTATTATCGCGCACAATAATTTGTTTTTAATTACGTGCGGTCAAAAATATTGCATTTTATTCTAAAAACAGGATTGGAACGAAGAAGAATATCTCGAAGTGTGATACTGTAGAAAGAGTGTCTTGTATGAAAGTTGTTGAGAAATGTGATCTAAGTTAAATAAATGGTTAGTATATCTATAAATAACAAGGATAAACGTATGAATGCGGTAAATAAAAAATGTGCACTAATATAAATAAACAAAGCTTACATATTACTAAGTAGTTCAATAGTTGACATTGATTCCTTTGCATTGTACTACGGAATTGGCAACGTCTTGCGAAGGCTTAAAATTCATTATAGATTTACCAGCCGTCCTTATTTTAAAATTGCTTTTATAGTACATACTAGGATAGTATCTGGACTCTCATTATATCGTCATCGGCCTTGTAATAAAATCCACAGCTGTGCCCGGTCTTCTTCAAATAACGAGAATTAATTATGTTAGAAGAATATTTTGGTTCTAAAATTGTTTGATAGGTATTTTTTTCTAAAATGCTTCTTTAGCTACCTATCTGAAGGTTAAACAAGGTACAAAAGTTAACAAAGCTTTGATTCAAAAGTGTGTAATTAAATTAAGTGCATATCTATAAGGTGCCTTAAAATATTCTATTGTAGGTATTTCTATCCGCTTACAATAAATTGTACTGTAAAATTCCTATGTAATTATGAGCAATAACGTGCCTTCTGAACTGCCAGTTACTAAGTGAAATGTACATATTTTTAGATATATTTAACTTTAAATGTTTTAATTATTTTAACGGGGACATTTTTTCACAGAAATTCCATAATTAGTAAAATATTTCAAAACGATTACATAGAATTAAATATTAAATAGAAGAATACATAAATTTATTTGTTTTGGTAGTAAAGTATAAGTGTCTGAATTACAATAACGTCAGTGAGAATGGGAAGCAAAATTTCGTAAATAAAATTTATTTCCGCCGTTTTGGTTCTGATTAGCGTTAATGATGTTTTTGGCCGTCGCCAGTGTAATTCGGACCATGATCGTATTGTGACATCTCATATTTGTACTTAATAATTTTAAGTTACATTAAACCAAGTCACATTATAAGTAGGAGAAAACCATAAAAACTTCATAAATTAAATTTAACTTCACTCACTTCCTAAAAATGACTCTGTGAAGGAATGTCTAAGAAAAAACTAATTAAGTAAGTACATTTGTTACATTTTGTAATTATTTTTAATTATTTATTTTACAAAATATTAATAAGTCTATCGCTTCTACTTATGGTTAATTTTAACTAAAACTTAGATGCCATAAAAATAATGTAATAGTTACATTTGGTTGTTTTCTCGGTAATAATTTTTGCATTTACCAAAAAGAACTTGTAATAAAATTGTTTTTTAATTTATTATCTGTTTTATTTATAAATTAAGCCAAGTAGCTCCCATATTTTGATACAGAGCCTTAATCCTTAATATATCTGTACAGTATTCGTATTCTGTCTTAAAGTAAATAGGTATACCTATATACCGGAGTTGAAAGATGATTTTTAGTTCTTACTTTATAACAACATCATTAGCATTTGTCTTGCACTGAACTCTGTGTATACAGATATGTTGAATAAACAATTTTCATTCCATTTCATAGGCGTCCCCGATAAATTTCTTTCGATAGGTCAGATCGAGTCCGATTTTAGATCGGATCGGAAAGCGACATGTTTCAAGTGCGAATGCGCTGCGCTGCGATCTGTCCAGTATAATTATGTGGACGTCTTATATGTACATTGTACATTGTATATGTTCATGGTACATTGCCTTCAGTCCAGTAGTTTGCGATTCTACTAGATCAGCCCTTGCGCGATATGTTGTGCCCTGCCCACTGCCATTTCTGTTGCTAATCAGCTGGACTATCAGAAGGTATGTAATAAGTACTATTGCTTCCTATGTAAGTATAAAACGGATCACGTACCGCGTGAAGACCACGTACGCAAAGGCAGAGTAGGACATCCGCCCACAAGCTGGACGTATGACCTCATAAAGTCCGCAGGATCGCGCTGGATGTAAGCCGCTACCATATGAGAGATAATTAGGGGAGGCCTCTGTCCAGCAGTGGACGTCCTATGGACGATGGAAATATAGGTAAATACTAGTGGTTAATTTGCGTCGTTCCATCGATCAAGGACTCTAGGCGGTCCAATAGCAACATTGTTGTCAAGTTGCCCCACAGCCGACAGCGGCCGTGTTGCGCCCGACCGCTTTAAATTGGACACAAGATAAACTGGCGATCGCTCGCGAACAGATTAAATTAACCCTGTAGGAGGGTCAGCAAAAACTTGGGTACATTTTTTTCTATACTTTAATAAATTGCAATATTAAATCGAAAGAGAGTGATTATCATCATTTTGAACAACTTTTTCTATGGGTCCAACCTGGAGTTTGAGAAAAATCATCACAATCATTTTGTCGATTCCGAGTTGCGATTTTGTAAGTATAGGGCATCTGACTTTATTTTCTAAGCCATTGTCAAAGTTGTTCATGATGACATTGATGACCTTTCGGTTTAGTATCTACACCCTTCCTGAATAATAAATTGTCCTAAAATTTAACGTAACTTAATCTAGGAATATATATAACTTACAAGACTTTTACACTATCCGACACAGTGAACTCATTCACACGCAGATGTGGTGGACAGATGGAACGGTTCTTGAATGGATGCTGTGATCTAGACAACATTTATATTGTTCAACCCATAATTATCTGAACACAACCTAAGACCTCTAGAAGCTGCTGCTTAACCAAAAATTACTATAATCCGACCGTTTAACTCAGTCCTCGCCTGCGCGGTACAGGGGCGCGGGGGTAGACGATAAAGGGGGACTGAGACAGATACCCGAGAGGACGGTAGCGGCGGGGACCCGCCGCAAGTATACTATGCTCCACACAAATTAAAAGATGGGAAGTTAGCCGGAGATGACACTTCGCCGTGATTCGCTAATTATTGCGCATGTGAGCACAATGCCTATACAAATGGCGAAGTAGTGAGCTCGGGCGTAGGGAGCGCGCGGGAGCCACGAGGTTGGCGGCGGCGTCTCGTCTCTCTGGCACCCGCTTACATCTATATATTGGGGTTTGGGCAGCTCTCTGCGGCTAACTTCCCATCTTTCAATTTGTGTGGCGCTCAGTATACCTGTTGTATATAATGGTGTTCGTTGACGATGAAAAATGTATGTAATTGATATGACATCTACATTTTAATGAAAAATATATATTTTGACTATAGCGATTTCTCAACTATTTTGAATAGTTATAGAAGGTATAATAATTATGCGATAACAGCGCAAATATCCAAACTCGACGTTGATATTTGGTAAACAAAAAAATACTTTATCTAGTGTACAGTACCAGCCTTTTTGATAGGTCACTACTGAATAGGCCTACCCACGAAGGATGATGGTCCCATATCTATTATAAGCTGGCCCAGTGCGGGTTTATGGAAGCACATAGGTAGTCCATCAATCTTCTATGAACATTCTTCTTCATATCGATAATCCAAATATAAGGTAGGTCAGGCATATAAGGCCCACCTTTATTAAAATTAAAATATTTTTAACCATTGATGAGGTAATAAACAAAAGACTCTCCATATTAATTATAAATGTATTTAAGTTCCGTCATGAAATAAAAAAACATAAAATTATAACGTTATTTTTGAAATATGAAGTGTTTTTTAAAACCATCACTTCGGGCCTTATTGAACACTATGAGTATAAAAAGGCCCTAAATAGAAATTAACATTCTAAGAAAATTAACAAGTTTAAACGATATTAAACTATAATAGTAAACATTAAACAACATTTGGTCCTTTTAAAACATGAGTATTTTCTTAATTATTAGAAATAAAAGACCTTGGGCCTTATTAAACTATAGGTATTAAAAATGTCCTACGTTCCTTTAGAATATGTTGCTAAACACAAATTTGAACATTAGATAAGTATAATCTTACTAAATTAAAGTTATTCAAAAAACAACAACAAAATCGCTAACACTTTGATAGCTAACAAAACTTCTGTGGGCCTTATTACACTAAAGACTTTTTAAATACTGAAGATTCAACGAATATAAAGGTAAATTTTACAACTTCAAATTAAGAACAGTTAATAAAAAAGCAATAAATAATATTAAGGTACTATTTAGATATCAAATCAGTCGTAATACTCGTACTTAAATTAAATTGAGGTTCATCTAAAGGTAATAAGGCCCGGGCCTTATTACCTGCGCAAGGGCCGGGCCTTTTTAGCTGTAGAGCAAGCTTTACAATCAGTGTCATATATTTAGTAAAAAATAGCAATTAGAATGTGTACTTATGTCTCTCCGTGGGGCAATACAAGAATAGTTCACATTGAAATGGGAAAAACTCGGATTAAAACAAAAAATTCGATGAAAACTGAACCTCTTTACGCTCGAAAAATATTACGTACGGCAGCCGCGACCTCTCTCTGTGGCTGTGTGGACGGTACTGACGAAATGGCGGGCCGCGCGGAAGAGCGCGATGTTGCCAGCTCGCTGTATGTGCGACTTCTATGTATGCGTGAGTTTTAAGCGAATAGATTTTTATGCAACTGTTATTTCTACAAACTGGGCCTAGTTTGCAACCGGGCCTTATATGCCTGACCTACCTTAGGTATATTTATAAGGTTTTTTTCCCAACGTTTCGCAACTGCCACTCCGCGTGGAGATGCATGGTGCAGGTCCTGGAGAGTGCAGGTTGGGCCCTGAGGGCATGCAGTCCAATTTGGCTCTGAGAAGAGCCGTTTGTGGTGGCACTGATAAGTGCCGTTGGCTGTGGCTCTAATAAGAGCCGTTGTTGTTGCCGTTTATGAACATTAGGAGGTTGCCTCATGATGTTTTCTTTCACCTAGTAGCCAGTGGTGTTGATACACAATAATACACGGATTTTGTTATAGAAATATCAAAAAGTTGTATTAGAAAGACTACTAAACTGAATTTCTTTACTGACCGTACATCAAGATTGTAGATTCGTAAATCTAAGTCGGCGTCTCTCTAAATGTCTTGCGTTCCGTCCGATCCAACTCTAAATGAAATAGGACAGCGCCCCGCAGTTTGTTTATTTATACCTACTTTACCTACTTATTATACCTACAATTATCGAATTTAAATATTTTACCTACGTAGGTACGCCGCGGAGCGAAGACGTATTTAGAAGCTTTTAGATTGGAAGAGCTCTTTTTTCGCGTTCGGGGTTGGTTCTTTGGACTTGGCAGTTTTTCTGTTTCATATTTTTAGGGTTCCGTGCCTCAAACGGAAAAAATGGATTTCTTATAGGATCACTTTGTTGTCCGTCTGTGTGTAGACTGTCAAGACTGTCTGTGTCAAGACTCTTTATCTCGAGAACGCGTAAAGATATCGAGTTGAAATTTAAACTGTATACGTATATCTATGGTTTCTTGTAGTTGTGTAAAAGAAAAACTTTTCAGTAATCGTTTAAAACGTTAGAGCCGTTTATGTCGTAAAGAACCGCATATTTCGACACTCTAAATATCAAAACCTACAGGGTACTTTCCGTTGACATAGAACTATGAAATTTGGCGAGAAGTATTGTCTTAGAGTACACATATAGGAATAAATCTGAAACATTTTCATTTAAATCACAAAAAATAGAGCCTCAAAATTCACAAAATATGGGTTCATAATTCAAAGTGAGTAAATCGTATCATGTAAGGTACCTATCATATAAAAGAACTTCATTAGCACATGCTAAAGCAGGTTTTTAATTATTTGAACAATGTGTGATTTTCGATGTATGACGAGAAAAGTGAAAAAAAGGTATATAGAGATTTTAACAACTTATATATTATACTTACGGTCTTATAGTCAGGACAATTTGTCTACTTTTTCGGTGGACGCCGGTAAATTACGTGCAATACGTACCTAAATAATAATCTACCCCTTCACTCACTCATATCAGTGCCTGACTTTCGCAGGCCTAATTAAACTACGCAGATAAAGACTACAAAGGCAATAAAAGTAACACATTACTCAACGTCTCAACCTCTCCGAACAGAATGCGTCCTAATTTCCGCATATAAAGGGAGAAACACAATTAGCCGCCGACATTAAAGGCACAGTAACCCAAGGGCAAGTGTGTGTTGCGGCGTAGGTATAAGCTGAAAAGCAACCGACGATGCCGCATAACACGGTCCAAAATAAGTTGACCCCTGGTTCTACATATAATACTCAACTAGCTTATAACCGCGGTTTTCCACTGGATTCTTTAATTTTCGTGAAAACAGTAGTCTTATTATGACACATTATTATGATAATTATCACTCTGCTACTTTTAAACCTACCTATTCGTGTAAAAAACATACAATCCGTAACCATGTTATTGCGTGAAAGTTTTTTATTATTAGTAAGGATACACAGCCAGCGGGCCAATTCCACAAAAGATGATTCTGAACCGAGCTTTATCCGTTTTTCTGTTTTGGAACATCACACGCTTTTATGGTATCAACCTTAAGTAAATAAACAATAAATATTGGGAGACATCTTACACACGGTCTCTGCAAAGTAACTAAGCAAAGCTTGTGATATGGCTGCCAGAGACTGATATACTACATATACATATGGGTCAGGCCGTAGATTTTGCCACAAATAGCGAAAAGATTGCGCATAATTCTTCGCTATCCTGTCGCGAACAATGGCGAAGGATAATGATGAACAATTGTTAGGATGGTGATACACATATGATATTATTTGCAAATGATTACCTCTGAGGTTTGTGTCCCGTGACTACTCACTAAGTGATCCTAGAGGATTAGTTGCATAGTTTGAAATGCTCAGAATACCTATTATCTTCCAATCATATTTCATAATTAATTACTTTGACCGACACTTTCAGGTTTAACCCATAATGAATGATGTCCTTTATACTTTCGAAATCTACTGTTTGGACGACCACTAGTTAGTTAATATTATAATTATTAGTCTCGCGAAGATATATGGTAATTTAAATTAATGTTACACGTAGGTACTATTTATTGAAAGTTACAAAAACGAACATTATACCTACCTATTTTGTTTTTCTTTCAGTACAGACTTTTGATCTCATTCAAGTTTTGCAAAACATGTCAACAGTAAAAAATAACTGCACCTAGTGTGTACTCTGTATTATTTGTGGTGAAGAATAGTTGATAGCGAAGAAATAGCGAACGACCTGTTTTCATAGCGAAGGTGATAGCGAAAATCGATCATAACTCAATAACTAAGACATATTATCATGCCACCTTAACGTTAGAAGATCTCGTACAACTTCCTTAATCGTGCACAAAAACAATGATAGATTCCAAACAAAAACTTTTCATTTAATCTCAAAAAATTCACTTCGTAAAACACGTGACACTTTCTACTTCGCACGGGTTATGACAGCGAACTGACAAAAATGTGGCCACTACGAGCTTAATGATTAAAGAGTACATTACTTAGGTGTTGTGACTTAATTTAAATCTCACTGTGATTCTAGAATAATAAAACGAGAAGATAATGGTTGCGAAAAAAAAATATCGTAAATAATCAGTTTTCGAAAGTTTTTAATATATCTGCGTTTTATTTTGATTTTTTCTTAAACAACACTTAAAAATATTAAAACCGTGGATAATTGATTATAATTTTATAACGTCAAATCAAACGGATTATCAAAAAGTGTTATAGTTTTTATTTTATCGATGTGCAAAGTTCACTCCCACCGAAGCGGATTTGCGTTTTTTATGAAAATTTAGTCATTTTTCGCAGATAAACATCCTATAACTTTCACAATTTATGGATTGATTCCATTATTTTTACTGGCCCCTATTAACTGATCCTTACGACACACGATGATGACATTTAGAAACAAATTAAAAGTAATTTACTATAAGAATAAAGAGGCGGAGAGTTAGGGTACCTAAAAAGTGGCAAAATCTACGGCCTGACCCATATATTAGATACATACTTATATAGATAGTACCTAAATAACACCCAGACACAGAGCAAACACTTACGTTCATCACAAAAATGTTTGCCCTGGTTGGGGAATCGAACCCACGCCTCTTTGATCTAGAAGTCAGGTTCACTAACCACTGAGCCACCGAGGCAGTCTTGGTGCCAAGTGGAAACTTGCCATTACTGCTAACCATACTTTTGCGATTTCGAGATTAGCCTCATAGTGAATCTAGTCGTAATGATAAGTACTATTATATCCTAGAATATATCGTAGGTGTCTAGAGAAAGACTCTATATAATGGTTGCATGCTTTATAGGCTACAATGAGCCTACATCTTCTGGTTGCCAGCAGCCATTCACCGCAAGAAGGCAATTAACCCTTTGTAAGGAGATACGTCCCTCCTATTTTGTGGATTTCGAGAAATAAGATTGTGGAGAGTGATTTATGTTGATGGCAAGTCTATAAAGAGACCTAATAAACTAGAGGTTGAATACCTAATGCAAGCGTAGACGCGTAGATAGGTACTCTAAGCTTAAGTGACCTTTAAGGTAGGCTAGACAGTTTTGATCTCCATTGAAGACTTTGGTTTATCTAGATTAAAGTTTCTTTGCGATTAATTTTTGTTTTGATAGATCTTTTCTGACGGAACAGCCATTACTTGCATGCATTATCACCTCGTGCTCACTTTTATTTACAAACAAATTATCTACCCATATTTGTCCGTTTGACTTCATTGTCATTCGCGACAATGTCGTCAAACACCCTTATACCGTGCTTCGATTCAATATCGATATGATTTATCGCATCTTCGTGTCCGCAGCGGCGCCTGCTGCGACAACTTTATGCCTGAGCTATTGTAATGCGTGTCGTTTTAGTTATATTGTTAGGTATTCTGGTGATGTCACCCCCTAGTACCGGGGGGACTTTGCAACTTTATGATCACGTGTTGTTTATATGCTTGCCTGGTCCTTGATATACGTCGAATGTTCCACTTTGACGTCTTATCAACGAATATGCATATAAGTACATAAATGCTATTATTGCATCATGAGTATTTTGTGCCTCAGTCTTGATATCTACTATTTACTTTAGCTATTCATATTATTTTGACAATATCGTTAAGAAGAAAAAACATACATACGTATTAGGTAGTATTATTATATCTTCTTTGGTATTAGGCACATTTAAAATCCTAGTTAACTAAGTCATACTAAACATAGTTAAAAAAATGCAAGGTGTATAAGGACCAAAACTATTTTAATTTGTTTCAATTAAGCAATTATGATCGTGATCTGTGAAATAAAATATATTTAAAGAAATCATAATAATATAAGTTATTGGGTACATTTGGTTCGGGGCGCAGGGGACTACTGGACTGATTTTTCGAACGAAGTAGGTACCTACCATATTAGGTACCCTTTATATACTCCTATGGACCTCTATTTTTAATGTTTAGATTGCATTTTTCATTTTAGATTGTAAGGTGACTTGTATTTTTTAGTATTTAGTAAATAAATATATACCTAATTAAATGAAATAAATGTATCCTATAGAGAATAAAATAAGTACATAAAGTATAAGTAGTATACATTGGATAGTTCAGAGAAAAATCTAGTATGAAAGTCGTTTTATATCTTCTACTGTGTTCACGGCGCTACTAACTTTGTTGTAGCCATTTCTAATCAATTCGTTTTCTTTGGCAGCAGCAGTTTCAACTGTACTGTCAACTCTGCTTGCTAATACAGCGGCTGCTTTTTCGGCTTTAGTTTTAGTGTCGTTTAAAGACTTTTCAATGTCATCTTTAGCTTTGTTTACTTTTTCTTCTACTGCATCATATACATCGCTGTTCACTCCTGGAGTATTATCATTACCATCTTCAGCGTTTATAATTCCTGCTCGAACGTCTATCAACCCTTCACCGTAATGAGGTGAATCTTTAACCTTACTCCTAATTTCTTGTAGCTTTTTCTTCAAATTGTCAATAGCTTCTTGAAAAGCTCGTCCATTAACTTGCCTTGTCCCGTTTCCAAAGAAGAGTTTATCCAAAGCCTTTTGAACTGTAATTTCTTTTTCACTCAGAGGTCTTGGTGTTTGATTCTCTCCCAGTATAGTTCCTTTAACTTTTGAAAGATTTCTCATAACGCGGTTGTACATATTTCCGAAAAGACCAGAATCCTTTGCATCAGTGTCCGTGTTCCAGAAATAGTTGCGAATATTGTGTACCTTTACTCTAGTTGAATGCACCATACCACCTATAAGGCCCCTCTTCTCTTCTTCAGTTCTATTGTCTACTGGAGTTTCAATACCAACAACACTTTTGCTAAAAGTCCAAACATTTCTGACGTCTTGTCTCAACGCATTTGTCGTATTCTTCACTGTTCCAAAAATGTTATCAATTACGCCACATTGGATTCCTACGGTGAAAATTAACACAATAACTGCCACTGAATATTTGAACTGCTTCATTTTTGTAAATTTTACTCGAGAATAAATCGAATAAATGTATTTATGTATGCAGTTATACAAAATGCTACTATCTGTTTACCTATTTAACCCTAGATCACTAAACATTAGTCTTACAGGCGACCTCTCTTCGGCGGCTGGACGCCTCAGCTATCTAGCTGAGGGGCAATGTTGGGAGGGTGCGAGTACCCTTCCCGTCTACGAGGACGGGCGGCTTCTCTCAGTAGCAGCACCCTCGCTAGCTACTTGTATGACCTTTGCTGGCCATATCTTGCCTTGGTTGTAATGGGGTGGCCAGTAGTATACTAGTTACTTCCTAATTCATTGTATAAGGGGCCTGTGCACAGACATTGCATTCGCACGCATACTACTTCTGAAGTTTTGGTGAATTGTTAATCTCACAGGCTAATGTTTAGTGATTACGCGTGTAAAGTGAGTCAAGTTAAGCTACGAATATTTTATATTGTTTATTGACTTGTTATATAAATGAAGTATTTTTATTGATTCTTGAAATTATTATTGCTTTTGTAATAATATATTATACAAAAATATACAAGTTTTTTTACTAAAAAAATATTTGAACATTATGGGAAGGCATTTATTCTTTGTTTTAGATGGATTTGATACGGGATCAAGATAAAATTTTGCAGATTTTGAATGAGTCTGATACTGAAAATGAAGACATACGTCTGTTTGGTGAGCTTTTAGTTTCTGAAAAAGAAGATAACTTAGAGGAAGACCATTGCGTAAATACCGACGGAAGTGATGAAGAATCTCTGGTCTCTTCCGGTGTGGAGCTAAATGTCTGCAGAGGTAACCGAAAAAGATACATGATTTTGTACTCTGATGATGCAGCCACATCAACCCTCGTCTTCTCTTGGTAATATATCCAGGCAAAGCGTAAATTTTTAGAACATCCTGAACTTATTCTTGATCAATGCGTATGTCGTATACGTGTCTAATATGTCAAAGACAAAGAACGCAGAAACGCAGAGCATTTGTGCAAAAATTTGCTGACAATCTCATGGAACCGTGGTTGTGGGAACGGTACAATATTGTAACTTTGAGAAAAGATATCAATGCAAGTATCAGAGATATCCTAATATAATAATTGAAGAAGTCGCGGCGAGTACTTCTTAAGCACAAACAAATAAGAGAAGTATTGACTCTGTTTGTCCATACTAAAAGCACAGGATGACTAAAGTGTCATGCTACTCTTGCTAAAAGGGTATTTGTGCCAGCATACCTTTCCTGTTTGCTCAGACTGCCAAGACTATTAATAAAATGTGTGTTTTAGTTTTTAAGAGCCCTCGCTCGTAGCGTAGTTTGACTAGGTGATTGTCAGCGATCACCGAAATTAAGCAACGTTCCGCACGGTCAGTATTTGGATGGGACACCGCGGGTGGCATTTTCCAACTGAGCGCTACCGTGGCTCGGATGACACGTTAAATTGTAGGTCCCGGTTGTTTTAACCGTTTAGCCATGTCAGAGGCCTTCAGGCGGCCTAAAAACTCTGACACCAGGGCTAGCCACCCGGCTTATACGAACTTACTTTTTAAGAGCCCTGATATATAATTATAGCCATATTAGCTACTTTTTAACTAATAAATATAATGGCAAAAATAATTTATTTTGTTAGTCAAAATGACTAATGTTTAGTGACTGTGTAACTCGAACATAAGTTTAGTGATTTAGGGTTAAAAAAGAGTTTATCTGTAGCCGTCTTGACCTTTTGACACCAAATAATGAGCCACAACTATTATTGGTTCAGTGATTACAGTAGGTCTGTATCGTCTAGTGTGGTAAACAAATTTTATCTACGTACTTATTTTAGTGCAGGGCTGTCCTAACAACGACTTGTTTTTATGCGGCCCGCGACTCAAGTTTTAATCAGAAAATAGTTTAGGACATAAATTGTTTCGATAATAGAATTCTTTGTCAAAACATATTTTTAATCAATATTTAGTATTTAAAATTTAACTTTATTTTTGCAACATTCTATTTTCTTGGCATCATTTAAAAGTGAAGCTATCTTTTTTACTGGAGAATTCCCGGAAAGTATTTTGGTTTTGTAGAGTATTTGTTAGTGAGAAAAATATTATTACTCAGCGACTGATTTCCCGTCATATCTAGCAAATTTGGGAACGCTGAGAACGAGAAAAAATCTTTCTAACGGCTGATGGAACATATTCACATCCAAAAAAGTCTAATGCATTTTTTTGTACTTGAAAACTGAATTTTTTTTTTCTTCGGCCCTCCCCTCAGCTTTTGTATTAAATTTGATTGGCCCCCGAACATAAAAAAAATGCCACGTCGATGCTATAAATTTTTTTTAATTATGAATATTCAGCAACATATTGCAATTTTATCAAGTTTCATGAAATTAATCACTGACTTTATCGATTTACCTCCATATTTTGATGGCATTGAAGCTAGTCAATTTGTATATTTCATTTCCTCCTGCGTGGGTGATAACCTCTTGAACTACTTACTACTTAATACGTGGTACCTACATAATGATTCATAGAGTAATTACACATTGCTACAAACAATGAACCAATTAGAATTGATGTCAACATTCCAGATATTCAGCTACAGTGACACATAGACATCGACTTTTTATTTACACAGTATACCTACACAATGGTATAGATTGACATTTTGCCATAATGTGACTAACTTGTTCATCTCTTTGCTTTGTTAGATAAGACACACTGGTTTTTTTTTATCAGTCCAAGCAAAAGACCACAGTAATAATATCGAAAATAGCATTTCCACGCAACAAACTCGTTCACACATCGTTTCGGCGGAACACGTCCGAAATTCAATTCCTTGACTATTACACCACTACAGACACGCAGATATTAAAACCACCTCTATATTCTTAGTGTTAAGGTTGATATTATATTCCGTGGAGTAAATCTGGGATGAGCGCTCAGTGGATTTGGGCGGATGGCGTATCATAGAGGTGTTATTAAGAGCTCGTTTGGGATTCCCCTTGTGTTGTGTTCTGTTGTGACTGTGTCCATTATTGGAAATTATTTAAGATGTTTTTTGGTGTTCTTTATAATTATATTTATTATAATTAATTCTAAGTAGTTATGCAAATGCACTGATACCCGTGTGCGATGCTCTCCGCTTACAAGGACGCCCACACCGCTGAAACGTTGGGCGGACGTCACCACAGCTGCGGCTGATTTCATCTAGACGCGTCTGGAAAAGGATTAGTAGACTTGGAGAGAAGAGAACCAATAACGGACAGCCCAATCCTGAGGTAAAAAAATAAATAAATTTAATAAAACAAACAACCATTTGATCGAATTGACTTTTTCTTAAAATTACCTTTTCAAACCAACAGAACTAACAAATAATGTAGAGCCAATAAAATGAACGAAAGTTTTTTTCAGCTGCCGTATCCCAGAGCTAGGTAAAGGTCTCAAAGGACCATTTCTTTCCACTCAACCCGACAAGTCAGTCTAAATCTAAACAGACTGGAATGAGAAGAAATATGGTTAGTATTTATAGTTTAGTGAGTGCAAAAAAACCGTGTCTAAATACCTACAACAGTTAACATACGCTGATACAGAAATACTCCTGGACGTACTCAAATGATTTCACACATACACACACACACACACACTACGCACATTGTAACTGTACTAATAACTATTTGTGCATTTATATAACTCTTAATCACCTGTATTAAAACGAACTAAAATCGCACCAAATATTACATGGTAATCGTCACATAAATGTAGTCCCCGCGATACAGGCTTTGCTTAGTGCAGGGACTACAAGCATAACATTTTGAAATTTATTTTGTATAGTGCACTTGCTAATGTGCCTTTAAGTTCAATATACTCGTATTACCTTATGTTTTGCTTAGGTACCTAGCTACGGTTGTGTACTTCAGTTTACACTACATACGTACTTATTGTCATTTTCTCAACACTATTCCCGTGACAACGGAGCCGCGCAGCTCATAACAGATTCAGGCGCGGTTCTCGGCAGTGGCTCCCACTTATTGTGTCAATATTCTACCGACGCCGCGGCCACTGGTCGGCCTGACGACCCGAGTAAAACATCTGTGCAGAGAAACTTCTAACTACAATATCCATTGATGTCAAATAAAAAACTCTAGATCGTGTATATAGAATGGTGTAGATTGTAGACTAAACAGTCTATTTAACACTGAGTCATTGAGTCGTAAAAATATGGAGGCCTCGCGCTAGATTCTAGTGTTTCGTTAGAATGAAAGTGTGTTAAAACAGAAACATAAAATATTTATAGTCCAACGACTGTTTAAAATTACCGATCTATACACACCCTTACATTTCGTTATTTAACACCTTATTGTACTCTACTGTAGACTTGGGTTTGTTAAAAGTAATTATTTTATAGGGTTATCCAAATTTTTACTTCATATAATTCTACATTCAGTAGTGGCACGAGTAATAAGCAAGTACAATATAATTTAATTAGATTTTATTTTATAAACTTAATCAGCTACAAAAAAATGGATATGCCACATGAGAGAAATTTCCTTTACTCTGGTCGTGCAAAGCAGATGTACCACGAAAGATAAACGGGTTATCTCTACCTTTAAAGCTAATATATCGGAGATATATCGTAAACACATGTGTAAGCTCTACGAATCTCTATCAGATAAAATTTTCTTGTATAACAACGATATAAATGACAAGGCTTTTTTAGTCGTAGCATTTTCTCCAGCGTGCTATGCTATCAGTACGGATGAGTCCATACAGCTACTCTTCTGTAAACATTCTACTCGCCGCCCCTAGAGTCAGCCCACACCGAATTATGATCGCTTATTAAGACGGTTATTAAATAAGCGGACGATCCGAGCCGGCGCCGGCGCGAATACTAAGCAGCCTCTTTGTGAGGAAATTACTCACCTACGTGACTAATTTTCAAGAAAAACGGTTTCTTTTTGTTTCATCCTGATGAGTACTTTCTTTTTAATATGGCGTCTACAGTTGTAGACACGTTTAACGCCACACAAATAATTCTTTGTTAGATATTCCTCTATTTCTTAATAAAATAAAATAATAAAACCGTTTCATAAAATGGCATAGTATATGTAACTAAGTAGGGTAGACAGGGTACGGTTGAAACAAAGGACGGTTGAAACAGAGCAAATATCTCGTAAACGGTACGGCGTGCATATATGTATATGTTTCAACTGACCCCAATCGCTGTTTCAACCGCCCCTGGCACGGTTGAAACAAACATACATATATTTTTAAATGTCACGTATTTCTAAAAATAGTAACCCGGGATCTATAATTTATAATACAGCCATATCATAGCTAAAACTTCACATTTGAATTCCATGTATCAATATCGTCACTTGGTTGATAAACAACAAAATTATAAGCGATAAAAGCTAAATTGTTTCAACCGTACCCTGTCTACCCTACCTAATTTAGAAACTCGAAAAGGATATTCGATTCTCGATTCGGAAACGCTCACTAAAACATCAATAACTGGACCGAAAGCTACGGTTTATTACCAGTGTCGCTGTAGCTACGGCGTAGCACTACGGTCTACGACGGAAGGACTGTGGCCTGTAACTTTGTGTGAAACTGCTTATATTTTTTTCTCGAATTCCTGGTTGGCTCGATAGTCAAAATTGTTCAATGATAGTCCATCTTAATGATGGTCTTCCTTTCCTTAGCACACTCTTTGTGAATGATCCTATACGGGGTTATTCCTAATCAATTAGAATCCTTTTTTAGGGGCTTATTCTGTACATCAAACCTAACAACTTTTGTTAAATAAAAAAATCTTTTGTGAGATAAAATCTAGTGTGGAAAGCACTCAAAATAAAATCATGAAACTTTTGTTATGCCTGTAACCCTGTATATTTTCTATCTCGTGCAGTAAGTTATAATAAAGCCCCCCACACATAATTACGTGACAAATTCCCAAGTTGCAGTATGCAGACGGCATAATTCAGCAAAGTTTCAGGCAATCCGTCATCAGCATACTTAGTAACTTGCGCTCTACGTTCTAACTTCGACACAAGCCGTAGAATTAAGTTACATTATCATAGAGGGTTTAAATACTACTATGAAAATTATCTAAATAGATGTAGGGATTGTACTATTGACTATTTTTCATGTGTTTCTATTGTATTTGGTTAAGCTAATAAAGAATTATCTATCTATTTACTAAGTAGCATAGAGGAGCTTCTATGATAATGTAAAATTGCTAGTAATTTGATCATAGTTTAGTGCAGCGATTTAGCCTGTAGTAGTAGTACTAATTCATATGCTGGATAGTTATATTTATCTTAATGAGCGAAGCTAGAAAACGTAGTTTAGGTTAAAATATAATAGGTATTAGAAATAAAATGTTAACGATTCAGCGAGGCAATGCCGCCAGCATTCTAGCCACGTTACCCTCTGCTACTGGGCTTTCAGATTAGTTTTATTTTCATTTTAGTATAAGTTTTAGTGTTTTTATTTTAAGTTAGTTTTAATAATTATAGTCCATGAAATGTTTTTTAAATGGTGGTCTAGCTGTAGTGAAACCCGCCTTACAATCGTGAGGTCGTGGGTTCAAATCCCGGTCCCGTACCAGTGAATGATGTTTCGGTGAATAAAAACATCGTGATGCAACCTCCATTATATGTTAGTAGAAGAAATGCGATGGCGTATGTGAATCCACCAACCCGCACTTGGCCAGCGTGGTGGTTATGGCCCTATCACCCTTCGTGGGTAGGCCTACGTCTTGCAGTGGGCTTTTAAAAGGCTTATACAGTACAGAACAGTTATATCTCACACTGATAAGGTGCATCATATTATTGTTTAGTGCAGGTATCACCCTTCGTGGGTAGGCCTACGTCATGCAGTAGACTATTAAAAAAAAGGCTGGTACAGTAGGTAACTATAATTTAATATCAATTTTTCTCTTGTTACTTTGAAGCTAATTTCATCTGTAACCACGAAATGTGGAAAGATAATTAAGCAGGTTGAAGGTTGCGCAGCAGCATTATTGGTGCTCCTACCGTAAGGAGCAACTCATGTCGCAACTGTCGCAAGCCTGTGGGAGCGAGACTATGTAAAAGCTCTACAGGGCAGCATTTAGCAT
Organism: Hypomecis punctinalis; assembly: GCA_949316475.1. NCBI lineage: Eukaryota > Metazoa > Arthropoda > Insecta > Lepidoptera > Geometridae > Hypomecis > Hypomecis punctinalis. Next base: position 24,223,874 of record OX438803.1, read on the forward strand.
TGTTTCCAGCACCTGATCAAAAAATTCTTCGATTTTAGTTAGGTATCCGTCTACATAATCAAAGAACAGATGGAACATTGGACATTTCCTAGAATTCCTAACTGAATGGTAATTTTTAAAGCAAATAAAGTATGTTTGAAAAAAACACATATATTTACAGTAAATCCAATATCTTCCGGAAAACATCTGCACTATTTGGAATCACCAGATGATCTAATGATTGAAATCTCAGCAAGAGGTTAATGAGTCATGAGGAATCAAGATACGTCCATGTTCTTTTCTGGTTGGAGAAGATCCAGGCGGCCAGAATCCATCGATACAATAATACCTTGCTGAGATTCTGGATTTCAAACCAGATATTGTCAAAACGATAATTATCGCCATGGTGTATAATAATTAAATGTCGCCATGTATTAAGGATGAAATTCTTGACAGAGAATATAGACCACATTTTTGCAATTTGATACTATGATGTGACGCCTGGTTGCCGCGAATATGAATCCCTAAGTGAGCAGATTCATTAGGAGCATTGAGGAAGGAATCAGAAGGAGATGGTGTAATGACATTTAGATACTTTTACTTGTAATAGTTTAAAAACCGAAATAATAATCATATAGGCGTCTCTTTCAAATGTACGTAATAAGAATAGACCAACATTATACAGCACAGTTTCGCTATAGTGTCTATATTTTTCGTGACGTGTCGCGCGTGCCTGGTCCGCCATATTGAGTCGAAAAACAATAGCGATGTTCTTATTATATCAAAAAAAACTATCGATATTTTGGTTAGTTTTTATTTGTGTTATTGATTAGCTGAAATTTTGAATTTTTATTTCATTTCACTTTTCATGTCAAATTTGACAACTGTCATTCCAGAATTAATACAAGTAAAATGGCATGACAGGTGTGAAAGTAACAGCTGTCAAACTAAGAAGTATTATTATCTCCGTAACTATCGAAGCTAGACCATTACTGTCTTAATAGCAGTAATAACACTCAATGAGATCTATTAGATTGTTCTAATGACTGGTGTCAAAGCTTAAAAGTGAATTATCTCCGTAACTATCGAAGGGAGTTTTGGCGGGAACGCGGAAAAATCATGTCGCCTCATTGTATTATTTTGTTATACTTGTGTTTTTATCAGTGATAATTTGTGAATAATGGTGGTATTTCGTTGATTATGAGCTGATTTACGCGCATGAGTGTAGGCAAGTGATATAATGTGACGTATCATGTTGTTCCGTGTTGTTACCAAAACTCCATAGACGCCTCTAGTAAAGTCTCCACTGCTTTACTGAGGTATAACTTGGACTATGATTGGACTTGACCGCGACTTTATTGGACTATGACGAGACTACGACAGTGACTATTTTGATAAAATATTATCAAAAATTATTAAAACTTATTACTTGACACTGGCAAATGCACAATAATGCGATGCCAAAACTAAGAAGAAGAAGAAGAACTATCGAAGTTAGACTACTGCTGACTTCACAAAAGTGACAGAGCGCAATTAGATCTATATTTTAAATGACACCTGTCAAACTTAAAAGTGGATTATCTCCGTAACCATCGAAGTTCGACTATTGCTGTCTTCACAAAAGTGATAGAACTCAACGAGACCTACATTTTGGATGACAGCTGTCAAACTAAAAAGTGGAATACCTTCGTAACTATTAAAGCTAGACTATTGCTGTCTTCACAAAAGTGGTAGAACTCAACGAGACCTACATTTCGGATGACAGCTGTCAAACTAAAAAGTGGAATACCTTCGTAACTATTAAAGCTAGACTATTGCTGTCTTCACAAAAGTGATAGAGCTCAACGAGACCTACATTTCGGATGACAGCTGTCAAACTTAAAAGTGAAATATCTCCATAACTATTTAAGCTAGACTATTGCTGTCTTGATACAAGTGATAGAGCTCAACGAGACCTACATTACGGATGACAGCTGTCAAACTTAAAAGTGGAATATCTCCGTAACTAATAAAGCTAGACTATTGCTGACGTGACACAAGTGATAGAACTCAACGAGACCTACATTTCAGATGACAGCTTTAAAGTGAAAAATCTGTGTAACTATTGACCCTAGACCATTGCTATGTTTAAAAAAGTGATAGAGCTTAAAAAGATCTACATTTGATGTGACAGCTCAAACTTAAAAGTTGATTATTTCCGTAATATTGATAGCTGTCATCTCAAAGATATCATATCTCTCTTTGAGCTTTATCACTTTTGTGAAGACAGCAATGGTCTAGCATCGACAGTGACGGAAATAATCCACTTTTAAGTTTGACAGCTGTCATCCGAAATGTAGATCTCATATCAGTTTAGTGAAGAAAGCAATGGTCTATAATAGATAGTTATGGAGATATTCCACATTTAAGCTTGACAGCTGTCATCCGATATGTAGTTCTTATTAAGTCCTATCACTTTAATTCTAAGTCATACCTCAGTAAAGCAGTGGAGACTTTTCTAGAGGTGTCTATGGAGTTTTGGTAACAACACGGAACGACATGATACGTCACATTATATCACTTGCCCACACTCATGCACGTAATTCAGCTCATAATCAATGAAATACCACAATTTTTCACTAATTATCACTGATAAAAACACAACTTTAACAAAATAATACAATGAGGCGACATGTCTTTTCCGCGTTCCCGCCAAAAAACTCGTCCTACCATTCTAGTGTGAATTCTTGAATATGACAGCTGCAACCTTGACATCTGTAATTTTTAGGGTTCTGTACCTCAAAAGGAAAAAACGGAACCCTTATAGGATCACTTTGTTGTCCGTCTGTCCGTCTGTGTGTCTGTCAAGACTCCTTATCTAGAGAACGCGTAAAGATATCGAGTTGAAATTTAAACTGTATACGTATATTAATGAACTCTTGCTGTTGTGTAAAAGAAAAACTTCTCAGTTGTCGTTTAAAAAAGTTAGAGTCGTTTATATCGTAAAAAACAGCATATTTCGACACTCACAAAAATCAAAACCTACCGGGTACTTCCCGTTGACATAGAACTATGAAATTTGGCGAAAAGCATTGTCTCAGAATACACATATAGGATTAAATCTGAAAACTGCACATTTTTATTTACATCACAAAAAATAGGGCCTCGAAATTCACAAAATATGGGCTTAAAATTCAAAGTGAGTAAATCGTATCATGAAAGGTGTCATATAAAAGAACTTCATTAGCACATGCTAAAACAGGTTTTTAATTACTTTAACAATGTGTTTGTACGGAACCCTCGATGTGCGAGTCTGACTCGCACTTGTCCGGTTTTTTAAATAAAAGTTTGCCATTATGTTTGATTCGGCTAAAATTAATTTGTGTCGATAGTTTTATCGATAAGTACGGGAAAATCGATAAGTGTAGTGTGGTAGTAACAACACTAATCCGCCGTATTATGTGCGGTGGGTATGCAGGTTTTTCTCGTCGTTAGGGCAACTCCATTCTGATTCCTTCCTCAATGATTAGGAGCGAAACATTAGAAGTTTCTATTTTATAATCTATCAAATTGAGTTGCAGGGTTGCAAGTGAAGGCACATTTTAATCATAGATAAATATATGAGTAGACTCGAAATATCTACAAATTAGGGCGCACTGCGAATAGGACTCAATATGGCCGCCATACATAGTTTATTTTTCACCAAAAATGGCGCACTCGATTGCAATCATGGGTACACAATTCAAATAGTTCGCTCGAATCGATGTACCATTTTTTGATAATGACGATCTTTCAAAAACGACTGATGAACTGAATGGAACCGCAAACCACAATATTATTTACGTGTGTAATTCGTTTATTCTTTATTATTACGAGGGTCAAACTGAAAGTTCTTAGAACTGGCCACTTATAAACAATATAATAAAAAAATAATTCTATAATTTGAAAATAGAACTCTTTGTCAATATTACTGAGTATATACTTCATTCATTTGTCATTTGTTTTACGATTTGGCGGCAAATTGAAAATTGTCTGTGTCACGTCAACATGAATTTAACACGAGAAAATTTTCGTGCAATGATTTTTTATGACTTTCGATGTCATTTAAGTCAACAAGAAAGTTATGATAGACTACGATTGGCCTTTCACGATGAAGCCCCATCTCGTGCGACTGTTTACAACTGGTTTAATGAGTTTAAACGTGGTCGCACTAATCTCACTGATGATTTACGTGAGGGACGGCCTTCTACGGCGACGACTGAAGATAACATCTGTGTTGTGCGGCGTATGATAGAGACTGACAAAAGAGTGACCTATCAGCAGATTCGGACAAGCTTAGGCATCGGTATGAGTCAAGTGCACAAAATCCTACACGAACATTTAGCGGTCAGGAAGCTTTGCGCCCGGTGGATACCTCATAATTTGACTGAGGCTCAAAAACTCCATCGTGTGGATTGGTGCCGTAAAATGATTGAAAGATTTAACGGAGGTGACTCAAATGCTGTGTTCGACATACTAACAGGTGACGAAAGCTGGATTTACTGTTATGATCCTGAAACCAAAAGACAATCTGCTCAGTGGGTGTTTCCTTTCGAGGAGTTGCCAACTAAAGTGAAGAGAGATCGAAGTGCGGGGAAAAAAATGGTGGCCTCGTTCTTTGGAAGGATAGGTCATTTCGCGACAATTGTGTTAGAGGATCAAAAAACAGTTTCTGCAGAATGGTACACTACCAATTGTTTGCCACTTGTCTTGGAAAAAGTTCGAGAGAAACGACCTCGCAGTAGGATCCTCCTTCACCACGACAACGCCTCATCGCACACCGCCAAGCGAACGATCGACTATTTGGCGACATCAAACGTTGAATTACTGGGTCACCCGCCGTATAGCCCCGACCTCGCGCCTTGTGATTTTTATTTATTTTCAAAAATTAAAGAAAAACTTAAAGGAAAGCGGTTTATGAATGCTGAAGAAGCGGTGGCTGCGTATCGCGATGCCATTGAAGAGACCCCTAAGGACGAGTGGGCAAAGTGCTTTTCCCAGTGGTTCCATCGCATGCAGCGGTGTATTGACGTGAATGGACAATATTTTGAAAAGATATAATAAAACTAATAACTGGCTAATGTAATCAGTTTTTGATTTTCTAAGAACTTTCAGTTTGACCCTCGTATATACTACGGGACTAATCGCGCACTAAAATTACGAGACAAATAAATACCTCATCATGCACTCATGTAGGTATTACAATGTGATTTCCGCACTTTCTTAGGTAAATAAATGCTCGCTATTAAACCGATTATTTTCGCAGTACCTACGTAGTAAATATTAATCTACTAAAGAAATATGGGAACATATTATAAAGAAAGTGAGATCGGAAAAGTGACAAAAAAGCTGTCGCCACATCATCTATTTTTTTAACTCATTGGTTTCAGTGTTTCAATAAATCTGGATTTCAAACATATTGACAAAATAATTATTTTGTAAAAATTTTGACAAATTAATTATATTATCAAAATTTTCACTAATCAATCAATTACACTAAAAAGTTTCAATTCCGACGTCAAAATCATTTGTTCCAATAGCTTTTTTTCGGTTTTATCGCTGATTAGGCGATACAATTCAGAAAAATACGAAACACGTGGTCAATTAATGTATTAGTATGTACTTGCCAAATTTCAAGTCGATCCGCCCAAGGAATCGTGTCCACCCAAACTAATTTTGCCTCGCTATTTCACCTACTTAGGGCTTGAATTTCGCAAAATCCGTTCTTAGCGAGCACCTATATCCTTAAAAGAACCCCCATGTAAAATTTGAGACTCCTAGCACTTGTAGTTTTTGAGATTTCGTGATAGGTGAGTCAGTGAATCACGATTTTATATATAAGAATATAGATAGATCAAATAGATACACTCGCGAAATAAAATCAAATAAGTAAGTAATCCATTCGTCGTGGTTCGATAAAATTTTTGTACGTTTCAGTTTTTTTTGCTATTGCGGGGTTTGTTCCGTAGTAAAAATATCCTTAATGATGATGAGTATATGTACATTTGAAAATATCTGCACTTTACAAAGCTCTACAGTATAATAACATGATCGAAAGTAATCATCTTCAGCTCTATGAGATAATTTAAGCAGCGCGGCCTGCAACTAGCAACTTGTTCTACGCTGGAAATTGGTTCCGGACACCCAGCCATCCACTTACACTTTGTTTTCATTGTGGGGATCCTTGGATGCAAATTATGGTATAAACTGTAACTAGGGCTATATTAATAGCAAAACAATAGGTAACACCGTGGTCTAAGGTTTCGAGTTTAGAGCATTTCAAACTCAACCAAAAAGTTTACTTTAGTATTAGTTCAGTACAGAAGTTTACTTCAATACAGAATTTACTGTATTTTTTTTTGCAATTTTACCTGGTAAAATTATTTACCCGGTAATATTGCAAAAATAAATACATTCAAACTCAGTCAAGTTTTTAATATCAGACTAAGCCTGAATTCTCAGGGAAAATCGTTTCTATGGAAGTAGCAAATTCCTTACAGTTAATAAAATGACAAACACACGTTTTTTTATTTAAACCTACATACTTATTATGAGGCAATCGAAGCGATTCTTCATTATAAATAATCTTCAGTTAGATACATAATAGCTTTCAGTTGGTAAAATAAAAAAGTAACATATAAAAAGTTGCGTGGAGTCCTCGCGGAAGAAGTGAAACTTCCTACGTATTTCAGCTAATTTCACGACGCTCACACTGCTTACTTCGCTGCATAGCATGTGCTTGGAATCTACCGACTCGCTCTCTTTCTCTCTTTCCCTCGTGCATGATAACATGGTAGCGTTAAACGTTTAACGCAACCTTGTTAGAAGTCGCATTAGAAGTTTCTCTTCAATAACAATAACCAGAAAGTAATTGAATTCTAATAATGAAATATTAGGAACCAAAGTGTTTTAAATTGTTTTCAAAAACCTTCGTTGTTTTCCTCCGGAACCCGTGATTGCTCTCTCTTCTGCAGGAAATTGCAACGTTTTTCATCGGAGCTTGATTGCGCGGTAAAAAACCTATAAATTCAATGGCGATGTTCTTAAATGGAAAATACTGGCCTGAAGGAAAACTGCTAGAAAATGGCCGGCTATTATAATAACAGTTTTCATTAAAAGGTGTGTAAATTTTACTGCTACTCGGACCTAAGTATATCAATATTTGAGGAATTTTTGTCAGAAACTTTACTTTTTCTTACTTAATTAATCGAGAAATATCCATAATTCATAATCTTTATATGCGTATATATATGGGTGTTTACAGTGCAATACAGATGCTATGTACAATATTTATAATCGCCATATATTCCACTTTTCAGCATGCAAATTTGCTTCAATTATTCTAGTTATTTAGTAGATACTTACATTTTACAGTTTCGAAATGGGATAAACCAAATCTAAGACTATTTATAGTACATTACAAAAAACAAAGGTTTATCAGAAGGCTTTAGTTGATACGTTGAACGCTTTACACTTGAGTTACATTTGTTATTTTCATTGCGATAGAGTAAGGCACAGTACATAAATACTTGAAAAGGAGAAGAAAAAAAGCTTTTGCAATCGAACAGTTCTTCTAAATAAAATAAGCTTCTCTTCTAGATAAAATGTCTTACAAAAAATATAATTAGTCCGTCAGAAAGATCTAGACACGCGGCAGCGTGTTCAGCCAAGTCTAAGAAAAAGGCGACGCAGCAGCCGTGTGTAATGTGTAATATTACACGAACCATTTCGAGCCACTTTTGACCCCATCATAACTCGAAAACTATTAAACCTAAATATATGAAATTTAGCATATTTATTACAGTTCTTTAGCTCATCTAATATACAAAATTTCATTTATTATTATTGTTAACCAAATTTGACATTGATGTAAAGTAAGTAATATTATTAATCTTTAGTGTAATTGGTGACTGTTACCGTGCTAATTTGATATAAATAAATGATAAATTAATTTTGCTGTAACAGTTGATGAAATATTAACGTTTAAAAACCGGGGTTTCATTGACTGATTCACTGACTCACTGACTTATAGATCAAAAACGTTACCCAATTCCAGATGACTTAGAAACTTGATATTTGGCTTCAAGGTATACTATTAGGCACATACAAAGGAAAAAGTCTAAAACTTTGAACTTTTACCCCCCAACCCTATATAATAGGGGATGAAAGCTTTTATCAAACATCAATGAAAATTTGCTTTATTCTTTGGACATATGGAAAGGCGCTTAGAATCGTCTTTTTACACAGGTTTTCTATAACATATTACAATTGAATTAATTAGATACATAAAATATACAATAATTTGTACTATTAGAACACCCTAACATAAAATAATCTAAAAAATTAAAAACAATATATCTGCAAAAGCATCATCATAATAAGATCAAAAATAATTAAATGAAAAAGCTTGTATGAGAATTCCACAAATTTCCATGCTATACCTAAGTCTAAAAATTGATATAAAGACTCTCTGTTAGAAATAATAAAACACGTGTTTCAGGATTTTTAATAAATCAGCTCCCAACCCCTACGTACATCCAATTGGGGGATGAAAATTTGTATGTCAATTTGAAACTTTTGATGCTAGAAGTCAGAAAATGGATTTAAGAATGCGGTGTAATAGATAATAAAACATGATTTCAAGACTCTTAATAAACCATCCCCTAAACCCTAAAACTACGGGATTAAAGTTTGTATGACACTTTTGCAAAGTTTGATACTAGATGTCCAGAAATTGATAAAATGACTCTTTGTTACAAATAATAAAACATGTGTTTCATGATTTTTAGTAAATCATACTAACCTTTAAAACTGAAGGTTAAAAGTTGGTATGAGACTTCCGCAAATTTTAAAGCTAGAGATGTGAAAGTCGATAAAATTACTCCTTGTACTCATAGTAAACTACAAAAAGCTTCTAATTCTACACGCCTAGCTCTACAAGTCCTTACTTCACAAATTCTACTCCTTAGTCGATATATGGGGCTTGGCTGTTTCGCTAACTGCGCATGGACGTAAAGTGAAGATTTATTAGTTGATTATTATTAACTGTTCATTAATTCTGTTATACAAACAGTTCTTGTTGTAACGAAACGGCCAAGTCACATATATTGAGTAAGGTGTAAAGTTTGTGAAGTAAGGACTTGTAGAGTAAGGCGTGTAGAGTTAGAAGCTTGGCTTTACGTGAGATCTGTCAACTTTTTGATAGTGTGAACTGTGATTTAGACTTGGCTACATTTCACATGAAAATATTTTTGTTGGATTAAATTATCAAAAAATATTAGATACATATTTTGTCTTTTGTCAATTAAACAAAAATTGATGAAGAAATAGCCCGTTAAAGTTCCGCGTGACGTCACGAGAAGACAAGAAATGTATAGACGTTTGTCAGAAAAGTGACGTCACGAACCCCCACTCCCAAACGTTAGCATGGTTCATCTTTGGCATTTATTTTTTGATTGACAAAAGACTAATTTTTTTACACAATCATCATACCTATTCCCAAAGTATTTGCACGTAGATTTGTTCATATCACAATGTTCCTTTTCGTGGCTAACAGAATGTGATCGTGAGACCCCTATTTGTCCCAAGCGGGGTCGCCGGGGTGTTATCCCTAAATCAAGATACTATCTGGAGCATATTTACTAAGATTTGTCGATTTTAGCCAATAGCTCTACAGCTATCAAAAAATATTTGTCACTTTCTTTGCGATCTATTAGGCTATTACTATTTTTGACCGACGAACCACCGGAGGAGGTATAGGTAGGTAACCACGCTTAACTTTTTTCATAGTAGTCTGATTTCAATTTTTTTTTATTGCAAAGAGTGTACTTTGAAATTCCATCCATTTAAATTTTATCGAAATTGGCTGAGCCGTTTTTGATAAATCAACAATAATGTGAACAATGTTACATCGATCCGTGCATAATATTTGCGTTCTAGCGATGCGCCCCGGCTTCGCACAGGTGTATTATATATATAAACATTTCTCTTGAATCATTCTATCTATTAAAACAAACTGTATCAAAATCCGTTGCGTAGTTTTAAAGATATAAGCATACATGGGGACAGACAGTGGTTTTATACTATGTAATGATTCTGTACACGGGTGAAGTCGGTCATGCTATTTTTTGCAAAAAATAATTATTCGCAATAAAAACACCAGTCGGTGCTGAGTCCGCCGTGTAGAGAATTCGAAAAGTTTGTACGAATCGATGAGACATCCATGCCCATTATTGTTGACTTGTCAAAAATGGCTAAGCCGAATTCGATTATAATGGGACAACCCAGGGAGTATACTTTTTCGAACTAAAAAATATTTTTTAAATCGGTTCACAATTGGCGAACATACACAAAAAATACATACAGACGAACATAGTACCTCCTCCTTTTTGGAAGCCGGTAAAAAGAGCATTATATTGTCATCGATTCTATAGATTCGTCCATGCATATCACAATATTGCCTTTCGTGGCTAACAGAATGATGTCTAGATCGTGACCGACCCCTATTTGTCCCGCGCGGGGTCGCGGGTGTTATCCCTTTATCAAGCTGCTATCCAGAGCATATTTACTGAGGATTACTGGCTGAAGGGACGTTTGTGGAACGTTCACGGTTCACGTTCACTTAAAGAAACACGCAGGTTTCCATTTTCCATTTATGCCCGTAAGTAATATCAGTTTTATTAGGTTTGCTTTTAAGATGCCACATGATGGTGAACTGTGCTGTGAGTAATTCTACTAATTCGTATACCAAATTAAATATTATTTTATCTTAGAATCGCGTAGTTGATAAAGTTACCAGTAGAAATCCAGTTTGACGCCATATCTATTTTCTTGAATGTATAATTTAATTTCTTAAAATAAAGTTAGAGTAAAAATAAGTTTCTATAACAAAAAACCTCAGTGTAAAACAACTTTCAATAAAGAGACAAACGAATCCTCATGAATAACTCCTCATCCATATAGACTTAGGCTTGCAGACAAAGTCTCTACTTACCTATTTGTTGGGGACTGTATGTATTCAGAATTATAACGACCCCGACAGCTAACATAATAAAGAAAAACAAATACCCTCAAATGATCCGCCTTTTAACTGGAATTCCTTTTACGATATAAGCCGAGAAGATAACGCCGCTCTTAAGCACCACGAATAAGATGCCATCTTTACGATGGACCGATATAAGCGCCAATAAAATAAATTGGACAGCGCCGGCCTTTTATATGGCAAGTAGCAAGCGGCGGCCACGGCTGGGCCAGTGTTGGGTAGCGTCGGATGAGCTTAAGTTGATTTGGTTTCTTTCGTTCCTTTTCGGAATCACAATGTAACAAAACTGTATATAACATAAATTTGACAGCGAAAGAAAGAAACAGAGAAAGAAGAGTAATCGTCCAGCAGCCCTCTCCTGTGATCTTAGAATGATTAATAACAGGCTGAATCTTCGTGAGCAGGTTAAGTTCGACGAGATGCCCAAATTAATCTTATGAAAAATCTCGATCGAGGTAACTAAAATACTGCGCAGGTATTAAACATGTTGATTTGGTGGAGTGTCGATATTGTTACAATAACAGTAAGTTTTATTTTTATTTTCATATCGAGGTAAATGAACGATAAACCCTGAAAAATAATTGTCCTACAAAATGGATGCTATGACAGGAGAGTCCTCTACTCCGAATGTTTCCAATTAACGAGTCATCGCGAGTAATTTCGAATCATCAAAATTATTATTAACAAGCTGATTTTTTGTGTGCAGCTTAGTAAATGTTTGTATAATCAAATGGCTACATAGTCCTAGAAGGAATGTTTTTCCAGTCCTATATACGCTTAGAAGTTGTTTATACCTGCGCAGTACTTTAGCTACCTCGGTCGAGTTTTTTTTTATAAGACTAATCTGGGCGTCTCGTCTAACTTAACATGCTCACGAAGATTCAGCTAGTTATTAATCACTTTAAGATCATAGGAGAGGGCTGCTGGACTATAAGAAAAGTATTATACTTTGTATATTGTAATATGAATGGGGTTTACCATTTCGGTTTCGTCTACGAGACTAGAAGAGCTCGTGTCCCACCACTAGAGAGCGGAGCTATTTAGCCCGGACGCTATATTTGAAGCTGTTTAGCGTAGCCTTATGATTGTATTGTTTGGTGGTCTCGGGTCTCCCGTTCTGGCTGTCTCCATATATTTTGATTTTGGTATTTTTTGTTGCAAATAGGAAAAAATATATGAACTTTATGTAGATAAATAGTAACCGAAAATAATTTTAATAATTTGTCACATCAAAAAATATCATATTAATGGAAGTTGAATTACCTTTTAAAGTAGCAATTATTGTAAAGAAACATGTTAGTAAGTTTTCCCAATTTGAAATGTAGCATTAAACAAGTATTACCTTCGTAGGATCCAGGCTCCTTGCCAGAACAAGAAGCCTGGATCCTACGACACAGGTCACCCTAGTGTCGGATCCAGCGCACTATGAATGTTAAATTAAGTTTGTATTAGGGTAATTTTGTTTTTGGTACCATAAAGAAGAGCCTAGATCTCACGACACAGGTCGCCCTAGTATGGGATCGAGTGTACAACTTGCTTTGTGTTAATTTTTAAAAACAATAGGTTTTTTATTTATTTATTTTTTTACAAAAATTGGCCTATGTACAGTTAGATTTGATTAAAAGGCAAATAGAGCTTTTCTTTGTACCTACTTACTTAATGTAGTATAATTGTGTGTTTATAACTTTAGTAGACGCGATAGTTCAAAACTGGGCTATTTCACGTACTGCTACGAATGTGCTACGAGTGCTACGAATGATCCTAGAGCTACGAGTTTTCAAAATCTTTTGTTAGAACAGGAGTATTAGGGTGGTACATGTATATCCTGGCAATTCCCTATATGATGACCCAGCTACAGTAGTGATCTCTCTCATGAGGTGAAATCTGAGAAGAGTACCTACTCCAAGCCTAGTAATTTCCTTTATGATAGAGTGGTAGTAGATTAAATGATACTGAGCGACAGTCTACTGATCCCTGTTAGTTTAGAGATTAAACCTATGACTAGAACCCAACACTCCAAAGATAACCTAGGTTATGATGATGTTTTAGGAGGCTAGACTAACTAAATTCGTTAGGAAAAACACAATTGTAAACACAGATATAAGTCATTAGATACAGCATTTATTATGTTACCTTCAACATACATTTTAACACAATAGGCAACCTGAAACTTTAACAGGTTACATTTTACATTTTATACAGATTAACAAGTACAGTAACATCATTATTACAAGTCATATGTATTCTACAGAATAACATTAGTGACGGAATGACTTTTTACTTGATCTGAGGATGGAGTAACATAATCAATCGTCGAGTATGTACATTCAAAATACCTATTACTTAGCGTCCTAAGGCCTCACAGGTTTCTCTCAACATTTAACCCTTAGTATGAAGCCCTATTTGTAAAGTAATTAATGCATACTTAACTTTGTGACTTCCCTCACGTTTTCAACTACCTTTCCTGTATTTTCAAGTCCTTTTCGTCTATTTCCTTAATACTTTTGTTTTTCTAAGCCCGACACCCTTCCATGTTGTTATTCTCTCGTTCGTTCTGTAGTGTTGCTAGTCCGTGAAGTCTCAAGTTCCTAACTTACATTTTCAATTTTTGTGTAAATTAATATGGAATAATCTTATAATCTAACACTTTGGAAGAAATTCTCAAGATGACTTTTATATGATTGAATGACAAGAAAAGCTGATTGTTAACAATTTTTCAACTGACTTCAGAAAAGGAAGTTCGGAATTCGACTGTATGTTTATTTTTTTGTATGAATATTATGTGATTATTCCGCCAATTGTGAATCATTGATTTAGAGGATATTTTTGTCGTTTGAGTTCCTTTTTTTTAAATTTTGTGGAAATCAGTTGATTTGTCAGTTGGTTTTTGAGAAATTGCTTTTTTGTATAATATTGTATTAGTGAGTCAAGTCAAGACGGCATGAAAATGAAAACATAACTTCCATTCCTGCTGTTGAACCTAAAAAGTCAGTTTTCCCCAATTTTTCTCACGTAATCGTCTCTCAAAGATTCGATTCAAGTCCTGTGTAGCGGAAATGTGTTTTTGATAAGTATTTCGCACTTATATCACATGTAGGGTGGTTTTCGTTGTCTTGGGGAACACGGCAAACGGCACGTGACAGTGGAAGTGATTCTGACCACTATAATGATTAATATATTTTATATAAATCATTATAGTGAAATAAAAGTTTCTTCGTCGTTTCAGCCATACGTCCAGACAGACGGACGTCAAACATAGACCTCCTTTTAAGATCTCCAATAAAACCGGCTGGACACCACTCGCATCTAACACGTACGTGCGGTCTTAAAGATCAAGATCCACCTACAAGGTGGACATCTTTAAGACGACCTTGTAGGCGGACGTCCTACGCTGTGCTTGTCGGTACGTGGTCTCCACTCGAGAACTTTTCGACCACATTATCGTCAGTCCTCCGTGCTATGTGCCCTGCCTACTGCCATTTCAACTCGCCAATCCGCTGGCCTATGTCGGATTTGTACGAGTAGATAAAGGCCTAAAGTTAAATACTTTTAAAACTCTTAACTACACAACAATTTCTGAATATTTTGTGGTATAAATAAGTAGATAATTTCGATCAACTTTCAAAAGAAAGTAGTCACACGTGAAAATCGAACCAAGATTTGGGCGGCGCGGTGCGACAGACATTACCGCGCTTTTTAACAAAACTGTTAAAAATATTGTAACGCATTAGGCCGCGCGGTAATTACGGCAAGTTGTTTACACCCAAGTGCGAGGTTTATGGTTTTATGACTCGAGCGGGATCAGTCTTTGTCTGCCGTCTATTGTTTAGTTTTTTTTTGGGTATTTACATATTTGAGAACAACAGGGAAGTCTCGAACTTTCAAGTTGTTTACTTATTAACACAATAGCGTTTATTAGATCGAGTAATGTTGCGAATTATCTCGTAGGTTCGAGACTGTAGGATATAACGGATATAAATACGCCGGCCGACCCTTGGGGATCAGTTTTTCGTTTACCGTGGAAGCGAAAACATCTCGTGTTCAAGTGTGGTACCAGTGATTGTGAAATGACTAGTTTGTGTGAATAACAGTGCCAGTGTGAAGTGTTTGTGCGAACCAGTTGTATCGTGTGTATTGTGATTTTGTGCAATAAAGTGCAAAGTAATTAATCGGCGTTTTAACTGATTATCTAAGAACTCATCTACTGAAATGCGTATCTACGCAAAATAAATTCGATGATAGAATTCTGTATTGTCTTTCTTCAGGGCGATCAATAGATTCTGTAGGTATTGTATTTCTTCAGAGCCATCAAATCAAACACCCATCGCATGAGGGAAAATCAAACGGGAATCTCTAAAGTCCTTTTGAAGCAATATGGCCGAAATAACTCGCGCATCAACAATGGAGCCCCGCACGTGGAGTGCGGCTCCGAGTGGCTTGATTTACGATTTGCTCGGCTTCGCTTATTTGCATTTTGCTCAAGACGCGCCCGTTTTAGTGGAGACCAGAGCCGGGGCCAGGCTGGGCCACTAGGGGGCTGTGTAATGTAAGATATATATATGTCATAATCGGCCAAGTACGAATCAGGCTCGCGCACGTAGGGTTCCTTACCGTATGGCAGCCCCTCTTAATATATTTCATTCTAATATAATTATTTATTAATGAAATGAATGTATTAGTATATATATATTATCATCACCATTAATACTATCGAAAGAAAAATAGCTAAAATTGAGTATTGTTATATGAGAGCCCACTTTAATTATTTATTTTATTCTGTTTTTAGTACTTATTTGTTGTTAAAGCGGCAATAGAAATACGGCATACGGACGGATAGCGAACGGACGGAGCCCTAACAAAATCTATCATTTTTAGGGTTAGGTACCTCAAACGGAAAAAACGGAACCCTTTTAGGATCACTTTGTTGTCCGTCTGTCCGTCTGTGTGTATGTCAAGACTCTTTCTCTCGGGAACGCGTCAAGATATTTAGTTGAAATTGAAACCGTATACGTATATCTATGGTCTCTTGCAGTTGTGTAAAAGAAAAACTTCTCAATTATCGTTTAAAAAGTTAGAGCCGTTTATGTCGTGAAAAACCTCATATTTTGGCACTCACAAAAATCAAAACCTACAGGGTACTTCCCGTTGAACTATGGAATTTAGCGAGAAGCATTGTCTCAGAGTACACATATAGGAATTAATCTGAAAACTGTACATTTTTATTTAAATCACAAAAAATAGGGCCTCATAATTCAGAAAATATGGGTTCAAAATTAAAAGTGAAAGAAATTCATTAGCACATGCTAAAACAGTTTTTTAATATTTTAACAATGTGTTTGTACGGAACCCTCGATGTGCGAGCCTGACTCGCATTTGTTCGGTTTTTTTTAATTTATACCTATCTTATCATTTATAATGGATGATATACGAGTAATTATATAAGATATAAATGTACACTTTGATTTTGATCAACAGGAATTCATACCTACTCAAGAAATGTAATGAAAATTTTGAATTATTGGAATCATTTATCAAATTTCTTGAATTCTGTTTCTCTTTTAAGCCATACGAGTAGGTATATAGCCAGATGTTCACAGAAAATAATTAAGCAACTTTAGTATAGCGGACAGAGTAGGTATTTCTTTTTTTTTATGTAATGAGAAGTACAGACCGTTTCACTCACGAAGCCGCGCCCCTTCACAGTAAATTATTGGTTTGGATTTATACGCGTAGACCTCGTTTGTACACAACTCCTTAGTGTGCGTGTAGAGGCTAATAGTACAGACACTAAAAAAAAATATGATTACTTAGGTTAAAGGGTTACACTGTCGTACAACTACATTCAATAAATATGGAGGGGCGCGCCTTCGTGAGTGAACAGATCTGTAACAGCTACGCTCTCATATCTAATTAAGGCGATATACTAGTGACGAGGAAATTGAGAAATAGGTATTTGGACTAAACTATTGCCGTCGCGATGCGCCCAAACCAGGGAGCTTCAATGTGTGTGGTGATGCAATTGTATTTGTGTGCGTACTGCGCTCGAACTCTCCCCGCACCCTACCTGCGCCCCAACGAACTCGCTGGCCGACCGATATTTTATTTTGAATTGTAGCAAAATATGATATTACGTAGAGTGCGCGCAAGATAACTGCGCGCGAGTCGTGGCGCCACGTACGTTATATCACTAGTATTCTGTATTCCCTGGCAGCATTGAATTGGTTCCTAATTTTGGCCGTACGTAGAGCTATCTTGCGCGTATTCTACGTATGCTCTGGTTACCTAGTAGGTATGGCAGATAGGCGATCGATAGCAAACAAAAAGATAAAAGATTAATTATTTTAAAGATTATTTATTTTTCTGCCATTAGGAAGCTACATTATTTGTGACATGGGTTAATTTTTCTTTATATGCTAATTTATTTTCTTTCAAATAATTATTGTTTGACAAAAACGTAATATGTACCTAACTAACATCATATACAATTGGATATTTGATATCTGTAGGCGCTAAAGTTTACATAATATATTTTTACTGAAATTACTTCTTTTTAAGTATAAATTAATTATTTTTTATGGAAATATCTTATATTACGTCGTTCTTCTACGGTCTATAATAAATATTCCAAATGCAAGTTGGACTCGCGCTCGAAAGGTTTCATACCGTATGAGAGCCAATTATTTCGATTCAATTATATATTTTTTAAATTGATACATTTATATACATGATATATGATGATATATTGATATATTATATTACTAAATATTCTGAGAATATTTTAAGCGTCTACCTTTTGTGTACATTAATAAAAATCGTGCAAAAAGTCACGTCTGTTGTATGGCATGAAAAAATATTTATTTCATTCTATTTTTTGACCGACGAAACGGAGGAGGTACTCAATTTGACGCGTATATTTTTTATTTATAACCAAGCGTAACTTTTTACACAGTAGTCCGATTTTGATAATTCTTTGTTAGATTTTTTTTTCATTGGATGAATTTACTTCGAAATTGATCCCATTAAAATTTTATTGAAATGGGCTGAGCCATTTTTGATAAATCAACAATAATCGATCCGTGCGCACTATTCGCGAATTCTGTACCTACACGGTTGAAGTAGATATTTATTTTACTCTATTTTTTAGTTTTGTTGTTATAGTGGGAACAAATAAATCATCTGTGTAAATTGTAACTGTTTAGCTTTTACGGTTCGTGATATACAGCCTAGTGACCAACGGACAGACGGACAGAGGAGTCTTAGTAATGGGGTCTCGTTAATCTAAAACTTCTTGCCTTTTATATTGTAGGTACCTATAGCCGTATTTGCATTCCGACATTAGTCCCATAGTATAAAAATAATTGAGGATCCAATTAAACAAATGCGAGGTTTACTGTTTAGAGAACAGCTTGTCATACTTTGGTTCTACTTTAAAGACGTTTAAAAAATTCAAACAATTAGCTAATTAAAGCAGCAGTGGGTAGGGCACATATAATAGTAATACAGGATAGAACATCCACAATTATTATTAGATTAAAGCATTGAAAGCACTTCTAATTGAACTTTTTAGCAAAACTAAGCGGATTGGCAAGTTAAAATGACAGATGGCAAGGCACATAGTTCAATGAACGGATAGCCGATGGGGCTGTTTTCTCGAATGGATCTCACGTACTGGCAAGCATATAACGTTTTTTGCTTAGGTGGACTAAGGATAGATTTATATGTTACAGTTATAATACATTTTTAGAGAGCACGTGATTTTCCTAATTAGAACTATTATTTCGGCTTAGACGCAGTAATATAATGTAATGAATGAAGTAGTAAGAATAATGGCTCATAGTTTCAAGAATGCTCAATTTTACGAATGCCCAATTTTATGAATGGCCAATTCTAAAAATGCTCAATTCAAATCACATTTTCTTATAAAAAAATCACCGGTAATTAAAGCACAATTTCTAGGCAAGTTTTACTATTGAAGCAACTAACATATTATATGTATTATATTATCATAACTAAGTATGACATAAAGACCTACGAGTATATACCGTAACACATGAGATCATAATTATCAGTCAGAATTTGTACATTCATTATATTATTTCATGCTATATAAGGTATTTTCAGCGAGCCATTTTTTAAGCTATGTTTAAATTTGTTTGCATCTAAAAATTTTATGTGAAGAGCTATTGTACACTTTTATGGCTGTATTAGATGAACTTCGATGATACAAAGTATTATTTACTTGTACTACACGAATATTGAATTTATGTTGAGGACGTAAAATTTGCGATCTAGCTGATTTATTATCAAAAAAGTAGTTTTGGTTATTTTAAACAAATACACAAATCTCTTTAAGTAAGTTTTTTTAGGAAATTCCTAATTGAAATTATGTTGCCATTAAATTAAAATTAAATTAAATAGAATTAGGCATTCACAGAATTGAGCATTCCCGGATTAGTTGGGCATTATGAGATTGGTCATTCTGCACCTAAACCATTTAGATGTCTGCCGATACAACACGATATATATAAACTAAAAAATTATTACACAAAATTAAAGTCGCTGCAATAAGTCGCAGTAACTAAACGCATATATTCCATACATAGGATCTTTTCTTCAAAAGTAACAAAGATACATCAGTAAAATTACAAGATTTGAAAAATTAACTAATATTTTTAATAAACATCGATATCGATGGACATCACTAGAGCATCGACAAAAATATTGTCTACTACTACATCCCTAGTGCATGTGTACGTATAGGTTTGAACCTCCCTCACCTCAACCCTACCTCCGCATCGTGCGATAGGGACAATTGCAGCTCAGAGCAATTTATACCTACAAAAATCTTGGCAAAACAACGTTTCGTATTACGCTGTTTTCTTCACCAAAAACTAAATTAACCAAGTATTTTTTTGTATCAAAATTTACAAAAAATATGTGTTCATGATTATGTCATTTCATATTTTGTTAGAAATTAATAAGTTTATTCTGGTGGGTCTTTAAAGACGTCGGTAAAAATGGTGAATTTTTTTGAGACTTTGAAGGATCATATTTTGCTTGATAATTAATTTATCAAAAAAATGAAAAGACAGGGTAGTTTAAACAGCTAAATTTAATTTTATGGCAAAAAATTGTAACTCTAACAGCATTTTCGAGAAAGAAAACAGCGAAATACGTTTGTATGGAAAATTACAGACCACCTCAGCTCTTAAGCCAATTAATGATTATTACTGTGGTAAGCACTTACGGAAAAATTGTCCGCCTTACCACAAAAGATTTAAACACGCTTTAAACACTGTTTAACCGTGCAATTTGTACTGTTAAACATTGTTTAAAGCATGCGTAAAACTTTTGTGGTAAGACGATGTATTTTGAAATAAGAAAATTCCAATGAAATATACTAATATTATTCTCATATATGCTCATTCGTTATGTATCCTCAATATTTCAACTAAATAAATACAAGTAGAGTAGTAGAGAAGGCAAAGTAATGATTTAGTCTCTCTCCCTACTTTGCCCTAGCTACAGCCCTGCCTAAAAGTCCTCAAACGGAGAGTCTTCAAAACCGATATGGAACGTATGAAATCTCTCTCATTTCGAACGAACGAGATTCGCTCGGAATATCTAACGTGCTTTTGTGGAATGCTTTCGCGTTTCGTTCCAAATACTTTTGTGATTTCGTATTAGTATTAGAAATTTAACTTAGCTAACGTGGTCTCTTACTATGGGCACCAAGTAGCCCAAGGAGAAAATTAAGTATGTAGAGGGTTATGCTAGGAGTCAGAAATGAGGAGATCCGTAGAAGAACTAAAGTTATCGACGTAGCTTAACGTATTGGCAAGTTGAAATGGCAGTAGGCAGAGCATAAATAATGGACTGATGACCGATGGGTCGAAAAGTTCTCGAGTGGAGACCACGTTCCTACAGCCAAACGCATTGTATGACGTCCACTTACAAGGTGGATTGGACTCATTAAGACCGCAGGATCGCGTTAGATACAACCCGCTACCAACCAGTTAGATAAGATAAGATAACGTTTATTTTGCTCAAAAAATTACAGGTTTTGGAGTTAGTAAAAAGTAATGTTAGTAGGTTACCTACCTTAGATTAAATTTACAAACTTCCAGAGTGGAACCCTAAGTTTTATTGGAGATTTATTATAGATGAGGCTTATGTATGGCTAGGCGGACAACGCTGTCGCGCAAAAAATGCTTCTTATGATTGGATGGATGGATGTTTACCTACCTAAAACAAGTCGGCACGAGTATCTACCGAGTACTTAAAATGAATAGGTTATCAATATCTAATTATCCCTAATTAATTCGAAAAAAATAATCCCTAATTAATTCGAGTTGATATCATAAACAGGAAAATGTGTACTCGGCAACAAACCTATATTGAACCTGCCTACTCTACACTAGAAATACCCAGATACCACTAACTACCTATTGTAAATAAAATGTTTGAAACAAATGCCTATTTTGCATGAATTTGATATTCAATTCATTCAATTCAATTTATTTATTTACATAAAACGAACATACGAAGTACATTGATAGATACATTGATACATATTAGTCTTAATACAAACATTACTTAAAAAGTTGAGACATTTATTATTCTAGATATTCGTTTTTTCTGCTTTGTAACTAATCAAGATTCACCCTACCTCCCGAACTAGTTTAAACTGTATCTCGGGCGGCAGTTTTCCTCTCGCTCATTTACTAGGCAACGTGTAATGTGTACGACGGAGACGGACGACTCAATGGATAAAGGAGAATGTAGTATACGTACACAATTCAGACTATTCTTTGAACCGACAACAGCAAAGTGAAGGTGTCGATTTTAAAATTTATATATTTATATTTGTTATTACAGTTTCAAACATATATGATACTATACGTAAAAAAATATAAAAAAAAAAACAAATTATACTTTACATGTAAAATACATAATTATGTTATGGTTAAGGTCGTATACACTAATTATTAGATATAATTATTACATAGATAGTATAAACTATTATAACAGTACAGAGATAAATTAGAACAGTACAGTACAGTGTTGTATAGTGTTGTAACACTATACAATAAGCAATTATAATTACGTTTACTTATAAATATGTTTTTATCTAAATTTAACGAGTTAATAACCTAATATTAATCATCATCATCAGCATAACTCTTAAACAATTCCCAATAACCATGTGCGCGCGGTCTGCGCACGTGTGTGTGTATGTATGTGTGTGTGTGTTTGTGTGTATATGTGCCCGCGCGCGTATGTGTATGAATGCACCTGAAAGTAGTGTGTTATTGTGTCCAAACACAAGAGATGTTAGAATGTAGGTATATCATTTGGAAGAAAGAGAAATTTTAGTTTTCTTAGTAAATGTTTCTAATGACAATGAGCTCGAGTGTTCATAAATAAATCCCATACCCTCGTAATATTATAAACGCGAAAGTTTGAGAGTATGTGTTGATGTTTGTCGCAAAACGCGCAAAAGCTACGGAACGGATTGAGATGAAACTTTGCATATAAATGTTTGCACAATATAGTAAACATATTGACTATAATTATAATGATATTGCGTGAAACGAAGCTCGCCAGGTCAGCTAGTTATTCAGTAATTTCAAGTAACTTTTCGGTATCTTCATAGTTCATTTGTTTTAAAACATTGTATACTGCTTTTTTACACTTATAATTATTGAGAGTTCGTAGCTCAATATTTTTGCTTATAGCATTATATAGATAAGGACTCATGAATCCCGCAAAGCGCTGTGCAAACTTAGTTCTATAATGAACTATACAATAAGGTCTATCCTTTCTTAATCTGGGCACTGCGATCTGGAAGTATACCATGTTGTTCTTGTGTAATTTTTAGTATATAACATTGTCGTATTGTTAATATGGAAGTATCTTTGTAGAGGTCACAAGTTGGAAAGCGAAACTTCTTAAACATCATGACCTTTAGTATTGCTCTTTGAGCTCTTTCGGCAGTTATTAGTATTGTTTTTGAACAACCACCCCAGGTTGAAATACAGTACGTAAGCACAGAGTGACAAAGTGCATAATAGACAGACATAATTTGTGTCTTATCACATACGTATCTGAGAGATTTGAAGATATATAAGAGTTTTCTAACGCGTGCAGCCAAGGATTTAATTTGTGACTTCCAATTTAGGTTGTTGTCAATTGTAACTCCTAAATATTTAATTTCGTCGGTTGGTGTCAATTGTGGACAGTTACAGTTATTGGTATATGTGCATTCATGCGCTTTAATGTTAATTTTTGATATTTGTGGTTGTCCCGGACTATTTATGCTAAATGTGACATATTTAGTTTTCGTTACATTTAATGTCAGTAAATTGTTGTCGAGCCAGTTAGTAACGGTTTTAAAGCCTTCTTCTGCATACTGGTTTACATCGGACCATGATCTACCCGAGAAAAATAAAACTGTGTCGTCGGCAAAAGTAATCACACTGCCATTTTTAAGACTTAAACTACACATGTCATTAATATATATCAGAAATAGGGTTGGTCCCAATATGCTACCCTGTGGTACACCATGCGTAACAATAATTTCATCACTATTATAATGATCGATTCTAGTCGACTGTTTTCTATTACATAGGTAATCTTTAAATAGTTTATATTGTATACCTCTAATACCTATTTTTTTCAGCTTGACAAGGAGTATAGGGACAGAGACCGTATCAAAGGCCTTTGCCAGGTCGAGAAATATTGCCAGACACTTATTTTTTCGATCTAAGTCGTTGACAATCAAATTTACTAAAGTTTGTACAGCGTCAGTTGTAGATTTTTTATTACGAAAGCCGAATTGATTATTTGAGAGTAAGTTATAATGTTCTAAGTATTGCTTTAATCGGGTATTCAAGAGTTTTTCTATTATTTTTGACAGTGTTGGCAACAGGGATATT
The DNA here is from genome assembly GCA_949316475.1 of Hypomecis punctinalis. NCBI lineage: Eukaryota > Metazoa > Arthropoda > Insecta > Lepidoptera > Geometridae > Hypomecis > Hypomecis punctinalis. Next base: position 24,247,850 of record OX438803.1, read on the forward strand.
GGTCGATAATTGGAGATACGGTCCCTATCCCCAGATTTATGAATTGGTATAACTACTGATCGTTTGAGTGGCTCAGGAAAACAGCCTTGCTCGAAACACTTATTGCATAGTAGTGTGATTGGTTCCACCAGTACATTTATGCCTAATTTATAGACAATTGATGGTATTCCATCCCAACCTGTGCTAGGACTATTTTTTAGGCCAATTATTGTCTTTTTAACTTCTTCTATATCTGTAGGGAGGAGAACAAAGGAATTTAAATGTGTGGAGTTAGAGGAGTCATTAGCCGATTCATGGCTGCTCTTAGATTTCTGATTTGACTCGTATTGGTTGCGAGAAATAATTTTACCAGCTAAGTCACTTCCAACGTTTGCAAAATAACTATTAGTTTTGTTAACTGAATCAGCGGGTGTCTGACCTATGTTTAAAAGTTCGTGGTTTGTATCCTGTCTTTTATTTATATGGCAAAGAGTCTTTACGCATTCCCATTGTTTTTTTAAATTTTGTTTATGTTTGGTCATTTCTAATCGAAAATAAGCGTTTTTTGTATTTTTTAAAATTTTGTTACAAGTATTTCTATAACGTAAATATGTAATTTTAAGAATAACGTTTTCGGGATCTGTCTTAAGTTTTTTATGTAGTCTATCTCTATTTTTAATACACCTCATCAGGCCACTAGTCACCCATGGCTTCATGTTTCGTTTACTGCGAGATATTGAGATTAGCTTAGTATGATTGGACATAGTGCGTTGGATAGTAGAAATAAAATCGGTTATTCCAGTGTTTGGATCTTTCTCTGCTAAATACTCTGTCCAGTTAATTTTAGCCAAATCTTGTATTATCGCTGCATAATCAACTTTTTTAAAGGATTTATTTCTTGTCTTAGTATTTGTACGGTTTATAGCTACAGATAATATCACAGTGTAGTGATCTGTTATAGTGGAGCTACAAACAATGGTCGTAGTTTGATGGTTAGTTTTAGTAAAACAGTGGTCTAGACAATTTTTTTCATGTGTAGCAAAAGTATGTGATGCCAGTAGGCCGTGCGATGCTAAAAGATTGAGATATGTTGTAGAATAATGAGTATTTTTATCATTTTTGATATCAATGTTCATGTCTCCGACCATAAAAATGTTATGATATGATTTGAGATCGCTTAATACGTTATCGATTGAATCAAAAAAGTTATCTAGGTTCTTGAAACAGTGTGGCCTATATAAACATATGAAAGCAAACTCATTTTTATACGTAATCACTAAGCAAGTCATCTCTTTCGTGTTATTGGGTTCATAAATATTTACTTCTAGGTTTTTCTTGACATAAACTACTACGCCATCATTCTGATTGTAGTTTTTCTGTGTTTTAAAGGAATAATAGTTTTGAATTATAGGAAGATTATTGACTTTTGATAACCAACATTCAGTTAAGACGATTATGTCTTCATCTAAGTTGAGGCGATTGGTAAGAATTTCTAGTTTATCGAAATTGCCATTGATGCTACGGATATTCTGCACTATTACGTTTAGACACCATTCCGAAACCTGTATGTGTTTCCTGCATCGCTCCGGTACTTCCTCTAATACCGACTTACCGGCATTGATATTTCTATCAATGTCAACGAACAGATCTGTGACTTCAGTCATGATCATATTTTTTCCACACTTGGTCAAAAGAGTAGTGTTGGTAAGTTAGAGCAATGCTGGGAACAGTAAGCAGGACCGGTGTATTTTGTGTGAATGTTTTTTTTTGTTTACGGTGCTTCGTTGGTTTGTAAGGTGTTGATTTTGTATGGCTACGTGTGAGAATTCTTAAATTATATTCAGCGGATTGATGAATGATTTTACACGAATTGTACGTGTAACAATGTTTTAAACTTAAACTAACTTGATTTCGATCAGTTACAAGATCTATATGTTCTGTGCAGATTAGTAAGTATGACAAAAAAATATTATTAATAGAGACAAGTCGAAAAATGTTGCACTCCGCGATAATAGGACTCTTTTGAAGGAAATTTGAGAGAACTACTGCAAACACGGTAGTTTCAATTTTCGGGATGAATTTAGTAACGGATAGTCATATCGAATGATCGCTTAGGTGTAAATTTTCAATTTGGGATAGGGTCTTCATCTGTACTGCTGGGTCACCTTCAGCCTTCTTCACAAAAACTCGTCCATTGTTTATCCAACAATGCGCAATAGCGTGGTTCTTAGCTAGCAGCCTACCTCGATAATAAATCTGCCTTGCTTTAGGTGTCAGGAGTTCATTAATGTAGAGCGGTTCTGTTACATCTGTAAAATTCAGGTTGCGAGTGCTAAGCTTATTTGTCTTATTGGCCTTGTTGTAGGACTTGCTAGCTTTAAGTATTTCATTTCTTGCGTATTGAGATCGATACTCCACGACTACTGGTTTTCCCTTAGATTTTTTGTTTCTATGAATACTTGTTACAGCCCCAGATTCCATTTTAACGCCAAGCAATTTATGAAGCTTATCAATCACAGTCTCCAATACTTCCTTTTCATCTTCTGGGATGTTCACTATTTCTAAGCATTTTGTTTTTTGGCTTCGTTGTAACTCTTCAATCTGTTCTTCTAGGGAATTAATTTTGACCAAAGCTTCATTGTGATCATTGGATAACTTATCAATTTTCACTTTTGTTTCGGCATGTTGGGCCATGAAGCTTTCACAAAGCTTTTCTAATTTTTCTTGTGTACTCAGAATCACCTTGTTTTGTGACCTTACTTCTTCTAGGCCACCCGTTATAGCATCAAATTTTTTGTCTTGGTCTTCTTTCATTTTTGTTATAAACGCAAAAAGTTCCCCCATCTCCTCCGATCCAGGGTTGGTTTTGCGCTTGCGGCTAGATGTGAGAGCCTCCGCTCTAGAGAGGTCAGTGAGAGACGAAGATTTCTTTTCACTATTTGGAGAATGAAACATTTTGTTGTGTCGTCTTTTTTTACATATACTGTGCACTTGACCTTGAGCTAACAAACCTTTCACTTACAACAGCAGCTAGTGGAGCTGGCGTGTTGTTTACGAACAATTTCTGCGCACACACAAATATTGCACTTGAGACAATAGTACTAAGGACTAGTTATGTTTAGCGAGTATGCAAGTAATTTAACCGAGCAAATTAACACGTCTGTCGCGGATCGCGGCAGCGAGCGGTATCCATCTGGCATGTGCTTGAAATGACACGTGAAATTAACCACTAGGCATGTAAGTAGATATACCCGAACGAAATTATGTTAGTTACGTAAAAAGAAAGAGCTATTTGAATGAAAAAAACCTAATTACGCATCTTCATGTGACCCGAACAGTCAACCAAAACTTGACTGAAGTTCTTCGCTACAAAAAAAACACCTTACCGTACCGTACCGAAAGTAAGTTCGTATAGGCCGGATGATGGCTGGAATTTTTGAGCCGCCTGAAGGCTTCTGACATGGCTAAACGGTTAAAACAACTATACTCTATAAAATTAAACTTGATCTCTGCGACAGCTGTCAGAAAAATCTCGCCTATGAAGTCCTGAATTTCTTTATAGTACAGACAGTACCTGTCAATGTCATACTTTTTGGGTATGCCGATTAGTGATGGGCGAAGAATGACCGTGACCACAGAGTTTTAGATAGAGTTTTAATTAAAATATCGATAGTTTATACTGACGATATTTTAAATAAAACTTAATTTATCATCAATTTTATTGTATATTTTAATATCATAACATTTTTTACATGTGTAATTAAATTAAATCCAATTATATGTTGCATTAGCATCGATACTTAATAGTGAAAAACGTCGATAAATACTATCGTTACATTATTATGAGTATTTAATTAATATCATAGCATTATTTACATGTGTACATACTTGATCTTAAATAATAGTAAGTAAATAAAATCCAATTTCTCACCTTCAACTACTCATTCGATTTCATTACAACAATGTTTGAAAATCGATTTTTTCCACCACTATCCCAACTCTAAATATGTCAATATGTCACTGTCGCAGAGATCAAGTAAAATTTTATAGAGATAGGGCCTACAATTTAACATATAATCCGAGCCACGGTAGCACTCAGTTGTAAATGCCACCCGCGGTCACCCATCCGAAGACTGACCGTGCTGAACGTTGCTTAACTTCGATGATCGCTAACTAACACCTAGTCGAACTACGCTACGAGCACTACCAATAATAAATAATAAACTTACCATCAAAATAATTCAGAAATCTACCCTTTCCCCGACACCATTTATTAAGATGGATATTAATGCCCTTTCAATAAAAGAAAGGTAAAGAGGCTTTAGAACTGGTAAAAACCTTTCTGGAAACCAATATTTCTGATTAATGCATCAACGGCTTACCGAGAAAAATCCTTACACTTAACCCTGAGACTTGTCATAGAACACTCAACCTTATGTAGAGAGTTTAAGGTATTATTTGCAGTGCTGAAGATTCAGGGTTGGCACTTAAAAGTTTTTCGTAATGAAAAATGTAAGTTTGGAGTTAGAGTCGAGGGGGTACTTAGCGAAGTATCGCACGTTGAATGACAAATGACCAGCGGCTGCCTTTGATCCTGAGGGCTGCTTGAAGCACTTTGAGGGATATTGTTTGATGGGAAACTTTGTGAGATGTGATTATGAGTAAGTCAGTAGTATGGCAAATTGGCTAAGTCCTACTCAGTAACTATCGGTCATACCGCCCTCCAACAAGTACATAGTACAAAATTACTGGGCTTTCACATCGACGGTGCGCTAACGTGGGAGACGCACATAGACGAGCTCTGCGGGAAGCTGAGCCGCTCGTGCTTTGCGCTCCGGCGGCTCGCGAGTACCGCCACTCGTGACGTCGTGCGCTCTTGCTACTACGCCACCGTTCACAGTAACATCACTTACGGGTTGGAGGTGTGGGGCCGCGCTGCCGAGTATAAAAGAGCATTTATTATGCAAAAACGGGCTGTTCGCGCAATTTTTGGAGTGAAAGACGACGTCTCATGCGTTGAGCTTTTCAGAGAGCTTCGCATCCTTCCACTACCATGTGAACTTATCTTACAGATAGCCCTGTTTACGCATACCCACCTAGACGCCTTTCAAAAGAGAGGTACATACTCGAGGTTTGCTTTGAGGAGCAACGTCAGAAGCAACCAACTAGTGACACCGACTCACAAATTAGCGAGGTCTGAGAAATCTGTGTATATTGGGGGACCGGCTGTCTATAATAGGATACCTACTGACGTCCGTAGAGCACCTTCCGTCGTGTCTTTTAAAAATAAACTTAAGTCGTGGCTTAGCGAAAAATTATTTTATGACATTGATGACTTTTTGAAATTACCGGAATCAATATGATGGTTATTTTATTATTTATTATGTAATTATTTAATTTTTGAATTTAGATTGACTGGTACGTAAGTGGTACCTGTACTAGTGCAAATATATTTTTTAATTTGACATGTAATGATTAATTACCAATAAATGATTTGTATTTGTATTTGTATTTTGTATGCTCGGAGTATCTCTGCGAGATTGAATGAGGTGATCCGTACACCACTAGATTAAAACCACGTACCAGAAAGCGCAGCGTAGGACGCCCACTAACACATTGGACTAGTGACCTGATTATACTTTAGGTGTTTAACTACGGTGTGAGTGCATTATGAGAAATCTTGTTAAGGTCTCAGTCATTTGGCACTTCAATACGTTACCTTACCTGGTCTGATCTACGAGGCAGCTTATTGTCGAGCATGACGCGGGGTTCCTTCTATTGGCGCTACTCAATAGTTCCATTAGCCGAGACAACGGGACCCTAATTAATGATACCAACTCGCAACTCATCATCACTAAAAGGTTTCGTATGTATTTCTGCTAGGTACACAGGGTGTATCTGTAGACGACGCAAGTATTATCTAGACTATCATTGGTTTTCTAATTTTTTTTTAAACTTTTTGCATTGACTTGGCATTTTTTCTATGACTTTTTGTCATACCTAGGTACAATAATTATAAATATTAACTACTAGCGACCCGCTCCGGCTTCACACATGTGTATTAATACATATAAATCGTCCTCTTTTATCACTCTATCTATTAAAAAAACCACATCAAAATCCGTTGCGTAGTTTTTAAGATATAAGCATACATAGGGATAGACAAACAGGAAGGCGACTTTGTTTTATACTATGTAGTGATGATGTATTGTACTTCATGTAATTATAATAACTTTAAGGTCTATACGGTTTCATGTTGTCCACTGTTTTGGCATACTTACCTAATATTTTCAATATTTAACTGGAGATGCCACTGTCTGGCTTCAGGAGCCTATGGTTGATTTATGTTCTATCATCATATTCATATGCTTGTGTCTAGACATGGTATCAATAATATCTATTTAGTATTGTATTGTATCCAGTGGCAAACTTAACAATAGACTGGAGCCTAGAGCGACAGACTTTATGGGGGCGGCACATTTTGGGCCACAATTTTGTAGTTAAAACTCGGGCCAGCATAATTGATTTGGCCCATTCAGATCGCTCTTCTTGCATAGGCCTATATTTAGCAAGAGACTATTAAAATAACGCCCGTAATATATAAACTGAATCATACAAGTCGGCTGATGTGCTACTAAAACTAAAAGCTGCACAATATCCATCAACGAGCAGCTCTAATAGTGAGCTTTAAATTAGTAGTGAATATTGCGCAGCTTGTGCGCAACTTCAAATTCGTCGCCGTCAGCTTGTATGATTCGGGCTGCGGAGTACCTCGTGGACCAACTGCTTTCGCACAACTATACTCTATAAAATTTAACTTGATCTCTGCGACAGTTACATATTGACATATTAAGAGTTGAGATAGTAGTGGAAAAAATCGATTTTCAAACAATGTTGTAATGAATGAAATTATTTTTATCGTGCTTCACACACTAGGTGTATAGAAACTTTCTTTTTGTGATAAACATTTCAAAAATTGACGCGTTCGCAGGATTTGAACCTGCATCCTCTGGGACACCGGCCCAGATGCTTTGTCCAATTAAGCTAAATCACGCCCTGCGAATGCGCCGAATTAGTGAGTGTTAATCATTTTTACCAACTACTACATTGTTGGAAGCGCCATTTGTGAGAACTGCTTTAAACCAGTCAGTCTCTTAATGTGAAATTATTAGAACTTCTTACCATTAACGAGAAATGACGCATTGCTTAATCAATGAAATTATTTTTATCGTGCTTCACACACTAGGTGTATAGAAACTTTCAAATCCTGCAATTGCAGGTTCAAATCCTGCGAACGCGTCAATTTTTGAAATGTTTATCACAAAAAGAAAGTTTCTATACACCTAGTGTGTGAAGCACGATAAAAATAATTTCATTGATTAAGCAATGCGTCATTTCTCGTTAATGGTAAGAAGTTCTAATAATTTCACATTAAGTGACTGACTGGTTTAAAGCAGTTCTCACAAATGGCGCTTCCAACAATGTAGTAGTTGGTAACAATGATAAACACTCACTAATTCGGCGCATTCGCAGGGCGCGATTTAGCTTAATTGGACAAAGCATCTGGGCCGGTGTCCCAGAGGATGCAGGTTCAAATCCTGCGAACGCGTCAATTTTTGAAATGTTTATCACAAAAAGAAAGTTTCTATACACCTAGTGTGTGAAGCACGATAAAAATAATTTCATTGATTAAGCAATGCGTCATTTCTCGTTAATGGTAAGAAGTTCTAATAATTTCACATTAAGTGACTGACTGGTTTAAAGCAGTTCTCACAAATGGCGCTTCCAACAATGTAGTAGTTGGTAAAAATGATAAACACTCACTAATTCGGCGCATTCGCAGGGCGCGATTTAGCTTAATTGGACAAAGCATCTGGGCCGGTGTCCCAGAGGATGCAGGTTCAAATCCTGCGAACGCGTCAATTTTTGAAATGTTTATCACAAAAAGAAAGTTTCAATGTTGTAATGAAATCGAATGAGTAGTTGAAGGTGAGAAATTGGATTTTATTTACTAACTGTTATTTAAGATCAAGTATGTACACATGTAAATAATGTTATGATATTAATTAAATACTCATAATAATGTAACGATAGTATTTATCGACGTTTTTCACTATTATCGATGCTAATGTAACATATAATTGAGTTTAATTTAATTACACATGTAAAAAATGTTATGTTATTAAAATATACAATAAAATTAATGATAAATTAAGTTTTATTTAAAATATCGTCAGTATAAACTATCGATATTTTAATTAAAACTCTATCTAAAACTCTGTGGTCACGATCATTCGTCGCCCATCACTAATCGGCATGCCCATAAAGTATGACATTGACAGGTACTGTCTGTACTATTAAGAAATTCAGGACTTCATAGACGTGATTTTTCTGACAGCTGTCGCAGAGATCAAGTTAAATTTTATAGAGTATAGTTGGACATCCAAAATACGTATTGCTAATGGCACAACTACGTCCAACTAAGCACAACTATGTACAATTATTTTTTTTAGCTATTTCTTGTGACACAACTAGAATCAAAATAGATACCTAGTATTCTTTTTAAAAACCTCTTTTGATGTTGGTAATAATACTAACCACATTTTCAAAAATTAGTAAAGGATATATTATCATCTTCTTTTCCAAATTTAGAAACCAACAATCTGAGTAGCGCTGTTGAAACCTGGAAAAGAGCCTGCCCAAGCCAAACTTTGCCCAAGGCTCCCATTTCTCAGAGACAGTGGGACGAGTCGCTTTGTGAGTTGGAACTATATAACCTAACTCAAACTTCGAGTTGCACTGCAGAGCGTGCTCGCTTGCTTGCTGTTTCGAGATGGGAGTCAGGGCTTTGGTTACATGCCCTACCTTCCAGCAACGTAGGTAACCTTCTAGATGATAACTCCTTCCGGATAGGCGTATCTCTACGTTTAGGTGCCCCATGCCTTGTCCCGCATCGCTGCCAATGCGGCGAAATGGTCGACCGATTCGGCCACCACTCTTTGTCTTGCGCAAAAAGTGCAGGAAGCTTTTCGCGACACGCCAGCCTGAACGATGTTATCCGCCGGGCCTTTGTCAGTGCCGGCGTCCCGTCAGTCTTAGAGCCTAATGGACTGTCGCGGGACGACGGTAAGAGGCCCGACGGAATGACATTGGTGCCATGGAAGATGGGACGACCTTTAGTGTGGGGCGCTACATGTGTTGACACACTGGCGTTGTCCCATCTTCCTTGCACAACAGAAAAAGCTGGCGCTGCAGCAGCTAAAGCTGAAAACCTCAAACGGCACAAATATGAGTCGTTGGACAGAATGTACCATTTTGTGCCGTTTGGGGTTGAGACTTTAGGTCCGTGGGGGCCGGACGCTCACCTTTTATACAAGGATCTGGCTAGGCGACTGGTAGAGGTGACACGTGACCAGAATGCTGGCATCTATTTTGGTCAAAAAATAAGCATATCAATTCAACGAGGCAACGCTGCCAGCATTCTGGCCACGTTACCTTCTGCCCCGGGTCTTTTAGATTAGTTTTATTTTAGTAATATAAGTTTTAGTATTTAGTATTAGTTTTTATTTTAAGTAGGTTAATTTTAATAGTTATAGTTTTTAGAATTAAGTTTTGATGTTTTATAAGTTTTGTTGTGATAATAAAACCTTTAAAATTCAAATGCGTCCACCAAACATTATCGATACAATTATCGACACAAAATAAATATAGGCCGAATCAAACTTAATGGCAAACTTTTAGTTTAAAAAATGATAGATGTCAAAGTGACAGCTGTCATATTCTAGAATAATACTAGAGTTGCATGACAGGTGTCATACTTTAAATGACCTATCTCCGTAACTATCGATTATAAACCATTGGTGTCTTCACAAAAGTGAAAGAACTCAACGAGATCTACATTTCGGATGACAGCTGTCAAATTCAAAAGTGAATAATCTCCATGACTATCGATTATAAACCATTGTTTTCTTCATAAAAGTGATAGAGCTTAAAGTGATCTATATTTCAAATGACAGCTGTCAAATTTTTTACGCGATAATCCAATTTTAAGTTTGAAATCTGTCATCCGAAATGGATATTTTGTTGAGCTCTATCACTTTTGTGAAGACAGCAATATTCTAGCTGCGCTAGCTATGGAGATAATCCACTTTTAAGTTTAACAGCAGTCACTTTGTCACCTGTCATGCATCTCTAGTATTATTCTAGAATATGACACCTGTCATTTTTAAAACTAGAGTATTATTCTAGAAGATGACAGCTGTCACTTTGACACCTGTCAGTTTTAAAACTGAAGACCATGTCCAGATAAAAAATATGTTCTAAGAAGATCCTGTACAAATTACTACGGGCAACAAACTGTAAAACACCACTTGTAGTGGAGTAGGTCGTCATTTAGAGTCTTGCACACACTGCACAACTAAGCTTTAGTTTTTAGTTTTAGTTGTGCTATCGGGAACTAAAATTAATGACATTTGTTTAGTTGTGCAATCGGGAAAGATTTTAAAATAACTTTCCTGATCGCACACCTAGTTGTGCGAAAGCAGTTGGTCCACGAGGAATTCCTCTTCGGGCTATACCTACCCATACAGTACAAAACGCGTTTATATTTTTTCCTGACCTCGATCTGCCTATTTTTACGATTGATAAAATATTGGAAATCCCTGTTTGTACCATGTTATATGTACCTACCTATCCGAAGACGTAAGCTGTATTAATTATTGTGCAAGCGCCTGGACGTATATTAAATCTGGCTGAATGAATATACAATTTAGAGAACAGTGAATCACTGGACTTCGTCGAGTCGGGACTTATCAGTGAATTTTCAAATTGAAATTATTACTTCACGAGGCAATCCAGATCGACCTCTCAAATAGGTGAGAAAAGTGCCTGAGAATATTCTCTTCGCAATACCTCAAATCAGACAGGTGAGTTTCATTTTATTTGTAAAAATAGATTCTAACCAATTAAGATCCTCCTTTTAAATTCGGTGACCCGGTCAAATTCGTATAGCATCGAAATCAAATCGAAATTACAAATCGAAATTACAAATCAAAATTACAAATCGAAATTACAAATCGAAATTAATAAAACAAAACGGATTTTTAATTTTAAATAAATTCTTAGTTTCCGATAAAACAACAAGGGTTGTAGACAAACCCAACTAGGTAATATTCGATCATTAAAATCGATACAACTCTTGCATCTCTTGTAAATTGTAAATAACCTTTTTAACTTTTTAGTATTTTTTTTTCTTATTTTGTGATTCGACAAATTAATAATTTTCAACGGCATAAAACTGTATAGGCAGGTATCTAATCTAATTATATCACACACCTACATATTTACATTTTGAGTAAATTATGTACATGTACTGTACCAGCCTTTTTAATAGCCCACTGCAGGACGTAGGCCTACTCGTGATTGGGCCATATCCACCACACTGGTCCAGTGCGGGTTGGTGGATTCACATACGCCATCGAATTGCTTCTACGGACGTATGCAGGTTGGCACGATGTTTTCCTTCACCGAAAATCCGGTAGTGTGAAATTCCGTACATAGATTCCAAGGAATTCCATTGATACGGGACCGGGATCGAACCCACGACCTCAAGTTTGTAAGGCGGCTGTCATTATCACTAAACCACCACCGCCTTTAATTATGTACCTATAAAATTATATAATATGCAAAATAATCTATTTTAACGTAATAAAAATAAATAAATTAAATTAGATAAACAGATTACACATTTATCAGTTTTACTAGGCATGTCGTGGTGGAAACATGCCTAGACGTATTTATACCTACAAAAAAATATTTTGAAAGACAGGCTATTTTAGAACTCAACTCTTATCAGAGGTCAATAATATGTCCCAATATGTGTATCTACGTCCTACATTTTCATGGTTCCGTACCTCAAAAGAAAAAATCATCCTTTTACGATTCAGTCAGTTGTCCGTTTGTCTGTGTAGATAATAGTATTTCTTTATGTGTCTGTGATTTTTCTCAGAAAAGATAAGTGATCTGTGTATTGAATATTTTGTATTGAATCTCTTGAATTGAAGCTACGAAAAAAGAAGTCGACTATTTTCCAATACAATTTGCAAAAAAATGTAAAACGTACAAAGTACTTTACATTGACCTAAAACAGAGAAATTTATCCGTTGTTCGTATCTTTTAGTACTTTTCAGTTTATCAAAATTGTTTCAGGAACCCCCACTGCGCCAGAAATTGGTTACCACCACAAAGCAACACAAGGTTAGCGGCAAACAAAGACTGCAACTTCACAGAAATTATTGTTAATACCTAACGCAAGGCTCCGTAGATAAGATTATTTATTTTTAAACGAGAAAACATCACCACACGAAAATGGTTAATTACTTTATCTACGCGAAAGATTTTTCGGGTTCGACGTGTGGAGTCGAACATTTTCACAGAAACGGTATGAAATCCTTAGAACAATTCAAAAGTCACGTAGATAAAATAACAAAAGAACTATTAAGTGCCGGAGAACCTCCGACAGAATCGAAAATGATTTACTTGCACTGGGGACATGAGTGTTATGAAGTCGACGAAGATATCATTATAACAGCGTACAAGCTAATGGAAGGTGATATGGGTACAGATCCGGAATCAATTATTCAATGGATTCAACAGAATGGCGATATGTGTGACGAAAATAATAATAAAATAAAGTTGCTGTATATCATTACTGATGGTATGATCAATAGTAGTAGTGTACAGGTTTGTATAGAAATGAACAAAAATATGCATTACGAAACAGTTGTATTCCATGCTTTCAATGAATATCAGGATGACATCGACCTTTCAGTAGCGGCATCATTTTTCAAAAAACATTGCACGGTTTATAATAATTACGAACTTTACAACGATATTGATATTTCTGAAGAGTTTAACTACGATAAAATCAACATAGATAACTTTACGTCAGAAAAGGAACATTTGAAGTCTTATATTCAATTGAAGTTCATCACAAAATTCAAACATGATAGTCAAACATTACAAGAAATAGATAAATTGAAGAAGTTGCGAAATCGTCTGTTTGTGTAGTTGTCATCAGGATCAGAAAAGAACGAAGTGAATCTAGAGACGAAGGACAGAAATGTATTCTTGAACGAATTCGTTCGCACGAATTGGTATAAACAACTCAAAGCTCCAGCTCACGGCATGGAAGTAGACATTGAGAATTCCATTTCAACTTTTATCAATTACATTATCAGCGAGAAAAAATCATACTCGTTTGACGCATTGAAGTTTAACACCACATTTAGTAAGCCCGTCGAAGAGGAGCCAATCGTTGATGTTAATTTCACGGCTGAACAAGAGATTGAGTTCCCTGACATCATTTTGGATGATGAAAAAGGAATCCCTGTTATAATTCTGGGTGAATTTAGTTTGCTCGATAAAATCATTTTAAACACGACAAATGAATCAAATGAAGTGTCTTCTGTTAGTTTTAATAAGTTTAACTCGGCGATGCAGTGTCCGCTGTTTTTATTGAATGATACTGATATCAGTGAATCAATCGGTTACTTCTACACTCTGAATGTTTACAAGCAGCTGTTGGGTAAGACTACAAAGACAGAACCGCGAACACGACGACCGTTTCATGGCGGTCTTGTCCTCACTGACACCGATGAATTTGATAAATATAACGATTACATTCTGTCGGCGACGTATTTTAATTTCAGAAAGGTTAATTACAATGTCGGATTGTTTTACTTCGTCCTGTGGAAAAATTGTGAAAACAAAGAATGGATGGATAGAAATGTCGTTGAGCAGTTCAAGAAATATGTGATGCGACGAATCAGCAATACTAAGTGTAAAATTGGGCTGACATCACTGCCACTGGATCCTCAAGAAAAAACATCGTTGCCAACTGCGTTGTGGTACTGCCTTGAATTGTCTTCACACATCTTCAAAGATGATCCTGAACATTTCATGCAGGAACGTCTGAGAATGTATTACGGCGTAGCACACAGTATGATCGAAATTTTAAAGCCTCTTAATTATGACCTAGATTTAGATTTCATTAAGAGACGTACAGATCTGATAAGATATGTGAATATATTGAAAAAAATACCGACACGTAAAGAGAAAGTTTATTACTTGTTATAAGAAATCTTTGAGACTATAGAGGGTTTCCTCGTTTCTGATATCCAAAAACCATTCAATATACACAAACTCAATTACATGAAATTGAATCACAAAGGGATGTTGAGCGAAGATGTCATTAATGAAACAGTTCATTTGAATGATTACGTTCATTTGATGCATTTTGAAGGTGAAGTAAGCGAATCTCAAGCCAGCAACGATAGTGTTGTGATTTGTGATAAAACATTTCGTCCCTTCTTTACTATTGACGAAAAAAGATCATTTTATACGGAATTGGTTAAAGCTACTAAAAAAGTTGTTATTAATAACAACGACGATAAAAATAAAATTGAAATAGTCTACGAAGTAATTGACGTGCTAGAGTTTGACAAGATTGTGTCTCTGTATAATCTATTTATTAAATGCGTGATAGCTTTGGAGAAATATCCCACTATGGCTGAATACGTCGAGTTTATCAACAAGAAAAAGAGATTTCACGGAGAGTTAATCACGATTTTCCCAACCAACGTCTATTTTTGCGCTGCAGACGTGTATGCGCGTTATCAAAATATACTATCAAATGTCGATGTCAATGACTTTATGAGAGTGTGCAAATCCTATGTTAGTCGATCTGAACGTATAAAAGCTGAAGAAATACTAAAATTCAATGATGACAAAGAAATTAAAGACTATATTTCCAGGGAAGAATCTAAAGTTAATATGAAAAAGATATCGCAATAAATTACCTATAACGGTGTTGATACTGTTTTTATACCAAAAATAAAAAAGTTCATCACTTTATATGACTTTTATCATGGGACAAAAACTGCTACCACGAAAAAATAGCAGTTCCATAAAACGTTTATTAACTTTCGACAAAGTCTAACTTTGTCAGTTTTTATAATATATATTTTTTATAGTCGTAGATATATTGTAAAAAACTTTTGAGACGTAAAATAAATACCTAGGTATATAGTTTAAGTATAATTAAAAAGTGTAATAAAAATTATTATTCTGAATTTGGCTTTATTTTTACAACCCTTAAGCCGGAAACATACTATCGGACGCGGCTTACGGACGCGACTGACAGCCGCGACTTAGCAATGTGCACAGTCTTAAAACATCCGGTGTAGCAGGTCGCTCTCGGACGTCCGAACGCTCAAGGTCGTCCGAAGGTGACGTCCGCGACTTATGTCCGATAGTGTGCACGGCTCAGTGTACTTTCATAGTCTAGATACCTATCAGTCGCGGCTGTCAGTTGCGTCGGTAAGCCGCGTCCGATAGTATGTTTCCAGCTTTAGACTGGTGCCACACGGGCGTTGCCGCCGCGACGCGATGCCGCGGCGACGTCGCGGCGTCAGCGGTCCAACTTTTTCCTCGCTAACTGTTACCATAGAACAAAAATCCTCAAGTAGCTTAGTTTATGCTCTTACTAATATTATAAATCAGAAAGTGTATTTTTTGGTTTTTCGTTTGATCACAGATATACTAGAGGAATAATGTGGTCGATCGATGAAATCTGAAAGTCATGATGCATTGATTTAATAAGACACGCGTTAGAAAGTGACAAATGAAAATGTGACAGTGAAAAATATCTCATAACCCCATCGAGTATGGACTCGTGTGATTTGCCACGACGAGTATCACAGTAACAGCTGTCCAAATGACAGCTGTCAAACTTCAAAGTGATTTATATCGGTAATTATCGATTCTAGACTACTGCTGTCTTCACAAAAGTGATAGAGCTCAACGAGATCTACATTTCGGATGACAGCTGTCAAACTTCAACGTGATTTATCTCGGTTATTATCAATTCTAGACTACTGCTCTCTTCACAAAAGTGATAGAGATCGGCGAGATCTACATCTAAGTCGCGGACGTCACCTTCGGACGACTTTGAGCGTTTGGACGTCCGAGAGCGATCTGGCACACCGGATGTTTTAAGACTGTGCACATTGTTAAGTTGCGTCCGTCAGCCGCGTCCGATAGTATGTTTCCAGCTTTAAGCTCGAAACATACTACCGGACGCGGCTTACGGACGCGACTGACAGCCGCGACCTAGACTATGAAAGTACACTGAGCCGTGCACACTATCGGACATAAGTCGCGGACGTCACCTTCGGACGACCTTGAGCGTTCGGACGTCCGAGAGCGATCCGGCTTTAGTCACATAAGAAAGAGAAGTTCAAAGCCTTATTGTTATTTTCAGTGTAATTTTTGTATCCTTATGTCAAAATAAATGAATTTGCATTGTACTATTTACATTATTGTAGAACTGAACAATATCTATTAGTATTGTACTATTTACATTATTGTAGAACTGAACAATATATATTAGTATTGTACTATTTACATTATTGTAGAACTAAACAATATCTATTAGTATTGTACTATTTACATTATTGTAGAACTGAACAATATCTATTAGTATTGTACTATTTACATTATTGTAGAACTGAACAATATATAATAGTATTGTACTATTTACATTATTGTAGAACGGAACAATATCTATTAGTATTGTACTATTTACATTATTGTAGAACTGAACAATATCTATTATTATTGTACTATCCAGTGGCGGGTTTAACAATAGACTGTGTAGACTGGAGCCTTAGAGTATACATAACTTACTCTAGTTATGTATACTCTAAGACTGGAGCCTAGAAGGACTCATTTTAGGACACATTTTGGCCCACTTTTTAGTCAAAGCTTTAGCCAGTAGTATGGTTGATTTAGCCCAATTGCATCGCTCTTCGTGGATATTCGCCTACATATAGCAGGAGACTATTAAAATAAAGAAATATGAATTTAAAAATAACGCCTGTACAGTATAGGCCGAACCATACAAGTCGGCGGATGAGAAGTTAGCTACAAGCTGCGCAATATCCATCAACGAACAGCTCTAAGTGAGCTGCTCGTTGATTTAGTCAGTATTGGACATTGCGCAGCTTGTAGCTAAATTTACATCCGTCGACTTGTATGATTCGGCTAATACCTATACATATCGGTACAGTACAAAACACGTGTATATTTTTCCTGTCCACGATCTGCCTATTTTTAACGTTGATTGGAATATTGAACATACCTATATATTAAACTATGTTTATGTTATAGCTACCTATCTGAAGACGTAAGTTGTATTACTAATTATTGTGCAAGCGCCTGGACGTATACAGGGTGTTTGGTAGAGGGTCCGACAAAACAAACAGGCATGTTCGGGGATACATTTGGAGAATACAACTTGGCCGAAAAAAATCCCTGACCCCCTATTTTTTTTTTAAAGTTTTTTTTGTTAATTTTGCGGTTTTCACCAAAATTGTACCTATTTACCTCTATAACCTTTGTGAAATCGGTTTTATACTGGATTTTATTACTTTGGTTTGGTTTCTGATACATCTTCAGGCCACGCGAAGGAAAATTAGATACAAATCAAAGCTAACTAACTTATTTAGAGCTTTTAGAGTGAAAAAATTAAATATTATTTTACATCAAAGTTCAACTTTGACAATGATCTAAAAATAAACCACAAGCAATTCTGGAGGTAATATGCGTTCAAAATGTTCTCTATTTATCACATAATACAACAGTATAAAAATTGGTATAATACTCACCAACTTATTGAGTAAAAAAGGATTCAAAATAACAACGATAACAATAAAAAATGTGCCATCTACGTAAAACAAAGGACCTAATACGACTAGTAGGTATTAAACCATTGTTATCAGTTCCTCTTTCTCTGTCACTCAAAGAACGCTGAGACGGCATGCTAAGACTAAGCTTACGGTTGTCAAAACCAATAAAATAAGTAAGTAATCAGTCAAGCTTTGACTGCTATCACTGTTTGACGCGTGTACGAGTAATCGTGATTCTTAAATGTTTTTTATGTTTTGTTATTCTTTTGATTTGTTTAACTGTTAACGTTAATGGCTGTTATTGTTGTTAACTGTTGTTTTTATTGACGTTGACTGTTGTTGCTGTTGCTAAGTGGATTCTTTCTGTGCTGACATGACGGAGTTTAGTAACGAAAAATACGCCGACATAGTTTTTGTCTACGTGGGTTTGAGGTCTCTCTGATCGCGCGAGGGTTCTGTGATTCCCATCTGTGTAGATTATGTTGGTTAAAGATCTCATCTCTCGTGAATTTAGATTCATCTGTCCAGAGAATTGTCTTCAGAAATTCGTTGTTATCTACTTCCGAATTAAGAAGAAATCGGCAGAACTGTAAACGCCGCTCTTGGTCCCCTTCTACTAAACCTGAAACAAAAACCAACCGTTTCAGAACATGAGATGAGCAAATTGTACGGCAATTATTATTATTGTATGTAGAGCGAGCTCTAGAAACACCACTAAATTGTTACCTACAATGGGCCTAGCTCGAATTCTCTTAGCCTAGCTTAGCTATATTTTTATTATTATGAATATTTTCAAATTAGGGTACCTACGACTACGACGGCTAAGAGAGTTCGAGCTAAGCCCATTGTAGGTAACAATTTAATGGTGTTTCTAGAGCTCGCTCTACATACAATAATAATAATTGCCGTACAATTTGCCCATCTCATGTTCTGAAAGGGTTGGTTTTTGTTTCAGATTTAGTAGAAGGGGACCAAGAGCGGCGTTTACAGTTCTGCCGACTTCTTCTTCATTCGGACGTAGATAACAACGAATTTCTGAAGACAATTCTTTGGACGGATGAATCTAAATTCACGAGAGATGGGATCTTTAACCAACATAATCTACACAGATGGGAATCACAGAACCCTCGCGCGATCAGAGAGACCTCACACCAGCACAAGTTTTTGGTTAACGTATGGGCAGGTGTCATTGGGAGAGACCTCATAGGACCTCATTATCTCCCAGATACTGTAAATGGAGAAAATTACCTCGAATTTCTAATGAATGACCTGCCGGAATTAATTAGCCACCTGCCAATTTTTGAAGATGAGCGGACACTCATATTTCAGAATGATGGCTGTCCGGCCCACTACCGCAACATAGTACGCGAGTATTTGGATGTCTGTTACCCTAATTTATGGATTGGGAGACGTGGCCCAATCGAATGGCCCGCACGTTACCCAGACCTAACACCGCTCGATTTATATGTCTGGGGACGTGCTAAAGAGTTGGTATACGAGGTCGAAGTAAATACCAAAGAAGAATTGATGACGAGAATCGAAGACACTTTTTCAAAAATGAAAGCAGAAATGACACTAAACACTTCTACAAAAGAAATACGCCGTAGATGCCGGGCGTGTATTCGTAACCAAGGAGCTGTGTTCGAACAAGATTTAAAATAATAATAATTTTGTATTTATTTCTGTTGTTTGAATTTTCTCTTCTACCTAATTTATTCAACAAGTTGATAAGTATTATACCAATTTAGTATGCCGTTGTAATAAGTAATAGATAGTGAAGTTTTTAAATGCATGTTACCTCCAGAATTGCTAGTGGTTTTTTTTCTAGATCATTGTCAAATTTGAACTTTGATGTAAAATTCATGTCATTTTTTCGCTCTATGAGCTCTAAATCAGTTAGTTAGCTATGGTTTTCATCTAATTTTGCTTTGCGTGGCCTGAAAATGTATCAGACACTAAATTAAAATAATAATATCCAGTATAAAATAGATATAAGAAATGTTATAGAGGTAAATAAGTACAATTTTGGTGACGAAAGGAAAATTGTCAAATAAAATCTTGAAAAAAAAATGGGGGGTCGGGGAATTTTTTTGGCCAACTTGTATTCTCCTAATGGCTTCCCAAATACGTCCGTTTAGTTTGTCGGACCCTCTACCTAACACCCTGTATAAAGTCTGGCTACAATTTAGAAAACAGTCGACCACTGGACTTCGTGGAGTCTACTGTCATCAGTGGATTTTCAAATTCAAATTATTAATTCACGAGGCAATACAGATCGAACTTTTCAATTAACTTTGAGAGGTGAGAAAAGAGCCTGAGAATTTTCTCTTCACAATACCTTAATTCGGACAGGTGAGTTTGATTTTATTTTGTGAAAAAAGATCCTAACCAACTGAGATCTTCCTATTTAATTTGGGGAGCCGGTCAAATTATATATGTAGCTTCGGAATTAATAAAAGAAAATGGATATTTGTTTTTTTTTTTCATATTTTTTTGTAAATTCTTAGTTATTTTGCCATAAAAAAAAACAAACAAGGGTTGCAGATAAACCCAACCAATACCTATTCGATTTTATAGATCGGTTCAGCCTTTCTGAAATTAGTAATTTCAACTTTTACCGACGATGTTTTATCCGTACTACATTTAAAATATTTAAATAGGTACATATCTATGGATATGAGTATAGGTTCTTTCGGCCGCTTGTGTTACTGTATTTTGTAACCGGTTACAAAAAAAAAAATCAGGTAGATAATCTTAATCTGAAAAAAAAATATAAAATATTTTAATATTTTGGGACATCTTACACACGGCCTCTGACCCCAAACTAAGCAAAGCTTGTGATATGGCTGCCAGAGACTGATATACTACATATACTTATTTTTAAATACATCCTTACATAGATAGTAACTAAATAACACCCAGATACAGAGCAAACACTTATGTTCATCACATAAATATTTGCCCAGGGTGGGGATCGAACCCACGCCTCTTTGATCCAGAAGTTAGAGTCACTAACCACTGAGCCACCGAGGCCGACTTTGTCTCTGAAACTTTCGTAAATAACCATATTTAACTTATTATTAATTTTGTGATCGATATATTTTTCAACTGTATATAACTGTACGTATTTAATTTTCAATACTTTGTAATTACCAAACACCTATATAAGTATTGTAGGTGTGTATATTTTGAATAATTTAAGTAGGTACCTACTAACTATGAAATCATACATCATAATATGGAGTGCAATTTATGTCACGAGCGACATATTATTGGACCCTGAGCGTAGCGAAGGACTCTCTAGTCAACATTATTTAGAGTCCTGAGTGAAGCGTGGGATTCAAGTCGCCCAAGACGAAGACAAGCTTCGTTCTAGTGGTGCATACTCTGCTTTTCATACCTCCTGCGAGAAAATAAAACCCCAGACATATGAGTAATACTTCCGTCATAAATTCACTAAGGTAGATACTCACTAGGCTACTCGGTATTGTTCACAATAAAATATATCAAATTAGAATGGACATACGAATTTTCAAAGAAAAGCACACAAATCAGTAACATTATATTTTTACATTCTCAGTTTTAACTGAGAATGTAAAAACATTTAGACCATGGCCAGCTCGATTATCATAATTGGTCATTTTCTAACAGGTGGTATGAAAAATAATATTTTCAAATGAATAAAAATAAAGGAACAACTTAAATTAAGGTAGATAAATAGACTACAAATTTATCAGTTTTACCAGGCATATTGTAGGTGGAAACAAGGCGGATATTTTGCCTTATTCAACAGGCTATTTTAGGACTCAACTCTTATCAAAGGTCAATAATAAATGTCCTAATATGTTTACATTTTCATGGTTCCATACCTCAGAAGGAAAAATTCAAATTTATTTATTTACAATACATATAGCTTGACAGACTTACATCCAATACGCTACAAAATAACCTTATACGATTCACTCAGTTGTCCGTCTGTCTGCTTAGTAAATATAGAATGTGTCTGTGATCTTTTTCTCAGAAAAGCATTGAGGATAGGTATCAACATGACATCAGTATTAAATACTCAGGTTAATAATCTCATGATACTACTAAAAAAAGAAGTCAACGCGTTTAAAAAATAACCCTTTTTGTCTAATTTTCAATAAAATTTGCAAGAAAACCAAAACGTACGAAGTACTTTAAATTGACCTAAAATAGAGAAATTTATCCCTTGGTCGTAACTTTTAGAAATGTGCGGTACTTTTAAGTTTTTCAAAATTGTTTCAGAATCCACCTACTGCGCCAGAAATTATTTACCACCACAAAGCAACATAAGGTCAGCGGCAAATATAGGCTGGAGCTTCAGACAAAATATTATTAGTACCTAACGCAAGGCTCCGTAGATCAGTTTTGTTAATTTGTTTTTAAAGGAGAAAACCTATTTCAACACGATAATGGTTAATTACTTTATCTACGCGAAAGATTTTTCGATTTCAACGCGTGGAGTCGAACATTTTCACAGAAACGGTATGAAATCCTTAGAACAATTCAAAAGTCACGTAGATAAAATAACAAAAGAAATATTGAGTGCTGGAGAACCTCCGACAGAATCGAACATAATTTACTTGCACTGGGGAGATGAGTGTTACGAAGTCGACGAAGACATAATATTAACAGCGTATGAGCTAATGGAAGGTGATATGGGTACAGCTCCGGAATCAATTATCCAATGGATTCAACAAAATTATGATATATGTGACGAAAATAATAAAATCAAGTTGCTGTATATCATCACAGATGGTAAGATCGATAGCAGTAGTGTACAGGTTTGTATGGAAATGAACGAAAATATGCATTATGAAACCGTTGTATTTCATGCTTTTAATGAATATCCTGATGACATAGACCTTTCAGTAGCGGCATCATTTTTCAAAAAACATTGCACGGTTTATAAGAATTATGAACTTTCTAACGATACCAATATTTCTGAAGAGTTTAACTACGATAAAATAAACGTAGATAACTTTACGTCAAAAAAGGAGCATTTGAAGTCCTATATTCAATTGAAGTTCATTACGAATCGTAAACCTGATAGTGAAATATTACAAGAAATAGATAAATTAAAGAAGTTGAGAAATCGACTATTTGCGGAGTTGTCATCGGGAAAAAACGAACTGAACCTAGAGACAAAGGACAGAAAAGTATTCTTGGGCGAATTCATTCGCACGAATTGGTATAAAAATCTCAAAGCTCCAGCTCACGAGATGGAAGTAGACATTGAGAATTCTATTTCAACTTTTATCAATTACATTGTCAATGAAGAAAAATCATACTCGTTTGACGCATTGAAGTTTAACACCACATTTAGTAAGCCCGTTGAAGAGGAGTCTATCATTGATGTTAATTTCACGGCTGAACAAGAAATCGAATTCCCTGACATCATTTTGGATGATGAGAAAGGAATCCCTGTTATAATTCTGGCTGAATTTAGTTTGCTCGACAAAATTATTTTTAGCTCGACAAAGGAATCAAATGAAGTGTCTTCTGCCAGTTTTAATAAGTTTAATTCGGCGATGCAGTGTCCGCTGTTTTTGTTGAACGATCCAGACATCAGTGAATCAATCGGTTACTTCTACACTCTAAATGTTTACAAACAGCTGTTGGAAAAGACTACAAAGACAGAACCGCGAACACGAAGGCCGTTTAATGGCGGTCTTGTCCTCACTGACACTGATGAATTTGATAAATATAACGATTACGTTCTGTCGGCGACATATTTCAATTTCAAAAAGGTTCGTTACAATATTGGATTGTTTTACTTCGTGGTGTGGAAAAATTGTGAAAACAAAGAATGGATGGATAGAAATGTCGTTGAGCAGTTCAAAAAATATGTGATGCGACGAATCAAAAATACTAAGTGCGAAATTGGGCTGTCATCGCTGCCGCTGGATCCTCAAGTAAAAACATCATTGCCAACTGCGTTGTGGTACTGCCTTGAATTGTCTTCACACATCTTCAAAGATGATCCTGAACATTTCATGCAGGAACGTCTCAGAATGTATTACGGCGTAGCATACTGTATGATCGAAATTTTAAAGTATTTTAATTACGATCTTGATACAGATTTTATTAAAAGACGTACAGGTATGATAAGACATGTGAATATATTGAAAAAAATACCAACACATAAAGATAAAGTTTATTACTTGTTAAAAGAAATCTTCGAGACTATAGAGGGTTTTCTCGTTTGTGATATTCAAAAACCTTTTAATCTACATAAACTGAATTACATTAAATTGAATCACAAAGGGATGCTGAGCGAAGAAGTGATTAACGAAACAGTTCATTTGAACGACTATGTTCATTTGACGCACTTTGAAGGCGAAGTAAGCAAATATAAAGTCAGCAAAGATAGTGTTGTGATTTGTGATAAAACATTTCGTCCCTTCTTTACCATTGACGAAAATAGATCATTTTATACGGAATTGGTTAAAGTGACTAAAAAAGTAGTTATTAATAACGACGATGATAAAAATAAAATTAAAATAGTCTACAAAGCGATTGATGTGCTAGACTTTGATAAGATTGTGTCACTGTACAATTTATTTATTAACTGCGTGATAGATTTACAGAAATATCCTTCCCTGGCTGAGTACGTCGAGTACATTGACAAGAAGAAAAGATTTCACGGAGAGTTGGTAACAATTTTCCAAACAAATATTTATTTTCGCGCTAAAAATGTATATGCACGATATCAAAATATAATGTCTAGTGTCGATGTCGATGACTTTATCAGAGTGTGCAAATCCTATGTTAGGCGATCTGAACGTATTAAAGCTGAAGAAATAGTAAAATTCAATAATAACAAAGAAATTAACGAATATATTTTCAGAGAAGAATCTAAAGTAGGGCTTGCATTAACCGTTAATTCGCGCGAAATATCGAATTATCGGATTATCCAGATATTAAGGATATTTTGGATATTTTTCATAAAATTATACATGCAGGTGATTATGGGCAAATACTTCCAATATGGAAAAAACAAAGAGACCAGGTCTCCAGTCCCCAGCAGCTCCACTATTCCGGGGCAACACCTCACAGGAAGTAGATAAGCCCAGATGGTTCCACGAGAAATGAGATAGACTTCATCATGACGTCTGAGAAACGGATATTCAATGATGTCTCTGTGATCCACAGGGTGAAAACCGGTAGTGATCAAATAATCGTAAGAGGCACTTTGGATATTAATGTTAATCTCTAAAGGTCACGTCTGATGAAGTCCGCGCTCCCACCTACTCTTGCCCATGTCCAAGACCCTGAGGACTACTAGCTCGAGCTCTCAAATCGCTTTGCTTACCTGGATAACTTTGTGTCGGTGGATAAGATCAACAACGGGCTCGTAGAAACTGTCCAAACGGTAGATACAATTTTTTTAAGATCTCCCGTTTAAATCCTTGTTTTGAATAAATATTTAGTGTATTTCTGCTCTGTAGGAGACATATAAGTTAGGGTACCATTTAACAAACCAAATTAATTCACAAAAAAAATTAGTAATTAATCATCAAACTGTATCATGGTTCGGCTATGGTTAGGTTAAGGTTAGGTTAGATTAGCTCAGGAAAAACAATATACGGAACCAAAAGTTGTTTTATGATTTCAAACAACTTTGTTTCCGATAATTTCTATGTAATGAAAAATTGAAGTAACAAGTTATGGAAGAAACAAAATGGTTCCATCGTCTCTTTCAAAAAAATATCGACCCTAGGAAAAGTTGATGGCTATCAAAGTTGTAGGAAATCAAATGTCAAACAACTTTGGTTCGGATAAGTTCTCATGAAAAAAATGAAATAACAAGTTATGGACAAAACAAAAAAATATCCATCCTAGAAAAAGTTGTAGGAAATCAAATTTTAAATAACTTTGGTTCCAAATAATTGGACGTAGCTTAACAGAAAGGACTCAACCCACACGGCTGTCCAAAATCAAAACGTAGCAAGTGTCTTGCGATGTAAAGACACTTGTTACGTTTTGATTTTGGACAGCCGTGTGGGTTGGTCCTGTCTGCTAAGCTACGTCCAATTTCTAATGAAAAAATGAAATAACACAAGTTATAGAAGAAACAGAATTACACCACTGTCTTAATCAAAAAATATCGATCCCAGAAACAGTTGATGGGAATCAAAGTTGTAGAAAATTAAATATCAAACTCTGTAGTTCCGATAACTTCCCATAAAATATTGAAATAACACAAGTTATGGAAGAAACAAAATGGTTCCATCGTCTCTTTCAAAAAAATATCGATCCTAGGAAAAGTTGATGGCTATCAAAGTTGTAGGAAATCAAATGTCAAACAACTTTGGTTCGGATAAATTCTCATGAAAAAAATGAAATAACAAGTTATAGACAAAACAAAAAAATATCCATCCTAGAAAAAGTTGATGGAAATCAAAGTTGTAGGAAATCAAATTTTAAATAACTTTGGTTCCGATAATTGAACGTAGTTTAGCAGAAAGGACTCAACCCACTGTGGGTTGGTCCTTTCTGCTAAGCTACGTCCAATTTCTAATGAAAAAATGAAATAACACAAATTATAGAAGAAACAGAATTACACCACTGTCTTAATCAAAAAATATCGATCCCAGAAACAGTTGATGGGAATCAAAGTTGTAGAAAATTAAATATCAAACTCTGTAGTTCCGATAACTTCCCATAAAATATTGAAATAACACAAGTTATGGAAGAAACCAAATGGCTCCATTGTCTTATAAAAAATATCGATCCTAGAAAAAGTTGATGAGAATCAAAGTTGTAGGAAATCAAATTTTAAACTAAATAATGAAAAATAATTAATAAAATATAAAAAATCAATCAATAAATTAATTATGGATTTAATATTATTTTTATATTTAATAGATAATTTCTGCTGAAAAATTGAAATAAGTTATGAAAGAAACAAAATGGCTCTATTGTCTTATTCAAAGAATATCGATCCTAGAAAAAGTTCATGGGAATCAAAGTTTTAGGAAATCAAATTCCAAACAACTTGGTTCCGATAATTTGTCATAAAAAAATAAAATTACGCGAGTTACTGAAGATTCAGTTAATCATCGAGGTGTTCCAAACAACGAATCATCGCAGTACCTACCGGCAATAGTTAACTAGGTACATTAGGCGGCTGCACTGATTTGATGAACAGATGAGATTATTTCTTCGTGAGTGCAGAAAAGAAAGAAAAAAAGAAAGAAAGAAAGAAAGAAAGAGAAAGAGAGAGAGAGAGAGAGATAAAAAAAAAACCGGACAAGTGCGAGTCAGGCTCGCACATCGAGGGTTCCGTACAAACATATTGTTAAAATAATTTAAAACCTGTTTTAGCATGTGCTAATGAAGTTATTTTATATGATACCTTACATGATATGATTTACTCACTTTGAATTTTTAACCCAACTTTTGTGAATTTTGAGGCCCTATTTTTATGTGATTTAAATAAAAATGTACAGTTTTCAGATTTATTCCTGTATGAGTACTCTGAGACAATGCTTTTCGCCAAATTTCATAGTTCTATGTCAACGGGAAGTACCCTGTAGGTTTTGATTTTTGTGAGCGTTGAAATATGCGTTTTTTTACGACATAAACGGCTCTAACTTTTTTATACGGCAACTGAGAAGCTTTTCTTTTACGCAACTGCAAGAATTCATAAGTTTACGTATATAGTTTAAATTTCAACTCGTTATCTTTACGCGTTCCCGAGATAAAGAGTCTTGACATACACACAGACGGACAGACGGACAGACGGACAACAAAGTGATCCTATAAGGGTTCCGTTTTTTCCTTTTGAGGTACGGAACCCTAAATAGAAGGAAAGAAAGAAAGAAATATATTTATTTCGTAGCATACAAAAACAAGTACAGGGTACATTATAAATTATTACATAACTAACCGGTCTACCACTTACCGGTCCCACATTAGCGTTGAAAGCTGGTGTAAACAACCAGCGCTGGTATTCTGTTGGGACCGGCAAGTGACGTCACGTACGACACATAATTTTGCATCCCTAGTGTTCATTTCTATCGGACAAACGATTGCCTCCACCAAGCGTGAAAACCAAAAAATAACTAAAAACAACGTGTTCAACTCCGGGAGAGCCATTGAAAGTGAAAACTTGAACATAATTATAAAGTACTACTAGCTGCCCGGCCACGCGTTGCTGTGGCTAAATAAATTAAAATTGCGACTATAATTTGAGATTTAAACTATCCTATCTCTCAAGTTGGATCGAACTGCACATGGTGTGCGAATTTTATTATAATCGGTTAAGTGGTTTAGGAGTCCATTGAGGACAAACATTGTGACACGAGATTTATATATATTAAGATTATTTATGTGGTGGTATTATTTCTGTGGTGTTATTTCGTGGTGGTATGTGCTTTGTTCCAGCGGTGCATACTCTACTTTTCATACTTCCTGTGAGAAAATAAAAGCCTAGGAATTTGAAAACTAAACACCGCCATAACCTCACTAAGCGAACTCACTACACTAGACAACTCGGTATTGCTCACAAAAAATAAAATAAATTAGAACGTACCTACAAGTTTTCGTAGAAAAGCAAACCAAATCCGAAAACAGGAATAAATAATGTAAATACTACACGTGACAGTCATGGCATCCTCGATTATCATGGCCTCCAGCTGGACTATCGAATAAAATTTCTTTACCATGCTCGTATCTGTTCTAAGTAAAGAAGATTTCATACGAATTATGACGTTCTAAATTTAAATTACTTTACTCCCTAGGGAGTTTCATACTATATTATTGCCCTGCCATAGCCATCGAGATTGTGTTAAGATAATAATGTCTCGTTTTACGTTATATGGACAACAATTTATATTTACGTTTATATTTAGATTTTCATTGTTAAATATTGTATTTAGGGAGCGCCCTAGCAAGTTTTAATTTTGCAATGCCCGACAAGGGTGACTAAGTTGTAAGCACATATCTTAATTAAGACCTCAAATGTAATAGCAATAAAGAAATATGAATGCGTTGAGATTGTATGACATATTTTAACTGGTCATTTTAAAGAAGGTGGTATGATTTTAAGCTCGATTACAGAGGCGCCAGCGAAAATTTAATAGTAACGTAAAAAGCGTCCTCTCTATCGAATGCCTAAAGTGAAAAAGAAACAGAACTATGCTATTTAGCTATTATAATTACGATGGCGCCTCTGTAATCGGGCTTATTGTCAAAGTATCATTAAAAAGTGTAAGTAATAAATATTATAGAACAAAATATTTGGTTGAATTTTGCTTTATTTTTACAACCCTCGAGGTGTCTATCTACTATAACGTACCGTTTATCCCCCGTTACTGCTTAGCTCAACTAGTAGAGCGAAGAGAAATTTTACTTTCCCGTGACACTACTGGTAGAGTCTATCCCCCGTGACTCAACTGCTTAGCTCAACTAGTAGAGCGAAGATAAATTTTACTTTCCCGTGACATTACTGGTAGAGTCTATCCCCCGTGACTCAACTGCTTGGCTCATCTAGTAGAGCGAAGGGAAATTTTACTTTCTTTTTGTAAATCATCAACAAACAATCAAAAAAGTCCTACGAAAATTAATGGAACTAAATGTTGACGGAAAGGGCACGCGACTGTGGCGACGCATTTGTGGGACTTCTGTCGTGAATGGGTTTCTTATAAGATTCTAATCAGTTCGCAGAGAACGGAACCACCTAAGTTCCGTTCTCTGCGAACTGGACTGACTTACTTCGTCACACTTACCATACCATAAACAAACATACTTGATATATTACAATATACCTACTATACTCTATAAAATTTAACTTGATCTCTGCGACAGCTGTCACAAAAATCACGCCTATGAAGTCCTGAATTTCTTAAAAGTACAGACAGTACCTGTCAATGTCACACTTTGTGGGCATGTCGATTAGTGATGGGCGACGAATGATCGTGACCACAGAGTTTTAGATGGTTTTAATTAAAATATCGATAGTTTATACTGACGATATTTTCAATAAAACTTGATTTATCATTAATTATATTGTAATATTATAACATTTTTTACATGTGTAATTAAAGTAAACCCAATTATATGTTACATTAGCATCGATAATAGTGAAAAACGTCGATAAATACTATCGTTACATTATTATGAGTATATAATTAATATCATACCATTATTTACATGTGTACATAAGTACTTGATCTTAAATAATAGTAAGTAAATGAAATCCAATTTCTCACCTTCGACTACTCATTCGATTTCATTACAACATTGTTTGAAAATCGATTTTTTCCACCACTATCCCAACTCTAAAAATGTCAATCTTCTACTGTCGCAGAGATCAAGTTAAATTTTATAGAGTACAATAGGGTTTTTCTTCAAAAACCTTACTAGTCTTTTTTGGACAATCGTATAAAAAATTTGGAGCCCCTTGCAAGAGCTATATATACTCGTACCTCCGTGGTCTATCTGAATGATATATTTTTTAGTCTTCATACCTATTAGTTTAAGACGCAACTGAATCAAACTCAGTTAACATTAAGTCAACGTAGAACGAAGGAGAAATTAAACAACAAATATATAAAAATATTAAACTTTATTATATTTATCTATTTTCAACTGATATGTTAGTAGTAGACTACTCATAATGTTAACATTTTATAGCTTTGTAGCGATGGACAGAAGAAAACAAATTTACACATATTATGTAATAGATCAAAATTAAATGCAATTTCTTTAAGAATAATATTTCAACATTCTAATTCTAAGAATATGATTTTATGTAAACTTATTAATTAAATGAGATACAACATTACAACAAAAACAATCACAATAAGTCTTACAATTTGTGGTAACATTTAAGAAAGCCCTTGACAACCTTTAACAAATATTAAGTAATTAATACATAATTGCTAAAGCAACGAAATGGATGACACTTAGATCCAGTTACGGCGAAAAAAGAGCCAAATCTTAGCACCCAATATATTAGTATCGGGCGCCAACAATGTCTATAGCCGTCATAAAACCGGCCCCCATAATATTAAATTAAAAAAAATGGACGTCTGTAAACTGAAACAAACTGAACGCGCCTTTACCGCTTGTTCCGCGTTCTCGCTTGCACGCTCGGATCAGGCGGAACGTGACAATGGTCATCGAGGTGTGGCAGTAATTTCAGATGATATAGAATTATTAAAAACAAAATTGAGACAGTTTTATGTGCTATCAGCCAAAAAAACAATAATAAGTAGGTATGACAGAAATATTGCAATGCATATTGTTAATATTCTAAAAAGGTTACCACAGTTCCGAAAATAATCCGTTTATTTCCATGTGGCTGTCCTCAGTTATATCCATTGATACGTAGCCACAACATATATGCATTTATTATGGAAATTACGTTCGGCGAAGAGACGCAGGTCTGTAACGGGTCTATACTCTATAAAATTTAACTTGATCTCTGCGACAGTAGAAGATTGACATTTTTAGAGTTGGGATAGTGGTGGAAAAAAACGATTTTCAAACAATGTTGTAATGAAATCGAATGAGTAGTTGAAGGTGAGAAATTGGATTTCATTTACTTACTATTATTTAAGATCAAGTATGTACACGTGTAAATAATGTTATGATATTCATTATATACTCATAATAATGTAACGATAGTATTTATCGACGTTTTTCACTATTATCGATGCTAATGTAACATATAATTGGGTTTAATTTAATTACACATGTAAAAAATGTTATGATATTAAAATATACAATAAAATTAATGATAAATTAAGATTTATTTAAAATATCGTCAGTATAAAGTATCGATATTTTAATTAAAACTCTATCTAAAACTCTGTGGTCACGATCATTCGTCGCCCATCACTAATCGGCATGTCCATAAAGTATGACATTGACAGGTACTGTCTGTACTATTAAGAAATTCAGGACTTCATAGGCGTGATTTTTCTGACAGCTGTCGCAGAGATCAAGTTAAATTTTATAGAGTATAGTTAGAAATATGTAGGTAGAATGTCGCGGGATGATGGGCCTTATTGCTAGGTATAGTCCGAATCATACAACTAGGCAACTGTGATGTTCGCCACAAGCTGCGGGTAACCCAGGCCTCGCGAAGCTCGAGCCAACATCTCAGCCGCCAAGTTATATGATTCGACATATAGTTAGTGTTACAGTTCTATCCAGAGGCCTGATTCTTTATCGACAAAACGTAACGTAGGTAATATTTTTTTTTATTACTGCGAGATTTATTTAACTATAATATTGCTGTTAAAATTAATTATAAACCGAATTTAAGTTATGACTTGAAAAAGGTGATGTCCACAAGTGGTATATTATTCAGAGAAAAATCGAACCAAGATGATATATACCTAATTTGAAAGCTTGTTTTATGGGCTTCCCAAAAATATTTAATTTAGATTTTTCCAACCCTCCATTTTTTTTTTAAATTCAAAAAAATTGATTATATGAAAAATAACAATACAGCTTATTACTTTTTCTAGTTTAGCAATGACAAAGTGCTTCTATCGTTATTTTACTTGCATTCGTAGCTGATTCTTCCACATTCATCGCTTAATTTGCTAAAATTAAAAATTTTAACCTACCAGTGTGACCAGTTAATAGGTACAATGTGACAAACAAACACTTTAAAAGGGTGTCTAATTGGTAAAAATGATTTTGATTAAGAATTTGGAGGTTACTTAATCAGGGTTGATAGAGATAAACGACTTATTGAGCCAAATATATTTATTTATCCTAATAAATTCAAAATTAATTTAAAAAAAACGGAGGGCTCTTTTTTTTTTTTCAACTGTTGTAATAGACTCAGAAAAATATGAACTTTCTCGAAATGTAACGAGTGTTGTGGTTAGAATTTTTGATTATTATTATACCAGCCTCCATACATTTTGTGGACATGTCCTTTAACAAAATAATTTCCAAGCAAATATTTAATAACAAAAGTTAGAACATGTTACGCGCATGTTTTCATACAGAATCACCCTGCTGTGGAGTAGGCCGTCGAGACACAAGTGCCAGCGGAGAGAGGCGGGGCTCGGGATAATGCGCCTTATTGCTAGGGAGTTAGGTTACAGTTCGTCTCTCCTCCGGCGGCGGAGGGCCAGGTCGTCGTGCTGGAACCAGGTGGAGTACACCCGCAGCGGGTCGGGGGACGAGTGCCGGTGGAAGGAGACGGGCCGGTCCCGGGACAGTACTTCTCGCGTGTAGTCTTGGGGACGAGCCTGGGGAATAACAACATTTATAACACAAAAACAAACCTAGTGGAACAAATGTTTGAGGTGGCGATAACTGCAAAATATGTGTTTTTGCACTCATATTCTGACCTTACTGCATGATGTGACAGGTTCAAAATCAGTTAATCTTGTTATACATAATTATGTTCAATTAGTGCGTGGACTTTTAAAATACTTATTATTAGTATTTGGAACTATTTTAAAATATGTTTGAAAAGTATTAGTAAGCACAATACTTTATTAATTATTGTTTATTCTATTTTTCATGGATCAAAGAGGTTCATTGTGAATAAAACTTAGAATAAGTTGTTCGAGATAAAAACACCTTTTGTTTGGATAAATATTTGTTTCTAAATGTAATATTTTAATAAAGTTTAAAGAAACATACTGCTAAAGCCTGATGAAAACTATTCATTCGGGAAGCGTTGCTCCCATATTTTGACAGGCGCGAGCAGATACACTAGTGAATAGCGTTAGCGGTGCGTTGTTGCATGCGAACAGATGACGCGCTTGGTCTAGATAAACGAACTAGCTATTGTTTATTCTGTGCCAAAATTGTCGATAATGTTTGTGGGGTACCCGTCGCCTTAAGATAGTCGTCCGCGAGGCGCGAAAGAAAATACGGACAGCGTTGGCTCGGGAAAAAAGATAACATTAGGTGACCACGTAGTCAGCGGGCATAAGTGCCGCTTGGTACCTACCAAGATTGCTGGATCCCTCTAGGAATGTACCTACATTCCTAGAGGGATCCAGCAATTACCAAATTGTTATTTATTGCACAATAAATAAAATAAATACAGTGTAAGCTCTATATAGCGATACTGAAGGGACTATCCATTTTATGGCGTTATAGAGAGTTGTTGTTAAATGGAGATAAGAAAAATCAGAATTAGAAAAAGAAAAGTTTATTTCAAAATAGTGTTAGTAGTTACGTATATAAAAAAAAACTCCTACTTATTAGCCATGGTCAATAACAATCTACACGTGCAAGCGATCCCAATTTGTAAACAGAAGAAGAAGAAGAAAAGGATGGATGGATGGATGGATGTTTGTTACTCTTTCACACATAAACTACTGAACGGATTGAGATGAAACTTTGCAGTAATATAGCTTATATATTAGAATAACACATAGGCTATAAATTATAATGATATTGCGTCAAAAATGAAATATATCATGCGGGCGAAGCCGCGGGTAAAAACTAGTAGGATAAAAGTTTACCGGGTCATGTAGTGAATAAATAATATCTTAATTTCAAACAAATCACCCGCTAAAAAGTGTATACCTGGTGGAAGAGCGATAGGTGTGTGAGCGAGAGGTTGAGGCGGTGTCGCGCGCACGCCCCTAGCGTCATGTCATCAGGAGCGTTCAGCTCGGCGCACGCGCACCGAGACACTAGAGTCGCCGCGCCGACGGAGAGCGCCGTGCCGCCGCCGCCGGTGATGTAGTCGTACCCTAAACATAATTACAAAATTATGAATGTATTGATTTTCTACCGACTAGTAGTTCTCCAAACAGTAGATCTTGCGACACAACTCTTTAACTGAATCTTCATAACACTATATCTGGACTCGCTCTAGACCGATTTAGTTCATTCTAGGAAGTCAAGGAAGTAGTAAACTAAATATTATCGAAATCGGCCGATAATCAGCGCGACAGCAAACTTCCCTTTTTTTTTTCTTAAAGGATCACTTTGTTGTCCGT
The DNA here is from genome assembly GCA_949316475.1 of Hypomecis punctinalis. Classification (NCBI taxonomy): domain Eukaryota; kingdom Metazoa; phylum Arthropoda; class Insecta; order Lepidoptera; family Geometridae; genus Hypomecis; species Hypomecis punctinalis. The sequence goes on from OX438803.1 coordinate 24,282,540, forward strand.
CTGTCCGTCTGTGTGTATGTCAAGACTCTTTATCTCGGGAACGCGTAAAGATATCGAGTTGAAATTTAAACTATATACGTAAACCTATGAATTCTTGCAGTTGTGTAAAAGAAAAGCTTCTCAGTTGCCGTATAAAAAAGTTAGAGCCGTTTATGTCGTAAAAAACCGCATATTTTGCACTCACAAAAATCAAAACCTACAGGGTACTTCCCGTTGACATAGAACTATGAAATTTGGCGAGAAGCATTGTCTCAGAGTACACATATAGGAATAAATCTGAAAATTGTACATTATTATTTACATCACAAAAAATAGGGCCTCAAAATTCACAAAAAATTGGTTCAAAATTCTGTCTTAACTAAAAATATGTTCAAATATATATTTATATGTAAATGTATAATTGTATAAATATAAAAAAACATCAAACTTAATAGCAATCAAATCAAATAAGTTATAAAATCAATTCTCAAAGCAACAGTTTAAATCTCAGTATTTACTCATATCGAAACTAGATGGCGCTGGCGTCAAGTTAGCCCGCGGTATTAACTTTCTCCGTCGATGTATGAGGTGTCTATGCGTTCCGGAGATATGGACTGATTGCAAATTTGTATATCCATTTCCTGACTCGAATGAATTCAGAGTGAAATATCAGTTAAAAGAACTTCATTTGCACGTCATGCTAAAACAGGTTTATTTTATAAACTATAATTATTTAATTTAACAACGTGTTTGTACGGAACCCTCGATGTGCGAGCCTGACTCGCACTTGTCCGGTTTTTTTAAGGGGAAATACCCCTTCAATCCAATATAGCCGATGACAAAAAAACATATATATTTTACATAGAACCTGTTTACTAAGTTAAAAAATGCGACCTGTATAGGAGAACCAACATCTAGAGAGACGAAAGCAAAATTCCGTGCACCTAAAAATATCACTATAAAAATAAAATAGTTTTTATTTTCTTTTTATAGTGATATTTTTAGGTGCACTTTTATTTTTCTTAAATCACTGTAGATTGGGGCATTCTATTAGGTATAAAAATACCTGTGTCAGAAAACCGCGCTCTTCGATATCCATACTATGGTAACATCTTGGTTATCTTTAACAATTTTTGACAAAAAGCATTTTAAAATTTACTATTTACTCTAAACTTACTAAATTACAAAATTTCCAAAAATATTTCATATTTCAATATTTGTGTGTGTGTGTGTGCATGCGTGTATGTGAGAAAACTGGTTTGTTCAATGGTGAAGACTATTCAAGTATTCACCATTGAACAAACCAGTTTAGTAGAAATTTTTAGAGTTACGAGTATAATCATTTTTCATAACCGACTTCGACCGTGTACAGAATTCGAATAGTTCGCACAGATCGATGTATCATCGATGTAATGATTTCCATATTATTGTTGATTTTTCAAGCCGAGCCGATTTCGATAAAATTTAAATAGTTTTTTTCCCTGGTGGAGCCTGTGTTCATCAGTGGCCTCGCGAAAACCTAACTTTTAATATGAGATGACCAATCCTGATATCGCGACAAACACAAGCGTCTTGTCATCGTGTCTATGATTTTTGTATGGATTAGCTTTTTTCATCATTTTAAATAAAAATGTTAAAAATTCTCTAAAGTCTTCTCGTCCGACATACCTCAGTGCCTCAAGTCAAAAGTTTTCGACCAGTGTGTGTTGCCAGTGATGACTTATGGCACAGAAACGTGGTCTATCACTATGTGCCTTATTAGTAAGCTCCAAATAGCCCAATGAGCTATGGAGAGGGCTATGCTCGGAGTCTCTCTGCGAGATCGAATCAGAAATTAGGAGATCCACAGAAGAACCAAAGTTACCGACATATCCCAACAGATTGGAAAGTTGAAATGGCAATGGGCAGGGCACATAGCGCGGAGGACTGATGACCGATGGGGTCGAAAAGTTCTCGAGTGGAGACCACGTACCGGCAAGCGCAGCGTAGGACGTCAACCCACAAGGTGGACGGATGACTTCATTAAGACGGCAGGATCGCGCTGGATGAAAGCCGTTTCCAACCGTCTTATTGGAGATCCATAGGGGAGGCATATGTCCAGCAGTGGACTTCTTATGGCTGTTGGATTGGATGGTTCAATACTGGGGTCATCATCATTCGGGTTCTTCCCCCCCCCCGTGTTTGGCGAGGGTAGGGATGCCGACTCGAGCTTTCGCTCTCTTCGGCGACTGGACAATACTGGGGTGGTTTATCTAATTAACTGACCTTTAGCAGCTGTCTCTTTCTTCCCGTAGCCGTAGCCGTACCGCTCGCCGAGTATAGTGACGTCATCGCCGCCGCGGTAACAGCTCAGCACTTCGCACAGTCTCTGCACGCTGAAAACGTTACTTGTTTTTAATTCATTTTTAGGGTTCCGTACCTCAGAAGGAAACAAGAATTATATTTTTTAAAACAAGTTTTTACTGAACAAGTACTCGCCAAGACAAATCAAATGAGCCGAAACTCGATGGGGTTGCGTCGTTTCATTACAAGTTCCTATGACCACCTTCCAGCTTCATCATCAGACCCTAGTTACCATTCAAAGAGAAACTACTCGCCAAGATGACTCAAATGAGCCTAAACTCGATGAGGTTGTGTCGTGTGGTGTGGGTTGCGAAGTTCCTTTGACCACCTTAAGTTCTATATCATCAGATCAGCACCTTGTTATCATAATATTACATTGTCACACGTTTTACACAGACATGTATGCAAAATTCCAGCTCAATCGTTAACCGGGAAGAGGTCCAAGATTTGCAATATTTGATGGAAGCGACATCGGGGCAGGTGAAACTAAATAAAAACTTGTAAAAACGGCACCCTTACAGGATTACTTTGTTGCCCGTTTTGTCCGTCCGTGTGTCAATTCAATTCTTTATTTCCTTAATAAATAACATTACAGTTTACACCAGTAAGTTACTTATTTTACTTCTTAATAATTTAAAAAAAAAAAAATTAGGTATAAAAAAAAATGTGACACTGCTTTAAGTGAGTAAATACCATGAATTTATCATATAAACAGGATTGAGTACTGGCCAAGAAAAACGTGCCGACAAGGATACCACATCAGATGATTCTCTTTTCCAAGTAGGGTGACCAAAACATCTCGATCATCTCGGTATATAATATTTCTTTGGAATGTTACTGCACGCAGGAATCGCAGTTATCTTACCCCTAACTCGTCGTTCTTCGTCATCGTCGTCGTTTTAGCAAATGGGACGCCTACTGCTGGCCATAGGCCTTCCCTAAAGATCTCTATAAAACCAATGGTCTAGAATTAATATATACGAAGATAATTCAGTTTCTAGTTAGACAGCTGTTATCGGAAATGTAGATCTCGAAGAGTTCTTTCACCTTTGTTAAGACAGCAATGGTCTAGAATTGATAATGACGGAGATAAACCACTTTTAAGTTTGACAGCTGTCATCGAAAATGTAGATCTCGATGAGTTCCTTCACTTTTGTGATGACAGTAATGGTCTGGAATCCATATTTACGGTGTTAAACAACGTTTAAGTTTAGATGTAATCTTGACACAAATCACGCAATCCGTGTCAGTACTTAACCACGAAAAACTTTTTACCGAAAACTTTTCCCGAACGACTTTTTCACGAAAAACTTTGTCACAAATAGACTTTATCACGAAAAATCTTAATAGACTTTATTACGAAAAGTCACAATCATTTTTAGGCTTCCGTAGTAAACAAGGCATCCATTTTTAAATAAATAATGGCGGACTCATTTTTTTGAATAAGTCGTCATGGGTGTAGTTTTACCCATGACGACTTATTCAAAAAAAGTAATGTTCAACATCTTTAATTCCAAAATGGATGCCAATTTTGAAATCTACACCCCCAAAACCTCGAAAATTGCACCCATGACCTTTTAAAAAACTGACGTCCGCCATCTTCAATTCCAAAATGGATGCCAATTTTGAAATCTACACCCCCATAAACCAAGAAATCGACACCAATGACGACTTTTTGCAAAAAGTGTCATCCGCCATATTTAATTTCAAAATGGATGCCATTTTTGAAATCTACAACCCAAAAAAATGAAAAACGACACCTGCGACTATACACCTATTGTGTACACCCAACTTGTTTAAGAAATATGTCCAGCATAGTCACCCTACCATATTTCTTTGTATACACTATAGTACGCCATTTGAAATCGACGGTAATACCCTAGTCAAAAATAAAAAATAACCATTAATCATAAAGACATAGGTATATTCATACAAAATAAATATCAAACTCCGTTTTATTAGCATCTATTCGCAATTTTAACTAAAATCTTATCAAACTACATTGTTATAAAAACTAAGAAATGGTTAAGACAGTAGCGGCTTTACAGGTAATAATCCTACCATATATAAGTGTCGTTTCGAAATGGCAATAGTGCGAGCGGGATACCCTCATCACTTTGGGAAGTCTCACTCGGCACAGCGTCTCTCTTATGCCATTTCAAAGGAATATATGTTTTGTTGTTAAGGTTGAATTTTCCTAAGCTAACTTTGAGCCAAATTTCGTCTGTGCGCAATCCAGATAGTATACAAAATCCTTGGTAAATACTCACTATAAAAAATAACTAACTAATACACAAGTTGGTATATCACATTAAACACTTAAAACCTTGTTGGATACATACCAAATTGAATGATGTAGAATAGTACCTATCTATATATATAAAGGGTAAGGTTTTGAAAGAAGGAGCACGATTTTAGGGGTGAGGGGGGTGGAGAGTGGGGGGAGGGGGAGGGGGAAGCCCCCCCTGCAACTCCCTCCCGCCGGAGGCCCTTAGTTTTTGAGTAATAATTTTTTTAGTACTTAACCTTACTTTCTGCTATATCAGTATTTTTCACCTATTTTTTGTTTCACACCTAATCTATCAAGGCAGTTTACTTCTGGCACTTCGCCGGCCGCTGCCGCGGCACGCTCGCTTCGCTCGCTCGGCTCGTGCGTTGTTTGTCATGTTCTAACCTAACCTAACCTATTTTTTGTTTCACACCTAATCTATCAAAGCGGTTCGCTTCTGGCACTTTATTAGAAAAATCGTAGTATTTTGAAAGATCTAACTTGAAAAGTGCTAAAATTTTGCTAAATATACGTTTCGTTTTACGGGTTGAGAAGTAATTTGCGAAGTATTTGCTAACCTCTAAATCGAATTTTTCAACAATTTGTTAAATTAATATACTTCAGCGCAACTCCGGCAGCCAGAATGCATAGGGACGATTGAAAAACACCCCCGTGACCTCCCCACAGTGTCACAATCCTCAGATTTGTGCTCCTTGTTTTAAAACCCAACCCGATGGGGGACTGGTCTCGCGCCACGGTGCGCGGGGCACGGGGGAGAACAGCGGTACTCGACCGCTGCGGAAACGGGTGAGGTTCTCTGGTACTGAGAGTCGACTCACCTCTGACAGCTGAGTGGGGCAGTCTAGTATACCGTGGAGGATTCTGTACATAGTTAGAAGGACCTCTTAAGAATGGATGGAAGTATTAAGTTGTATGTAACATTTCTAGTAGCAAAATTGAACCTAACCTATTTACAACAGACGTAAAACCGGCCAACCTTATCGGTCGGTTTTACGAGTTCAGGTTTTAGCGGCAGCGGCGCCGGCGGGGTCTGCGAGCGCTCGGAGCGAGACGTTCGTGGCGTCATTCGAACGTTTTACTACATTGGTTCTTACCGCTCGCCCCGCAATCCGCTCCCGGTCATAGCGGCGAGCTTGTGGCTAGTCAAACTACAAATGGTATCCTGAGTGAGCGTATTTACTTGTTACCCTGTCCCTTAATATGTAAAAAGCCGCCTGAAGTCGTTTAACACGCCTAGTTGGGCATAAAAAAGGACATACATACATAGTTCAATGGAAAATTGCGGGCTTAAGGGTAGAAAAACTTACCCCAATATAGTGTCGTCGTCCGCCAAAAATATCCATTTGATGTGGGGCATTAGTTTCGCTCGTTTGACGGCCTCTTTGAGGATGGCCATAGTTTTGGCGCAATGGCCGGTTTTGGTGTTCGGGACGCCGGTGTCAATCGACGGGAGGGACGAATCTAGAAAAAATATTTTAGATAAAGATGGTGTTGGACTAAATAAAGTACTTAAAAAATATTTTTTGACTGATATAATGATTGACATAGGATGCTTAAAGTGCAACGAAAATCACAAGAAGTCTTAGCTTCAAAGATTGAATAAGTAAGTGAAGGTAACAGTACTGTCGCTGAAGAATAGAAGGTTGGTAACGTGCCTGCCCCAGGTCTTTTTCACAACATTCACTCGAGTATCATCCTCATCAGAACAGGCAAGGGCACTCACCAGCTCTGTCGCTGAAGAACAGAAGGTTGGTAACGTGCCGGCCCCAGGTCTTCTTGACAACCTTCGCGCGCGTGTCGTGGAACCCGCTCCAGGTCTTCACCGCGAATAGGATGGAATCCTCCGGTATGGCACTGCCCTGCCCACAATCATACTTTTAGCATAGCCTAGTAGAGACATCCATTAGATACAAGTACATAATTATATTTTAAATGGAAAAGGGTAAGCAGTTAAATAAAAATCATCTCGTCTGATGATAAGTCTCTAACAGATCAGTGAGCAGTCTCTAACGTCAGTTCACCAGCTGTCAGTCAAGGAGGGTACAGAGAGCAGTAGGTACTGACACATATGTCAAACTGCGCGGGGTACGTGGCGCAGTAGTCCCCCGATACGATGCAGAGGCTGCATGAGATCTCTAACGTCAGTATACCAGCTGTCAGCTAAGGAGAGCACAGAGAGCAGTAGGTACTGACACATGTGTCGAACTGCGCGGGGTACGTGGCGCAGTTGTCCCCCGAAACGATGCAGAGGCTGCATGAGATCTCTAACGTCAGTATACCAGCTGTCAGCTAAGGAGAGCACAGAGAGCAGTAGGTACTGACACATGTGTCGAACTGCGCGGGGTACGTGGCGCAGTTGTCCCCCGATACGATGCAGAGGCTGCATGAGATCTCTAACGTCAGTATACCAGCTGTCAGCTAAGGAGAGCACAGAGAGCAGTAGGTACTGACACATGTGTCGAACTGCGCGGGGTACGTGGCGCAGTTGTCCCTCGATACGATGCAGAGGCTGCATGAGATCTCTAACGTCAGTATACCAGCTGTCAGCTAAGGAGAGCACAGAGAGCAGTAGGTACTGACACATGTGTCGAACTGCGCGGGGTACGTGGCGCAGTTGTCCCTCGATACGATGCAGAGGCTGCATGAGATCTCTAACGTCAGTATACCAGCTGTCAGCTAAGGAGAGCACAGAGAGCAGTAGGTACTGACACATGTGTCGAACTGCGCGGGGTACGTGGCGCAGTTGTCCCTCGATACGATGCAGAGGCTGCATGAGATCTCTAACGTCAGTATACCAGCTGTCAGCTAAGGAGAGCACAGAGAGCAGTAGGTACTGACACATGTGTCGAACTGCGCGGGGTACGTGGCGCAGTTGTCCCCCGATACGATACAGAAGCTGAGGTCGGCAGTCAGCAGTGGTCCGGGGTCCGTGGAGTCTCCGTACACCAGTTGCGCCAACTCGAAGGCAGGGTCGATCGAGAAGTCTGCTTCTAGGCGACGCTCGCCGCTCTCGATTTGCTTTAGTAACCTGAGTAGAATGACATCAAGTTTTAGATTTATTAATATTTTTTAAAATTAATTAAGCAAAGGGTGTTCAGTGTTCACGGACTGCTGCGTTGCCTCCTGTCTACGGCCGCTGCGTAGGGTTCCACTAATGACAGAGGCCGATATGGTGATAATATTAAGACGTTTAACTGGTTGATGACTAGATCACAAGCTGTGACACGGCTGAAGCAGGGCAAAACTAAACTACAAACTGTAATAGTTATTTGTTATACAAAGTTGCTTTTTGTGTTGATGAAAAATATATGATTTGTAAGAAGTCATATCTAGCAGTAAACTAAACATCAGTTAAAGTCCTATATAAAAGCTGACAATGTTTTTTCTTGTTCGTTCAATTTATTAGATGCTGTTAAGAATTCCCAGAAAAATAATCAAAAGGAACACTAGGCACTTCCTCATTAAATCAATAACATTAATTCCTCAGAGTAGACCGGAGCAAAAAGGTTCCACGCAATCTATTAAAAGTAAAAGGGCAACATTAACAAAGTGCCCGCAGTATATTCGCTAAAAGGTCCTTCTTTGTCGCAGCCCGTCACCGTGTAACTAACGCCAACTTATTCAAACATCTTGTTAAATAACGAAACTAAGAAAATCTCAACGATCGTAAAAAGTTTACTTCGAAAAAAGCGATTGTAGCTCCTCCACCTAGGTGAAGAAATAGGTTGTGGTACTGTAACGAGGAGTGATTCATCATTCTTATGAAAACATTATGAATTAGGCCAGATTTTGGGCGAAATTCGCTAGGCTCGTGACAAGCTTTCCATTTCTCGAATAACCTTACGAAGTTCAGGTTGAAATGCCGTAAAAGCTTCTTAGAAAAGCTGTATTGGTTGATTTGGTACTGGGGCTTTATCGTGATAAAGTGACAACGGTCGTCATTAATATCCATCCAAAAGATCAGCGTTCATTGTTAATATCCATGGCAGCTCCGACGGAAACTTTAAACCTACTTAATAGGAATACCTTCCGACGGAAACTTTATACCTACTTGATAGGAATACCTAACATCAGATTTTCTTGTGACTGACTTTATAGATAACTAGCTGCCGGACCCGGCTTCGCCCAGGTACGACTGCTATAGCTGCAAACCTAGTTAAAACATACTATAAGATAGTGAAAACCGCATTCTAATTCGTAGTTTGCAAGATATAAGTGGATACACAGACGGGCAGACAGACACACAAAATTTGGGACTTTGATTTATAATGTGTAGTGAAAACAGCGGTACACAGCAATACGGACGGACATTAACATTTTACGAAAACATAGAATTTAAGGCTGATATGTTCTGACATGGAAGTGACGTGGAAGCAGCTCGTCACTGATTCCGTCAAAGCATTTCAAGACGGGCACGACCTTCAGTAATTAAGAGGATGCAATAAGATGTACTGACTTCTGAATAAGCTCCATCCGCATGGCGAATCCACTAGCGAAGTTGGGGTACACAAAGCCTCCCTCCTCCTCCAGCTCCTCGTACACGGTGAAATGGTGGATGATTGTGGGCTCCTCGTCGCTGAGCGGGTAGCCTATCCACATGGTATCCTAGGGAAAATACATTACAATTTCAACCTTAATGTTCTTATAGGTTACGAGTTATTGTGGCCTAGACCAGAGATCACTGAGTTTCTAAATCAAATTGCAAGTGCAATTCTGCAGACGGCACGAATGAATGCAACAATCACATCAGAACTGCAAATGCCGTGCGGCTGTTGCATGTAATGCCGCAACAATATCGCCGTATGCCGTCGACACCCTTCAAAATGTCACTAAGTCAAAGCAATCTTATTAAAGCTATCTGTGTTTACATGTACCTATTAGAAATAACAACTAACTTTAAAAAAATGCGAAGTCGATGATGATTAAACCATAAAAAACATCACGAGGAAACCTGTATGTCCGACAGTTGTTCATGTTCACGAAGAAATATAGCATATTATATTTAGTCAGCATGGTCCACTATGGTCCACTGTGGCCCATTCCGTAATATGAATAAGCCCTTGAGGCATTGAGTCAGTCTAGAGGTTGCAGGCAAGCCCGGTAACGAACAAATCAAGCAAACATAACACGAAGGCCGCAATATTCCATCAACACTACAAGGTCATTTTCATAAGCTTGTGATTCGTTAAAACGATTATATTGGCAGCTCAGAGCTAATAAAAAAATCAAGAGAGAATATTGTGGACAAACAAGTGAAGCCAACCAAAACTACGCGTCGCCGTGTACAGACAATTACACACACATCCACGTACAACGAAACTACGCCTTGACTCACTCACACATGTTTGAAAAACCGGCCTCACTTGACTGTTCAACGACTTTCCCTCTTGATTTTTTTATTTGCTCTGAGATTGGCAGGCGATCACTTTGTTATCTATATCTGGTACCTACCCTAATATTAAGTTCAATGTTATCAGTGATGTTATCAGGCCTGCGTTACATCTGCCAGATTGCACATGCGAGTTTTACCCAGGGAAGGAAAAATTAAATAGAATTTAAAAGGGTGAAGTACTTGTTGAACCGATCGCCTAATCAGTGTGTAAAAAACTTCAAGGCTTCAAACAGCTTGTCGCATTTAACAGCAGTGTGTGCTTCCCCAAAGATCACCCACCGCACATCTCTGGCGCCGTACTCCGCAGTGGGCTGCGGAGAGATGGACACCCATGTCCAATGTTCTGTTATGATACTATAGTACTATATGCAAAGGCATTCAGGAACTTGCCGTAGATATACTTGACCCCATCCCTTACCTAGCAGAAGATGTACAGTGTTCTGTTATGATACTATCCTTACCTTCTGTTTGTCAGCGGCTGCCAATGCTTCAAGCAGCTTGCCGCACTTGACAGCCGTGTGTGCCTCCACGAAGAGCACCCATCGCACGTCGCTGGAGCCATATTTAGCAGTCAGCGGCCCCAGTAGGGGGATGATGGTCCAGGCGCCCGCGGATGGGAAGTCCTCGTGGGTCAGATGGACTGTTGGATACCTCTGTTTTAAACAGACACAAATCAGTCCTAGTTGATTAACGGTCATTTATGAAACCGCTATCCGAATTCAATGATTGAGAATGGGTGTTGTAAATAAAACTAATACTATAATTAACAAACAGAATATAGCTACGTATGTGAGTATTGTCTCGATAACATTAGCTTTCAAATAAATAGCAATCATTAAAATTGCTTCAGCCGTTTGAGCGATGTTAAGATGTTACAGACATATTTGTCTAAAAAAACCACTATTTTTGTCTGTGTTGTACTGTAATACCAACCTTTTTAATAGTCCACTGCAGGACGTAGGCCTACCCACGAAGGGTGATTGTCCGGGGTATATAAAACGTTCTTGCTTTTCAATCCCCTCCATAGAAACAGACAACTACTCTTAGGCAATTACTGTAACTTACTATACAAAAACACAAACCTCTTTGGTTCTTCCAAAGTTAAAAAATAAAAAAATCCCAGTTTAAAGCTCAAAATGGTAGAAAAGCTTACATTTTCTAATTGGAGCACTTGTGACTCGATGCTCTGCTTCAGGCGGCTGGCGACGCTCGCGTGGTACGGCTCCGGCTGGCTAATTATACTGAACACTACGTTTCTAGAGTCTGCAACAATGAGAAAAACTATTTAAAATCTTCATTAGGAAGGATTTGGCAAAACAGAAACAAAAACATGTTTTTGTTATCTTCCGTTTCAGGTTTTGTTGCGAAATTGGCTTTTCACACCAAAAGCTACAGTAGCAAGTAGGTACATACGAGTACAAATATTGCCCGTCGTTTTGATGGTAACTCTACCGTTCTGTCGAATTTCTTTAAAAGAAATGCGTCGTCACTAAGATCGTTTAATTGCAAAAATGAGATAAAAACGGAAGAAAGACAAATAGATAGCCTATTTTATCTTTACATGTCAAATGTAAATAACAAAATCTACCAGAGAACGCGGCAAATAATAAGGGATGTAAAAAAAAATACGAAATCCATACGAGTAAAATTCAATTACAAAGAAAATATTCTATTAGGTTGTTTATCCATCAGAAATGAGATAATATGGCTGAGCGGTATGCGAGAAAAATACATCCATTCAATCAAATCACGTCAAACCGTTTCATAACTACACACGCATCTTAGCACAGCTTATCTACGTAATCTCATCTCTAGGAATTAACTTAGATTACATTGCAAATCTAGCAATAGCCCGACTAGAGCCGATCGAACTGGATTAAGTCATAAACCGAACTATCCATCAATATCGTATCACAACGCGTCACGTCATACCCTGACTCCGTCATGTTACAGCATTACCGTCAAACCATGACTGATTGCACCCTCTATAGTCTATTATAATGACTTGCACATGTTACAGAATTCTAGCTTCAAAAGCCAGAGGAATAAGGTCGACAGTCAAGCCACCAATTCTCTTTTCAGGTATTTTAGGTGATATGCTGAAGATGGTCCACGCTATTTTAAACCCTAACGTATCGTAGAATGGTTCGAACCGTTCTCTACTGAAAATGGGAGTTAAGTTTTCTGGTGCATAGAACGTTAGCACCCGGTAATAAGGTCTGAAGTTGCAGAATGTTGAGGTAAGGTTAGTTCAGCGTTCGCATCAATCAAAGTTAAGGTGCAGGTCGCATGTGCAGTCTCCATATGAACAGGTATTAAGGCTGATGTTGACACGTAATTTGGAAGATACAGCAAAGTGCATATATTTAGGTTAGCCAGCAAACTGAAAGTGGACTTTATGCTGGTGCTATGCTGAAAATTTAGTGTAGGTCAGCATTTTTACTTCCAGTTAGAGTGGAGTAGGTTAAATATGAGTAAAACAATAGCAAACAGTAGCGTGAACGAAACCGTGATAAAATACTAATATTTATTCCCGTCTGCATAATCTAGAAAGAAAGTGCTTTTTCGGGATAAAACTATTAAAAGGAATAATTAACATACGAACACACAAGTATGCACCGCACAAAGATCCCACGCGAGATATCAGTGCATGACTTTTAGCTATCTACCGCTAAGTTTTACAGGGTTATCCAGAACTGATGTACTAAGCCAAAAGGAGGTGATTTATACCATCATTTAACAACTTTTACTATGGACAACCCCGAAAAAACAGCTGATCCATACATTTTGTCGTTTGTTCTCGAATCTCGGATTGGCCCCGTAGTAAAGATAATCATAATGATGGTCTGAATCACCCCCTTTCGGCTTAGTACAGGGCAAGCAAGCATAACCCTATATATCGAATAAAATGAACCAAAAAACAAATTCACATACATATTTATGATATTCGTTAGGTAGGATTGTCCCATGGTCCCACACAAAGACTACCTAATTTGAAGACGAACCGTCAGCGAAGTCGTTATCATCAATCTCCGAAATCCGTCGGAAAATAAAAAGATTACCCGATTCCCACTGAAACTCAGGGTGATATGAATAATTCAGCAGCTCGGTGGCGATCGGTACCTTTGGCTTTGCGTAATATGACGTACGGATTCGCGGTATCAGGAAAATATAAGTTGATGTCAGGACTCTATAATTAAACTGTATACTTTTGTAGCTAAGGACAATAATAAGACTTCATTTATTTCCACAATACACAAATATCTAAACAGGTCACCTACTGCGATAGTACTACCAATTCAAAAATAAAAACTTGGAATACCCAACACGTATTAAAAGCATATTTACAGAATTTAAAACAGCATATTAATCTTTGCTGCCAAGATATTGTTTTAGTATGGAGAACGTAGCGCAGTGTACTTAATGGCTTCATAAAAAAAAAACAACGAATTGCACTCCGGGAGTGCCGGCAGAAGTGAAAACTTGAACACATAAAGTACATTAGATAAAATACCGGTTTTAACTCACGTATGATATACGGCCGGGCCGCTGTGAAACCCGACCGGTTTCGGAGTTCAGTGCGCGTGCGCCAGGCGACGGGAGTGCGCGTATTCCCTGATGAAGAAGGAGTACTAATTTACTCCGAAACCGGTCGGGTTTCACAGCGGCCCGGCCGTATATCATACGTGAGTTAAAACCGGTATTTTATCTAATATAATGTATTCTCACGCGAGTTTTAATGAAGTGACATAAAGTACAATTATTCACACACGTACACTAGCGCTAGCGCCCTGCGCTATCTTACGAATTTTCGATCAGATCACGTGTCCTGATGGGAGTTTATTAACATTTTTTACCCATCACAAAAAATGCACAAAGCCGCTAGCTAAACAAGTTTTCACTTCAAAAGTCAGAAAAAGATATTCGTAACTGACAATGTTTGTTTTTATTTTTTTCTAAACAAATACTCTAATTTACCTTCGTATTTAAACAAGACATTGCAATAAACGACAATAGCAATTGTCGGTTATTAAACCAACAAATGCGTAATCGAATACTAAATAACTACATAATCATATTCCGGATACGCCTAAATAAATTTAACAGTATACATTAGATAAGAACGAATACTAATTTTGTATTTGCTAATCAGTAACGACAACCAGGATTATCGTATTTTGTACCATTTTGTTTTATACAGTATTTTAAATTATCTTAACAATTTAAAACAAACTTGGGCAAAAGAGTGTCGTACACAGCGAAGAAAACCGACTTTTTATAAATATCTTGTAAAATATTGAACAAACTTTTTTATGAAACATTAAGAAAGTAAGACAACTGTCTCTTGCACGTTGCTCACAAGATGAAGTAATATTTAACAAGGAAGTTTTAATGCCTTCCGTTCAGGGATCAAGCTCATTAAAAAGCATTTCTGCGCTAAAAATTAGAACCTCCATAAAGTTTCGTCCTCAAATAAGTTAAGGAAGTTGCATTCAACGGTGAAAGGAATAATTACAAAAGAAACCGCAGAAGAAACGAGACAGATAACGAATAATTGAAATGTGCGAAAATATAAAAATATTGCAACTCTACATTTCTTATGTACATACAGTCCCAGTCAGTACACTTAAACTTTAGTCAATAAATAATGGATAGCGCCGAACAAACTATACTAGCGGTTGTATCCTGACTTCGACTGTGTTGAATAAGTCGGTATGTACTAAAGGCATATCTATAAACTCGGTTACCCAGAAGATTGTTGTATACAAATACAAAATACCTCGTTACGTTCCCCGAACTAGCCTCTGTGCTGATACTGCGACCACCCACGCGATATCACGCCACTGCATTCCGCAGCCCAGACGCAGTGTCAGCAAAGATAAGCCCGAGCTTTCATTAGAATTTAAGGTGTAGGTTTAAACAAGTTTAAGATCAGCTTCACTAGGGTTAAGACGTGCCTAGCATCGGTACAATTAAAATAAGTTTAGAATTAATTAAATTGTAATTTTTAAAAAGATTAATAAACGCTCTCGAAAGTTAACTGGCGCAGCCGGTAGGATAGCTGGCTGTTGTCATCGCGGAGTATATTTCTCAAATAGTGAATTCTCTAGTGAGTGGCAGCAAAAAGTTTTAACGGCCTACCTAGAAAAACCTAGAGTCAGTGCACCCGTTAACCAGCTATCCTCGAACCAAAGAAATACGTTACTTCGAGCAGTACAGAGAAACATGGCGATTGGACTGTGAGTACAAGTAAAATCCTTCTACTTCCTTTCTTTCCCATCATTTCCCTGATTTTTGTAAATTAATTAAGTAATTGCGACGAAAACTGCGCATAGTTAAGTATTTTGTGACGAAAACTGCACATTAATTAAGTATTTGCGACGAAAACTGCGCATAGTTAAGTAATTAAGTATTTTGTGACGAAAACTGCACATTAATTAAGTAATTGCGACGAAAACTGCGCATAGTTAAGTAATTAAGTATTTTGTGACGAAAATTGCACAGAATTAAGTAAAATAGTTTATATAGTTTACTAATTTCCTTAAACTTATCGCAATATAAAATCTATTGTTTAAATGTGTTAATTTAGAAATTTGTGTAAATTAAGTGAATTAATTAATTAAGTGTATAATAATAAGGTAAACAGATTATTTACCTAATTAACTAAAATGGCTCAAGAAAACAGAGGCCCTTTGCCTTTACCCGTTCTACCACAAGCTCAGATTCCTAAAGAAGTACTATCATTGATTCCCGAGTTCAATGGCGAGACAAAATTGCTAAATTTATTTTTGAGAAAATGCGAATATGTATTGCGTCAGCTCCAAGGCACACAGCCCCGTAATGAATTTTTGATGCAATACATCACAAGTAAATTAACCGGAAAAGCCGCCGCTGTTATCAGTGAGCGTAGCGATTTTGAAAATTACGATAACCTGCGAGAAGTCCTTGTGCAACACTTTGGAGACCCTCGTAGCGAAGGTTGTGTCGCAATCGAACTCGAGTCATTAAAAATACGAAGTAATGAGACCTACCTAGATTTTTGTAGCCGAATTCAAGATGTTCGCGCTATCTTGTTTTCCAAAGTTTTTCAAACCAACACTCCAGAAATGAGAATTGCAAAGAAAATAATTTATGACAACACCGCGCTTAACATATTTTTATATAATTTACCGGAAAATATGGTACGAATTGTCAGACTCAAAAATCCTGCGACTCTTGAGGACGCTTTGAAAATTGTTTTAGAAGAGGTTAATTTCCACGAACAATATAACCTCCGTTCAAAATTACTGAATAGGCCCCAAAATTCAATGCCGCTTCAAACTCAAAATAACTTTAAACCAACAATTCCCACACAATTTAAATTTGGAATTCCTGGAAACCAAAATTTATATGTGCCGCCAGCGCCTAGACAGCCTGTACAAAACCAAGCAGTAAGCAGACCGCAGTTTGGATTTAAACCCAACTTCGGGCCACAGGTAAGTCCACAGGGCTTCCGCCCTCAACCTGGACAGTTCGGATTCAGACCACAGCAGCCTGGACAGTTCGGATTCAGACCCCAGCAGCCTGCACAATTTGGATTCCGCCCTCAGCCTGGTCAATTTGGGTACCGCCCACTACCAGCTCAGTTTGGTTACCGCCTACCACAGCCTCAAGCACCAAATCTAAGGAGCAATGACGTCACAATGCGCACTGCCCCTGCACACCCGCCTAGACATCCAGTTAATGAGATGTACACTACAGACGCGCAGGACTACAACGCTGAATACGGTGAGTATGCACAATATTACGACCCTTACCCTTATGAAGAATACCCTACATATGATTTCCCGGAACCCGAGGAAAACCCGGAAAATGCAGCGGAAAACGCCGACGAAGGTATTGAAAGCGAAAATTTTTATATGACAGCCTCCCCAAACAACCCGAAATAATTCAGTTAAACTATGACGCCACCTTAAAACTACCATACATATACATACCAGACATAGATGGAAAATTCATGCTAGATTCAGGAAGTACTAGATCGTTTATAAGCCCCACAAAGGCTAACGAGTATTACAGTGAATTAAAACAATACGAACCATTTACAGTAACTAGTACGCATGCTACCAGCACCCACAACGAAGTCGTGAAAATCCCGAATTTTCAAATTTTTAACAAACCCGGTTTTCATAAATTTTTCATATATGACGTAGACAGAAAATATGATGGTGTAATTGGATTAGACCTTATGTCGAAATTAAAAGCCAATATGGATTTAGGCAGGAAAATTCTGAAAACTGAAGAAACCGCTATACCTATAATTTATGACCGCGAATACATAATCAATTTAGAAGCACGCTCAGAGCACCGAGTTAAATTACCCGTAAATTTGGAAAATGGCGACGCTATTATTAATTTTACCCAACTTTCCGAAAACATACGCATGCCCTCAGCCATAGTTAAGTGTGAAAACTATTTCGCGACAACCGTGATTCAAAACGCATCTGACAGAAACATGACTATGACAGTGACAAGACCGTTCAAAGTGACTAAAATTTGTGAGGAAAATGAAATTTGTGACGTAAATTACAATAACGACATGACTGACGTAGACGTAGATGACTTACTGAAAGAAAACTTGAGAAAATTACGACTTGACCATTTAAATTATGAAGAAAATAAAGCAATACGAGACTTATGTGAGGAATACAAAGATATATTTTACTGTGAAAACTTGCCACTGACATTTACCAATCAAGTTAAACATCATATTAGGACAATCAACGAGGACCCTATCTATATAAAACCGTATAGACAGGCTCCAGCCCAAGCCCAAGAAATTAAAGAACAAGTTGATAAACTACCCAGGGACAATGTGGTCCAGGAGTCACATTCACCCTGGAGCGCCCCCGTTCACCTAGTTCCAAAAAAAATGGATGCTTCCGGACAGCCTAAATACAGAATGGTTATTGATTACCGCAGACTTAACGAAATTACGACTGACGATAGATACCCACTTCCCAACATTTGCGACTTATTTGACAAATTAGGTAAAAGTAGCTATTTTACAACTCTTGACTTAGCTTCCGGATACCACCAAATCGAAATTGCAGAACAAGACAGACAAAAAACTGCATTTTCTACCCAAAATGGACATTACGAATTCCTTAGAATGCCCTTTGGTTTAAAGACCGCACCAGCGACGTTCCAACGCGCTATGGATAATGTGTTGAGAGGTCTACAAGGAATACACTGCCTTGTCTACTTAGACGACATATTAATCTATTCAAATGGTCTAGTAGAACACCTAGAAAAACTCCGAAAAGTTTTTGACAGACTCAGACAAACCAACCTAAAAGTACAACTAGACAAATCCGAATTCCTCCGAAAAAAAGTACAATATCTAGGACATACTTTGACTAAAGACGGACTCAAACCAAATAACGACAAGATAAAAGTAGTACTGAACTATCCTATCCCAGAGACTCAGACAGAAATAAAGCGATTCCTAGGTTTTATAGGATATTACCGTAGATTTATAAAAGACTTTTCCAAAATAACGCAACCCCTAACCGCCTGCTTGAAAAAAGGTAAAAAGGTTGAAATTACCGAAAAATACAAAGAAGCTTTCCAAAAATGTAAAGAATTATTAGTAAATGCCCCAATTTTACAGTACCCAGACATGACGAAATCTTTCATCCTCACAACAGACGCCTCAGAAGTAGCCATCGGCGCTGTTCTCTCTCAGGGTACCATAGGCTCAGATAAACCTGTAGCTTACGCCAGCCGAACGCTTACAGAAACCGAGAGGAAGTATAGCGCAATAGAAAGAGAACTATTGGCTATAGTTTGGGCGACCAAACATTTCCGCCCCTACCTCTACGGGCACAAATTCGACATAGTAACAGACCACAGACCTTTACTTTGGCTTTACCAACTTAAAGAACCAGGAAGTAAATTAACGCGCTGGAGATTACGACTCCAGGAATACGATTTTGATATAAAATACAAAAATGGCCGCAAAAATACAAATGCCGACGCCTTATCTAGACTTAAGGTAAATGCCCTGGAATCCGACGAAAACGACGACCGCTCTATGATAGTTAACTTAGATAGACCAACCGAACAAACGACTAACAGATCGAACGACAGTGACTCTGGCACTATTATACTTTCCGACTCGAATCGAACCGCTACAGCTAGCCCTATAAGCTTATCCGACGACGAAGACGTAAACGAAGAGTTATTACGTAAAGAATCTCATTGGCAAGTTAGGTCCGAAACCGAATCTAGCCACAGCCAAACTATTCATTCAGGTAAAGATTTAGATTCACCCGGTATTCCCATTTTGCAAGAAGCCGTAGACACGAAACCAAATCAAATATTAGTTTTTCAGAAATTTGGAAACGATATGCAAGTAACCGATTTATCCACGAAACACCAGAAAATTCTGGAAGTATTTCTCCCAATAAATAACTTAGAAATAATAAAAGAATTTTTGAAGAAATACGTAAAACCAAAAGTTAAATATTTTATTTATTTTGAAAAATTTGAACACAGGCGCGATTTCGGAAAAACAATAATTACTCTATTTAAGAAAGGCACTGTTAACTTTTATGAATGCACCGAACGCGTAGTAAATGTAGCAGATGAGACCGAGCAAAAGCAGCTAATAGAAAAAATACACGACGGTAAGACATGTCATAGAGGCATTTCAGAAACAGTTAAAAGAATTAAACGAAACTACTACTGGCCGAACATGCAGGAAACAGTAGCAGCTGTTATAAATTCTTGCGAAAAATGTAAAACTACTAAATATGACCGTAAACCCATTAAACCGGTACTACAACTTACGGAAACTCAAGAATCCCCATTTCAGGAAATATTCATTGACATTTTCTCAATAGAATCGAAACATTACCTCACAATTATTGATGCCTTCAGCAAATTAGGACAAGCTTTAGAAGTACCGTCCCGATCTACCCCGGAAATAGTTAGAGCATTATTAAAATATTTCAGTTTTTACGGAATCCCCAGAAAAATTAGTTGTGACCCCGGAACTGAATTTAATAACGAATTAATGAAAGAATTAACAGATTTACATAAAATTCAACTACACATCGGAACACCTAATAACTCGAACTCTATGGGAATGGTAGAGCGCTTCCATTCCACCCTTATAGAAATCTACCGCATAGCTAAATATGAGAGAAAATACACAGATGCCGCCTCCGTAATGACTTATGCTATACTAGCCTACAATAACGCTATACATAGCGCTACCGATTTAACTCCGTTTGAGATTGTATTCGGGCACACTTCAGTCAACTCCGCTTTCGATACAGACTTTGATAAGGCATATAAACAACAATTAATAAAAGACCACAGAAAAAGGATTAATGAGTTATACAAACATATTTCCCTAAAAATGAGCAAAGAAAAAGAAAATGTAATTAGGAAAAGAGGTGGAGAAATAGGACCGAATTTGGAAACAAGAAAAGTAATTTTCGCAAAAGCTGTAAATAAAAGACAGGCAAAAGATAAACCTAAATACCAAAAAGCAGTTGTTACAGGAGAAATAGTTAGGAACATAGTCCCCGTGGAAGTTAGAAACAGGAAGACCAAGGTTCCCCTTAAAAATGTTAAACGTCCTCCACAGGTGGTGCTGCCTACTCCTGATGTTATGGACATCGACCCAGGCCCTTCTGGATCGATACAGTCACCAAGACCAGGACCTTCAACTGCAAAGGATTAAAGATAATCCGGGTCTTCTACCCGTGAAGTTAGGAAAAGCATTTTTAGAGCGAAACGAATGGTCTATTGTTAAAACAATTAAATTAGAAGGACTAGCCTCTGACTTAGAGCTTAACTCAAAACACTTTTCCGATTTTTGTACAAATTTAGAAACTTTCCAAAATATTTCCCAATTAAGTGGTATAAACGAAAATAAAATTCAGGTACAATACGTAAGGGATGAAGCCATTGAAAAGTTACAGCAATTAATCCCTCAGAAAAGAGTCAAACGTGGACTTATTGACCCGTTAGGCTCACTGATTAAGGTTATAACTGGCAATTTAGACCATGATGACGCAGTTCATTTTAATACACTTATAGCAGATCTAGATAGCCGCAAAACCGCGACATCTAATAAAATAACAATCATTTCTGAAATGTTAGATCATATAGTTAATTCCACTAAGGTTATTGATGAAAACACTAAGATACTAAGCGATAAGATTATGAACTTAGAACAATTTTATAAGAATAACGTAAAAAGACAAAGCACGGAATTACTTCAGTCTCATATAATAAATGTATTTAACCTATTTACTATAAATTTCAGAACCATCTCTATGAAGCTCAGTGACATAGAGACGGCGATAGCATTCAGTAAGGTTTCAGTTCTCCATAAAGTTGTTCTAAACTCCGACGAATTATTAATGTTATTAACGGAAATAAGTAAGGTTGAACAATTAATGTATCCAGTAAATGAGCAAAATTTAGTAAACTTAGAAGAGACATTTACGGTAAAGACATATGCTAGAGATACTGATGTTATATTCATAATTAATGTACCTTTAGTTGATAACACTACATATAGTTATTTCAAATTGTACCCACTCCCTGTGTTCCATGATCCTAGCGAAGAAGTTTACGCCATTATCCCTGAATTCCCTTACCTAATAGTAGAAGGTAATAAGTACCACCCAATAGTCCAGTCCAGCTAAGATGCGCAATAACGAAATTAAATTTCTATTTTGATGCTATTTCGGGCTAAATCGTCACAAGAAACAGATGTTACACTGGTAATTTAAACGTGCGGTTGATATAATGGTATTCGATACAAGATGAGTAATATTGAATAGATCCGAGTAATAAGTAATACGACAAAATCTGATATCCTCATATTTCGTATTCGCATAATATTTGTAAAGACCATTCAAATTTAACTGGATAATGTCGTTCGGATTTACAAATCTCTGTGATTGGCGCATATTCGCGGCGGGCCCCGCCCCGTGTCACTTCCGGACTTGCGGATAGATGGCGCTCTGTCACTTGTGGCAAAGAAGATAATTATAATAATACTACGGCGAACGGAAGATTCTTAAAATCATTTATTTATTTCAAAGTGTACATGAATAAATTTAATTCCGTTTTCGTGTAAGTTTTTGACAGTTGTGTATTGTCAGTGGTAAACGTACAGTAAACGTGGTATTTTACTGTGGGTCTTATAAATAAACTCAAGTCATCCTAATGTGCTAAAGAGAGGGCTATGCTTGGTGTCTCTCTGCGAGATTGATCTGCAGAGGAACCAAAGTTACTGACATAGCCCAGTGGATTAGTAAGTTAAAGAGGCAGTGGCACATAGTTCGAAGAACAGATAGCCGATGGGGCTGTAAAGTTCTCCAATGGAGACCACTGACCAGCAAACGCAGCGTAGAACATCCACCGACTAGTTAGACTGACAATATCATAAAGATCACAGAAACGCGTTGGATACAAGTCGCTTCCAACCGGCCTAATTGGAAATTTATAGGGGAGGCCGAGGTTCTGCAGTGGACAGCCTACTGATGATAAATTGAATATTCTATAATTTCTTTACATTTCTCACGTCATCCACCGACTGAAAATGACGACGAACTTCGTTCTTTTATTTTAATTTTAAGAAAATATTTGTTCAACCTTTTATTTCTGCGTATTTCGGCCTCAAAAACAAGGACGAAAAAATACTCGTGAAGTAATGTCAAAATTCGACAAATTTCGCTTGCACATGTTAGAGATTCTCGACAAGACTGCTACAGCCAATAAGCACTCACGATATGTCTTCATTCCGTTGCGTAGTCATGTTAACGTCGCCCGAAATATCGAATTATTGCTTTATTGTAGAAATATCGAGAAATAATTCTTTGAATCGTGGTCGTATGCTTGCCCCGCAGGAATGCAGAGAAAAAACAGCTAGAGAATTTTTATGCCCAGAGAAAGCCTTAGCCATGCACACAGCGGAGACCTGTGAGGAGCAGCTGATGCAGTTTCAACAGAATGCTACGAAATGCTACCCCCACCGAGTCGAGCTGGAAAACGTGAAAATCCAGAAAATTAGCCGAAACATGTGGATAATATTTGTGAAAATGGAGAAAACCATAGCCCAGAGATGTGGAGATGACGTAACACAGGAACGAATCCGAGGAACATATATATTAACTATACAGAAGCCGTGCGACGTCTTCATTGATAACTTATTGATCTACGGACACCGTTTTCACTCATTAGATATGCCGCACTATAAGCAGGTACCTATAGTTAACCTGCCTAATTTACCCGACAACAAGAAAATCGTCGAAGCGAATGCCGATCCGGTAAGCCTTAAGAGTGTGGACCTGGACGCCATTCAACGCCTCAACGAATTAGTGAAGAAAAGCCCCAGCCGCGGAAACAGCGAAATTAGTGTGAAAAGTGTTAGTGTTGCCACCATAGTGTTATATATGGTGATTATGGTCATTTTAGTGTACGCCATTTGGTGGAAATATAAGTGTTTCATGCGAAGAGACAATATGGAACAGAACATTGAAGAAAATGTTAATGGGGTACCAATTCCCCTTTTAGTAGCATAAGAAAATGTCGGGAAATTGTAAAGAACAAAGTTCTCGGAAAAACTGTATTTTTCCGATAACTTCGGTCTAAGGGGGAAGGCGTTACGTTCCCCGAACTAGCCTCTGTGCTGATACTGCGACCACCCACGCGATATCACGCCACTGCATTCCGCAGCCCAGACGCAGTGTCAGCAAAGATAAGCCCGAGCTTTCATTAGAATTTAAGGTGTAGGTTTAAACAAGTTTAAGATCAGCTTCACTAGGGTTAAGACGTGCCTAGCATCGGTACAATTAAAATAAGTTTAGAATTAATTAAATTGTAATTTTTAAAAAGATTAATAAACGCTCTCGAAAGTTAACTACCTACAAAATAATTTTATTGTTCATAATACACGTAACATAGTTAAAAATATGAAACCCTGCCTGCTGTGCCTGTGTGTGTGTGTGTGTTCGTGTGTGTGTATGTGTGTGTGTGTGTGTGTGTGTAACACTGCAATACACGAGATCTCATTAGAGTCAAGGTTTGCAGTGCTACACGTGTGTTTGTGTGTGTGTATGTATGTTCGTATGGGCCGGGTGGCTAGCCCCTGTGTCAGTTTTTAAGCCGCCTGGCCTCTGACATGGCTAAACAGTTAATGCAACTGGGACCTACAATTTAACGTGTCATACGAGCCACAGTATCGTTCAGTTGTAAATGCTACCCGCGGTCACACATCCGAAGACTTCGCTAACGAACACCTAGTCAAACTACTATGTGAGGGTACTACGCTACGATACCCAGAAGATTTTTTTACAAAAAATAGCATGACCGACTTTACCCGTGTACAGAATTCGCGAATATTTCGCAAGGATCGATGTAGCATTTTTCACATTAATGTTGATTTATCCGATATGACCCGATTTCGATAAAATTTAAATGAGACCAATTTCGAAGTATACTCTTTCTAATAAAAAAAGAATTATTGAAATCGGACTACTATGAAAAAAGTTATGCGTGGTTATACAAACAAAAATAAAATAAAAATACGCGTCGAATTGCGTACCTCCTCCAGTGGTTCGTCGGTCAATCAAAAAACAAACAAATAAAATTGGCGCTATCACTTTATACTCGTACCATTAGTATTGGTGTATAGACGTGTATAATTTAGATTAAATATATCTTTTCTTAAAGGTTTTTTTTTATTGGAAAATTACAAACCACAGACTCCAGGGCCGTGCATTTTGTTAACTAAGATATTCAATTATTCGATTTTACTGTACAAAAAGAGTTTGTACAATAGAGATAGGTTATATAGAGATAGATAGAGATAGATACAATAGAGATAGGATAGTTTAAATTTTAGCCTAAGTTAGTAGTTTCGGTGCATTGCGTGAATGCCACGAACAAACCGGCGACCCGCATGCAGCACCCGATCACGAGTGTGACGCATGTGCCAGCCATCGCTCCCCTCGACCATATTTTAGGGAAGAGAACGACCCAACACACAACGCCGCCGCAAGATGGAGCAATCGATGGCGAAAATGAATGCTCAGGGCATGCACGCAATGCTAAACTCTAGATATTACACACTTGTTATGATTTATTTTGTGAAAGCGACCATCCGCAGAGTCCGAGGCTACGACTCAGTGTCTTACTCGGTGGTTTCAACTCTGCTTGTGATTGCTCCCATGTCCTTCTATAACAACTCTGTTGCCTCCTCCCGGCCCAGAGCCTCCATCACTGCCTCGTTCGGATCTCTGATGGCCATCTGCAGATTGTATTCTTTGATGGCTCTCAATGACGCGGTTCTTAAAGGTTAAGCATAGCAGTACTCCATTACTCATCTGACAGTGTTTATTCATGCTCGATATAACTCTCCTGGCTCCATATAATGCAAATTCGAAGATCACCTGCGACGCATTAAAATCGCATTCGGCACTTTACGGCGCCGGGCCGCCGCCGGGGGCTTCCGAGATATATGGCGGGGGCGTACAAGCAGTAAGATCGGGGAAAACACTTTAAAGATTTCGGCAATCTATAAATATCTATGGGGGCCAATGCATATGCGTAGAGGTAAGTAATTAATATTTTTGAATATTTTCTAAGGAATATATAAGTAGGTCAATTAAGTTTTATAAAACTAAACCAGCGCACTACATTCACATACTATCCAAGGGCTTTTCAGTTCAAGCATTTAGTTGACTTAGTTTAAAAAATCATACAATATTCTGCGCCAAGAGGTGCTATTGATTAAAATACAAGATCTAAGCAATTTAATAACATACATGACGAACAATCCAATATCTAAAGAAATCCCTTATAATGTAGTTGGTCTAATTTACACCCTCGTCCTGTATCGACTTCTATTCACCCATTAATACGCCGTATACGATCTTCACTTGCAATATTACCTATTATATTTTCTTTGCACCCATGCCAGAAGCACAAAACCAATTATAATCTTTTCTAGAGCTACTTTGCAATACCAAAATTTATCACGTAGTAACTTCCAATAACCAATACTTTCCTTCCAGCATGTCTTTACTGCTTACTGCATTTATACGGCGTCCCAAGACACACGGCCGAAGCGTTAATGGCAGTTACGAAGTCGGGGTCGGAAAATATTCGATAGGATGACGGGGCCTTAGATACGGTAAGCACGGCTTTAAAACTCTGCCGGGGATGGGGGTTACATTCTATCTCGATGGGGGTAAGCTAGCCGCAGGTAAAACTTGGGAATGGTTACGACTACAATCTGTGTAAAATTATGTATGCCATTGCTTCATGTTAGGTCAACTGGCTACTTTAAGATTGTCACGGTTACATTCAGCATGTAAATGAACAGAGAAGAGGATAGCCCTCGTGTCACTCTACTCATTATGTCACAGCTCATGTTGTTGACTTTACTTTTTGGTAATCATGGACTTGGCATTTTCTTACATTCCATATTGATGTCGGTAATAGACTCCGCTCCACCAGTGAAGTCCGGTAGAGTTAGCACCTTAATTGCTTAGTTCCTTAGTTTCAAAATTCTGTCGTTGGATTTCAGCGATGGCACGAAGTCTTTTAGGAAAACTGTGAATGAAGTCACTAATGACGTTATTACCGCAGAGGTAGGTATTTCGGTAAATATTTCTAGTAGCGACATTAATTTCTAGAAAAAAGAGCCAAAGATCAAATTGGAATCGGGGCGTTTGCTAGAAATTTGTGAAAATGAAAACTCATACCTGCAGTGGCTGCAGGCGCTCTAAGGCAGAAAGGTAGTTAAGATAGTTACCGCCTGGTCCAGTTATAAAGAGCGGGTCTTAATTTCATTAGCGCTGCACAATATTATTTCTCCCTGAAAGATTGCAGACCACTGGAATGAAGACGGGATTTTCACTCTGCGCTTTCAATATTGGAGAGTACTTTTTCAATTCTCTTTTTGTATGGTCTTTATAATATTGAAACTTTATTCAGGTTTTGAAAATGTTTAACATGGTAGGAACCTCTGTATTAGTTTTTTTTTTTAAATTTCGAATAGGTTCGCGTTTGACTACACACTGCCTGATGTTGAGCAGATGTGCGGTCTAGGGTGTAGCACGCTTACCTAGAAGATACCTATTTACTCGGGATTTGAAAACACCCACGTTGTACTTTAACGGGAAGTATTAATATGAAACTTAAATTCTATACAATATGCTGAAGTAAATTGCCTCGACTAAATTATGCAAATTGAAGAAAACTACTACGAAAAGAAAGAGAAAGTATAAGAAAAGAGACGATGTTTTCGAGTAGCATATCACTAATCGTTATGTCGTCTCTCAGCATGCTTATAAAAACCCCCAGTTTCATTAGTCAGCACAAGTTTAGTTTTATGTGCACGTGCGATTCAATTCGTGACGCACAAAACTATAGCGATTCTCAAATACAAATAATTTTTAACTTTTTCTGGCATATGTATATGAAAAAACTACAGACCAATATTAGCCTATAGTTTCACCATTCATACGAATTCAAAGCGAAAACATAAAAGAGTTCAATTTTTGACATACGCACGCTCTCTTTCATCCCCGATTCGTGCTATTACGACAAAACAAAGAGATTTTTCTATTACGCCAGATGGCACGAGGTGCAAAAAAGGCTCTATTCGCGGG
Source organism: Hypomecis punctinalis (assembly GCA_949316475.1). Classification (NCBI taxonomy): domain Eukaryota; kingdom Metazoa; phylum Arthropoda; class Insecta; order Lepidoptera; family Geometridae; genus Hypomecis; species Hypomecis punctinalis. The sequence continues at coordinate 24,310,231 of OX438803.1, forward strand.
AGCTGAGTGGGGCATCAATAATTCGGCGCGTCGGCCTGCCGGGCCCGCTGGGAATGAGCAGGTATTCCTAGCCCAGTTAACGCCAGGTTTCAATTTGCCCATCCATTTATTTATGCCTCCAATCTGTGGCCGAAACTGCACCCGGTGGGACACCTGGTTATAGAGAACTGGTGATGCGTCGCGGATCTTTAAACATTCAACAGTTTATAAATAACTAACAAACGACCCTGGTACATGTGGTAAAACTTAGAGTGTTTTATATCAGTATACAGGGTTATATCTAATCATTTAGCATCCTTCTAGGGGCTTATTCTGTACATAAAAACTAACAACTTTTGTTCTACCACTTTCGTCAAAACTGAAAAAAAAAATCAGCTGTTCCATACATTTTGTCGCGGGTGAACTAAATTTTTCTATGGATCAACAAATTTTTTTTTTGAGTTTTGACGAAAGTCGTGGAACAAAAGTTGTTAGTTTTGATGTACAGAATAAGCCCCTAGAATGATGCTAATTGATTAGAAATAACCCTGTATAATCTGGAAGAACGCGGAATGCACAATATTATAGGATGCAGTTGTGCTCGTTACTATCACCAACTTTATCTATGGGACCAGTCTCGAAATCGCGAAAAAACCAAATCATTGTAGGACGGCCTATAAGCAAAAAGCTCGTCGAACGCCGTCAAAACCTGTGTTTCAAAACACAGGGTTTGACGGCGTTCGACGTCGTCGACCCGACGTCGAGTGAAACTTCTAATGCGACTTCCAACAAGCTTGCGTTAAACGTTTAACGCTACCATGTTACCAAGCAAGAGGGAGAGAAAAAGAAAGATACACAAAGGTAGAAAGTAGGAGAGAGAAAGAGAGTGAGTCGGCAGATCCCAAGCACATGCGCGCGGTATTCTTGCTATGCAGCGAAGTAAACAGTGTGACCGTCGTGAAATTAGCTGATATACGAGTACGAACGAAGTTTCACTTCCTCCGCGCGGAGGAACTCCACGCACTATTTTTTTTTTCACAAATCTGGGTTTGGCCTCATAGTCAAATTTGGTCATTATGAGGAGCATAACTAAGTCACAGCTCAGAGTGTTACGAGAGCTCAAATAGTCACCTAAGGATATAATACTACTCGTATCAATACTCCTAACCTTGTACGTACAAACCAACAACATACTGCCTAACTCGATCCACACACGTATTGATGAACTGTCCAATCAAAATCTTCAGGTGACATATTCCTGCCTACAGAGCTGCAGGCAGAATATCAATTTGTTGCACTAATTGGGCCCGTCAATTTTCGCACCCGCGATAGATACGTCGTATCGGGGAGTGTCGTGTATCGTTACGTTATTTATCACCTCGCTCCTGACGTACGCATCACTAGTGAATGTGGGACATGATCACATGGTGAGCGACGTTGAGTAGCTTAGACTGTACCTCTAGTACAATGCAAGTTTTTTACTTGCTCGATAGATTATTCTTAAATATTACAGGACTAATCGCGCACTGAAAACATAACATAAATAATTACCTCATTATCGTTTTTTGAGTGTGCGATTAGTCGCGTAGTATAAGAATAATGTATTGAAATCGCAAAATTTAAAAAATAACATTTGCTCGATATAGTTGGTGTAAACTACGTTTTTATGGGCTTTGTACAGCGTCATTTGCTGGCGCAGTTATGGTGTAATTTGATTGTCATACAAATTATTACTTATGCTAGCCGTATCGCGTAAGTAAATGCGTGTTTAAACTCATACGGGTTACTGATCGCTAACGTGTTAGACAATTTAGCGTGTCGCCGCAGCTACAACCGCTAGACGAAGAGGAAGCGAACTTTGGCGCACATCGTGCATTCATAAGATTTATGTAAAACGTCGGTGTGAGGTTGAGGCTGTGACTACACACTCGTTTGTGATACGTGATAGCGCTAAGTACACAAGGGAAACTAGTTGTTGGAAAATAGTTCTTAAAGTATGTTTTATACTCAGGTTCTACTTAAGACTCTCTTCGATGACTGCATCAGTAATGAGCAAAGTGAAGCAACTATTTGTTTCTGGACGGGTGATCGCGAGTGGCATTTAAATCCTGAATATTTAATCCAGCATAACTCCATTAAGTTTATGATAACAACATGTAGAAGGTTTTCTGGAGCATTCATTTCTTTACATACTTAAACAGCTTCGAAAAATACCTTTAAAGTATGCATGTAACTCGTAAAGATACTGAATTAGTACCAACACGTACCAAAAGTTGATCCCGCGCATTTAAAAGAAGCAAAAATATGCTCTAGCCAATTTTCCAAGTCTTTAAAAAGCGGATTTACAATCATCTTGCATGCCTTTTACAAATGGCCAACTTTGGCCATAACTTTCGAAAAAACAATTGCGCAGTCGAGATTTGAGCATTTCTTACCTTTCTTATGAAGATATCAATGTATGAGATTTGAGCATTTCGTACATCTTCATTTTTAACCGACTTCCAAAGAGGAGGAGATTCTATGTTCGTCTGTATGTATTTTTTGTGTATGTTAATTGATATTTTCGCCAATTGTAAAACGAATCAAAAAATCTTTTTTAGTTCCCGAGGTGGTCCCATTCAAATTTTATCGAAATCGGCTAAGCCGTTTTTGAAAATTCAATTCAAAGGATTATAAGTTTACGTCAATTCGAGTGAACTATTTGATTTTGTACACGATGGAAGTTGGTTTTGCCATTTTTTTTTGCAAAAAAATATTATTATTATCTTCACTTAAAATCACAAGCAAAGCTTGGTCAAGCAAGATTGTCATTAATGGGTGGCTCCCCGATACGACGTATCTATCGCGGGTGCGAAAATTGACGGGCCCAATTAGTGCAACAAATTGATATTCTGCCTGCAGCTCTGTAGGCAGGAATATGTCACCTGAAGATTTTGATTGGACAGTTCAATAAAGTTAAGCAACGTTCAGCACGGTCAATCTTCAGATGGGTGACTGCGGGTGGTATTTACAATTGAGCGCTACCGTGGCCCGGATGACAAGTTAAATTATTATTACATTATTATTATTATTATACACATATTTATTTATTGTCTTAAATTTAAGTTTTTTTACAATATTTAAATAATAAAAAATAAAATACTATAAAAAAACCTAAACCTAGAGTGCCGCCGGCAGCGGGGCGAGGCCCAAGCTACCGGTGGTTGGGTCTACAGAGAGAGGAACCTCCTGACAATGCGCGCTGTGTCCAGGACGACCGCCTTCTGTATCTGACCCTTGACCCAACCGTCTAGCGAGAGCCTCTTAAGATGGTGGTCGAGACTCTTCGCTATTAAGCCGTTTACCGAAACGACTATCGGGACAATGATCGTAGAGTCCACATCCCACATGGCGGTGACCTCGTGAGCCAAGTCAAGGTACTTGCTGAGCTTGTCCTTCTCGGCCTTCACGAGGTTCTCGTCATGTGGGATGGTGACGTCGACGAGCACTGCCTGGCGCTGGGACCGGTCGACCACCACGATATCAGGCCTATTGGCGACAATAGTCCTGTCCGTGATGATAGAGCGGTCCCAATAAAGCAACGCACGACCATTTTCGAGAACTGGTGCCGGTGCGTACTTATAGTACGGCACCTCAGACTCGACAAGGCCGTATCGAAGAGCAAGTCGCTGATGGATAATCCTGGCTACTTGGTTATGCCTGTGTAAGTACTCGCCGTTGGCAAGATGAGAACAACCGGAAGTAATATGCCTGAGTGACTCTCCGGGACGGTGGCATGCCCGACAAATGTCGACCGTACCGTCCTTCAGGATATACTTCCGGTAGTTGTTCGTCAAGACAACTTCGTCCGCAATTGCACAGGCAAAACCTTCGGTTTCCCCAAAGAGGTCACCGAAGCGCAGCCAGGCCACCGACGCGAGCAGGTCCACATCGGGTCCTGTTAGGGCCCGATAGAACCGCCCGTGCAGCTCCTTGCTCCTCCATACCGCCTTGCGATCATCGGTGCTGAGCACCGATGGCCTGCGCCAGTTCTCCTTCGCCAGAGAGAGCGGGGTGAGGCCTCTGTCAGCTGCCACCACATCGCAATGCATTCCACGCCCGCTGTTTCGGAAATAGTCCCGGAGACTGTATACTTCGCGGTTGTGGAGGTCTTTGGCATTTAAAAAGCCTCGGCCACCACACTTCCGCGGAATGTACAGTCTCATGACAGACGAGCGCGGGTGTAGCATGCGATGCAAAGTGAGCAGTCGACGGACCCTCCTATCCAGGGCGTCCAGCTCAGTCTGAGTCCACCTCAGTATGCCAAAGGAGTACATCAGCAGCGGCATCACCCAACCATTGAAGGCGCGCACCTTGTTGCCGCCGGACAAAAGACTATTTAGTACTTTTGTCAGACGACAAAAAAAGCGCTCCTTCACCGATTTCTTGATGTCCACTGCCGATATACCCAACGACTCTGACATACCGAGGTACTTGTAGGTCTCGGCTTCGGAGAGAGACCTGATAGTCATCGTCTCAGAAAGTTGTAGATTCGGAGAATCCACAACTTTCCCACGCTGTACATGCATGACCGCACACTTATCTACACCGAACTCCATCCTGATAGCCCTACTAAAAACTTCAGTGGTTTTTAGCAGCTCCACCAGGTCTTGGTATTTCGGTGCAAACAGCTTGAGATCATCCATGTACAGCAGGTGAGAGATAACTTCACCCTGTCTGCGAAGCCGATAGCCTAGCTCTGAATTCCTCAGCAAAGTGCTGAGAGGATTCAGGGCCAGGCAGAACCACAATGGACTCAGACTGTCACCCTGGAATATTCCCCGCTCAATCCTAATCAAGTCTTGCGGGCCAGCGGAGCCGTCTCCACCGCCAGGTTGACGAAGGACCGTGGCCCATTGCCCCATGCATGACACTAAGAATGATTTTAGAGTTGTATCGATTTTATACAACTCTAAAATCCTCTCGAGCCACGAATGAGGCACAGAGTCATAGGCCTTCTTATAGTCAATCCAGGCGGCAGAGAGGGCTCCCTTGTTCCGCCGGACTTGCTGGCTTATGGTCATGTCTATGAGGAGGAGCTCCTTAGTACCACGGGACCCAACCCTACATCCATTCTGAGCGAAAGCCAAAACGTTTTGCGCAACGACGTGCGCATTAATTTTGATGCTCAGAATGGATGTGAGGAGCTTGTAGATGGTAGGCAAGCATGTAATTGGTCGATAGTTCTTTGCTTCCGTGGTACTACCGGACTTATGGAGCAGGAAGGTGACACCGGTGGTGAAAAAGCTAGGTAGAGAACCAACCTCAAGGGCTTCCTGGAATTGTGTGGCTAAGCGGTCATGCGAGCATCGAAACCATTTTATCCAAAAGTTGTGCAGCCCGTCCGGCCCAGGACTTTTCCAGTTCTGAGCCGTACGGATCGCACAACTAACGTCTACGGGATCTATTAAAACAGATCCCATAGGTTCGATAGTCTCGCATTCCCGCTCAACCACACGCATCCAGTCACCCTCCGTGTGTTCGACGGGCACCGACCAGATGCCACGCCAAAAGTCATTCATGGCGCTAGCATCCGGCAACTGCCCGTCGCTCACACGTTGGTCGGTTCTCTCCCAGCCTCGGTACACTTTCCTTTGGTCACTTTGGAAGAGGCGATTTAGCCAATATCGGTCCACACGCTCTCTGTAGCGACGAATGCGGTTTGCCCACGCATAGACTTTCTGTTTCAGATAGTCTATGCGTTCCGTGACACTGGCCAAATAGTGCTGGGGTCTGATACCAGTCCCGGCAAAGGCCTGTGTCACGAAACGCATGACTCGGGGGCGGTTATTCCCCCGGCTGAAACAGATTAGCTTTGCTATGAGAGTCCTGAACGAGTCGATACGCCGCTGGATCCGCATTTGCCACGCGGGCACACCCCCGGCGAGTCGCGGTGCACGGCTAGTGTCCGGGAACTTAACACGTGCAACGCGACACGCCGCGATGGCGCCGCAGTACAAGATCGAATGGGTATCGACTAAGCCTTCGCTAACCTGTAAATACGGGACTAGCAAAGGGTTCAGGGCTCCCATAAGCGCTAAGTTACGCCTATGGGTGGGAAAACGTGGCAGTCGCGGCCTAGAGTCGGGTGCGAACCGATACTGGGAAATCGCGTCTTCCAAAGCCCTCCTCAGTTGCTCACTCACCTGGCTAGATACGCTCATACTCGCGCCATCTGGCTCGTCGACCGCAGGACCAGCCGGTGGTGTCGCTAGTGTCGCCGCCGACATCGGCACTGAAGCCATTGTCGGGGCTGACGACGCGACAGGTACGGTCGAGTCCCGCGTCGAGGAAGCAGTGGGGCGAGCAGGCAGCGCCTCCAGGCGGAGCCGATCAATTACGGACTGATCCAGCAGTTTGCACCGGTGGATAGCCCGCACTTGGTCCGATAGTCGTTGGGCAGTCACGGCCACGGTCGGTTCAAGGGCCTGAAACAAAGGCAGCATTCTGGCACAGTACGCTGTCATGTTGGTTCCTCCCTCTGTAGCCCCAAAGTACGCGCGCATGCAATTCTCATTAATGGTTTGAGTCCATCGCATGCGACGCACTATGCCACCGGTAGCGGGAGCGGATGGCGGGGCAGGATGCCCCACAGGCCCCAAGCGTGCCGGCAGCGGTGGACGGCCTCGTCGTCGCGCTGGTGGTGGTGGCGGCGGCGGCGTCCGTGGCCCGCTCGTGTCGCTCGACGAGCCGCTCGTCTCGCGGGTGGTGTAGAAATCATCACCCGACGATGCGCTCGGAGCTGACGACGAGGCGGGCGATGGTGGTGGTCGTGCGCGTCTCGAATCCGCTGTTTTCGTCTTTGATCTTGTTAGCATTTATTCTGTAGTCCGATATTTTGAACGTCATGTTGACATATTTCGTGAAATATTGAATTTTTACTTTTCTTCATATTTTGTTTAAGTTTTATTGCAGAAAATATCTAAATGTAGTGGAAAATAATTTGGCTATTGCTTTTGTGTGGAAATTTGCAGAAAAACGATCGAAAAACCAAAAAATATAAAATTTTCAGAAAATAAGACCAAAAAGACGTCTGGGCTGTCAGCGGTTTTTTTTTTTATTATTATTATTATTATTACGTACACACATAGGGCCACCCTTGGTGCTGTGGTGTACAGGACCTCCTGAAGTATGCTCAGAGCAACATTTTCTAGCCAACTGCCAAGGAAGTATGTTATTTTTAAGAGATATAACTACCTAATGTATGAAAGTATGTAACTACTAGGTTTCTTTCCAAAGTTTCAATGTTAATTTTAAAATAGTCATAAACCGAGAGAATGTAAAACGGGAACAAACAAAACTCTGTTTCGAATCTAAAAGAAAACTATAGGTGTTTAAGAACACAAAAGCAATATTAACAAACATTCAGCCCTATTGACAGGACAGACAGAACATTACCACTTAGCCAAGTTTCCTCAGTAACAGTGCGTCGTATTTTCTCACAAGTGAAACTTCACAACTTTTCCAACTCGGCACAATAGCCACTCGAACAATGGCAACACAAGCATCTTCCTGCTAACAAAACAGATTGTCCGTCAAGATTCGCGCTCTCAAACACTGAACCATGGATGTAAGACTAAATGGATGGATAAAAAAAGTAAGTGCTAGTGGGTGGCTAGCCCTGGTGTCAGAGTTCTTAAGCCGCTCGAAGGTCTCCGAGATGGCTAAACGCTGAAAACAACTGGGACCTACAATTTAACTTGTCATCCGGGCCACGGTAGCGCTCAATTGTAAATACCACCCGCAGTCACCCATCTGAAGATTGACCGTGCTGAACGTTGCTTAACTTTGATGATCGCTAACGAACACCTAGTCAAACGACGCTATGGGCGCTACATGCCATGGATGGATAATACAATAAGGTCTAGGTCAAGTTTGATGGTCCCTAAAATGGCGCCGGCCTCTGCCGAAACGAATACAAAAGTGATATTTTAACTTATCTTCAAAATTCACTATCGCATTTTTCTCAAACTAAGGCTTCAAGACCAAACTTATTTTTAGAAGACGAAGAATATGATTTACTGCCCATCCGTTGTAAAGTAGATCCATGGACTAAACTCAAAGATAGTCAAAGTGCGGATTGCTCTTTCGTCTCGAAGATAGAAATCTCCATCTCTCTCCATGAGCTTATGTAGACGAGTTCGAATTTTATCAGATTCAAGTTTCTAGTTCTGAATACAGTCTTGATCTCGGGTCGAATGCGTTTTTCCTCGAATTCGCTTGGATTCTCTTTTGACAATGTTGTCTGTGGTAGAGTTAGTTTTAGTTCTCTTTGTATCGGAAAACTAATGGGATTTGGTTGGTTTTCGCTATCAAAACTTGTAGGTATTCTGAGGGTATAAAGTTCAATATAGGGACTGTACTCGTAGATACGATAAGATTGTAGAATATGGTCAATACAATGCCGGGTGCAGGCGGGACCAATGGACTATCCTAGACGATTGTGTGCTGTAATAAGGGCTTAGAGGTACTCCTGGCGCCTCGGTAAGGAACGTGCATTACATGTAGGTACATATTGGGTTCACTACTTTAAATCTCCTAAGCCATCAACTAGTAGGACTCACCGCAAGTGGCACGATCAGCGACCAGAGGTTAGGTGATCGCTAGGAAGATTTATCTACAGTACTTCAAGTGGCTTCTGGTCCGTAACCAAGATACGGACTAGAAGACAAAATATACCTACACATACAATATGACATGCGAGAAAATTCGAAAAGGGCTTTGAGGAGTCGGGTTGCGTTGCGCTGTGCCGTACAACTCGTAGAAATTTAGTAGAATACTAGAACATTTCAATAACGAGCTGCCCAGTAGTGAATTTCGTGTAGTCGTCAAAAAAACGTGTATACATACTTATACACATATAGATGCTAATGCTATATAGCTGCCAATGCTGTAACTATTCACGATACAAAGTCACTCTAATAATATAGAGTCTATCTTAAAGATAGACTGTAACAGAGCTTGCAATTACTATTTTTACTACGAAGCTCTATAGAGCACAAAGTTAATTCCACGAACAGACCCGAAGCAATAGCCCGGATAACGCGAACATATAACCGACAACAAAAGAACGCGACTTCAGAGAGAAATCATTGTTGTACACACATTCAGGCCACTTCTTTGTTTAAAGCGCTTTTCAGCGCTCATTGCGCTTTGTGGTAAACATTTTACTGCACTAGTGAATAGTCACTAGTAGTGTGATAAGGTCATTTCAGGTTCATCAAACATTGGTCTAATTTTTTTTAAATGAGATGATTTTTCCGATTGATATGCTGTGCAAAGCGGACCAGAAATTTCAACAGGTAATTTTTTGAGCAGTTGGCAATTCACCGATGGCTTACGTGGCTGTAAACTGCTACAAAGTACTCAAATAGACACTACGTCCACCCCGCCAACCACCAACCCGCACTTGGCCAGCGCATATGACCCAATCACCCTTCGTGGGCAGGCCTACGTGCAGTAAATGGATGTAGTTGGCAAGAGACAGAGGGTGAAGGGCATAAACAATGGGAGGTCTAAACTCAGCAGTGAGCTATCATAAGCAGATTATGATGTTTGGAGCCCAATATTATCATACCTAGTTAGTGCATAATTGCATATAAAGATCGCAGGAACGATCCAGGCCGCTTCCAACTGGTCTTATTGGAAATCCATAGGGGAGGTCTACGTCCAACAGAGGACGTTTTACGGTTAATAGATGGGTGTAAAACATAGGTGTGGGCGCGTTTGAGGCTGCGGCTACGAGCTCCTTTGTTATATGTGATAGTACTAATTAGACAGGGGAAACTAGTCGTTGGAAAGTAGGTATCTGCACGTTCAGTGATATTCAGTGACAGTAGCGAGTCAAAGCCTCGCGTCGTGGTGATCGAATTTATTGTATAACATTAGACTTCCAGTCGATGTGACCCAGTTTGCTTTGTGCGGCAGTAATGAGGCAAATATGGAATTATTTAATGCACAGCTAGTCGGATAGAAATGTGACAGGGAAGGTAATTGAACGCAGAAGTGATGGAGTGTAGGGTTACCCGCGGCATCTAGTTCTGCAGTCTACAGGGTTATCTGCTTACCCTGTACTAAAACAAAAGGGGATGATTAAGACTATCATTATGAACAGCTTTGAGTATGGGGCTAGCTCAAAATTCGAAAAAAAAAACGATGTTCCATAAAAAATTGCAACTCGGAATCGACAAAATAAATTATAGCTTTTTTTGGTCGATTTCCGGGTTGGCCCCATAATCAAGTGTTCATTATGAACACTTTTTACTATGGGGTCTGGTTCGACTCCTTTCAGCTTAGTACAGTGAGTTCTGGATAACCCTGTATAACTAACCCGACCTCATACAGATACAGTACAGTAGAACAGTGAGCGCTTAATTTTTCCTACGCACAACAAGAATGTGGAGATTTTTGCGTATGACTGTTTCCGTCCAAGTACAATCAAGGAACAAGTATAGGTATAGTCTTCTTATCGGTTATAGCCTAGATCGCCGAATAAGAATGGATCCAGCGACATTCTGAGGTCTTAATGAGGTCATCGGTCACCTTGCAAGTGGACGTCTTACCCTGCAGTTGCCGGTCCGCGGTCTTCATTTTTCACTTTTCGACTCCATCGGTCATCAGACCTCAGTGCTATGTGCCCTGCCCATTGCCACTCACATCGGCATAGATTATTAAATACTATACTAGGTACTCTAGTCATCGCTGTAGGATTCTCTGTATAACCTGTGTTGCTATATACCCAGTGCCATTTTAACATACCAATCTACTGGGCTATGTAACGGTAACTTTGATTCTTCATTTCTGATTCAATCTTGCAAAGAGACTTCGAGCGTAGTCCTCTAAATAAATGGATGATCCATAGAAAAATATCGTTCAACCGCGACAAAATGTATGGAACAGCAGATTTTTTTTGAGTTTTGACAAAAGTTGTTAGTTTTGATGTGCAGAATAAGCCTCTAACCTTTTAGAGGCTTATTAGCATTATTAGCATCCTTATGCTAATTGATTAGGAATAACCCTGTATACCACTGTATGTTTTCCGAATAAAATAAATAAAATTTTCAACATGTTCATGTAACGAGCAGGCATTAAGTAAGTGGTAGCCCTACGAAGAATTTGATTGCATAACAGATACAGCGTCGTTATACGAGAAATTACGATGGCACCATATTATTAGATTTTAATAAACAAGCGAGCATTCTGTTTGTCCAAATTAACTGGTTCATGGTAGCGTTCGTAGCGTAGTGTGACTAGGTAAATAGGCGTTCATAAACGATCATCGATATAAAGCAACGTTCAGCACAGTCAGCCTTCGGATGGGTATCCGCGCATGGCATTTACAACTGAGCGCTACCGTGGCTCGGATGCCACGTTAAATTGTAGGTCACGGTTGTTTTAATCGTTTAGCCAAGTAAGTAACCCCGGCAAAAACATACAATGTAAAAATACAATAACACGAGCTTCTACATAACGAATAGTTCTTCTACAGTTAAAACTTGTGAAGTTAAAATAATGTAGACACAAGTCGCCTTATTTATTCAGTACTTGTCTATGGGAGCGTATCCTAAAAGATCGCTCCATTTCTAAATACATAATATAGTATAAAATGTGTGAAAACCACGTTAATTTCAAAATTTTAAATAGTGTTGAAAAATGTTATCACTATTATCAAGTAAGTATCCTACTTCAGTGCTGATTTTCATTTGTTAATTTGATTGATTAATTCGGACAATTCAAAGTTAAGCTGACTATTAAATCATTTTAATTCATAAATATTATGCAAAAAATAGCATGACCGACCTCAACCGTGTACAGAATTCGCGAATATTTCTCACGGATCTATGTAGCATTTTTCACATTAATGTTGATTTATCAAAAATGGCTCCGCCAATTTCGATAACATTTAAATGGGACCATTTTCGAATTCAAATCTTTCCAATAAAACAAGAATTATTGAAATCAGACAATTACGTAAAAAGTTATTCGTAAAAAAAAAATATACGCGTCGAAATGAGTACCTCCCCCGCTTCGTCGGTTAAAAATATACGAGACGTAAATAAATACTTAACCAACGTCGCGCTACCATTGTAGAAAGAACATCGGAAAGAACAACATTATAAATCTACACTAATATTATAAAGAGGAAAGATTTGTATTTTTGTATGTAACGAATAAACTCAAAAAGTACTGGACCGATTTTAATAATTCTTTTTTCATTAGAAAGCTACATTATCACTGAGTAACATAGGCTATTTTAATTGCAAGAAAAAATTAAGGATCCCTATTAAAACTATAATAATGTTACCCAAGGTGTAAAAAAATGCCTAAAATATTCTTTATATCGCGTGCGCTGCGAAAACTATTGATGATGGAATAAAATAATGTACTACAACTTTATAGAACACACCATAATTTACAAAAAATATCGCGACAGCATATATGTAACTATTATAGTTAAGCCGTAATAACTGTTCTTTTATTCTTAAAAATTAATTGAAATACCGTCGCAGGAAAAGGATCTTAATTTGTATCTTGGTATTAATCCTTATCAAAATAAATTATTTCATATTCAAGACTGTTTCAATAGCTTTATGCGACATTTTAAATTATTTAATTCAGACATTTTATTACAAAGATATCACGAGTTCAAAAGTATTATAAAAGTTCCGTTTCGCCGCTCACCCCGCTTGGCAATTCATGTACTTTGTACAATGTACATAATAAAAAATACTTCGAGCAAATATCTATAGAGTCACAATCGTGAAAAAAAGTGTCCGAGCCAAAATCCTGCCCAAGCTACGTAGTGGGCAGGCTTTTTGGTTAGTCGTAAAGCGATTCCAAGCCGACTACAACGCCGCGCGATGCCTAAGTGCTCGGTTACAGGCACTTATTAGGTGACATAACATCTAGATTCGAGGAAACGGGTCATTGAGAATTGAGAAGGGTGCTTGGTACATATCCACCACCAGCGCCAGGGCCCAGTGTGGGTTGGTGCAGATTGCCACACAATATTTTCCTTCGCCGAAAAGCCAATGATTTGAAATTCCGTACATAAGTTCCAAAGAAACTCATTAATACAGGATCGGGATTTGAACCCACCACCTTACGATTGTAGGACAGGCGTTACTACCACTAGACCATCACAGTTATATATCTCCGCCATTAGTGTGTCGATTTATGTTTTATTGGTAGTAAATAGGTATGCAGTGGCGTAGCGTGCCTTGGAGGAGCCCTGAATCGAACATAGTTGGGGAGCCCAAATCACTCATTTCTCACAAAAGAAACAAAAATGCTTGCATTAAATTGAAATAAATATATACCGCCTTACCGCAAAAGATTTAAACACGCTTTAAACACTGTTTAGCCGTACAATTTGTACTGTTAAACATTGTCTAAAGCCTGCGTAAAACTTTTGTGGTAAGACGGTTATTTATAAGTTGTCACTTCCTCCTAGAAATAGAGCTAGCCAAACAATTCAAATGAAATATACACATTTCTTGCCATTTTTCGGGAAATTGATAATTGATAATGAATAGAATATAATTACCTATATCAGCTAAGTAAGTCTAGCTGAAGACGATTTCAGTTGTTATAAAATTTCTGCCTCTTAGGACAACTTTTGGAAGAATGCTTAACCCGGGAAAAAAAGAGATGATTTTTTTTCGGGAAGCACGAGATTAAGTGACATTGTGGATAACATTTCACTAGGTTTTGCTTACACACGTTAAGGCCCCTGTAGCCTGGGAGACCCGTATTATTGACACGGCTGATACTGCGGTAGCTACGCCCCTACACATAGTATGTGAAACGAATTGTCCATGGGACCTTAAAGTTCTCCAATGTAGACAATGTATTGGCAAGTGTAGCGAAGGTCTTCACGTGAATCTAAGATCTGGTCGTGACGTCTGGAACACGTTGGATGCCAGCGCTTCGATTCCTTCCATCACAGCTATGTTAGCATAGTTAGCAAGTTGAAGAGGCCTTAGGTAGGGCACACAATTCGTAGACGTAGAACTGATGTCCAATGTTGTTCAAAGTTCTCGAGTGAAGACAACATCAAGAAACTAACTTACATGGGTAGTATGTATAGACTGTGGGTCTCTAATATTTTAACGTCGCTTTCATTCTCATCGTTGTCATTTTCTGAAATCAGGGCTATATATTATGTACAGCCACCCGACACATACGAACTCACTTTTATTTAGATATGCCAATACCTACTATCTCTTTTTCATAAATTTCGAACAGTTTAAGACTATGGAAACCCTCGCGATTTGGGTAGGTTTTAACTCATCATAATGGTTCATCCGGTATGTCTAGCATGTGTGTGACGCATACCTACATTACGTGGTAAGTATATGTATAGCCAATCATACCCGGGCAAAGCCGGGACGGGCAGCTAGTAATAAATAAAAAAAAAGCCATTTATTCCAGATCTCAATTTCGATATACAATATTTGTTAGTGAGTTATTACTTAATGATTACTTATACTTAGTTAGTTAGTGTTAGTATTATTTATGAGATTTGGACCCCTGTTTGGGTAAAGGCCTCCTCCATCCTTTTCCATGACTCCCTGTCCTTGCCTAACTTTATCCAGTCGTTTCCTACGACGTGTATTATGTCATCAGCCAACCGACTTAATTGTCGACCGACATTCCTTTTCCCTATTGGACCTTTCCATCGTGTGGCTTCCACCTTCTGTCTCTGTATCGCGAGATGTGTCCGGCCCATCTCCACTTAAGTGAGAGTGCGTGTCTTAGAGCATCTGTGAGTTTAGTTTTTTGACGAATATGTTCGCTCTTAATTTTTTGTATTCTTCTAATTTTCAGCATACTCCTTTCCATTGCTGTTTGACTGCATTTAATTTTTTGTTTTATTTTATTTGTAAATATCCAAGTTTGGCAGCCATACAGCAAACAGGGTAGTAGACATGTTTCATATATTGTTCTTTTCATGTACATGCTGTAATTCCCTTTTAGGATTTCTTTTAGTGACCAAAATTTCTTCCAAGTCGCATTGATTCTTCTTATTACTTCTTCTTCGTTATTTGACGTTTTAAATGAGATTTGCTTCCCTAGGTACGAGGGGTGATCCAAAAGTAATGATAATCAATAACAAACACAATGAATAAAATAAAAAAATAAATTTATTTCTCAACATAGTTTCCTAGCAAGTCTATACATTTAGTCCATCTCTTTTCTAAACCTAAAATTCCCTTAGAAAAAAAATCTTTATCTTGACTCTCAAAAAAGTCCTCAACCGCGGCCATCACGTCGCTATCATCGTCAAATTTCTTGCCTCGGAGATGTTCCTTGAGTCGTGGAAAGAGATAAAAGTCACTGGGGGCTAGATCTGGTGAATAGGGGGGGTGATCCACCAGCTCAAAGCCCGCTTCCTGAATGGCAGCCATGGCAATTGCAGCTTTGTGAACCGGTGCGTTGTCTTGATGGAACAGCACTCCAGTCCGCAGTTTGCCTCGCCTTTTCTCCTTAATAGCCTCCCGCAATCTTCTTATTTGTTCTGCATAGTAGGCGCCTGTAATAGTGGCCCCCTTTTCCAAGTAGTCCACCATGATTATTCCTTCAGCGTCCCAAAAAACAGACGCCATAACCTTCCCTGCTGAGCTTGACACTTTGAATTTCTTCGGCGTCGGTTCATCGGATCGTTTCCATGTCATCGATTGTTGTTTTGTTTCAGGATCAAAATGGTGGATCCAGGTCTCGTCCATGGTCACAAAACGTGACAAAAAATTATCCTTGTCTGCCTGGAAATTTTCGAGATTTGCTCTTGACATGTCGACTCGTTTCTTCTTTTGCTCGTCGTTTAACATTTTCGGTACCCAACGCGCGGAGACCTTTCTCATATGCAATTCGTTCGCAAGGATTCTTTGAATGCTGCCATATGAGATCCCTGTGACCTCAGCTACATGCCTGATAGTCACTCTTCGATCTTCCAATACAACTTCTTCAACTTTTTTCACATTTTCTTCAGTGAGGGACGTCGATGGGCGTCCTTCGCGGTGTTCGTCTTCCGTCGATGTTCTTCCCAGCTTAAACTCCTTAGCCCAGCGTGCAACTGTGGAATATGGTGGAGAAGAGTAATGTTTCCACCAAGTCGCTATGTATGTCTTTGGTAGACATTTTTTTCAAGCAGAGGTATTTAATGACAGCTCTGATTTCTTATTTTTCCATTTTGATGTTCACTCCTTGACAGTCCGTATTCAAATGAATGTAGTTCCCGGGAATCGTGGCCTATTTATATGATTTTTTTTTCCTGAACTAGTTGGTAATTGAGCAAGTGACTGATATTTTTTTTGTATTTTTGTGTGCAGTAGAAATAACTGATTATCATTACTATTGGATCACCCCTCGTAGATGTTTTCGCTGACGTATTCTATATTGTTACCTTTTATCACTATTGGGCGTTCCCGATTATTTGTAAGTATCTTAGTTTTATTTACATTCATTTCAAGGCCGATTTTGGAGCTTTCGCAGTCCAGTGAGTTCACCATTTCCTCTAAGTCTTTAGCAGTTTCCGCAATTATAACAATATCATCAGCGAACCTCAGATGACTTAGGTATTGTCCATTTATGTAAACTCCCTTATTTTTCCAGTCTAGTTTTTGGAAAATATTCTCAAGTACTGCTACAAAAATCTTCGGAGAAAGAGGGTCTCCCTGCCTAACTCCTCGTTCTATATTTATTTCAGTATCGGTTCCGGCTGCGTAGACGTAAAGACGTAGTGATAAACTGCTCCGATTGAGACATTAAAAAAAACTGTAAACATACCGCGAAATCTTGTGGATAAACATCTGAATTCCAATCACAGTGCGATAAACTTCACAACAAGTGGAAAATTCAAGTGCAAACAGTGATATGTAATAACATTATTAAGTGTCTAAAAACCAATGAAACACATAAGGTTATATATCAGCTGAGCATAGACACATACTTTGACAACGTCAGGTCAGTGCTACCAACATAATAATTCGTTACGCTGCGTTCACAATACGACGTTTCACAATAATACGTTCCATTGCACGCAAGGGACAAAAACAAAAAATGGACAACCTTCAATCTTTTTTCGACCAAATGAAAATAGAAATGTCAAAACAAACCGATGACATTATGACACGAATGGAAGAAAAATTAGTTCCCTTTCGACAAGAAATACAGGAATTAAGGTCAGAAAATGAAAAATTAAAGGAAAAGTTATACAATCTTGAAAAACACAAGATAATCAACAACTTAATTTTATATGGAGTAAAAGAAACCGAAAAATCAACTGTCAATCTTATCGAAATTATTAAAAAGAAATTTCAAAATGATTTAAACATAACTATTGAAGATAGGGATGTAAGCACGATCTACAGAATTGGCAAGAAAAACGCAGAAAATGGTAAGAAAAGGCCAATCCTCCTGACTTTTGTTAACCTCTGGAAGAAAAACGAGATAGTGGCAAATAAAAAGAAATTGAAAAATGTAATTGTGTCTGAAGACTACCCGAAAGAAATCCTCGACACGAGAAAGAAACTACAAATAAAACTTGAAGAAGAAAGGAAGAAAGGAAAGAACAACATTACCTCGTGCTAAAATTACTATGATGGCCAAAAGTGTTTTCTTCTTGGCTCCCATTATATATAATAAAATACCAAGGGAAATTAGGGAATTAAGCAATGAAATGTTTAAAAGAGAATTTAAAAGAATACTGTTAAATAAGTGTTATTATCGTATTACTGACTTTTTAGATGACAAAGAAATTACTAACAGTTGACATTACTTTTAACTTACTTAACCAAATCATTTGACATTATTTTAATTTAAATAATATAATTAGACATTATCGCTTCACATTATTCTATTATCTGACATAATCTTAAATTGTGACATTAATACTTGACTATATTTTAACTTTTGTCGACATCTTATAACTCAGTAATATTTAAATGTTTTGTTTATTATTTTTGAAATTGTACATTATCTTCATACATTTTTAATATAAATTGTGTGACATTTGTGCGCCACGATGGGCAAAAACATGCGTTCTCTAATATATTTCGACCTATTTGCGACTTTGTATGTTGTACACGATTACCATGTTTTCACAAATAAATGATCTTGAATCGGTGCTACGAAAAATATATGATTGTAAATATTTTCGAAAATGAAATGATGTAAACAATGACTGTTATTTCGAGTACACTCCGCACGGTTCGCGTTTCTAGAGCACTACAATCTGAGCGTCTTTGAGCTCAAGTGGCTAAAGTGAGCTAAAGTGAGCCAGGCGAGCTTGATACTTGGATTTACATCCAAAGCACTAAAGTAAGCGGAGAGGGCTTTAACTAATTGATATGAATTTGAGGACTTAGCGCGCAAAGTTTGTGGTGACTGGTAAGTGAATTCAAATGGGATGTGATATCAACTTGACATTAGTCAGATTTGCACGTGTATCTTGAAGAATGTATAGACTTGGTATTTTAGAAACACGATTACGCTACTGCGTATACATCTATTACATAATATCACTACATAGTGTATAACAAGCTCGCTTCCCTGTCTGTCAGTCCCTATTTATACTTATATCTTTAAAATTACGCAACGGATTTTGATGCGGTTTTCTTAGTAGATAGAGTGATTCAAGAGAAAGGTTTAGGTATATATGACTTTATGATACACCTGTGCGAAGCGGGAACAGGTAGATAATAATGAGAAGTTAAGACTATAGTTAAGTAAGTTCGGGCTATAGTTACTTTTCAAATATAGAAGGGCGATCGAAAACCTGTTTGAGTTATTTTATGGGCTCGAAATTCTGATAAAACAATTCACACAGCGTGAAAGACAATAGTTCAACAATCAATCCAGGGCTTGATACAAAACTATCATGCTATAATACGACAACAATACCATAGGTAGAGACAACATTAAATACCTGACTTTGTCTACACTAAATACTTGTCAAGCCAAAAACTTATTCCTCGTAAATCATAACTTAACTATGTTAATGTATCCCGAATTGTTCTCCAACTTGTACATTCAAATGAAGCGGATTCTTTCAAATTTTGTCGCAGAAAACTTAAAGGTAACTTAACTGAGTACATGTCTACTAAATTATGCGGGATGCGCGCACGTTAGGCGCTTTAACTTGGTTAAGTTTGAGTTAAGTTTTAAGCTCTCCTCTACTAAGTTTTTCCTTGTAAGAAAAGAGTATTAAGAAGCTGTCTCGTTTTTTAAGACTTTGCTAAGAAAGTGTCGTGTTTATAGCTCCGCTGATACTATAGCGCATCTTTTCTTTATTAAAGTCAGTGTAGAACGATGTCTCTGGTTAAATTATTACAGCAATATGCATGACTCTATATATTACTTGCGGCTCGCATCGACTTCGTTTGGGTTAGATATGAACAATTAATCTAAGTTATAGTATACACTACTAGCAAATTTTACAACATTTCATTCATCAAACGAAAATCAGTGAACCAAGAGACAGTGAAGTCAAAGAGTCAAGAGTAGAGCAGAGAGTCAAGGCTTTAATATGAGTGTGTATAGTAAACGAAAACTTTTATAGGTATCGTTTTCGCGTAGTTTCATACATTTTTGTGAATTCTTACTCGTTTCCGCCTGGGACATTATACTAAAATGTATGGAGCTACACAGAAAGATCCCTGCGGAACGCATGCACTAAGCGAGATGTCATTTTCCCTTTCGGTATGAATAACTAATGAAACCATATATTGTACTAGACTTCTATTTTTGAATTGTTTATCAAATAGAATAGAAAACACTTTATTGTACACAGTAAATAAATGACGAACAGTAATACATGAAAAACTTATTAGCGTAGCTCAAGCGATCCCTTCCAGGCAACCCATAATTAATTTTCGCAAAAAATCGCAACACCAACTTCCACCGTGTACATAATTCGAATAGATTGCACGAATCGATATGACATCCATGTACATTATAGATAATTTATCAAAAACGGCTCAGCCTATTTCAATAAAATTTATATGGGACCACCTCGGCAGTATATCCTTTCGAATTAAAATAAAATGAACCGATTTAAAAATATTTTTTTTAATCGGTTCACAATTCGCGAATATATCGATGACCATACACAAAAAAAAACATACAGACGAACATAGTACCTCCTCCTTTTTGGAAGTCGGTATTAATAAACGTTTACTAAGGCTAAATAAACCTTGCGTATTAATATGAATTTATGTAACTTAACTTACTTTTATATTTTTGTTTATTTTTCCAAAACACATCACCTACATTAATCGCGTTCAAACATCGGGAACACCTTTGAAATCAAATCAATAAGCTGAAGCAAAAGAAAATCATTGGAGCGTCCGGAGTCAAACGGGTGAATCGGTGGAAATTATCCAAGCATCCGAAGTGAGATGGGTAATTCAGTGAAAATTGTCGAAACGTTCGGAGCTCAGATCAAATACTTACAGAAGCATTGGTCACATACATTCCGCGCTATATGGGAACAAGAACAGAACGCGCTGTTCTAAAATGTCTTTTGATATCTATCGTGTTGTTATTTGCGAAAATAATAACTAAAGGTAGGTAATACTGGTAGTTGACAGTAGACCTCGCGGTACATCTCTTTAGCTGAATCTTCATACGCCTATATCTCGACTCGCTCTTGACCGATTTGGTTCGTACTCGCAAATTTTGTTAGGATTTAGATACTCTGAACAATCTAGCCAAATATTATGGAAATCGACTGATAAAAATAGCAACAGCAAATTTCCCTCCTTTTGAGGGAAGAACCAATAATAAAAATAAAAAAACATCAGCCACGTGTGAATCGGGCTCGCGCACCAGGGGTTCTGTACTGTATGGAAGCCCCCCTTAATATATTGTACCAGCCTTATTTAATAGTCCACTGCAGAACGTAGGCCTACCCACGAAGGGTGATTGGGCTATATCCACCAAGCTGGCCCAGTGCGGGTTGGTGGATTCACATACGCCATCGAATTTCTTCTACGGACGTATGCAGGTTGCCTCACGATGTTTTCCTTCACCGAAAAGCCAATGATGTGAAATTCCGTACATAAGTTCCAAAGAAACTCATTGGTACGGTATCGGGATTTGAACTTACGACCTCACGATTGCAGGTCGGGTGTTACCACCACGGCTTCCCCTTAATAATATTTTATTTTAATTGAATTATTTATTTTTAAAGTGCATATTTAACGAATTATTCTGTAAATATTTCAAGTATACTACCAGTCGCCGTTATTAATATCGAGCGAAAAACGGTTAAAAATTGAGATTTTTTGTAAGGCTCTTATTTTTTTTCTGTTTTTAGTATTTATAGTTATAGCGGCAATAGAAATACATCATCTGTGAAAATTTCAACGTTCTAGCTATCACTGTTCATGAGATATTGCCTGGTGACAGACAGACAGACGGACAGACGAACGGATAGTGCAGTCTTAGTAATAGGGTCCCGTTTTTAAGCTAAAAAAACACCTATACGACAAAATATTTCAAAAATACATGAACTGTATAGTTAACCAACTTTTTAAAGATTCGTTGGAAAATGTGACCTACAAAGGAGAATCAACATCCAGACGGATCCGGACAGATGAAAATCTGGAAAAAGTGCGTAAAGGCCGGATGGCTAGCCATGCTTGCAATGTTTTGATCCGCCTGATGTTTATTCTTTATTTCGATTAGGTTCGCGTTTGACTACACACTGCCTGATGTTGAGCAGATGTGCGGTCTAGGGTGTAGCACGCTTACCTAGAAGATACCTATTTACTCGGGTTTTGAAGACACACACGTTGTACTTTAACGGGAAGACAGACCCAGGCAAAGCGTTCCACATTCTGGCTGTTCGTATGAGGAATGAGGATTCGAAACGCTTTGTTCTAACGCGCGGAATGTCTACCATAAAAGGGTGGCGCTTTGGTCGGGTCTGTGTAGCCGTACGATAGAAGAAAGGGGCAGGGGGGACCAGATTGAGCAACTCCTGGGCGCACTCTCCGAAGTGTATCTGGTAAAAGGCCGAAAAACACGCCACCTTGCGACGATGCTCAAGACTTTGCAGCTGCGTCTTAGTCAAGGTGCCGTTGTCAATCAGCCTCCTGGCTCGCCTCTCAATCGACTGCAGAGCCTCCAGTTGATATTTGGCAGAGCCATCACATAGGTGAGAGCAGTATTCCATGCAAGACCTTACTTGTGCTTTATAAAGACTAAGCAGATATCCAAATTTATCTCGAGAATAGAGAAAAGGCTAACCGCTCTTCTCTCTATGGTATCAATGATCCTACACCACATTGCTAGATCAACGAAGCTTAAAAAAATGATCCTAGCCTCATGGTTGGATAATTCTCCCTGAGTAAGCGTTCTCCCTTACTCGTGTAAGCGGCCGTGAGATATTCGATGTGAAAGAGATCGAGCGGATCGGCCTGTCTGTGAGAGATAATCGACTGGAAAGAGGGAAATGAATTTGAATGTAAGAAATTTATTGGATTTTTAATGTATATCTGAAACATTTATCTATGAAATTATCAAGTCATTCGTCGATCTTGTAAGGCAGGCCTAAAGGTCTATAAAAATGTTGATATAATAAGAATGTATGTACGCGTACTTATGTAAATTAAGTATATTTCGATGTTCAGAAAATTGTATGATATTATTATCATGTAATAGGATAAGATTAACTGAATAAACTATTAAAAAATAGCGTAACGTTCGTAGTGTAGTTTGTCCAGGTATTTGTCGGTGATCACCGAAATTAAGCAACGTTCCGCACGGTCAGTATTTGGATGGGTGACCGCGAGTGGCATTTTCCAACTGAGCGCTACCGTGGCTCGGATGACACATTACATTGTAGGTTCCGGTTGTATTAACCGTTTGGCTATGTCAGAGGCCTTCAGGCGGCCTGAAAACTCCAGGGCTAGCCACGCGGCCTATACGAACAATTACTTATTAAAAAATACATCCTTGTTGTCACAAATTAAATTCAGTGTTAATTCAATTTATAAAATAAACCACCATTACAAGCAAAATATAACGTGACGAATTAAATATAATGTGACCGAGTTAAATGTGTACAAATGTGTGTGTATAACTCAGTAATTACTATTTATTGTTCACTATACTGCAAGAGATTGTGCTGGCAACACTTGCCGCATAAACATCTATTAAGGTGCTCTGTTACAATTAAAAACAAATTAAATAGTGAATCGTGTTAAATCCAATCAAATACTTACTGAAAGTCAAGACCTAGAACTGAAAGCCGGATTGACACAATTTGGAACTCCGAAACATACTTGGTGAGCATTATCTAGCCACTACTAGTTACGAGAACCCAAATTTAACGACCCTTAATTAGACACGAAACACTAATTGAACAGCTAAACTACCTGAAAGTAATTTACTTTTCCGAAATCAAAAATGATCACAATAAATAACTGAGCTGACATTGACAAGTAAATGGTAAACAGATCGTTGACAAACAGTGACATTAAATTGACGGAAAGTAAGTGACGTTGACGTTTGAGGTTATTCTTTTTTCTTTGATCGGATCAAACTATTGTCTATGCCCAAACAGAACTCTCAGACTACAACACGCCACAGAGTATACCCACGATAACACTAGAGACTCGATACTTGATTTGACTGGACGTTTTAGACTGTTGGTAAATAAAGGCATCCACTGACGAGCAAATAAACTAAATTTAAGCTATTTAAATACTACTTTTGAAAAAAAAAAAAAAACATAAAATGTCTGACTCAATCGCTGATATGTTGAGAGCCTTGCGAGGTCAAATCAAAGCAGACACAGAGTTAAGTTTGAAGCAAGCAGAAGAAAATATAACGCAGAAGATTAACGAAAAGATAGAAGAAAAATTCGTCAAATTTGAAACGGACTTAAGTGAAATTAAGAAAAACCAAGAAGATCAAGAAAAAAGGCTAGATGACCTCGAAAGAAGACAACGTCACAGGAATTTAATCTTCTTTGGCATAAACGAAGGCGAGCATAGCTATTCCGAACTAGAAGATAAGATGACTCAAATGATTAATAACGAAATGAACATTGAATTTAGCAAAAGAGACATAGAATTCGTAGGTAGAATGGGTAAAAAAAGTGATAAGATCAGACCAATAAGACTCACTCTGGTAAATTATGGCAAGAAGATTGATATTCTAAAGAAAAAACCAAAAGAAAATGCACAATGGTATATAAAAGAAGACTTCCCGCCAAAAATCCTACAAAAGAGAAGAGAACTGCAGGAAGAAGTGGAAAATCTACGACGTGAAGGAATAAAGGCGGTTATTAAGTATGATAAAATAATAACATTAAAAGAAAATACTACATCAAAAGGAGCACCACAGCCAAATAACAAGAGAAGACTATCAATGTCGCCTGAAGGACAAAAAGGACATCCGAATAACGAAAGAACTGTAACCTACAAACAACAGCCAAAGAAAACTAAGTCACAGAGCATCACCTCCTATATGCACACCACTAGCGATCAAAACCAAAACAAATCACTTATGCGAAAACCCAGAACAAACAACGAAGAGGACACTATAGTAACACCACCAAAAAACTAAAACAAAAACCTCCTCCAAGCCGGCTGGTCACCGTGGGGGAAAATGACCAAAGCCCCTCGGTTAATAAACACATTAAGCAAGAAAAGGTTTTACACATTGCTAGTCTAAATGTACGTACACTGTTAGCAGAAAACAGACTGACGGAACTAGAATACAGCATAGAAAACATTAAATGGGATATAATCGGTCTAAGTGAAGTCAGGAGAGATAAAGAAATAATTGAAGAACACACCGAATATATTCTGTACCATAGCCATGCGATGAAGGGAAGGAACGGAGTTGGTCTTCTAGTCAAAAAGCATCTGAAAGAAAACATAGTTCGATTCCAGACATATTCTGATAGAGTTGTACTGGTAGAATTGCACATAGGGAGTCAAGCATGGGCCATAATACAAGTCTATGCTCCAACAGAAAAATGTGGACAAGAAAATCTCACACAATTCTACGAGACGCTTGATGAAGCTATCACTTCAATCACGCCAGCTAACGTCATAGTCATGGGTGATTTTAATGCCCAGGTTGGCGTAGTGCAACCAGGGGAAGAAGCCATTTTTGGAAAATTCTCGCATGGTAAGAGAAGCGCACACGGCAAAACGTTAGTGGAATTTGCTCTTGAAAACAATTTGAAGATTGCCAACACTTTATATCAAAGGAAAAAACATAGAAAATGGACATGGAACACACCTAACGAAAAATATTTCAACGAAATCGATTTCATCTTGACCAACAAGCCAAAACAAATAAAAAAATTTGATATTATAAAACCTAACTTCTACACAGACCACAGAATGATCCGATGCCAATTACTTCTGAAACATGCTAGAAAATTCAATCATGCCCGGCAACACAAAACAATAGTCCCAAATCTATCAGAGGAAATAAAAAGTGAGTTAGAGAAAAGACTGTTCCAAGTACTAGAAAACGACAAAAACATACAAAACCAATACAAAAAACTGCAGGAAGAAATAACTAATATAACTAAAGTGTTCCCACATGTAAAAGACACGAGAAAGAAAAACGAAATAAATGAGGAAACAAAACTCCTTCTAGAAAAACGAAAAACACTGTACAAGTCAAGACGAACCAAGGAAATAAGAAGCGAAATCACAAAAATAAGCAAACAGATAAACAAGAACATATCGAAATCCAAGAAAGATTATAGACGAGAAGTTTTCGAGAAGCATATTGAAAAGACAGGAGCAGTAAAAAAGGCATTCAAAGAGTTAAACAACAAAAAAGAGTGGACAGCAAATCTAAGACCTAATAAAAATACTATGGTGACAAAAAGACCCGAAATTATAAAAGAAGCAACAACATTTTACGAAAGGCTATACTCCACTAGTCAAAACACTAACCTAGAAGAATATAAAAGTACCCTAAACAAGCAAGACAGATGCATCCCAAGCATAATGAAATGCGAGATAGAGCATGCCATCAAAACCCAAAAGAATGAGAAGGCCCCAGGAGAGGATTGCATTACAAATGAATTGCTAAAATCATTAATGGACCCTTTACTTACGCCACTGCAAATTGTTTTTAACAATATATTACAACATGGACAAACGCCAGAACAATGGAGCAAATCAATCACCATACTTCTACATAAAAAAGGAGATAGAAGCGACTTGGGAAATTACAGACCTATTAGCCTTATGTCGAACCTATACAAAGTATTCTCGAAAATCATTCTCAACCGCATTACACCGGCATTAGACGAAAATCAACCTTACGAACAAGCGGGATTTCGAAAAGCATTCTCGACGATTGATCACATCCATGTAGTGTCTCAAGTGATAAGCAAATGCACAGAATACAATAATACCCTATATCTCGGATTCATTGACTTCACTAAGGCATTTGACTCCCTAGAGCATAACGCTATTTGGCAAGCACTGCGACAGCAAGGAATTGATGAAGAATACATAAAAATACTTCATGATATTTACTCGAAGAGCTCGGCCAAAATACGATTAGAGAGGGATGGTCAGGAATTCCCAATTCGCAAAGGGGTTCGCCAGGGAGATCCGCTTTCGCCAAAAATCTTCTGCTCCGTGCTGGAAATGATATTCCGAAACATGGAATGGCAAAATAAAGGTATCCGAATAAATGGTGAATATCTCAGCCACCTCAGATTTGCGGACGATATAGTAATTTTTGCGAGCTCCCCACAAGACTTGGAAGCAATGTTGAAGGATGTGGCAACACAGAGTCGAAAAGTAGGTTTATCACTTAACGCTTCAAAAACCAAGATTATGACGAATGGCAAAGAAGAAAAGATCACAATCGATGCTGTGGAAATAGAATATGTAAAAAGCTACCCATATCTTGGTCAATCTATTGCATTCGAAGATCAAACAGAAAAGGAAATTAACAGGCGTATCGGAATAGCGTGGAAAAAATATTGGGGATTGAAAGAAATTATGAAAAACAAACGGATAAGTATGGCAATTAAAAGGAAAGTTTACGATGTTGCCATTCTGCCTTCTCTCATATATGGCTGCCAGACTTGGGCCCTAAGAAAAGATGACGAGAGCAGATTAGAAGTGTGCCAAAGGAAGATGGAACGAAGTATGTTAGGGATTAAACTATCTGATAGAATCAACAACAAAACAATCAGAAAGAAAACCAAAGTGAGAGACATAATTAGAACTATCAGAACACTAAAATGGAATTGGGCCGGACATATATGCAGAATGGAGCATAATAGATGGACTAGGAAGGTGACGGAATGGATACCAAGAGAACAGAAGAGGAAGAGAGGAAGACCGAACAGACGATGGGAAGATGAATTCACTCAAATACTTGGGAAAACGTGGACGAGGACAGCAAGAGATAGAAAGCAATGGTCGAAACTGGGGGAGGCCTACGCCAATAGGGCGACATCTACATCGAACTTGACGGAAACATCAAATTGACAGATAATTAGTATAGGATAATGGACATTATTAATTAATATAATCTAAATATAATATAAATTGACATAAAATAATGGTAAATAATAATATTAGAATAATGTAATGATAATAATCGTGAAATAATGTACATAATAATAGAAAGGTATAAATAATTTTATAATAATGTATTAATGCATGTAGTTGGAAATAAAGGCTTTTTTACTTTTACTTTTACTTTTACTTTATACTGCAAGAGTACACGGGTACAAATACATGTACTGAACTAAATAGCATATTTTTACTGCAAAAACACTTACCAAAACTCAGTACGCAAGGTACGAAGGCGAGAATTAGCACCAATTTAGTAACTGGAACAAAACAAACAAATTTTAAGCTAAAAAAACACATAAATGTAAAATAACACTGGTATTGGGTACTTAAACAAAATTATTAACAGGGAAAAAATAATTTAGTAATTATTTAAACGTATTTTACAATCAGGAATTCATTAGTACCTCTCGCGAACATATCGACGGGAAACTTTGGAGAGGAGGACGTGCACCTCCCCTGCCGTTCAAATCCGTACTGAGGAGGCAGAACAACGTAGCGAAGTTATCGCTTCGTAGCAACTCTACGAACAAACTTTGGGGAGTGTTACGAATTATTCGGGATTGTATCCGTCACACTCGCTCTCACGAAATGATTTATAAAAGGAAACGGGACGGCGACAATGTCGAGCGTACAATAAAGTCTAGTCGTAAAGTTGCCGTAGAAGTCCTACGGCGTAGCGATTTATACTTTCACGCAAGTCTACGAAGTTTTGTTTAGTCAAAGCAGTAGCTAGAGTGAAATAAAATGAATTCGCGTAGAGCGCCATCTAAGAAAGTAGAGAAAAAGAGTAACAAATAAATATGTAATTGTGTATTCTCGTTGGTTTGGGTGGTGAAGTGTTCAAGATTGAAGGGTAATTAATATTTTCAGCTTTTCAGGACAACTTCAGGATTTTACATAATTATATAATATCGAGTAGCATTTTGAAGTGATCGTGTTAGAAATGTGTGGTTCTGTGTGAGAGACAAAGCCGTGGTGGTCAAGAGGTAGTGACACCCGCCTTACAATCGTGAGGTCGTGGGTTCAAATCCCCGGTCCCGTACCAATGAGTTCTTTGGAATTTATGTACGGAATTTCATTTCACACCACTGGCTTTTCGGTGAAGGAAAACATCGTGAAGTAACCTGCATATGTCCGGAGAAGAATTTTAATGGCGTATGTGAATCTACCCACCCGCACTGGGCCAGCGTGGTGGATATGGCCCAATCACCCTTCGTGGGTAATGAAATGAAATATTTATTCCACTAAAATAGAGTACAGATAAATGGTGTTTCAGATTGATTCGTTCCTTCTATTTGCCATTTACTAGCATGTGGAAAAAAACACTTAAGTAAATAATAAATAATAAAGTTATTACAGATTATTCCTAAAATTAATTACAAATCATGTCAAAGTACGGTCAAATTAAATAAATAACAAAATGAAATAAAATTAAAATAATAAGTCAAAAAATCATGTCAAAGTACGGTCAAATTAAATAAATAACAAAATGAAATAAAATAATAATAATAAGTCAAATTAAATAATAAACATGTTGAAATTAAACAAATTAATAAGTGTTATCGTTTACGCATAATTAAAAATTCGTTTAGGCTATAGTAACATTTTTCTATTAGCCATGTCTTAAGTTTACGCCGAAACATTCCATAAGGGAGTTCTTTCAATGATACAGGTAATTGGTTACATACGGTGACACACATGGCATAACAGTTATTTTGAAATAATGTCAATCTAGGCCGTTGTTCAAAAATTAACCTTTTCCCATATTTTACCTTTCTTGGGTATTTGTCATTGGCTGTTTTAAAGTACTTGGGATGATTTCGGACAAATACTGCAATTTCAAAAATGTACATACTCGCCAACGTCAGAATTCCTAATTCCTTAAATATGGGCCTACATGATTCGTATGGCCGTATCCCTACCATAGCGCGAACGCACTTTTTCTGAGAAAGGAAAGCTTTCTGGATATCCGTAGAGTTACCCCAAAGTAGCAGCCCGTACCGTAGTACGGAGCTCACATAGCCATGGTACGCCAGCAGGACGGTCTGACGCGATGATGTTTTTCTTAATTTATTCAAGACAAATACAAACCTGTTTACTTTAGTACACACATTTTTTACATGTTCCTTCCAGTCTACGTATTGATCTAATGTTATACCTAAAAATTTAACATTTTTAGTTTCTTGCAGTTCTGTATCTTTATATCTTATTTGTCTCGGAACGGATTTTGATCCGCGTGTTATGAATTGCATATAGTTTGTCTTGCCCAAATTGACTTTAAGATTATTTTTAGCTAACCATTCAATTATTGATTCAATTGTATTATTAATTTCAATGTCAAATCCAATATTATTTTTATTACTAGTCACGAGGATACAGACGTCGTCAGCAAATAGTGTGCATGTATGATTTGTGATGTCAGGTAAGTCATTTATAAGTGACACAAACTGTAATGGCCCTAATACACTACCCTGTGGAATACCACACTTGTTAATTTGATATGTTGATTGTTTATGACATATTTGATTATCTTCTGTTAACCCTGTAATTTCCACGCACTGTTCTCGGTTTGTTACAAACGATTTTATCCATTGCCAAGCAGGACCTCGTATACCATAATTTTCAATTTTTTCAAGGAGTAATGGGTGTGGAACGTAATCAAAAGCTTTCGACATATCAAAAAATATAGCCACAGCATCCTTATTAGCATTCAAATTTGAGACAATATTGTGTACTAATTGGTAAGCCGCTAGAGTCGTAGACTTACCCTTTTGAAACCCGTTCTGTTCGTCTTTAATAATATCAAACTTGTTCCAAAACTTAATTAATCTGCTAAGCATTGCCTTTTCAAAAATCTTTGACATAACTGGAATCAATGTAATAGGTCTATAGTTGCTCATATCAGTTCTATCTCCTTTTTTATAAAGTGGTTTTACAATGGATTTTTTTAAAATATTTGGGAATGTTCCAGTTTCAAAAGAGAGATTTATTAGATAAGTTAATACAGGGACAATAATATGTTTGCTTTTTTTTTAAATATCAGTTCTTATGTCATCATACCCAACGGAGCTTGTATTATTCAGCGACATTATAATATTATGCACTTCTATGCAGCTTGCAGGATTAAGAAAAATACTACTATCTAAACGAGTATTATTCGTATTTTTACATATGCGCTGGTGTTCATTTGTTAACTCTATTAAGTATTTATTAAATCCGTTGGCAATATCTTGTGGAGTACTTAGTGTTTTATTATCTACTTTTATATGTTCTATAAGGTTATTATGTATGCTATTCTCAGAATCTTCATTTATTATATTCCAAGCAGCTTTGCACTTGTTTTTAGAGTTTAAGATATATTTGTGATTAGATAGCTGCTGTGATTTATATATACATCGGCGCAATATTTTTGCGTAGTTTTCGAAACATTTCTTACTTTGCTTTGTTTTTTGTTTATAAAAATTATAACGAAGTGTTCTTTTTGTCTTGCAACTTTGACGAAGGCCTTTACTTATCCATTTGAGGTCACGTCTTTTTTGTGTAATTTTGTACCTTAGAATAGGAAAACATAGATTGTAGAACAGACTAAAATCTTCGTGGAAAGTGTTAAAAGCCATATTCAAATCTGTATTTAGGTAGACATCGCTAAAACTTAGACTTTCTAGGCAGTTTAAGAATTTATTTACATTCTCTACAGAATAATCTCTCTTAAAGGCGTAGCAGATATTTGCGGGGAGTACACGTTTTTTGCTTGGTAGGTTGATCATTTGTGCAGTATCATGATCGGAGAGACCTAGTTTAATCACTTCACTAATAGAATCTTTAGCATTGCTTATGATATGATCAAGACATGAGTTTAATCTCGTGGGTTCCTTAATATGTAGAGTCATTTTATAATTATTTAACAAGTCCTTAAAGTTTTTTACTACTATATTTTCTTTTAACGTATTTATGTTAATATCTCCGGCAAAAACTACAGTTTTTTTATTTTTAAATAGCATTCTAAACAGCAATGTTTCTAGATATTCAAAAAATTTGTCCACATTTGACTTCCCTCTTCTATAAACACAGACTACTAGCAAATTTTGTTTAATTATTTCTACGCCACAACATTCGAAAATACCTTGACAAGCATAATTTTTTATATAACCAATTTCTTTACATTTTATACCCTTCCTAACATATATACACGAGCCTCCACGAGCTTTATTTCTACAATAGCTGGATCCTAATTCATAACCCCTTACTTTCACAATAGACTGGTTTCCTTCTTTTATATTAGACTCTGTGAAGCATAAACAGTCTGGTAGCTTTTTTTGCAGCGATAAGTCTGATAGAGCTATTTCAAGATTATCCATTTTACTGTTTGGTAGGCCTACGTCCTGCAGTGGACTATTAAAAAGGCTGGTACAGTACAGTGTGAAGAGCTGAGTGCATTTCTCAACATTCAATTTTACTAAAATCTATAAATTTACATTCATCTTGATTGGCATTTCGCAAAGCACTTTATTTTATAATTGTAACCAATACAGATACATACACCAATATTTTAAAAGAGACGTCAACAGAAATGGCGTCACCCAAACCCATCGACCGCTGATTAAATTTTATCCAAAAGCAAAATTCCACAATTACGAGTTAATAAACCGATGATTAAAACTTAATTCCATGTTCCAATTACGCTGCTCCAATAACATGGAAAATAATTAACACTCCATTCGCAACTGAATAGCAAAATTAAACTCGATATACAAAAGCGACGATATCTACTCTTGTTGCGCGTAATCAACAAAAAGTGACAACCAATATTCAATCTCAATATTTATTCCTAATAGGAATGAATAAGTAAAGAAAATACAAATACAAATTACTTTATTTACAACGAATTTCATTGGCCATACAGCGAGGAAATGCCGTTAGTGTGTTGGGAACGTTTGGATCACAGTCTACGCGCGAGGGGCTTTTTTGACATGTTTTTTTGTACGTGACAAGTACCAACTTGACGATTATTTTTTATTGTATTGGATTATTTTTGACATGTATTTGGAATTATTGTATATTGACATGAAATAAATAATTTTAATTACTTTATTAAGGTAAAAACGACCTAAATCAATAACATTTGCCTCACAATATTAAAAAGAAATAAATTAAAGCAATAAAATCTTTGTGATAAAAAGCTTTTATTTAATTTCTCTAAAAAGAAAACAAGATTTTCCTTTAAAATTGTACCTATTAACTTATAACCTCATTAAGCACAAAATTTTCCTTTAAAATTTTACCTATTAACTTATAACCTCATTATACACAATTTATAAGATCAAAAAAGCTTGTCGCGAGGTTTGCATAAGTATCTATAAATATTTATTTAAATTGAAATAAAAAAAATTAAGCTTAGCAGATTAAGTTAATTAATTAAATGGGTACTAGTTAATTTAGTACACGATTTTCCTTTAAAATGTTACCTATTAACTTATAAAAAACTAAACTAATGAATCATTGGATTAATCAATGAATCACTAAAATTCTAATGTAGTTTAGAGCCGATAATAACCGAGATAAATCACTTTTAAGTTTGACAGCTGTCATCCGAAACGTAGATCTCGTTGAGCTCTATCACTTTTGTGAAGACATCAATGGTCTAGAATCGATAATAATCTCGGTAGATAAATCACTTTGAAGTTTGACAGCTGTCACTTAGATAGCTATTACTGTGACACTCGTCGTGACAAATCACACGATACGATTTCGAATGTGTACGAGAGATTTTACTCATCTTTAGCTTAAGACTAAATGGTTGTCGTCAAAACCTTTTTTTCCCGCTAACTATTCATAGAATACTCGAATACTCTAGATTAAATGTCTAAGATGCTACCGGCAACACTAGTCGCCGCGGTATCGCCGCGGTGAAGCGGCGGTGTCGCCGCGGCGTCGCTCGTGTAGCACCAGCCTAACACCCCAATTCTGATGTCACCCATCTCGCCAAATTACACAAGTCAAAATTATTTTAGCTTGGAGCTCACTTTTCAATTACTCTCAATGAGCCCTTTGATTTGATACCCATATTGCAGAAGTGCATAAAAAATAACTATTGCTTTATCTTGGATGATCCGCCATATTGGATTTAGAATAACGTCACATTATTTTTCGAGTTACTCTCAACCATCTCTTTTATTTGATACCCATATTGTAGAAGCTAGTGCATCAAAAATAACTATTCCGCCATCTTGGATTTAGAATAATGTCACACGCCATATCGTGCATTGTCATCCAAACTAAACGTGTATAGAAAATTTCAGCTCAATCGGTTAAAGATGTCTACTTCAAAATTGAGTTCAAAGATTCCACTCGAACAGACATACTTACATATATTGCAAGTTAAATAAAAGCTCTTAAAATTAGTGAACAGAAAATTAATGAAAAAAAAAATTAGGTACCTACACAAAACGGAATGAAAAATAAGATTAAAAATTAAATAAACATGAGTCAATTATAATCGTATAGTCCTTTAAGATATGGTATAGAGGAAGGAGAAAGTGTTCTTTAGCACTCTTAAGGACTGAGCTTGGTAAGCTATAGGGACCTGGTGAGCTACTGGTTTTCAATTTATTTACACCGCGATCGATGTCCTCGGGTGACACATTAGGTATAGCAACATAGGCACAGTGCTCATCTCCATCAGGACACACGTCAAAGTTCAGCGCCGGCGGATCATTTAGAAAAACACTAGAAAAATATTTTGCGAATGCCTCAGCAGCATGCACGGCAATAAAAGTGCATCCTTTATACGAAACTCGGGGTTCAAAACCACCCTTCGATCTCAGGCTATGTACGTGCCTCCAAAAATATTGAGGATTGATTGATTGAGCTGCAGTTTCCTCCCTAAATTGGCCATATGATACTTGTATGCCTGGGAAATTCGATTTTTTAGATCGGCCCGCAAATCTGAGAACTGTGAATAAGAAGCAACACATTTCGACTCCTTCCAAGCTTTATGCAATTTAGTTTTACGTTTTAGATCTTTAATGATATCTACATCGAACCACACCGAGTATCTACTACATTTCTTAACTTTGGTAAGTTGGTTTGAGCAAGTGATACGACAACGCAGGCCAAATGGCAGGCTATAATAATTTTAAGCAAATATTAAGGACAACGCGGGTCAAACCGCGGGATATTTTCATTTTAAACAAGTACTTATGTACTAAGACAACGCGGGCTAAGCTGCGGGTTTTAAGCTAGTCGTAATATATTTGTGTATATAAATCATTTATTTATTTATTAAAATAAATCGCATCACAGCTTGAACGTAAGGTAGCCATTGCGGCACATTTCCCAATTCTATTTCGATTCTTGTAATACTTACCTACTTCATGTTTTTTTTTTAGGGTTTCGTACCTCAAACTGAGAGAAACGGAACCCTTATAGGATCACCTTGTTGTCCGTCTGTCCGTCTTTGTGTATGTCAAGACTCTTTACCTCGGGAACGCGTAAAGATATCGAGTTGAAATTTAAACTGTATATGTATATCTATAGTCTCTTAAAGTTGTGGAAAAGAAAAGCTTCTCAGTTATCGTTTAAAAAAGTTAGAGCCGTTTATGTCGTAAAAACTGCATATTTCGACACTCACAAAAATCAAAACCTACAGGGTACTTCCCGTTGACATAGAACTATGAAATTTGGCGAGAAGCATTGTCTTAGAGTACACATATAGGAATAAATCTGAAAACTGTACATTTTTATTTAAATCACAAAAAATAGGGCCTCAAAATTCACATAATATGGTTCAAAATTCAAAGTGAGTAAATCGTATCATGTAAGGTATCATATAAAAGAACTTCATTAGCACATGCTAAAACAGATTTTTAACTATTTTAACAATGTGTAATTTTCGATGTATGACGAGAAAAGTGAGAAAAAAAACTTTTTGTCGATGGTTATAGTATAGAGATTTTAACAACTTACTTCCCAATTTCGTGAAATTTTCTGGATTCTGGATCTGGACAATTGCGAGTCTGGCTCGATGTGCGAGCCTGACTCGCAATTGTCCGGTTTTTTTTGTACAAAATTCGTATCGGGACCGGCACTAATGATAGTGAAGTTTGAAAACTTTTCTTGATATGCTTAATTTTCTGTACATGAGAGACGTTTCTGTGAAAATGAGGCTCTTTTGTATCAAGCAAAGTTCGGTTGCTCTCTGACTAAATGTCAAAAAAATGTAAAAGAAGGACGAGCAACTCCATAAGATAAATATTTGGGAAAAATCTAATTTCTATTGGGCTCTGCACAATGTTGTGGCACGCTGTATTGGTAGCAACAAAACCCGCAAATTGACAAAGAACCAATTTAAAACCGCGAAAGAGCGGTATCAATCAGACTGATTGGAGTGGGCGCTGCCACTATTTCAATGGCGCTTCTGATTACTTTTCTGTTCGAAATTTAAAATTGCTCGTTCAAATTTCACTGTTCAAAATTCAAAATTAAGCGGAACACGCTTTTTAGGGTTCTGTACCCAAAAGGGTAAACACGGGACCCTATTACTAAGACTTCACAGTTCGAAGTCCGTTATAGGGAATGTCTGTGTCCAGCAATTGACGTCTTATGGCTGAAACGATAGTTCGAAGGAACGCAAACTACAATTACTTATCAAAACAATTCAAAATGAGGGGTTTATCGCGATTTAGTCTTAAAGCGATCTAGTAATGTCTGCTGCCTAGTCAAAAGAGATGTAGTCGTAAAGCTCCTAACCCTTCTTATTCAATAGGTAGGTCCAATACTTTACAATCTGAAAAATAACGTAATTTTCAGCGTCACCAACAAACATACCGAGATGTAGTTTTCTTTTCCTTTTACAGTTTTTATTATTTTCCTAGCAAAACACGCTAAAATATTTTTACTAAACTATTACTTTTATACGGGATTCAGGAAATATTTAGGAAAGCAGCAATATCGCGGCGAGAGCAGACGAGCTTCGCAACTCTATCTACTTATAGTATGAATGAGAAAGTTTGTATCTGATATAACAAGTGTCACTTTTTACCTGTTACGGTTGAAAGGATTAATTTATATTATGTGGATATGTTAATATAGATACATAACACAGTTATAACTCCTCCCTGCTATATTTCTTTCGGAATTTGAAGAACCACAAGATTTTATTTCGATTTTTCAGCTACAGCAAGTTTAGATCCAAATCAATCCGATCCAGACCCACACTAATAGCTTGCAGAACAGGCCCTAAGTTAAAGGCAAAAAGAGTTAGTATAACTCGACTTTTTTAGTTAGGGTTAGTTAGGATTATCTCTACGAGGCAGACAAAGTAGCTTTTACCTAATCTGTGGTGGTACTGCATTGTCAAGATCACCGGTTTCTTAACATCACTGAGTGCTGTCAAGGCTTGGTTGACACGTCAAATTGTGAGCCCGTTTGTTTTAACCGTTTAGTCAGAGGCACAGATATCATTAACGTGTCAGAGGCCTTTAGGCGGCTGAAAAACTGACATCAGGATTCGCCACCCGGACAATACGACCTTACTTACTTAGCCTAAAACATGTCTATATGGCTAGAAGGTTAACACAGGCAGCAGAGCTAGACAACTTCATTAGATGACAAGACAACCACAGGCACAGCGTGCTGCAGTAAAAGTCGGAACGTCGTGTCGTTTGGTACGAAATATTTCAAGAGCTAGGAACTAGGTCCGGAGTACAGGATCTTTACTTCCCTTGCGGTGACGGCGGATTGGTAATGCCTAAACATAGAGTTATCCAGAACTATACTAATAATACTGGTGTACTAAACCTAAAAGATCTGATTCAGACCAGATGGCCTAATAATAATTGTAAAAGTTGTTCTTAAAGATTTAAGAACAACTTTTACAATGGTGACAAACCGAAATTCGAGAAAAAAAATCACCTGTTACATACATTTAGTCGATTCCGAGTTACGATTTTGTATGGAACAGCTATTTTTTTCTCGAATTTTAGGTTGAACCCATATTAAAAGTTGTTCATAGTTGAACCCATATTAAAAGTTGTTCATAATGATGTTCTGAGTCATCCCCTTTCGGCTTAGTATAGTATAAGCAGATTACCCTGTATACTGATGATACCTACTGATACTGAATGTACAAGTAAATCCAGGCGACAGAGCTAGTGAACTTCATAAGACGTTAACCACAGAATGCACGGCGTGCTGCAGTAAAAGCAGGAGTGTCGTTTGGTACGAGATATTTTACGAGCCAGGAACCAGGTCCGGAGTAGAGGGTCTTTACTGCCGCTGCGACGACGGCGGATTGGTAATGCCTGGATCGTGGTAAGCTTGGTACCGAATATATGTAGTTTTGGTGTATCTGGTTTTGCTAAAGAATTACAAAAAAAGCTGAAAAATATGCATTAGCGTTTACACGATTCTATATTTCTACGCTACGATACGGTTCATTTCTAGGAAATGCAGCCTTATTATTATAAATCATTAGGCATCACAGCTTGCGCTTCCTATCGATAAATTAAATAAATTAGTCACTGTTGGCAAAGAAGATTTAATAATACTACGTCTGTTGGCATTGATAGTCGCCTAATTGGACCATCATTCGAGAATAATAAGTCGACAGGAATGAATTATCGGCCTGCCCGTGGTACATAATGATTAGGTACTGTATCAGCCTTTTTAATAGTCCACTGCAGGACGTAAGCCTACCCACGAAGGGTGAGTGAGCCATATCCACCACGCTGGCTCGGTGCGGGTTGGTGGATTCACATACGCCATCGAATTTCTTCTAAGGATATATGCTGGTTGCCTCACGATGTTTTCCTTCACCGAAAAGCCAGTGGTGTGAAATTCCGTACATAAATTCCAAAAGTAAGTAAGTAAGTTCGTATAGGCCGGGTGGCTAGCCCTGGTGTCAGAGTTTTTAGGCCGCCTGAAGGCCTAAATTCCAAAGAACTCATTGGTACGGGACCGGGATTTGAACCCACGACCTCACGATAGTAAGGCTAGTGTCACTACTTCTAATCCACCACGGCTTCATGATTAGGTATAGCTTATTATAATTATCTCTATGGATGAAGCCAAGTTGTTATTTGATTTTATAATCTCCTAAGCCGTATAATGACACACTGACGTTCATAGGCCTATCCATGAAGGGCGATTGGGCGATACCTAGCCACCATATCCGCGCTGGCCCAGTGCCGTTGAACCGTTGAATTTATAATAAATAATAATACTTCTAGCTTTTGCTTGTGCTATCAACTGCTATTCCATAGGAACCTTTTATTTTTCCGCGATAAAAAAAGCTTATGTCTCCGACTTTTTAATTATAATATCCATGCGGAAAATCAAATCGGCCGTTGCTCTGTTGCTGCGTGAAAGAATAAAAAATCAATAAATCAACAAACACACTTTCAATTGGTAATATTAATAAGTATTTTTGAATAAGCCGTGGTGGTCTAGTGGTAGTAACATCCGACCTGCAATCGTGAGGTCGTGGGTTCAAATCCCGATCCCGTACCAATGAGTTTCTTTGGAACTTATGTACGGAATTTCACATCATTGTCTTTTCGGTGAAGGAAAACATTAAACACGGACGTATGCAGGAGGCAACCTGCATACGTCCGTGGAAGAAATTCTATGGCGTATGTGAACCACCAACCCGCACTGGGCCAGCGTGGTGGATATGGCCCAATCACTCTTCGTGGGTAGGCCTAAGTCCTGCAGTGGACTATTAAAAAGGCCGGTACAGATACAGATTTTTGAATAAATAAGAAAATAATGAAATAAAAAAGTGAAAATGTATCTTATCGGTCTGCTTGCTCTATCTTCGGCCACAACGTCGCTTACTATCAGGCCAGGTGGTCAAGCACGGGCTTATTCGCGATTGAAAAAAACATATTACAAACTTAATTTGACAGCAAACAGTTACTCAATAAATACACGCATAAAAGCACTATAAGCACTGAGCAATGCAGAAGTTATACACAATTCGTTTTAGACGTTTTTCCAATAAAAGGCTCCTCAATACCAATTACCTACCTGGAGATAGCCGACGCGTTTCATTTTTCTAAAGCCAATAAAGCGGTGTTTTTTCAAGTGGAGATTGCAGTTCGCGCCAAACTTTATCATCGCTACTTTGGACAACCTTAACAAGAATAACACAAAAATCATTTCATATCGCACACTAATGCCTTTGATAGTTGAAAGGGCGCATCTTACCTTTTTAAGTCATTTATTGAAGTTAATATGTACATCTGAGTTAATATGCATTAGATTCAGAAAAAAAGGCGCATTTGCCAGAACATGGGAAAAAACCGGACCAGTGCGAGTTAGGCTCGCACAACGAGGGTTCCATACAAATCCACAAAATTGGGAAGTAAGTTGTTAAAATCTCTAAGTATACTATAATCATCGACGAAAAAGTTTTTTATTCTTTTCTCGTCATACATCGAAAATTACACATTGTTACAATAATATAAAACCTGTTTAAGCATGTGCTAATAAAGTTCTTTTATATGATACCTTACGAGTATATTATACGATTTACTCACTTTGAATTTTGAACCCATATTTTGTGAATTTTGAGGCCCTATTTTTTGTGATTTAAATAAAAATGTACAGTACAGGCGGGTGGTTATGTGGGAGTCCCGCCACTGGTCGGTATACCCACCAAAACCCCTCCACTGCGCCTGGTGTCGGGGCTACGGGCACGCTTCCGCACTCCTCCGCGGCACCCGACAGCGCTGGCCCAAACCGGACCCCACCTCGGAGCTTGCGCTCCCTCCAGATTGACGACGTGCCGAACACCAGACACGTCGTCATCCATCACCTGGGACCAACCAGCACTGGGCGTCGGACAGCACCCGTATCCGACAGCCCTGGTCCCGATGCAACGGGTCAATTAAAGTGGCCCCGCGCCTGCCACTACGGCTGCAGAAGATAGGGAGAGCGGCCATCGCGATACCGACACTCCTCCTCCCCTGCAGCCCCACCGCCTCCGCCAACACGTTGGCGGCACCCGTTAGGGCCGCTGGCAGGATGGATAGGCAGCGGCTTCCTCGCCGCCCGTCCATCCCGCCGCCGCCCCCGCCTCAATGGGCTCGGCCGCGGCATCGCGATGAACGCGACACCGCAGTCCTCCTCACTCGACTAGCGACCTACTGGCCAGCCTCTACAAGGGTTTGGGGAAAAAACCCGGAGAGGCGGCCCCACCTCGAGTTCCTCTTCGTTCACCAGGTTGGAGCAGACCTGGCTACTAAGCCCCCCCGCCACGACAAGGCGGGAACCCATTCGGGGGGGCACCAATGTCACCTAACCTAACCTATACCATAGATAGCGATGTGCAGTGGATTAAAAATATTCACGTTAGCCTAATTCCACGATTCAATTTTGCGTGGCAGTTTTTTTACCTTAAATTTTAGGGTGTGAGTAATAAGTACTCTAGTATTTCTTTTTTGACAATATGCAACTCGGCCACACATTTTGGCATGCACTGTAAATTGGACTAACTTAATAGCTTACGTGCATATTGCAGCGTACATTTCGTGATTAGTTTTTTTAAGTGTCTCCAATACTTAGATTGTTTTTTTTTAGTGTTCTAGGTTCTTATTTTAAGTGATTCTTGTGTAATGGGATAGTTGGCTCTTTTTAAATATAAAACAAGTAGGTAATGTAATCAGTGTTCCATATTTTAGTTCCAGAATGAACAGGCTGATATCTCTACTGTCAATCTTTTCGAAGCTGCTTGA
Organism: Hypomecis punctinalis; assembly: GCA_949316475.1. Classification (NCBI taxonomy): domain Eukaryota; kingdom Metazoa; phylum Arthropoda; class Insecta; order Lepidoptera; family Geometridae; genus Hypomecis; species Hypomecis punctinalis. The sequence goes on from OX438803.1 coordinate 24,351,569, forward strand.
GAAGATTGTTAACTTTAGACTCACTACATTCCTGGATAACTCAAACCTGATTTCTGACAATCAGTTTGGCTTTAGGAAAGGTAAATCCACAGAAAATGCAATTGAACTCCTGTCCCGAAAAGTTTCGTCCAGCTTGGACAAAGGGCAAAAATCAGGGATCTACCCTCGAACACCGACCGATAAACATCTACGTTATTTTGTAATTTCTAATTAATTCAGAATTATTGGTAAAATCAAAGTTTTAGTGCGGTATTTTGTGTTGATTCAGAAGAATAATCAATAGTCCACAAAGTGAAGTGATAATTAACTATAAATACTTGTGATTATAAATGGTAACAACATTAATTGATCTTGTTGTGAACGCGTAAGCGCCGTGAATTGCTTGGCACTTAAGACTTTCTGCGCGCGGGCAGGAGAACGTCGGTTGCTAACTGTGCGCTGTACATTGCTGCATTCAGCCAACTTCGATAACGACGCGCGTCTGATTTTCTAAGAGTCGCAGCAATGAATACGCAATTGTGCGCTGCATGTCCTAAGCATTTAAAAGGAGTGGCTTTTATGCAATGTTGCCGTTGTTCTGACTATTACCATTTTACTTGTCTGAACTTCACTAAAGACGAGTACCTACTGCGGGTTTTCGAGTGAGTTTAAGGCTTCGTGGGTGTGTCCTCTGTCCCATTCCAAAGAACCTAAGTTTGGCGATAATTCGAACACTCCGATCCGCCATACGGCGTCCTCGTCACAAAAACCTACGACAGCTACAAAGGAAGTACATCAGCTGGCGGCGCCGAATTTCGAATACGACAACGTTACTCTGCGCTCAAAACCGCGGAGCTCCTGTGACTGTTCTTGTGTTGCGGACAGTTTACGCGAATTTACAGAAAATTTAACAGCCAATTAAGTGACATTCAGTCTAAACTTGCAATCTTTGAAGAGTCTTTTGCTGCCTCCCATTCACTTTATGACAAACTTCACGCAGAAAACGAGTCGCAAAAAACTTTAATTGCAGACTTGAAAAAAGACAACGAAGAGTTACGTGCTGTCACAGGTGATTTAAGCAAGCGCCTTCACTTATTGGAGCAACTCTCGCGCAGTAATAATATCGAGGTTCAGTGTGTTCCAGAAAACAAAAGCGAGAATATTTTTAGCACCATCAAGCAATTAGGTAACGTGATTAAATGCCCTGTAACTGAATCTGATCTTCAGTACTGCTCGCGCATCGCTAAACTTAACAGCCAGAGCCCTCGGCCGAGAGCAATTTTAGTTAAATTTAGCAGCAAGCGCCTACGTGACAATTTCCTGGCTTCCGTCATTAAGTTCAACCGGAATAACCCCAAGGATAAGCTGAACAGTAGTCACCTTGGGATCGGCGGCCAGAAGAAGAGCCCTGTTTACGTCTCTGAGCACTTGACTCCTGAGACTAAAGAACTACACGCAGCGGCCCGCCGTGCAAAGCACGATTTAAAATACAAGTTTGTCTGGATGCGGGACGGCAAAGTCTTTCTCAGGAAAAGTGAGACTTCAGGCTACATTCACGTTCGCAACGAAGAAGCTTTGAAATCGTTGACCTAAATTTAATAATTAAGTAATATTTTAATCTCAATAACACTTTGATTTTTGATAATTATTTCAGTTTAATTTTTTTTTTCACAAATATATATATATTTGTGAAAAAAAAATTATTACGATATTATGACCAATTGTAATAATCCTGATTGCTGTTCTTTATTAAATGTATATTATCAGAATGTCAGAGGACTTAGATTGAAAACTGTTGATCTTTTTAACAATGTAGCTTGCAGTGCTTATGATGTGGTCGTGCTGACTGAGACATGGTTGAATGACTCTTTTAGCGATGCTGAGCTCTTCGACAATCGATATGTGGTTTATAGGCGAGATAGAGATATAGGTACGGGTACTGGATTTCATACTCATAAAAAAATTGGAGGCGGAGTTCTCATTGCTGTTTCTAAGCATTTAAATTCGACGCGTGAGTTTTCATTCGAGTCCAGGTGTGATGATTTGTGGGTTGGAATAGACGTTAAAAGTTTGAAGGGCAAACAGAGTAAATTGTATATCTGCGGTACTTATCTTCCATCCCCACTAAAAAAGCACGTTTTACTCGAATTTATCAAAAACTCTAATCAGGTCATTGAGCGAAACGGCATTCAAAATGTTGTTTTTATGGGTGATTTTAATTTGGGATCTATTCATTGGGACTCTTTAAATGATTATTGTTTAAATCAATCTGAGTGCAATAGTGAAATGGTTACTAGATTGATATAATTTGTTTTACTGACCTGAAACAATATAACGGTATTCCGAATTTTCAAGGCAGAACTTTGGATTTGGTTCTAAGCTCGCAGCCAGTGGTCAATGTGACCGAGTGTCCTTCTCCACTTTCAAAGGTCGATCTTTTCCATCCCCCTATAGAGTTTTCCTTTTCTTTTGCTGCCAGCGCGACTTTACCTACCAACAATAATGCTCGATTTTGTTTTTACAAAGCTGATTATATTAATATGATTCAGGAGTTGAATGATGTTGACTGGGATAAAGACTTTTTCCTGCTGCGCCACAGTTGATGATATGGTATCTATTTTTTATACGCTACTAAGAAAATCCATTGCGAAAAATGTTCCTCAATCTAAACCTCGATCTAAAAAATATCCGATCTGGTTTTCGAGAGATCTTATAAGATTACAGCGAGAAAAATACAAATATCATCAAAAGTTACGTAAATTTAATAAAAATCCACTTGACAAGTTGGCTTTTGATCTTGCTAAGTCTCGCTCCGACAAATTGAAAGGCCACTGTTACAAAAAATATTTAGTTCGTTTGGAGCGTAATTTACGCTCCAATCCAAAGTTGTTTTGGTCCTTTATGAAACAGAAACGTAACAATAATAGTTCATATCCTGCTCAGATGTACTTGGGCGATAGATCGGCCATGAGTGGTAAGGCAGTCTGTGATCTTTTCGCTGAGAACTTTGCTTCGGTATACTACAAATGCGATGAAGACACTCTTCACCTGAACAATTATGATGGGCCGGCTCTTACCAGTAATTATCTTACAGCAATATTGTTCAAAGACGATCAAGTTTTAAAAATACTCAAAAGACTTGACCCTTCGAAGGGGGCTGGTGCTGATGGTATCCCTTCTGTGTTTGTCGTGAAATGTGCTTCCGCTCTGGCTCACCCTCTGTGTCTTATTTTCAATAAATCACTTACATCTGGAATCTTCCCCGAGAAGTGGAAGAAAGCCTTAGTTGTACCGATATATAAAAACGGGGACAAGAATGTCGTCAGCAATTATAGGCCTATTTCTATTCTGTCTGTCTTCTCTAAAGTCTTCGAAAAATTAGTTCTTCCCATTATTTCCAGCCATTTCAAAAACCTAATAATTACGGAACAACACGGTTTCACCAAATCTAGGTCCACAAGCACAAATCTTGTCTCATTTGTTAATGAAGTGTCGTGCGTCCTCGATCGGGGTTCAACAGTAGGAGCAATTTATACCGATTTCAGTAAGGCATTCGACAAAGTCAACCATCAAATTCTTCTCGGGAAGTTCGCTAAGAACGGTATCGCAGATCCTGTCCTGTTGACTTGGTGTGGATCATATCTTGGAAACAGATCTTCAGTCGTGGTTGTCAATGGTGATTCTTCGGATCCATTTGAGGTATGCTCGGGTGTGCCACAGGGTTCTCATTTTGGACCAGTATTTTTCAACTATTTCATCAATGACATAGACCAGTGCTTCAAACATACTAAGTTCCTCCTCTTCGCCGATGATTTGAAATTCTTCCGAATTATGGACTCGAGTAATGATGTAGATTTGATACAAGATGATATCAATCGTTTTGACGCATGGTGCGACGTCAACAAAATGAGTCTGTACGTGTCGAGGTGCTTCGCTATGCGGTTTACTAGGAAGACCAAAATTATGGATCATCCACAATTTTTAATTAAAGATACTGCACTTTCTAACGTTGATCGCATTAGAGACTTGGGCGTAACGCTAGATAGCAAACTGAGATTCCATCTGCACTTCGACAATATTGCTTCCAAAGGGTTTCAGTGTCTTGGTTTCGTTCTGCGGAACTGCCGGGACTTTAAATCACCGAGCACTAAAATAATGCTATACAATTCTTTAGTACGAAGTGGCTTGGAATACTGTAGCGTGGTATGGTATCCTTTCTACGATATTCATAAAAAGAGATTGGAAAGCGTGCAAAAAAGGTTCATATGGCATTTAACTTACTCTTGTTATCTCGGGAAGGATCTAAAGAGCTATGTGGCAAGACTCGAGCACTTCAAAATGGAAACGCTCTCACATCGTAGACATACGATTGACCTTATATTCTTTTTTAAACTCGCTAATGGTATCTTGAATACACCAGACTTACTTTTCGAGCTATCCCTGACGAATCCACGAACTTTGCCCAGAATATCACGTTTTAACATATTTTCTTGTTCTGGTTCCCGTTCCAACCTGGGACTTAATTCTCCCATCGCTAGGATGACGGGTCAGTACAACACTATATCAAAGAAAACTGATATTGACATTTTTAGTGACAGCATCAACAAGTTTAAAACTACTCTAAGGTCTCTGACAATCTGAGCATTAGCGTAATAATTTTACAATAATTATTATTTTTATTTATTATTTCAATTGTTTGTTTTGCTTTTGATGTTAAATATTATTTTTGTATTTCGAATTTGTAACTATGTTTTTTTTTTTTTTGATGATGTTTTTCGTTCAATTATTTTTGCAAGTTGTCTTCGCCTTTAAGTACTGTGACATTTGACTTTGTTTTGTTTACTATTTAAGTTATTTTTTATGTGAATTTGATGATGTACATAGTGTAGGCGGACTAAATAAATAAATAAATCAATTGGTGTGTTCCTGGACCTGGCCAAGGCCTTTGATACCATTTCGGTGAAAATCCTAATTCGAAAACTAGAGCTCTCTGGGATTAGGGGATTGGACTGAAATGGTTTCAAAGCTACCTCTGCGATAGGAGTCAGTGCACAAAAATAATTAATAACACCAGCAACATACTGCACCTAGAGTTCGGAGTCCCACAAGGAAGCGTACTCGGGCCAATACTCTTTATTTTATATATCAATGATATCCACTCAGTATGTTCCACAGACACCGACCTAATTTGCTATGCGGATGATACTCTCACTATTTTCCATGGAAAATCCTGAAAATCAGCTTTAAAAAGGCAGAAGCTTGATAGAAACCTCCTTACGTTAAATATTGGTAAAACTAAATATTTATGCTTTCATGAAACCAAGATTACGAATCCAGACCCCCAATTAAATCTAATAATGCACTCTTCATGTAATTTATCTAACTGTAAGTGTGATACAATTTGCAGGACGCCTTCAATTAGATATTTAGAGATCACATATCTACTCTCGGGAAAAGAGTACGGAAACTCACGCATGTAATGGGAGAATTGGGTAACTCTGCAAATGATCGAATTCTTAGCACGGTTTACACCGCTCTATGTGATTCGATCTTGTCCTATTGCATAACGGTGTGGGGGGAGCTGGAGATACGGCAATGCTAGAAATAGAAAGGGCTCAGCGCGCAGTGCTGAAGGTGTTGTACAAGTTGCCGTATAGATTTCCATCGGAGGAGCTGTATACTAAGGCAAGAGTCCTAAGTGTTCGACAACTGTACATACTAAAAGTAACTCTCACTGTGCACTGTACTCAATCCAGCATTGCCGATCCAAATTCCAATTCACCCAACAGAAGACCCCTGCGTGCGGCTGAACCCAGAGTCTTTTTTACGTACGTACTCGTATATAGCAAAATGAGCGAAAAGTGCGCCTTTCGAAACAAATCGGCAAAGGAATGCAAAAAAAAACTTATTTCAATACTTATGCTCTCTTTCATATAAAGATACAGAGGAATTACTTAAAATAATATCCTAAGCTTGCCACAAACACCCATATACGAATACATACATATAATTCAATCACACACATGTACACACACACACACACCACCTCTGCGAACCCTGACTCTTACGAGGACTTGTGTATCGCAGAGGACACACTCGCCACACTTCATTTCATGGACAACAACACACACACACACACAAGTGTTAGTTATTTTTCAAAATGTTTAAATTTACAAATTCTATGTATCAAAATGTTTTGTTATAATTTAATTAGCCGCACCGTACATATAACTGATAATATTAGAAATGTAAGCGTCCCTGAGTCGGGCCCTGCGATACAGGTACATCTTAGTGTAGGGTCCACTGGTATTATGGTATATCTGTAATATTTTGCTAAATAAAACATTTTGTATTTGTATATTCATATGCTATTTTAGAGTGGCCATACGAAAAGGGACACCTGTACAGATCAGGATTTTTTTATTATTATTTGGTGATTTTGATTCTCCAGGTTCCTTTTTAACCCCCCACGTAAAACTATGGGGCGTAAAAAGTTTGACATACATCTGTCTGTGGCACCGTAGCTCTCGAATGGATGAACTGATTTTAGTTTTTTTTCTAAATGGTGTATTAGTCCGAAGCTAAGTTTCATCAAAATCAGCTCAGCTTTTTTGTTAGCTGTGGCAGGAATCTTATAGTGTTGGTTTTTTTTTATTTTTGTTTTAATCTGGTTATGTGACCTTTGACATTTGAAGTTAGAGCACAATTATTGTGAAAAATCTAACGAGTAATTTAATTTCATTTGTTTTTGACTAAAAAAAAAAAACATTTATTTGAATGTTTTATTTATCTTATAACAGTGTAAATCTCATGTCAATAAATTTTCTTTGTCATTATGGAGATTTTTCACAATAAATAAACAGTCAGTTGTGAATAGCTCATGTGACCTTGGGGGGATTTGTAGTGAGCTACAAAATACCTAGAGTGATGTGAATCTGAGGACAAAACCAGTAGGATCTGACTTATTGAACACTATTGTTTCCCATAATTTGTGTTGTACCCTTGGGTTATGGGTTACAACTATTAAAATCATCATAAATGTACATAAATGTGAAGTTTTTAGCCATTATAAATGCTGGATCCATCAGGCTTAAGGCATTTATGTATCAGTTCCTTCAATGCGTTAGATAGTCTGAATCACACAACTTGGGAGCTGTGTTGTTGTTGCTCACTTAACAAGCTGTGTGAGGGTTGAGTTATCTGCAGCTATTGTCATTCTTTGTGCATATCACCAAGTATATGTAGTATATAAAATAACTTTGATTTAACTTTCACATAAACATTAGGATATATATACCTCTTGTATGGGTAGGCAGCCCTAGTCTCGCTCGCTTTATATAGGGTTTGGAAACCAGTTATTCCATTTCACCCTTTATTCCTCAGGTTGTAAGCTACAAGACAACTTTTACTTTTTTTATTTTGCAATCTTGTAAAATTCTCAGGCAATATTTTATTTTTGGGAAATCGAGAATTGTGTAAGTTGACATTGTGTACCATGCGAGGGTTAAGAAAGAGGAATGCGGTAAGAACTCTACCAGTTCTGCCAATATCAGTGCGGATGACTCCTGCAGACTCCTTACTTTTAGGCCATAACCTATATCTTAAATAAATATGAAATAGGTTTTTGGTTATCTTGGTTTAATTAATGCGGGCCTCTTAACGTGTCTTAGCGTCGGCGCTTAGAAGGCGTATTGGTGCTAATATCAGCAATTATAAAACTCACCAGTCTTCATTTTCTTTGCTAGTCGATAAATGTAGGGTTCTTAGTTGACGATAAATAAGCTCAGTTGTTCACATAAGTTAGCACTGAAGGGAAAAAAAGAAAACCCACCACTTAATACGACAATGGATATCAGTAAAGAATCTAAATTAACATTGATTAAAAAGTTTTGAACCAACTGATAAAATGAAAACAATAGTCGAAGTCACAAACAAAATCAAAACAAACAACTTTTATTTTTTTTTGTTACCCCGGGGTGCGTTTACGCACTCCAGATAATTTTTATGCTGAATAAAATTTTTTCTGACGGGCGTCCGTAAACGGCGTCATAGCTCTAGACCAATCATAGCGCTTAAATCTACGACAAACCAATCACATCTGTCAAACTTTTGAACGATCTGTCAAATTCGATTCGATGACAACTAGCTGACCAATAAGAGACAAGATAAAATTTATCTACCTAAAAACCTCGATAAAACTTAGCCTAGTCAGGAGAAAAAATATACCGATTGGAGTGCGTGAACGGGGCAGATTAATTTTTAGCCAGGAGGTTTTTTCTCCTGACGGATGCCCTAAACGGGTGACATAGAGTTAGCCAGGCTAATTTTTATCTTAGTCTGGAGTGCGTAAACGCACCCCCGGAAACTATGTTTTTATGGTGGATGACAGAATCCGGTTCATGCGGCAGTCCAAGGAAAAAAAATGATGTTCCAAATTATATTTACAGTACAGAGCGAAGAACGTCTGTAGTGCTAACAAAAACCAATACGGCACCTGAAGATTTTGTTGAGTCTCATAACAATATTTATCGGCGCAATTTTGGTACTTTAGATTATTATGTGTTTTGTTGGCAGCGTGGGTGTAATTCAGTCCACAGTCGCAGTCGACCAAAAGTCGTCCGACGTCAAAACAAACTTTTAATTGTATATAAAATGTATTTTCACATGATTTTCTTTCTTACTGTACTGTACCGACTATGGTAATACAGAGTAGTTTTTCTATTTAATATATTTTATTAAATTCCAACTCCACAACTTCACGAAAAATCACATTCAAACATTAACATTTAACATCGCTAAGTCTATTCAACTTGTCAACAATCCTTCCTAAAGATAAAGTTTATTTCATTGATAAACGAATGTATATTGTACCTAAATCAAAGTTCAATTCAGTTCGTCGCGTACTGTTGACCAGTAGCTTGTCTAGGTGTGATTCAAGTGTTGAACTTAGAGCTAGAAAGATGTCTGTTTCTGATGAAGATCTGAGGCGATACCTTCCTGATTTACCTTCTGGAGCTCTGGATAAATACAGGGCTAAAGCAACTTTCGATTGGAGACGAATGAAACTGAGCTATGATAACTTAAACACCATTAAGATGAAAGTAAGTCTGCTTGTTACTCATCCTATTTCTTTTATTTCCATTTCCTCTTTTAATTGTACCTTTAGGAGCTGGCATACTTTTATATAGTCGTACTTGTACTATTTATGTAGAATAAATGGTTTAGCTATTATTTATTTAAATATAAATTGCCTTATAATGTCTAGTTACAATTCATATACTGTATAGAATTGCAAAACATTATTGTTAGTTAAAGTTCATTCAACTTTGACTTCTTTAGACTGAAAGTTTAAGAGATCTTTTATTTTTTTAATATATTTGATAATTTTGCCTTTGACCACATCCTGCCTGTAAGCAGATAAGAGGTCTAAGGAGTAGCAGGCTTGCCTCACAAATACCTATTTACTCCAGTTTTGAGGACATACATTGTAAAGACAGATTCAGGGAAAGTGTTTCACATTCTGGCTTTGTAAACATTTTGTTTCACTACTAGTTTCAAATAACTCAGAATGTACTCTTTATATTAGAAATTGCTTGATACTACAAAGAAAATAATAATTTAGTGTTTTAAAATAAACTAAAAAAAGGAATGATAAAATAGTTACGATACAAGTAATTATAAATAAGACACCTTCTGTATCAAGTACATCAAATACATTTTGAATTAGAATTACTCACTGAAATATGATAATGAAAAATTGATTATGATTGAATTGACTGTTGGGATTGGCTGTGAAAAAAAAAATTTACATGATTGTCTTATGATTTATACACTTTACATAATTATATGTATTTTACTTTTACCTTGAAAAATTGTATGTGTAAGTATATAAACCAGTCAGGATATTACATAGCAGAAATGTCCAACTGAGTAAATTGAAAATTTAATTTAAATATATATGTAAATACCTAAATTTACTTTAACACCAAACACCATACATATGTATATATGTTTAAATGACTTTGCACATAATTTAATTAATAAAATCAGTGTTTAAAGTTGACATTGGAATTATTTTTGAACCATTTTATGAGGCCCTATTAGAAAGCATTTATTTTAAAGTCTATGAATCTTCTTCAAGACTTCAATAATACCTAATTCAAATTTAAATTATTTTATTGAAACATAAAAAAACATTTAGGCACAATTATTTCACAAAATTATATTCAATTTCATAAAAATACTAGCTAACCCAGTGAACTCCACACTCTGTCAGGATCAATGAAATGTATAAAAATCACAACACATCAAACAAAGAGCTTGTTAGGGTTCTGTATTTTTTAATTTGTATAGGACCCTAAAAATAATCAAAGTTACAACTTCCTCCTTTGTTGAAGTTGGTTACGAATCAGTCTAGCCACTCTTGAGTACTTCCTCCTTTGTTGAAATTGCTTTGTCCAGCCAAATCAACCATCTTGGCGTCTGTGAAGTTAGATACAGGCTGCATGAAACCCAATCCTGACGGATGCTCCCAGCCAATCCTCGTACAGATGCTAAGTCACTCAGAATTGGGTTTTGTGCAGCTTGTAAGTGACTTCACAGCCGCCAAGGTGTTTGAATCTGCCTGTATTAATAGTGTAACTAACCCAATTCATACAATTTTTTAGTATGACATCTGGAACTTCATGCAGAAGAACCCATTATTCCAGCACTCAGAAGTCACTCTACCCTTGGATGAGCAGAGACACATCACAACCAAACGGATGTATGCTATGTACAATGAGAATTTTGTACCTATGGAAAAGGTAAGAATGTTTATTGTTGTCTCATGAAATTGACATATGGTATAGATATTTATTTCGAGCTTGTTCCGTCCCACTACTGAACAAAGGCCCTCCTATTCTCCTTCCAATCTTCACCTTCTAAACCTATGTGGGTCTAGTTGTTACAAAATCGCCATTATACTATCAGACTAATGATATTATGCCATAACTGTATGGTGTGGGAGCTGTGGTGGCCTAGAGGTACACTCGGTACACCCGCCTTACAATCATGAGGTCGTGGGTTCAAATCCCGGTCCCGTACCATTGAGTTCTTTGGAATATATGTACGGAATTTAACACCACTGGCTTTTTGGTGAAGGAAGACATCGTGAGGCAACCTGCATGCGTCCGTAGAAGAAATTCGATGGCGTATGTGAATCCACCAACCCGCACATGGGCCAGCGTAGTGGATATGGCACTTCAAAAAGAAACAAAAGAACTTCATAAGATTTTTGGAGGATATGTGATCTATATTGGTTGATGACTAAAAAAAAATATTTTCTCTTTATATCAATGATGTAATTTATTTAGCTCCATACAAACTTCGAGCAAATATCTACAAAGCCACAGTCCCCACGTGAAAGTAGTAAAAATGTCTGAGCGTCGTCATTTACCGACTTAGATATTTACATTATATAATCCATAATAACCCGTTTTCTCGAATCTCGACGTTATACCACCTAATTAGTGCTTGTAACCAAGCACTTTGGCATTGCGCGGCGTTGTAGTCGGCAATCGCCTTACAACTAACTAAAAAGCCTGCCACTACGTAGCTTGGGCAGGGTTTTGGCTCGGACACTTTTTTTGCATGATTGTGACTCTATAGATATTTGCTCGAATTATACAAATTACCAAAATTCCACAAAACTAGGAACTTAGTTGCTAAAACCTGGAACGAAGCTACCCTATACCCTATTTTTTGAATTTGTACGAAACCCTCGGTAGGCGAGCCTGAATCTCACTTGTACAGTTATTTTTAGGGATAAGGGTACATCAGATAAAAAAGTAAAGTGGTTATCTGACAGAGTAAATCAGTTACTTTCATTCAGACAAAATATGATTACACTTACAAGGTAATGTACCTTGTAATGTAAGTATTATGTGTTGTACTTTCTTTGTGTGGGGTCACACAGGGCTAGAGTGATACAAAGTCATAGTACAAATATTTCATCCTTATCTGATAAAAGCTTATTTACAACATTACATGATAAACCTTTGCAATAGGTAAACAATTATACTTAAATAATCTTATCACTTGCATGTTATATAATTTATTATACCTGCTTAGAAAATTAATTTATCCTACTAATATTATAAACGCGAAAGTTTGTATGTATGGATGTTTGTTCCTCTTTGACGCAAAAACTACTGAACGGATTAAGATGAAACTTTGCAAGAGTAATGTTTATAGGCACATCAGAATAACACATAGGCTATAAGTTATAAAGATAATGCGTGAAACGAAGTTCGCCGGGCCAGCTAGTCTTCTATAATAAGGTGATTAAGACAACAAATTAGTTTTTGGCCATCGAGCAATTTGCTCGAAGTTTTTGGCATGAGAAATAAAATATTGTTCTATCTACTATATTAAAATCTTAATTGCAAACTGTAATATCATTATATTATATTATTAACATCAGGCAGTGTGTAGTCAAACGCAAACCTATTTGAAATAAAAAAAAAATTATGTCTTGCCTATCTACTGTTAGCTTAGTCATTGTATTGACTGCCTGCGCATAAAAAAAATAAACTTGATTGATAGGACGTCCACCAACAAGGAGGACGGATGGCCTAATCAAGACCGCATGACGGCGCTGGATGCGAGCCGCTTCCGGCCGGTCATACTGGAAATCTATAGGGAATAATTTTTAAAGTTTCGCGATTTGAACACTTTATATATTCTTATACCTACATACTATGCGGACTAAAAGCCGGGATAATGAGGTATTTTATTTATTTCGTAATTTCAGTTCGTGATTAGTCCCGTAGTATACAAGAATAATCTATAGGGGAGACCTAAGTCGACGTTCTATGGCTGAAACGACAACGATTGGATCGACTCTACTAAAGATTTAGCACCTCACGGTTGTACCTATTGCCATTCAATATACCTTGGACATCCAAGGCGTATTTAAATTATCGGTGAAGTGCGTGTCGGACTCGCGCTCGAAGGGTTCCATACCACATGTGAACTTACAGCTAAATATTCTTTGAATATTTCAAGCGTCTACCTGTTACCGTTATTAATATCGATACTCGCTATATCAGCTGCGCGAGAAGCAGGGGTGTGCGCAGGTTATAGATAAATTCAAAGACGTCAAGAATTTTGGTTCAGCCTGTAACCAGAAATATGTTTATTTCCTTATTTAGATAGCAGAAGACCCCAAGGTGTTCGGAGCGGAGTCAGAAGCGATGTTCATGTTTGACAGCTCGCTGGCTGTCAAGGTCTCGTTGACATTCCGGATGTTCAGCAACGTCATCACAGGAAGTGGAAGGTGGGTCCTACATACTACCACATTGACTCAACCATCCTACTAATATTATAGACGCGAAAGTTTGTGAGGATGGATGGATGTATGGATGTTTGTTACTCTTTCACGCAAAAACTACTGAACGGATTGAGATGAAACTTTGCAATAATCTAGCTTATATATCAGAATAACACATAGGCTATATATTATAATGATATATTGCGTATGCGGGCGAAACCGCGGGTAAAAACTAGTTTACTATAAAAATAAGCTTATTTAAAACAAAAAAAAATGCCAAGTCGATGACATCTTCATTGAACGAGTGAACTCAGTGAGAGAAGCGTCTCAGTTTTGACTTCATTTTGCTTTTATGTGACCGGATATTGATTCTCCTCCACTACAGGTCGCATTTTTCAACGAATCTTGAAGAAACTTAGTACACGGATACGTATCAATAGGTATTAAATAGGTATCAATAGGTACATGCTGATGATGACTTTGATAAATCGCTGCTAAGCATAGGCCTCCCTTGTTCGCCACTCATCAAGGTCCTGTGATAACCAGCACGACTGGCGTACCTACGCACCACGACATAACTCACCACGACTTTGTCTTGTCGATAAAATTATGCCGTAGTGCTTATGCTAGCCGTGTTGGTCAAGGTTGGTCCCGGGACTCGAGACTAGAGTCGGGATCTAGTCGCCCTATACTCCACCCTCTTATTAGACAAAAATTGAGGCTATTCATATTCATATTATTTTATTGGTATCAAAATACAAGTCAATTACAATTGTTGTTATAATAATATTAATCGTTAAAATTTCAGAGTTGCTACAGCAAAGCACGATTATCTTAAAATTATAATTACTTAAAATTAAAAGAAAATAACAAAGTTAAATAAGTTATCAAATATTAAATTGTATAAACAACATAATATTAATCATTCAACATAAATCTGAACAATGCTTCAATACCAAAACTTATGTCAAAAATAGCATAGCTTAATTAATTAACAAATAAGTATGTATTTGTAACAAAATAATAAAATCATCTATTATATAAAAGGCTTCCCTGAGTGGACAGCCTACAGCCCAAACCGCTTAAGATATAAACTCAAAATTTGGAACATAGGTACATTGTACGACGTAATGGAGCACTAAGGAAGAAAATTTTGAAAAATCGATCTCTAAAGGGGTAAAATGGGCCCTTTTCGCTTGTATGTAACTTTTTATTCCCTGTACCGAATGACTTGAAACTTTGTATACATGCTTTGCAAATAAAATAAAAGTTACGTTTTTTCCTGTTTTTCCGAATTTTTCTCATCTAAAGGGTCAAATAAGGTCCCAAAGTTGGTGAAAAAAGTGTCAATTACATCCAACCAGCTGAACGGTTATGGTTGAAATTTGGCATGAAGGAAGCACACAGTATGTTCAATACAGGAACTGATAATATCCAGGAAAATCTATAGGGATCCTTAGGGGTGGCAAAAATTAATCAGTTTAGGCCACAACCCAAACCGCTGAGGATATAAACTTGAAATTTGGAATATACGTACATCATACGACATAATGAAGCACTAAGGATGAAAAACGTACCCAACTCTAACTTACGGGGTAAAACGGGCTCTTTTTGTATGCATGTAACTTTTTATTCCCTGTACCGATTGACATGAAACTTTGTATAGATGGTTTTGAGACTAAATAAAAAATATGGCTGTACCTGTTTTTCTCAATTATCCTTAAAAAAAATCCTTAGGGGTCAGATACGTCCCAAAACTACAATGCGCTTTTTTAAATAATTTAGTATCTAGAATAGGATTAAGATAATGATTTATCCTTAAATGCGGCAAAATGGGTCCCCTATAGCTTACGAATTATTTTATTTCGTGAGCCAATAGTCTTAAACTTAGCACACATACGAATCAATATACCTACGTATTTTACTGTGGGATCAACCCTGACTAGCGAAAATTACCTACATTTTACATACATTTTGTCGCGGGTCGACGAACTTTTTGTGTTGAACAGCTGATTATATTCACGTAATTTTGGGGTTGATACCATTGTAAAAGTTAATCAAATTATGATTATAATAATGCTATTATACTCATAATTTGATAACTAACTAGAACTTTTAACTAGAACATGCCTGACGAGTGACGTCTAGATATATATCATGTGATGTACCTAGGGACATTTTTAATTTTTTCAACTTTGAGTTCACATATCTCTGAACATTATTAAGATTTTTAAATGAAAGTTAGGTACTATAGTAGGGCATTTCATCGCTAACGATTAAGTTATTTTTGGGTGCTATATCAATGCTAGATTATTTTTTATTAAAGGGCAAATAAAAATGGAGGTTTTTGTCCGAAGGTACGTTACACGTCTGTACCTTGGGACAAGCCTGTATGTACCTTGGGACACAATTAATTTTAACTATATTTTCTAGCAAAAGCTTTTTTCATTGTCGGAAATTACTATTTTCACTTCATAATGTGGTATGAATGAAATTTAAATCAGTCTCAGAACCACTCTGGATAGTTTTGACATAACTGTGTAAAGTTGATTTTTTCAACCCGAATTCTTTGCTACACTTCTTATTTTTCCTCTCTTAATTTTTTTAACATTTTGTTTACAACGTCCCGAGCTTATTGCATCTTTCTTTCTTGCATTTTTGCTCCGTGGCACTATTAATAACTAATACATGTGGTTACTAAGAAGTGTTCATACATTAAAGTGTCCCAAGGTACAAACAAAATTATGTCCCAAGGTACAAAAACAGCCATATTAAAGCAAACTAAATAATCTTAATTTGCATGTTAGGAAACTGCTTTGGTATTTATGGTATTGTAGAAAGAAAATAACAGACTAAAATATACGTGATTTAGTTTTATCAATTAAGAACACCTATGAAATATAAAACTACTCCAAAATATCTAAAAAAAAATACTTTTGACTCCAAAAAACTTTAAACTGTTCTCAAAATTCACTAGAAGCTGGAATGGTCACGAGACTTACTAGTCTTGCTAAGTTATAAATATACTACGCAAAGGATATTATTTAACTTTTTTACTGTTGCTAGTTTTCAAATATAACGAATGTCCCTAGGAACAACCGTCCCAAGGTACAACACATGACCTATGTGTTTCTCAAATAAAATATAGGTGTGCCATTTGTTCATTTGCCTGGAAAATTAAATGTCTAATGACTTAATGAAACATGTCGAATACCTGTACCGGCCTTAATTAATAGTGCACTACTGAACATAGGCCTACTCGCGAAGGGTGATTGGGCCATATCCATTACGCCGGCCGAGCGCGGGTTGCTGAATCCACAAACGACATTGATTTTTTCTCTACGGACGTACCTATACAGGTTGCCTCAATGTTTTCCATCAATGAAAAGCCATTAGTGTGAAATTCCTTACATAGTTACTCATACAATTATTATTATAGGCTCCCTCGGTGGCTCAGTGGGGTACTGGTGTGTGAACCTGACTCCTGGGTCAAAGAGGCGTGGGTTCGATTCCCACCCAGGACAAATATTTATGTGATGATCATATGTGTTTGCTCTGTGTCTGGGTATTTAATATATATTTTTTTTAAATATATTGGAGTCAGAGACCTTGTGTGAGATGACCCATCTCACACACGGTCTCTAACCCCAAACTAAGCTAAGCTTGTGATATGGCTGCCAGAGACTGATATACTACATACTTTTTTTTTTAATAATGACAATACTACACTACTACTACATAGAAAGCAATTGGATCATCCACAGACCCTTGAAGGTCTAAAGATAATCCAGTGCTCAAGCCCACTGCCAGTTGGCAGCGTGCCAACTACATACTACATATAGATATTTTAAATACATACTTATATAGATAGTACCTAAATAACACCCAGGCACAAAGCAAACACCAATGTTCATCACAAAAATGCTTGCCCTGGGTGGGGGTCCCACGCCTCTTTGATCCAGAAGTCAGGTTCACTAACCACTAAGCCACCGAGGCAGTTCGACCGAGGCAGTGTTATTAATGTATTTTTATTTATTTATTAATTAACACTTTCTTGCACCCCATTTGTACAAAAGAAGGACTTAACGCTAAATAGCATTATCTGCCAGTAAACCTACAGGTACATGGTATATGTAGCATATCAGTCTCTGCCAGCCAAATCACAAGCTTTGCTTAGTTTGGGGTCAGAGACCGTGTGTGAGATATTTATTTTATATATTTATTTATTATTGAGTTAATTTCAGAAATTCGGCAATTTATCATCCAAAAATTCAAGTACTCCGTAATAAGCTTTAGATACAAGTAAATTAAATAACCAAATACTGAGATAATGCAGGCCAATCCGTGGGCTATTATCATTTTAGGCAAATATTGATACAATTCAGGCTAAACCGTAGGCATTATCCTTGCAAGTAATACGATAATAGGCTCAATTATGAAGGCGCCATGGTAAATATAATAGCAACTTATAAAGTGTTCTCTCTATCGAATGCTTAAAGTGAAAAATAAACAAAAATAATTATGCTAATTAGCTATTATAATAACGATGGCGCCTTCATAATCGAGCCTATTGCGGGTTTTAACACGAGCTACTATTATTTTAAGTAAGTGCCAAGAAAACGCGGGCAAAACTATGGGTTTTTATCATTTTAATCAATTACGAAAATAACGCGGGTTAGACCGTGGGCTATTATCATTGCAAGTAATACAAAAACGCAGGCTAACGGCATGCTACTATAATTTAATGGATTTATTAAGACAACGCGGGCCAGACCGCGAACTATTCGATACTATTATAAGCAAATGCCAAGATAACGCGGGTTGAACCGCGGGCTGTTATTTTAATCAAGTAAGTACTAAAACAACGTGAGCCAAACTGTGGGTAATTATCATGTTAAGTACCTAATTATTAACACAACGCGGGCCAAACCGCGGGCTATTATCATTTTGAGCAAATACTTAGACAACACGGGCCAGACCATGGGCTATTATCATTGTAAGTAATACGTCAATGCAGGCCAAACGGCAAGCTTTTATAATTTAAAGCAAGTATTAAGACATCGCAGTTTATGCTGCGTGCTATAAATAACTATCTGAAGCAAGTACTAATAATACGCAGGCCGAACCGTGGGCATTATCATTGCGAGTAATTTTCAGCAAGTATTAAGACAACGCGAGCCAAATCGCGGACTATTAGATATTATTATAAGCAAGTACAAAGACAACGTAGATCAAACCGCGGGCTATTTTCATTTTAAGTAAGTACCTATGTACTAAGACAACGCGGGCGAAGCCGCGGGTTTTAAGCTAGTCCAATATAATAGAAAACAGTCTAAACTACGTAATAATCAATGTTCAATGCTATATATCGTTATTATAGATAGCTAGAAAGAAATCCTTTTAGATTGATTTGATTTTAGAGTACTCGTTAATCATACGAATCAGCTACAAGAACTGTTTTTTCTATTCGCTAATGTAATTCAAGATAATAATAAATTATCTGTACTTACAATTTGTTCTTTTTCTGAAAAAAAAAAGGATATGGAACAAAACAACCTGTTATTATTGGAAATGGAATTTAAATAATATGGTAATTAATTTTGCGTAATTACAATTCATTTGGAGGCCAATTAACTGTACCTACTACATTTGCATAGGATTTCATTAATGCGAGAAAAAGATAAATCATCTTGACCTTTTTCTTGATTATATTATTTCATTACGCACAAAAAATAATCAAGTATGAGTACAAAAACCCGATTGCATACATAATGAAGCCTGTTTAGTTCATTGATAAAAATAAATTCAATGACTTCTCAAGTAAAATCGGTCAAACCGTTTCAACTACTTATCGAAACTTTTATTTAGTTATACTATAAGAATAAAGACAAATAGACATATATTTCAAAAGCACTACTTTTATTTATTCCGGTTAGGTTTGCGTTTGACTACATACTGCCTGATGTTGAGCAGATATGCGGTCTAGGGTGTAGCACGCTTACCTAAAAGATACCTAACCCTTGGGCGAAGCTGGGGGGACACGAATTGGCGGTGAACGCCCTAAAACACCACTGCTGGACATAGGCCACAGACCACTCAGCCTGCTGTTACATATTTAATAAAAAATAATTATAACGTAATTTAACGGCCAAAATGGCAAAGAGCTTAAGAAAGCGCGATCCCCCGCTTCGTATAACCAAAGAAGATATAATAATACTACGGTATAACGACGTTGACGACAAAAACGACCAAGTCCTATATATCCTACATATTGAACGACATGTAACGCGATACGCCATTATTTATGCCTAAAAAGTTCACTTATTATCTTCAACAGGAACCATCACTACCACTTCGTGGAAGCCATCAACAAGGGCAAGATTGGTGGCTGCTTTGCTCTGACCGAAGTGTCTCACGGTTCTAACGCCAAAGGAATGAGAACTACGGCCACTTACGTTCCGGAAACGAAGCAATTCGTACTTCATTCGCCTGACTTCGAAGCGGCAAAATTTTGGGTTGGGTCGCTAGGTGAGTCTTTTTGCACTTAGATTGGGTCTTTGACCGAAGTTTATCATGGTTCGAACGCGAAAGAAATGAGAACTAGCCACTTATGTGCCAGTGCTTAAGCAATTCGTACTTCACTCGCTTGACTCCAAAGCGGCTAAATTTTGGGTTGGGTCGCTAGGTGAGTCTTTTTGCATTTAGATTGGGTCTTTGACCGAAGTTTATCATGGTTCGAACGCGAAAGAAATGAGAACTAGCCACTTATGTGCCAGTGCTTAAACAATTCGTACTTCACTCGCCTGACTCCAAAGCGGCTAAAGGAGTTGGTAAACTTTTTATATGGGAGGCGGTCCTTGAAAACCGGCAGCGATGCGAGCTGTATTAATGTTTAGTGCCATATTTAAGAATATTATTTCACGCAAAAACATATTTTTGTGTATCGCCGTTTTATTATAATATCTCTTTTTTATTTCACTAAGTAGAAAATATTTAGACTGAACTGGTAATACTAAGAGGAGGTCTACGTAGTCTAAGTATCAGACAGGAATCTTCAAACAACCAATAGCGGGCTGGTATTTTAGAGTTTGACATTTATTTATTTTTTAAAACATGGCGACCAGCCCTCTATTGGTTGTTCAATATTGACAATGTCATTTCCTTTTGCTGTTTCATAATGTCACTGTCAGGTTTTTTTTTTCAATTTAGGCTTAATGCAGTTATTTGGTGTAGCACATAGTTCATTTTTCTAAGTCAGTTCAGTTTTAGAACCCATTTGAAAATTAAATGGCGATGAAAAAATTTCTAAAAAATATGTGTTTGAAAAGATAATTATTTAAGCTTTCTATTGGTATATATTTTGTTTCTGCAAGATTTCAAAAACCGCATCTTTTCCATATCCTTTTGGGTTGGGTCGCTAGGTGAGTCTTTTTGCACTTAGATTGGGTCTTTGACCGAAGTTTATCATAGTTCGAACGCGAAAGAAATGAGAACTAGCCACTTATGTGCCAGTGCCGAAGCAATTCGTACTTCACTCGCCTGACTCCAAAGCGGCAAAATTTTGGGTTGGGTCGCTAGGTGAGTCTTTTTGCACTTAGATTGGGTCTTTGACCGAAGTTTATCATGGTTCAAACGCGAAAGAAATGAGAACTACTGCCACTTATGTGCCAGTGCCGAAGCAATTCGTACTTCAGTCACCTGACTCCAAAGCGGTTAAAGGACATGTCCACAAAATGTATGGAGGCTGGTATAATAATAATCAAAAATTCTAACCACAACACTCGTTACATTTCGAGAAAGTTCATATTTTTCTGAGTCTAATACAATAGTTAAAAACAAAAACGAGCCCTCCGATTTTTTTAAAACTAATTTTGATTTTATTAGAAAAAATAAATATATTTCGCTCAATAGGTATTCTCTAGCAGCCCTGATTAAGTAACCTCCAAATTGTTAAATATAAGCATTTTTACCAATTAGACACACTAAGTGATTTTTTGCCAAATTGTACCTACTAACTGGTCACACTGGTAGGTTATAATTTTTAATTTTAGCAAATTAAGAGATGAATGTGGAAGAATCAGTTACTAATGCAAGTAAAATAACGATAGAACCACTTTATTATTGCTAAACTAGAAAAAATAATAAGCTGTATTATTATTTTTCATACAATTTATTTTCCGCATTTAAAAAAAATAGGAGGGGTGAAAAAATCTAAATTAAATATTTTTGGGAAGCCCATATAACAAGCTTTCAAATTATGTATATCATCACCATCATCTTGGTTCGATTTTTCTCTGAATAATATACCACTTGTGGACGTCACCTTTTGAGTTGGGTCGCTAGGTGAGTCTCTTTGCACTTAGATTTGGTGTTTAGACCGAAGTGTCTTGCGGATTTAACGAAAGGAATGAGGACTACGGCCATTTATATCCCGTAGTCGAAGCAATTTGTGCTACACTCGCCCGACTTCGAAGCGGCTAAATTTTGGGTTGGGTTGGTGAGTCCTTTGAAATTAGATTGGGTCTTTGACCGAAATATATCATGGTTCTAACGCCAAAGGTATGACGTATTTTATGAGGACTACCGCCAATTAAGTCCCAAAGACTAAGCAATTCGTATTTCACTCGTTTGTCTTCGAAGCGGCTAAATTTTGAGTTGGTTCGCTAGGTGAGTCTCTTCGCATTTACATTGGGTTTTTACAGACCTAACGCGAAAGGAATGAAGACCATCGTCTCTTATGTGCCGGAGTCGAAGTTCGAGGTGTCAAAATTTTGAGTTGGGTCACTCTGGGTCAGCCTCTTAGTACTTCGGTTGGGTCGGGAAGTGACTTCCTTCCACTTCCTTAGACTTAGACTGGCGCGAAGTGAGATACCGCTTACACAAGTTGTTTACAATACTGCTCTGTTTGAGTTAAACTTCTTGTCATTGAATTGATTTATCGGACGCGAGAAGAATGAGGGCTATGACACTTGTATACCAGATACGAGGCAATTTGTGCTGCAGTAATCTTCTCGACCTCAAGGCGACTTATTTTTGTGTTGGGTCACTAGGTGAGTTCTGGGAATACTTGTAAACAGAAATATCTGTCTTTCCAAAGGTGATTATACTAACTAGCATTTTTATTTGTTTTACTTTTAGGTAGGTATGTATTGTTTTGTTTCAGCTTATTGTGTATTCTGTTCTTTCAGCTTAGTATGTAAAATTGTCGTTCTTACCATATATTTACGAAAGATAGAGTTGGATACGTTTGTGGTCCGTAGTCCTACTAGATACTACAAGTTAGGTACAAATATACCAGTCATTGCTTAGAGATGAATTTATTTTAATGTGTATTTAGACAATGCGCAACATGACCCCTGACTTGGCTGTGTCGCGTTCATGCATAAATTATACAATTAATGCTACGAGGATAAGTATTACTGAAATATATATGTACTACAGTAAAATAATAATATTAAATATCTGTGAGAACTGTTATATAAAGGTGATAAACTATTTTTGCATTGAATTCATCAGACATCGAAATTTAATTGTAGCTCCAAGTCTATAGATGCTATTCATTTATACTCTATAAAATATAGCTTGATCTCTGCGACAGCTGTCAGAAAAATCACGCCTATGAAGTCCTGAATTTCCTAATAGTACAGACAGTACCTGTCAATGTCATACTTTATGGGCATGTCGATTAGTGATGGGCGACGGATGATGATGAAATTTCGATAGTTTATATACTAATGATATTTTAAATAAAACTTAATTTATCATTAATTTTATTATATATTTTAATATCATAACATGATTTACATGTGTAATTAAATTAAACCCAATTATATGTCACATTAGCATCGATAATAGTGAAAAACGTCGATAAATAATATCGTAACATTATTATAATTTATTTAATTAATATCATAACATTATTTACATGTATAGTAGTAGTATATAGTATACTTGATCTTAAATAATAGTGAGTAAATAAAATCCAATTTCTCACCTACAACTACTCATTCGATTTCATTACAACATTGTTTGATATTCGATTTTTTGCACCACTAACCCAACTCTAAAAATGTCTAACTTCTATGTCAATGTCACTGTCGCAGAGATCAAGCTATCTTTTATGCAGTATAGTATGGAACTTAACCAATCCAGAGAAGGCACGACGATTATCCAAAAGCACATTGGTAACACCTGAATGAGATGGCACATGACGGAAGATTGGCGAAAGAGGAAGGAGGCTTATGCCCTACAGTGGATTGAGCTAGGCTGTCAATGATTTTGATGATGATATTGAAGACACGAATGTTATTTTAAATTAACATATACATTATGTAGATAGATAAACACTTTATTGTTAACACTGAAGTACGATTCAGAAAAAATACACAGAAAGGAAAAAAAAACAAGCGACATAAAATAGTGCAACAAAGGGCGGCCTTGTTGCTTAAAGCAATCTCTTCCAGGCATATGTACAGGGTTATTGGTAATCAATTAGCATCCTTTATAGTATACAGGGTTATTTCTAATCAATTAGTATCCTTTTAGGGGCTTATTCTGTACATCAAAACTAACAACATTTGTTCTACGACTTTTGTCAAAACTAAAAAGAAAAATCAGCTGTTCCATACATTTTCCGCGGGTGAACGATATTTTTCTATGGAACAACAATTTTTGAGTTTTGACAAAAGTCATAAAACAAAAGTTGTTAGTTTTGATGTACAGAATAAGCCCCTGAAAGGATGCTTATTGATTAGAAATAACCCTGTGTAGTTGTGGAATTCCCTATCCAAAAGAGTATAAGACTTTTGTCTATGGTATAAGTTAGAAGTCTATGTCTGTTTCACTATAGGAAACCAACTTCATCATATCAGCTATATAGGACGTCTACTGTTGAACATAGACTCCTCTAATAGACATCCAATAAGACCATTTGTATGCGACTATATAGCATCCAGTACGATCCTGTGATTCTAATCGGATCATCTTTCCATCAGGATGCAACAACTCTTATTTATTTAAGTATACATTGCCTTATAATGTCTAGTTACAGTCATAATTAGACAAACGTAAGCTAATATATTTTTGTGGGTTACAAAAAAATCAAAAATAGAAGAAAAATTGAGATTAAATAGGAATTACAATAATTCATTTTAAGGTAGGTCAAGTTTTGTAAATAGCGACATCTGCCGTCAGTCCACGAAAGTTCAATAAGGGCTTCATTTCGTTGGGATAGAAAGGGCACACAAAATCGAGTCCCTGCAAGAGTTTTTGGACAAAAAAACAGCCGAGTGATTCTTTTTAATAGCTGCATAGTAAACTTCACAGATGGCACCACCAACGTTAATTCAACGTCCATTATTTTACGCTTTCCGTCCGGCCCCCCTACCGCCTAAAGCAATAGCAATCGTAATAGCAATCGTTTATGACTTCATTTTAGTCATTTGGCACCGCCTATGTGACGTTAGCCATCAATTGCTTTTGACCATCAAAAGTTGTTCATTCAACGATTGCTTTCGCAATCCGCGCAAAGCAATTGATGGCTAACGTCACATAGGCGGTGCCAAATGACTAAAATGAAGTCATAAACGATTGCTATTACGATTGCTATTGCTTAGGCGGTAGGGGGGCTGCCCCCCCTACCGCCTAAAGCAATAGCAATCGTTTATGACTTCATTTTAGTCATTTGGCACCGCCTATGTGACGTTAGCCATCAAAGTTGTTCATTCAACGATTGCTTTCGCAATCCGCGCAAAGCAATTGATGGCTAATACTGTTTATGTATATTTGTTTCTTCTTTTTGTTTATTTATTGGTGTGCAATAAAGAGTTTATCCACTATCTATCAACCATTCCTCAAATGGTAAAATTATTTATCTCAATAAAAAATCGTAGCTATCACAGTTTTTGCTATCGGAACTCCTCCGAAGCAAGTTGATCGATTTTTATGGATTTTTGTGTATATTTTGTAGATCTATTAGGTAGGTCGTAGGCTATTTTTTATATTCCTAGGTGATAGGGGTAGCCCATTCTAGATTATTTTTACCGACTTACAAAAAAGAGGAGGTACTACTGTCTACTGTCTGCGTAATGCATGTATTTTTTATTTGTGTAAGTATGTTCATCGATATTTTTGCCAATTTGGAACCGATTAAATAATGTTTTGTATTTCGAAAGGGTATACCTACTCTCGAGGTGGTCCCATTTAAATATCGAAATCGGCTGAGCAGTTTTTGAAAAATCAACAATAATGTACACCTACATCAACACATTCGTGCAAACTATTCAAATTCTGGTAGAATTCGGTGGTGGCATTTTTGCGATTAATAATTATATTTAGACAGCAAAACAAAGATTGCCGGGTCACTTACCTTACCTAGGTACTGTTATGATAGAATGGCATAAACAAAGGGAGGCCTTTGCACAGCAGTGGCTTATCGCTATTCGTGTTCGAATAATAGGTATTTGTCTTATTTGTAAATTAGTACATATGAATAATCCATTGGATATCATGAGTTGAATTTAGCTTTACTAGTTTTTGCATGATTTTTGTGCTATCCTATAGAAACCTTTTATTGTTTCGGGAAAAAAGTAGCTAATGCCACTTTCTGTCTTTCAAACTATGTCCATGTAAAAATCAAGTCAATCTGTTGCTCCGTTGCTGCGTGGCAGAGGAATAAACCAATAAATATACTCTTTTGGATTTATAATATTACTTAATAAGGAAGTAAGTAGGAATCCTATGAATGATATGTCTTGACTAGTTTGACCTAGGTGTCGTTCTGACAGACCGAAAACGGTGGGCAAAATTGGCTCAGCTCTAGTTACGCCAAAGATAAATTATTATCATATCCAAAAGAGCCCACTCGGTAATCTAGATGAATTGACTAACGACCATGACAATCAAGAACTCAATAGTACGTAGAAACGACCATGACGACCCCCTACTGAAATCAGGGGCATAACTAAATAATTACATGCATTAGGTAGGCACCGTTAATTACCAACGGTATTTTGACAAATGTAAAAATGTAAATAGTGCAGATCAATTACAGGTTGAACAGTAGGTACTGTAGAACTGTTTAAAATAAAGCTAATTACGAGTTTAATATTACGATTAAAATAATTATGCACAATGCACTTACCTACCTGCTTCTTAGTTTATCTTTGATGAGATATTTTAATAAAATAATTATATTATTCATGTGCATATCTAAAGAGTATAGTTAATACTTAGGTGAAAATATCATTAAGATTTCCTGCAATGTTGTAGGTTGTGCCCAGACTTGTACCTTCTTGATCTCTGATATATGTGTTATACTTGCTAGTACTTACTACCTATATAGTTAGAAAATGTAATTTTTGTTTCCTGTAGAATATATATACAGGGTTACTTCTAAAACACCAGCAACCTCGCAGGACTAAATACCGTAGTTATCAGTAGTTGGTAAAAATGATAAAACACTTTCACTAATTCGACGTTTTCGCAGACAGCGTTTTAGCTTAATTTGAACAAAACATCTGGGCCGGAATCCCAGAGAGATGCAGATTCAAATCCTGCGAACGCGCCAATATAAATAACGCGAAATGTTTATCACAAAAAGAAAATTAGGTACTTATCTTACCACTCTTGCCAGTAGGTACGCCAGTTGGTGGTCTGAACTTATTTGCGTTAAAAATATGTCCAATAAATTTATACTTTTAACCCGCGACGAAATGGGTTTTAATTTATTTTTTGTTGGAAAACTGATGTAATAAAATTCAGGTCGTACTCGTTAGCCATATTTATCTAGGGTAAGGGATTTTCAGTTATTAATTTTACTCATTTTCGGCAGGTAAATGCGCCACTCACGCCATAGTGTACGCGATGCTGGTCTCTAAAGGGATCAACCACGGTCTCCACGCGTTCGTGGTCCCTATCAGAGACCCGCAGACCTTGCGGCCTTTGCCGGGTGTATTAGTGGGCGATTTGGGGGAGAAGATCGGTCTCAATGGTGTTGACAACGGGTAAGTTATTGTTATTGGCAGATGAATGTGCCTTATACGTGATGCTGGTGTCTAAGGGGATCAACCACGGTCTCCACGCGTTTGTCGTCTGTGTCAGAGACCCGAAGAACTTGCGGCCTTTGCCGGGTGTATTAGTGGGCGATTTGGGGGAGAAGATCGGACTCAATGGCGTTGATAACGAGTGAATTAATGTTTTTGGTAGATAAATGTCCCTTAGACCGCAGTGTTTAACCCTACGGTCTCTACCGGGCGTAGTAGTGGACGACTTGGTGGAGAAAATTGGATTCAACAGGTTTGATAACAAATGATTACTAATAGCCCACACAATTAGTTTGAAACGTCAGTCTACGTTAGTTCCAGTGGAAATTATACAAAGATTGTTTCTTTTTTTCTTTGATATAAGCTATACAGCACCACGTATTATATAGGTACTTATATTATGTTATATCTGTTGTATGTGTGTTTATTCATATAGCTATTAAATGTAGGTATTATTTATTTATTACCCTAAGTACGGGTAGTTCGTTCACCTGGTTGTTGAATGATTGTATTATAAGGTCTCTATATTATTAATACATATTTTACATTCACTTGTAGAACAAATAGTAACTTATTTATATAGCTAATATAAAAAAACTATTGTATGAATAGACAGTCATAACTGAATAAGTCTATAGTATATTACAGTGTTTCCGTGTACAAAAGAAAGTGTTTGTAACTTTCATGCGTGTCGTGGTCGTGTCACTGGCATCGACTATTTTCTTAATGCACTTAATTGCTATAGACCGATTCGTACAAGTGTTCGGATGTGAAGTTAGCTCCAAGCTGCGAAATATCCAATCCTATCTGAAGCTAGCACAAAGCTGCGCGTTGATTGGGTTTCGCGCAGCCTGTAGCTAACTTCAAGCAAATTCATTTCATTTCACATCCGTCGACTTGTATGATTCAGCCTATATATACATTAGTTTTAAAGCTATGTGTGTGTGTTTTTTTTTTATTTATTTAAAGGGCTTTGTCGCTTAGCGACCACATCGCCCTGTACAAGATACATAACTTAAAACTAAACTTATCTTTTTAAACCTATATCTACGAGTTTGTACAACATTTTTGCACTTTCAGAGTCTGGCATAGACAAAATGGAGTTGTAAAAGCCAACGTCTTTAATATTTTGTATATAACATAGTCTTCTAAATGACTCGTTCCGCACACATTCCAACAATATGTGGAGAGTATCTTCATAAACGCCACACTCATTACAATTGGGGGTTGGCGTTTTTTTCATCAGATATCTAAACTTATTAGTTAGAATATGTGCAGAGCGGAGTCTGAGGGCTGTCACGAGCTCGCTGCGATTAAGAAGGCTATGACTAATCCATGGGTACTTTAAAATTTCCGGTTGTATAGTCTTGTACCAGATTCCTATCTCTTTGGAATGTGTGTGTTGGTGAAGACAATGTCCCACTGTGAACGCGTAGGACGTCCGCAGTTGCACATAGGTTTCCTGACAATCCTGACATGTCGACGATGTGTAATAACACAACATTCTTTCGCACTTTCACGAATACCTACATGTAGGCAGAGACCATATACAGTATGGTCTTTAATGTAGGTGCGAAGCTAGATTAGCATATTATACTCTTATAGTCTCTCTTATATTATACTCTTATATATATTATAGTCTATACTTATACTTCACTAGCGACCCGCCCCGGCTTCGCGCAGGTGTATTGTACAAAGGTATAAACCTTCCTCTTGAATCACTCCTTTAAATATATAAGCATACATAGGAACAGACAGCGGGAAGCGACTTTGTTTTATACTATGTAGTGATAGTGATATCCATGGACTGATCATCGATTGATTCGGCTGGTACCTACACTTATCCCTACTGTTGACAGTTATTCGATTCGACAGTTGTTTATTTTGACATGTCACACAAGAATTTTTCTACTTCCTCGACACTTATCGTTATATTTTGGACAATTTACACAATATATTTATAAGTTGTAGCCGATATGTGTTAATCTGATGTATAAACTGTATTTTTGTAAAGTTAATTAAAATCCATTCACTAGTTTTTATGTGAAAGAGTAACAAACATCCATCCATACTTACAAACTTTCGCTTTTAAAATATTAGTAGGACTATGATCATATCACGTTGGTCCACGGCGCTACTAGATGGCGTTAAACGGTGTTAAAACGCGCAATTTACTTGTTTCAATAACTGATGAGCTTATTTTTCTGCACGTATGAGTTGCTCTCTTATTCATTATTCATTTTCTATTTAAATTTTTGGAACGGTCCCAGCTATTACTTATGTAGTTGCGGTTGATAATGTTGATTGTCGATCTAAAATCAAAGAGTAGGTAGGTGACTACTTGACTTGACTCGTAGAACAATTAAAGGCTCCACTCCACTACACACAGCCGGTACGAGCGGTATAGCAGACGGGCTGGCACACAGAACAATATTACTCTGTATTGTACTGGTTATATAAGAAGGGCTCACACAGGTCCGGTCGCGGTACTGCCGTACCGCCGTACCGCCCTTTACCGCTCGTACCGCTCTACCGCTCGTACCGCCTGTGTTTGATGGAGCCTTATAATACGGACTTGACTAGTATCGAATCGAAATAATTAATAATATTAATATAATAGTGTTAAGATTACTGAATTAATTGCTCTACAATTAATTATGATTCATAAACTAAAAAAATAACTAAAATTTGCTGATCCACTTCATTAAAACTACCGTGAGTATTCATCATAAGTATAACAGAATACGGCTAACGTACAAAACGTACAAAAAGGTGAAATATAACCCTACCTCTCGAGTGACCACTAAGGTAACTAAGTTATTGCAGAATAGTTGTGATGCCGAGGCACTAAACAAGTTTCGTCCCCATAATCCCACGTCTCCAAAGATTTATGGTTTGCCTAAGGTACACAAGCCGAACTGGCCTTTACGACCGATTATTAGCCAGATTAATGCTCCGACATATAAGCTGTCTAGACACATGGCTACTGTCTTAAAACAGTTCACAGGGAGTACAGACAGTTTTGTCAGAGACTCGAAGCATTTTGTTGAGCTTCTGGCTGGCTTGAGGCTTGAACCCACGGAAGTTATGGTGAGTTTTGATGTCACGTCGCTGTTTACGAATGTTCCTGTAGATGACTCACTGAAGATAATTGAAGATCTGATTCGGGGTACGAACTTGCCCGTAGAATACATCGAATGGATTGAATGTTGTCTGAAGAGTGGGTTTTTCATGTGGCAGGGTGCACATTATTTACAAATAGACGGTGTGGCAATGGGTTCACCGGTGGCACCAGTGGTGGCTAATACTTTCATGGAATGGTTCGAAGGCGTGGCACTACGTAACTTTGTTGAAAAACCGCGCTATTGGTGGCGATATGTGGACGACGTATTTGCTGTAATTGAGCGAGACGCCTTATCACAGTTTACGTGTCACCTTAACCAGGTGCATCAGAAGATCCAGTTCACGGTAGAAGAGGAACGGGATGGTGTGTTGCCGTTCCTGGATGTGCGGGTGTGCCGGGAAGCAGACGGCTCGGTATCTCATACCGTGTATCGCAAGCCTACGCACACGGACCGCTATCTAAAGGCAGATTCACACCACCATCCCTCACAACTAGCTTCGGTACCGAAATCATTGATAAACCGTGCCTTGAGCCTGTGTGACCCGCAATACTTAGATGGAGAGTTGGATCACCTAAGGAACGTCCTTGAAAGCAATGGTTACAACTGGAAACAGTGTTGGCGATGGGCTAATAGCAGCGAGCGTAAGAGACCAGCCACGGTGGATCGGGCTCCGATCTATCTGCCATTTGTAAAAGGAGTAACTGACAAAATCAGTTATTTCCTGAAGCGAAAATATAGTATTGGGACCTGGTTCCGTCCACCGAGTCGGCTCAGCCATTGGTTGCGTTCACCGAAAGACAAATAGCCACTGAATGTGCCTGGCGTATACATGATACCGTGTGATTGTGGCAAATGTTACATTGGAGAGACTTGCCGCAATATTTCCACGAGGCTCTCTGAACACATTCGCAGTGTTAAGAACATGGATACGGTCAAATCTGCTGTAGCAGAGCATGCCCAGGAACCAAACCACTTCCTGAGATTTGATCGAGCTGCTGTCTTAGCGAAGGAGAGTTTCCTGGTTCCCCGGAAAGTACGAGAGGCCATAGAGATCGCGCGACATCCTAATTTCAACCGTGATGGTGGATGGACGTTGGCCCCGGCGTGGAAACCGGTTTTGAACAGCTCGGATCACGCTAATGTTTGTGAAAGTGAGACCCAGGACACGGTCAGTGTTTGGTGCGTAGACCCGACTTGCTCAGCACAAGGAGTGCTATCGGAGATAGACGTGGAAGAAGATGAACATCCAGCCCCTGAGACCAGCAATAAAGCGCGCGCTGCGCAGGCGCGTGCGGCGAGGGCAGCCGCGCGGGAGGCGCGGTCCATCGCCGCGCGGGCAGGCGCCGCAGACTTCAGTGCGCGCGCGCCGGTCGACGGGGGTGCGCGTATTCCCTGAGGATGGAGTTCTAAATACTCTGAAACTTGTTGGATTCCTTGCGGATCAACCGTATAATTATAACGTGAGTTTTAGCCGTATTCTGTTATACTTTTGCTGATCCAGTTCAGATTCAGAGATGCAAGATTTTGGTAGGGACTAGGGAGTAAAAGGGGATGCTTCGTCCCTTTCCCAGAAAGCATAGTATGGCGAATGTATTCAATGTATGACACTTACGGACCGTGACGTCATATTATTATACTGCCATGTATTGTACTTCCCGCCAAATATTTTTAGCACATTCCTATTCGTACATGGGTAGCCTGGAAGAGATCGGTTCCAGCGATAACCACCAGCCGCCTAGTGTTGCACTACCCTAAGAATTTCACTGATGTATTTATTGTAAGTTTAATATAATTTTATTTTGTGCGTACAATAAAGGCCGACAATACACGGACCGCTTGAAGCAGTCAGGGGCGACAGCTTCAAGCTGCGACTGCACAGTGAACTGCAGAGTTCTATGGACGCACATACACGAACCGCTCGAGCAGTTGCAACTGATTCGGGCGGTCGACAGTACGGTGAATTTTCATCGTGCGGTCAAGCAGTCGCCAGCCATACACTGACTGTTCGAGCTGTCGACTGCTCTCGCGCAGTTACCTCCGCCCACCGCCGACTCACTGGCATACAAAAAAAACTTTCCATAGGCCGAACGGGGATCAAATGAAAATATCCTTAGAAATGAATGAACAAGCTGTATATGTTGTTCATTACTTCAGTAGATATATCTGTGATTACTTCATTCATTGCTTTCGCCATCCGCCATCTTTTCTCTTGTTGTTTTACAGTTTTACGGAAAATGTTAATAAACAATAGTAATTTCACGCCTTGAAAACTTCGAAAAGTCATTGTATTGACATCCTCGATTAAATCTTTTTCCTGTGTGTGCATATAGTGTCTTCAGTAACTTACTTCAAGATAAATTCAACGTGTTTCGAGATGACCGGCTCCTTTACATAAATTGGATGAAAAATGACCAATGCAGTGTGTATTTTTGTTTTACATCTAAGAAATAATAAAGTGCAGTGCAAAACAGTGATAAATTTCGTTTCATTTTCGCCCATAGTCTTTTCAGTTCCTCAAAATATTAAATAACAATACTAATGTATAGAATCCTATATATAGCTATACGATTTGATGTCACAGAATAAATAATAGTATGTATGGCATTGTAGGCGGAGGGGAGAAGTATGCGCGGGGCG
This sequence comes from Hypomecis punctinalis, assembly GCA_949316475.1. Taxonomy (NCBI): domain Eukaryota; kingdom Metazoa; phylum Arthropoda; class Insecta; order Lepidoptera; family Geometridae; genus Hypomecis; species Hypomecis punctinalis. Next base: position 24,384,664 of record OX438803.1, read on the forward strand.
AGGTTCAATTGGCACCACCACAGATAACGTTACGGCCTAAAAAAATCTTCGGCAGACGGTCGTCTGATACGTAGTATCTCTTTAGTTTGTACCTCCGCCGCGCTCTTCATTTTACGTCGCGCACGCTTCATTTGAAATTGCCCACCGCTCGAGCTGTTGAACCAACTGCTCGAGCAGTTATCACTAGCAGCTTCAAGCTGTTGATTCTGACTGCAAGAGCGGTCCATGTATGTTGATCACTGGTTAACTGCTCGAGCTGCCCGTGTATGACCGGCCAAAGAGTTATTTGTTTGTTGTTGTTAAGTTCGTATAGGCTGGGTGGCTAGCCCTAGCGTAAGAGTTTTTAGGCCGCCTGAAGGCCCCATACATGGCTAAACGGTTTAAACAACCGGTGAGTTTTAGCAGATGGGTGTCCCTTATAGGTACGTGAAGCTGCCCTAAGCAATAACTAATAGCTAACGTCACATAGGCGGTGCCAAATGACTAAAATGAAGTCATAAACGATTGCTATTACGATTGCTATTGCTTAGGCGGTAGGGGGGCTGGTCTCTAAAGGGATCAACCGCGTCTCCACGCCTTCGTGGTCCATATCAGAGACCCACATACCTTGCGGCCTTTGCCGGGTATATTAGTGGGCGATTTGGGAGAGAATATCGGTCTCAATGGTGTTGATAACGAGTAAATTAATGTTTTTGGTAGATAAATATCCCTTATACAGCAGAGCCTGTCTCTACCGGCGTAATAGTAGGCGATTTGGTGGAGAAAATTGGACTCAACGGGTTTGATAACAGGCGAGGCGTATGGATTCAACAGAATTGATAACAGTCGAGTCGATTTGACTCAACAGCGTTGATAGCTAATGATAACTACCTAATAGCCAACACAATTGGTTTAAAACGTCAGTCTACGTCATTTCAGTGGAAATTGAACAAAGATTGCTTTCTTTTTTTTCCCTTGATATAAACTATACAGGACCATAGATGTATTATACTTTTGTATGCTGTAGCCGTAGTATGTGTGTTTATATAGTTATAGCTATATAAAAGTAAAAGTAGTAGGTATTATTACTCTACAAGTAGTTTGTTTACCTGATTGTTGAATGATTTTATACACTTGTAGAACAAATGTAACTTATTTAAATACCTAATACAATAACAACTATTGTACGAAGTGGCTGCAGAATCATGCTATATTATTTTATACAGTGTTTCCGTGTACAAAAGAAAGTGTAGGTAACTTGTGTGTCGTGGTAGTGTCACTGGCATCGACTACTTAATTGCCTGATCCACTTAGTTACTTGCTACACTAGTTTTAAAGCTAAATTGCCTGGTGCACTTAGTTACTTGCTACACTAGTTTTAAAGCTATTTATGTGTCAGTAATCGGTTGGTGAAGCCAATGTCCTACTGTGGACGCGTAGGAAATCCACAGATGGACATCGGCTTCCCGACATAATGATGATGTCTAATAACACAACATCTTTCGCACCATAAATACCAAGCCATCTGGCATACCTAGTATAAAAATAAAATTTAAATAAACATTTTTTCTTCATCATTAATTATGTAATTCCATTCACCATTATTATCATTATTGGAATAACATAATACATTTTTAAATAATCACTGAGATCAATGTAGGTGTCTTCAAATCTCGAATAAATAGGTATCTTTTAGGTAAGCGTGTTACATCCTAGACCGCATATCTGCTTAACATCAGGCAGTGTGTAGTCAAACGCAAAACTATGTGAAAATAAAATAAAAATATGATCAAGTAAAGAATAATCATTATTGAAGTTAAAATGGGTTCTTCCGGATGGTCAAACTAGATAGTTTAACTGATTTGTCTACAGGAAAAAAGACCGCGTGGTCAAATTGCTAGACCCTAAAACTTCTTTCTGAATAACATGTGTCATTACCAAGCATTTACCAAGTCGTTACGTACAGTTATGAATAATATTAAGTTGTCTATAGTTAGCTACTCGTAAGTGCCTACACATCATAATCTAATTTCATTGTCATTATAATATTTAAAAACAGTCATTACTAAATACCACAGAGGTACAGAGGGATAATCGATTGAGAAAAGAAATAAAGAGATGCAATGATTTAATATGACATGAGTTAGAGAGAGACATGAAAAATATCTCGATTCAGTAGCTAATAGTTACCGTGATTTTTCTCTCTGTATCTACCTTTTTTAAATAGTCCACTGCAGGACGTAGGCCTACACACGAAGGGTGATTGGGCCATATCCACCACGCTGGCCCGGTGTTGGGTTGGGTTGGTGGATTCACGTGCGCCATCGAATTTTTTCTACGGACATAGGTATTCAGGTTACCTCACGATGTTTTCCTTCACCGAAAAGCCAGTGGTGTGAAATTCCGTACATAAATCCCAAAGAACTCATTGGTACGGGACCGGGATTTGAACCCACGATTTTAAGGCGGGTGTCACTACCTCTAAGCCACCACAGCTTTTATCTTTCATTTTTCTCGCAGTAGTGTCAACAGTTTAACAGCCCTGGACAAGATTTTCCAATACTTTTTTATTAATTTTTATTTTTCGCGCTATTAAGTTTGTTTTATGAAAGTTTAATCAATTATTTCTATTTTTGTAAATATAACGCTGCTTTAGTTTTTAGATGTACTTACCTACATTGTCCCGAGTACTAAATCGGTCTACCCCGTCACCTTTTACCGACTTCCGAAAAGGAGGAGGAGGAAAAATAATTGTGAACCGATTTAAAAAATCTTTATTAGCTAGAAAAAATATACCTACTTCCGAGGTGGTCCCATTTCATTTTTATCGAAATCGGCTGGATCGTTTTTGATAAATCAACAAAAAAGTACGTGGATGTCACACGATTCGTGCAAATTATTCGAATTCTGTACACGGTGAAAGTCGGCGTTGCGATTTCTTGCGAAAAATATTTTTTTATTAGGTATACTTAGCTATTTGTTTACAGACTTACGTACACCAGTAAGCCATAAAACATACGTTAACATATCATAAAAAAATCCTACCACTCTACCCCACATATACTTGCAACCGTTATTTTTTTACAATACTTGCAATCAGGGTAGATGTTCTAGCTTTTTCCACCCTTCGCAGAATCAACGGTAAACCCACAGAGGGGTAGAATGTTCTAGGAATATTATTTTATCGAAGGGACTCAACAAAACCGCAGAATAAACAACAGTAACTACTTAACAAGGTCAGAGAACCTTCACGAACAGCTGTTCATGTAAACAAATATATTTCCCTCTCGCTCTTCCCTGAGCTGGCATTCCATATCGCTCTTTCTTTTTTACTCCTTGCATTCTTTCTAGTACGTGCTAGTACAATCGATGGTCGTTTCTCTCTCGCTCCGTCTTTAATGTCCTTTCATATGGCCGTCTCACTCGGCCCCTTCTCGTAATTTCTCGGCTTTGTTCCAATCCACTACCTGCGAGTAGGGCCGATAATGTTTGACCCATTTCTTGATAACGAATTGTATACCATGTTCGAAATAAAATCACCCGATTTGATGAATAAAAACAACCACATTATTTTGTTATTATTTAGTACTGAATTTGGCACATCTTTTTATTCAATTTCGAAAAGTCTTATTTTAGCCATGGTTTGATTGATCTGCAAGAATTAATCATTGATCTGCAAGAATTAATGAGTTAGTTAGATTATGTTAGCTTTCTCAGTTTTTAGTGTTCCGACTTCGCACAATTTACTCAACTTGAATATAAAGGACACGTCCACAAAATGTATTGAGGCTGGTATAATAATAATCAAAAAATATAACCACAACACTCGTTACATCTCTATAAAGTAGACAGACAGACAAAACTCACAAATATTAACCACAAAGCAAAAATTAAACACTGTACCCATAAATGACAAAATATGATTATAAAATGGCGGCCTTATCACATATGGGGATTTCTACCAGGCTACCATGCACGAATATTAACTGACGAGGGATAGAAATAATGGCCTAAATTAGAGATATTACTAACAATGAAAATACTTAGCAGCAACATGTTATCCTGAGTCTATTTCATCAGTTAAAAACACCAAAAAAGAGCGCATCGATTTTTCAAATTATATTTGAATTATTTCCACTAAGTAGTTCTGGCGAACCTGATTAATTATTAACCTTCAAATGGTTAAAAATAGCACTTTTACTAATTGGACACAATTTCTAAGTATTTTCTAGAAAAGAAAAGAAACTTTTTTTGGTCACACTAATTTCTTAGAAATTTAGCAATGTTATAAGATAAAAATGTGGAAGATTCAGGTAAAAATGCAAGTAAAAGAACGATCAAAGCGCATTATTATTGCTAAACTAAAAAAAATAGTACAAAAGCTGTTTTTTATTTTCACATTTAAAAAAATGGTGCAACAGAAAAATATAAGTTACATATTTTTGAAAAGTCCAGAATACAAGCTTTCAAATGATGTGATCTTGATTAGATTTTTCCCTGAATGATATATCACTTGCGGACGTTTATTACGACAATTTACAAAAAAAATATTTTTATTTAAATAAGTTAACCATAAAGTTAAAACTGTGTAGTATGATTTAAAAAAATAAGACTATTTCAAAACTAAATTCTCATTTATAACTTTTTTTTCTCCTTAAGTTATTTCAATTACTCCAGAAATTCATCAAATTAAACAAATGAAATATCATGTATTATTCGTATGTAAGAATAATACAAAATATTTAAATAAACTGTAAGTTCTTTCACAACTAGGCTTTTCATTTCGTTCGTAATATAGCTCTTACATTATACATAACCGTCAAGAACTTTATCATTAGGAAGGAAATTTTCCCACAAATTGGGGAAAATTCCTACTGCGTTCACCCTACTGCATTAAAATTAGAGCGAGATAGAAAGCTTGTTTGTTTCGTCTACGCTTCTGATTGGTCAATCCAGAGTAGCTTTCTAGAGATTTCGCTGAGCGGTGCGCTCTGATTGGTTGATCTAGCAAATGGTAGAACTTTGTGGAATATTCTCGGCTCCTATTCGTTTTCATATATAAGCGCGCTCGGGTCGGCGGGAAGTCAGAATAATTCGAAACTCGATACGAATACGAAGTGAAGTTCAGTGCGACTAAAGCGAAGTTTACCAGATTCTACGCATCTACGCAAGTGATACAAGTGTTTTCAATCTTCAAGTGTGAAAGAAGCAAGAAAAATCGAAATGCCAGCTATTGGAATCGATCTCGGAACCACCTACTCCTGTGTGGGAGTGTGGCAACATGGGAACGTGGAGATCATCGCCAACGACCAAGGAAACAGAACCACACCATCGTACGTCGCGTTCACGGACACCGAGCGACTCATCGGCGATGCCGCGAAGAACCAGGTCGCTGTTGGAATATGATACAAAAACTAATCTATCTCACTCTAACATGTAATGTATGTGAGTGTTTCTCTTTCCTTCACGACGTTTACATTATAGTAAAATACCCCTTTGTTCTACAACTTTAATGCTTAGCCTACTTATTATGAATTCCTCACCACTGTTCTCATAGAGCTATGCTAGACCGCACTCGCACCTATCCTACCAAATATCGGTAAATAAATGATTTATATTTTAAACCGATTAACTAAATATTTTATTTCTGGCATCCAAACCCTTTTGGTTATGGGCCCAGTCACTATAAAAATACTTAAAGTTTTAATAAAGTGACTTGATGTGCCATAAAAATAATAAAACTAAAATCGGTGCGGACTTTACTAATATGAACGTTCTGTGTTTGTAAAGTAACTTTTAGTGAATTGATATTCATAGAAAATTCACAATTAAAGTATCACATCAAACTGTTTGATATGTGGACAAAATACAGTGCAGTGAAAGAACTATGTGCTTCTTGTGATCAAGAGACGCACAGAAAACAGAGAGCCATAAAGGACTTTATCGTGGCTGACTCTCTGCTTGGATTCGCAAGTGAAGTAATAATTGCGAATGTTTTCTCAAAATTGGACGCAATTTATGTTGGAAGAAGTATTGATGGCTCTAAGAAAAGGACATCACTCACAGTCCATATATATTTGAGCTGCTTCTGTGTAAAAAATAAACGTGCTGACCAAAGCGATTAATTGGGAGATGATCTACAAGAAGATGAGCCCTTTCATGAAACATATCGAAATGTTTGATGAACTAGTTTCGAATACTGCTGCAGCAACTGCAAACTAGACGAAGCAGATAAGTTCACTATCTATGAGGCTACCGGAGAGTAAATTATGATGCTGTGATATATGGCAACTGACAATAGTCATTGAAAAAGCTAGCTTGAGGACTTAAATAAAATCGTCACTTCTAGATGGAAAATGAATGAGATAAAACGAATGCGGAAAAGACGACCAGAGTTTTCTGAAAATCTCGATTAATATTCTCCAGGATAAGCTGTAAACAAATTATACATACGACGCAGAAACTTAAACCTGTAAATTCTAATTTGCGAACTTGGAACATTGATGGAGTACAAAATAAAAGGAAAAAGTGTCTATCTTGTTATTATTTGCGACGGAAGAGTCAAAAAGAAAACGAGCCAATGAAGTTTTCTAAAGCAATTGAATGCGCAAGCTTATAAGTACAAATAAACTTTACGTATCAGGGTTGATGATCGAAAGTGAAAATTACAAATATTCACGGAATGTTGACACAAAACCCGAACAAATGGTTCTATGGCTAAAAATATACTTTTACAGCACAAAAAAAGGCGATAATGAAAGTAACACTTCAAGTTATACACTTCAAATGATGACGCCCAAGATCGTGCTAAGAGAATGCTACAGGACGTTCTGTTTTGTCCAGAAATTCCACTTAGATGAAATAGGCAGCAGCAGACCGGTATGACAATGACAGTCATTTTGGCAAACCTGGCGAGGAACAGGTACATAAAACGCAAAAGGTAAAGCGATGGAAATGGGTGAGTTTTTGAACACGTATTTTGATCGGGCATGACTCAGTTGAGTTATTTGCTTTTATACTTTGATAGCTCATTAAATAAAGCGTAAATGATAAAAATGGCCAAATTGTTGGATATTAATCCACATTGGCAAAGCAAATTATTTGTTAAAAAGCAAAGTAATGTTTACTGATTGAGAGCGAATACGATAAATTCGACGGAATGATAAACTTTGCAAAGTATATAATGGTGAATTAATAATGTAACCGATCAAAGAGGTTTAATATAAAACACCCTCTATTTGACGTGCATACATTTCCGAAATTATTTTGCTAAGCTCAATATAATTTAAAGTTAAAAATTGTCAATGGTGTAAATAATGGTGTTGAGTTTGTCAAATGAATAATTGATAATGATAATGAGTTCTGTTTGCAATATTATAGCGGGTATTTGGCTACCACTAAACAGTGCATCATACTGACAAATAAATGGTATGATAAATAGTACGTATTACGTACGGAGAATAAAGAACGTATTGTATGAAACGTTCAGAAGTAAGGTCTCGGAAAATAATCTAGGTGAAGTCAGTAACAACTGCTTCTGAAACCTAAGATGTTGAGCCCTACAAAGCACTGAATAACGCATTTTGTGCGTCGCTAACACACCAATAAATTATAAATTTAGTCGCATCTGGCGGCAGTATTATTCGGTTCAAAATTAAAATTTTAACGATGGAACCAAGTTTGATGAAAAATCAGTAAAAGTTATCTTGGCCGATTACTTTGATTTATTGTTAACAATATTGTCGTTACTGTTGATGCTAATTTTATTAGTGGTGCAATGGTACATAGACTTTATTGGTGTTATTCTATGGTTTATTGGTATCGATTTCGTTGTTGTTATTGTTGATGCTAATTTTATTAGTGGTGCAATGATACAATGACTTTATTGGTATATGTAACCAGGTATACACAAAAAAAAAATGTAATCATAAAATAATGTACTTAAATCTTGACTTCTATTCTATTGAAGACTATTTTTTTTGTTTAAATGACCAATTTATTAAGTTTAATGAATTTATTTTTATTAATTTATTGAAGTCAAGAGATATTGTAAGTAAGTACACTAAATTAGTATGAACCGAATGAATACAAGGTGTGAGATGTGGTAAACGAAAGGTTTGTAAAGCCAGTGGTCAATAGAGTGAACTCTATAGAACCAGGAAATGGATGAGAGACAATTACGAGTAGCTCTTATCTGGTAGATCGTTACGTTCTGAAAATTCCAGATATATTTCCGCTAGATTAGGTTCACCACCTAATAAATCTGTAAAACTTAAAACAGATGAGCAAACAGAATATTCATTTGAATAATAAATAATATAAATAAATACATTGGACATAATTGACAAGAGCTTGATATAATAAATAAAATTATAGAGTTAAAATGATTAAAGGAAAGGACTGAGAGGAATAAAATGTGTCCTCTGTGTTTTACAAATATATTGAAACACATAATGTGTTTTATTTGAACTGTTGAATGCACAATTGTTGTTATAATACATGTATTTCGCTGCTGTGTAATATGTGGGTAAATTATATAAAAAGGAAATTGTATAATTCCTTAGATAAAAATGAACATGTACGTAATTAAAATGTGCAATGGCATCTTTATGGTGTATTTTACGTTACAATGATGAGTTCAGAAAACTATATTTATATTTATTGCTACTAGATGTGATCAAGAATATTTAACAATAAATTCTATACGATGATCATATTGATATATGCAGTATTATAGCACATCTAAATTACTGATTCAAAGTTAATTACGATACAATCAGCATCAGAAAAAAATATTTTCATATTTTCCACCGAATATAGATATGTTTTAGAATTGTATTTTCTTTAAAAGAAAACAAGACTTTATGCAAAAAGTATGTCTTGGAGCCTCAGTTGCTAAAACTGATATTTTGCAATTGTATTATATTTTGATAATAACTTTATAAATCGACCTGATTTCCCTTGTCATCTTCAAGGATATAAAAACTAAATAAGAAATTAAATTTTTATAGCGAATTATGAAGCAAACTACACATTCATCTGTTTGCGAAACAAAGTAAGAGATATATTATGAAATAATTCGCACGAAGCTTGTTTTTGATTCCTAATGGTCGAAAGTGCTGTATATGATGAATTGATAAAGGCTTTCAGATATAATTGATTACGATTACAAATATATTTTTGTTGTTCTTTACATTGATATTAGTTCGGTATCAAAAGCTGCTTTAAACACAAGTGATAAAAGATTAAATTCAGAAATTTTTCACTAGTAAAAATAAATACTAGACTCAAATGATGCATCAAACAACATTAACCTATTTTTCTTGGATTTGAAGGTTGAATGGTCTAATAATCAAATCAAATTAGACCAGAATACATATTTAAATTAAAATATTTATTACACTATTTGGAAATTTCAACCATGAATACACAAACCTACATAAATGAGCGTCAGTGCCGTCGGTGTTGGTATCGATATATCAAAGTTAATTTAATGGGTTTAAGTTCTAACGATAATACAAAAGCCCGTTGTAGAATCAACCCCACATAAGCTATGTTGTAAACATCCAGCAGATTTGGTAACAATAACAATTATTTGATATACCTACATATTTTAAAAGGGTACCTACGATACTTGAGAGAGTTGAAAGGGACCATAGATTCAATTTAAAGAGTACATTTGAGAACTGATCCAAATGTTTATGTCACGAGCAGCTATGTTGTTATGATATTTATAGTGGTAGTGTATTAGAACAATCATCAAAGCACACTATTTGTTTGAATTCTTTGAACAATATGAATCAGAGCACAATACTATACCTTATTGAAAAGGTAGTTTCAATTACTGAAGCCTATGTAACTCACTGTATGCATAAATAAATAACATTTTGATATTTAAATTGTAGAGTTACTGAAACAGTATATTTAAGATGAATAATTGGTTTGATTGGGTTTTTCTGGGTTTTCCCCAATCCTGCGCAACGAATGTTGAACCAATTTGAATGTATCCCCAGACAAGGTAGGAAGGTGTGTTGTGTTATTTTAATTGTATAAAATTTCGTTATCGAAATAGGAATTGATTTTTAAATAGATTAATTTTTGAGGGGGCGTGTTGGAATATGATACAAAAACTAATCTATCTCACTCTAACATGTAATGTATGTGAGTGTTTCTCTTTCCTTCACGACGTTTACATTATAGTAAAATACCCCTTTGTTCTACAACTTTAATGCTTAGCCTACTTATTATGAATTCCTCACCACTGTTCTCATAGAGCTATGCTAGACCGCACTCGCACCTATCCTACCAAATATCGGTAAATAAATGATTTATATTTTAAACCGATTAACTAAATATTTTATTTCTGGCATCCAAACCCTTTTGTCGCCCTCAACCCCAGCAACACAGTGTTCGACGCGAAACGACTCATCGGCCGCAAATTCGACGACCCCAAGATACAAGCGGACATGAAACACTGGCCGTTTAAAGTGATCAACGACTGCAGCAAACCCAAGATCCAAGTCGAATTCAAAGGCGAAGTGAAGCGGTTCGCGCCGGAGGAGATCAGCTCAATGGTGCTTACAAAGATGAAGGAAACGGCAGAGGCATACCTCGGGACGTCGTGCCGCGATGCGGTCATCACAGTGCCGGCGTACTTCAACGACTCGCAGCGACAAGCGACCAAAGACGCCGGTGCCATCGCCGGCCTCAACGTCCTGAGAATCATCAACGAACCCACCGCCGCGGCTCTGGCTTACGGCCTGGACAAGAACTTGAAAGGTGAAAGGAACGTGCTAATTTTCGATCTCGGCGGCGGTACTTTCGACGTGTCTATTTTAACCATCGACGAAGGATCGCTGTTCGAAGTGAAGGCGACCGCGGGAGACACGCATCTCGGCGGCGAAGATTTCGACAACAGACTCGTGAGCCATCTCGCTGAAGAATTCAAGAGGAAGTACAAGAAAGACATGCGTTCTAATCCTCGTGCGTTGCGGCGCCTCAGGACGGCGGCGGAGCGCGCCAAACGCACACTTTCTTCAAGCACCGAAGCCACCATCGAAATCGACGCGCTGTACGAAGGCATCGACTTTTACACCCGAGTGTCCCGAGCCCGCTTCGAAGAGCTCTGCTCCGACCTCTTCAGAGGAACCCTAGATCCGGTTGAAAAAGCACTCAAGGACGCAAAACTCGACAAATCTCAAATACACGACGTAGTCCTCGTCGGCGGGTCGACGCGCATTCCGAAAGTACAGAATTTACTGCAAAACTTCTTCTGTGGAAAGAAGCTGAATCTATCCATCAATCCCGATGAAGCCGTGGCCTACGGAGCGGCCGTCCAAGCAGCCATCCTGAGTGGCGATACGCATTCCAAAATCCAAGACGTATTGCTAGTCGACGTGAGTCCACTATCGCTCGGCATCGAGACTGCCGGCGGCGTAATGACGAAGATCATCGAGCGCAACAGCAAGATCCCGTGCAAGCAATCTCAGACATTCACCACCTACTCCGACAACCAACCGGCGGTCACTATCCAAGTGTACGAAGGCGAGCGTGCTATGACCAAAGATAACAACCTCCTCGGCACGTTCGACTTGACCGGAATCCCGCCCGCGCCTCGTGGAGTCCCAAAAATCGAGGTCACCTTCGACATGGACGCCAACGGCATTCTCAACGTATCTGCGAAAGAAAACAGCACCGGCCGCAGCAAAAACATTGTCATCAAGAACGACAAAGGACGCCTGTCGCAGGCTGAGATCGATCGCATGCTCTCCGAAGCCGAGAAATACAAGGAGGAGGACGAGAAACAACGCAACCGAGTGGCAGCGCGGAACCAGCTGGAAGGTTACGTGTTCAGCGTGAAACAAGCGCTGGATGACGCTGGAGACAAGCTGTCCGAGGGAGACAAGAGCACGGCGAGGTCGGCTTGCGATGAAGCGCTGAAATGGCTGGATAACAACACTCTGGCAGAGCAAGAGGAATACGAGCATAAGTTGAAGGATGTTCAGCGCACCTGCTCGCCGATTATGTCGAAGATGCACGGAGGTGGCGGCGCGTCGGGAGGAATGCCCGGTGGCATGCCTGGAGGCATGGGCGGAATGCCTGGCGGTATGGGAGGCATGCCTGGCGGTATGGGAGGCATGCCTGGAGGAATGGGAGGCATGCCCAACGGCATGGGAGGCATGCCCGGCGGCATGGGAGGAATGGGAGGCATGCCCGGCGGCATGGGAGGAATGGGAGGCATGCCCGGCGGCATGGGAGGAATGGGAGGCATGCCCGGTAGCATGGGAGGCATGCACGGAGGAATGCCAGGACATCAAGGCCCCACAATCGAGGAAGTTGATTAAACCTAGTTCCTGAATTTAAAATCTCTAGTTTTACGGTTAAAATGTGATTTTTGAGTATTATGTAAAGAAAAGACTGATAATTTTATTTGTAGCCTTTGATCGTTTTATCGGAAAATAAATAAATAATTGAAGTTTTATCAATACTTTGTTTTTTTTTTTACTAATTTTAGTTCGTATCTTAGTAGGTAGGTAATCCACATTATCCAAATAGATAGCATGTCTATTATAGGATAGGCTAATAGACAAATATAGCTAAGTAATACATAGTCACAACTATAAATATTAATTTATTCAAAACATAGATAAATATTTCGGTAGCTTATGCTTATGCCTCCGCTAGGAGTAAATATTTTCTTTGGCTTATAGGTACTTGGTACAGAAAACCTAAAGTCCAATTCATACTGAGATGAAAATTTATATCTTTTGGAAGGTAGTTGGTAACATAGTGTTCTAATGTTCTTACAATATCATTAACAAGTTCATTAAAACATCAAAAAACATTGTCATTCATCTCAATGTAAATTGAATTAGATACAAAATCTACCCAAAAGGCACATATACCATACAAGGTTATTACAAAGTAACTCTTTCGAACCACCTTAGGCAATTTTGTTATGTCAAAATGAACAACTCTTACGATGAGACTAACCCCGATAAATGTCGCGTAAAAAAATAGACCGTAGAAAAATTTCATTCAAACTAGACCAAATGTATGGAACATAACTGTTTTTTTTTTCTTTTCTGGGGTTGGTCTCATAGTTAAAGTTGTTAGTGTTACCTAGCAGTAACCCTGTATCTTAGAAGTCTGCGTGCTTCATCTTCGACTACAACGTCGCTAACACATTCAATGCCACTACGATTTTCATGATGTCTTCTCGGATGCCGCCTACATTAGGCTACATTTTACGGTTGACTCGCCAGGCGAGTCGCAGGCACTGGAATAAGATTAACGTGAACTCTCCGGGCGAGGCGGTGGTCAAACGCGAGCTTGTTATTCGGACAGCACGCACAAAAATACAATATTGATGATTCAGACCTTATGAACTATGTACTAACTTTATGATTTTACTATAAGACCAACCCGGAATTCCGACAACAAAGTCAGCTGTTTCATAGGTACATATAGTCTAGTAAGTAGTAGTAAGCGCTGCGCTGACCGATATCAAAGAAGATAATTATAATAATACTACGTACTGCTAATGCCGACACGTAGGACCCAAGAACCTATCTATTTTTAAGGCGCCATAGTATCAGCATATTTTTTTATATGAGCGGGTGAACACCAATACGCCACCGGTTTCGCTCGATTTTTGCATTCAAAAATCAATATAGAATTGATATTACCACTTTTAAATTTTATGAATGAAAGCTATAGTACAACTCACGTGCATGAATAACAGATTCAAAAAAAAAATGTAAACGTGTAGGAAAGTACCCAAAAATGCAATAAACTTTCTTAGAAATCATGTATTTGTTCTAAAAAGCGGTATCTTCGCATTTAATTTCTATCGAGAGAAGTTTTTGAATTGTGTTTCGAGTTATTGATTTCCCTACCGTATAGTTTTGAGAATATTGTGTATTCTATTTTTATTCGACAACTTCAAGGTTTGATGGAGAAAAGTCAGTTTAACTAGGACTCTAAAGAGGTATTTTGAGATTGGATGGCGGCTTAAATGACTTCAAAAAAGGATCTTTTCAATTTGACTGTTTTTTAGGGTTCCGTACCTCAAATGGAAAAAAACGGAACCCTTATAAGATCACTTTGTTGTCCGTCTGTGTGTATGTCAAGACTATTTATCTCGGGAACGCGTAAAGATATCAAGTTGAAATTTAAACTGTATACGTATATCTATGGTCTCTTGCAGTTGCGTAAAAGAAAAACTTCTCAGTTATCGTTTTAAAAAGTTAGAGCCGTTTATATCGTAAAAAACCGCATATTTCGACAGGAACAAAAATCAAAACCTACAGGGTACTTTCCGTTGACATAGAACTATGAAATTTGGCGAGAAGCATTGTCTAAGAGTACACATTTCGGAATAAATCTAAAAACTGAACATTTTTATTTAAATCACAATAAAATAGAGCCTCAAATTCATAAAATATGGGTTCAAAATTCAAAGTGACTAAATCGTATCATGTAAGGTATCATATAAAAGAACTTCATTAGCACATGCTAAAACAGGTTTTTAAGAATGTGTAATTTTCGATGTATGACGAGAAAAGTGAAAAAAAAAACTTTTGTGTCGATGGTTATAGTAGGTATAGAGATTTTATCAACTTACTTCCCAATTTTGTGAAATTTTCTGGATTTGTACGGAACCCTCGGTGTGCGAGCCTGACTCGCACTTGTACGGTTTTTATTTTTTGTATATGTTACGCGATTACTCCGCCAATAGGCTAGATGACTAAACAAATATAATTATTCCGTCAGCTGGATAAAAAATATATGAGTTAAGACTCGTGTTTTTTCTTATATCAATTAAACAAAAATTGACGAAGATTTAGCCCGTTCCGTAGAAGTTCCACGTGACGTCACGAATGCAATACAAATGTACAGACTACGTCGCACTAGTAACGTCACGAGCCCAAACTTTGACAAGGTTTATCTTTGTCATTTATTGTTTAATTGACAATAGAAAAAATACGTGCTCAATATTTTTCATCACATCGATTCGAAAAGGACTACTTGGTTCGCCTTTAAGTGCGCCCAAAGTTGGCGTTTTCTATAAGGAACTTTATAAGTGCGCCGGAATTATCTTTGCCGCGCACTTTTTGAATTTGGAACAAATAAGTGCGACGGAATGATCTTTGAATTTGGAAGTATTTGTAATGTTAGTGTTCAGCGCCAAGAAAATGAATGTAAATATACTAAGTTTTTATTTGTTTTATTATTAGATACCTTTTAATTTCAATTTAGTTGTTACTCTACGTTTTATTAAATAATAATAAATATGAGGCGCCTTTTATTTTCTCATAGAGGTGATGAAAAGTAGAGTGTACCACTCGGGCGCAAAATATATTTTTGGCTCAGGCGACGTACTATGAATCCCTTGCTACCTACGTTCAGGATTCTACTAAAGAATCCCTCACTTCGCTCTGGCGAGGCGAAATACGGCGAGGGCGCTTTTTTGAAAAAAGCGCCCTCGCTGTAATAATATTATTTTGCTCCCTTATATATTATGCTCCCAATCTACTATTCTTAATAATCTAGTTAACTGACTAATTACAATGATGAGTTTTTACCCAGTCATCTTGCTTGTTATGAACCCATTTCGATAATTCTTTTTTGTAAGGTAGATTAGGTATAGGTTCTTCAAAGATTTCTATTTAAATTTTATCGAAATCGGCAATCATTTTTGACCGACGAAACGGAGTAGGTACTCAATTCGACGCGTATATATATATTTTTTTATGTTTAACCATGCATAACTTTTTACATATGGTCCGATTTTGACAATTATTTTTTATTGTTAAGAATATACTTCGAAATTGTTCCCATTTAAATTTTATCGGAATTGGCTGAGACATTTTTGATAAATCAACAATAATGTGAAAAATGCTACATCGGTCCGTGCGAAATATTCGCGAATTCTGTACACGGTTAAGTAGATCATGCCATTAATGCGAAAAATAATGATTGAAAAATACTTAATAAATACAATGATGTAAAAATGACTACATCGATGATACATCGATTCGTGCAAACTGTTCCAATTCTGTACACGGCTGAAGTCGGTTGTGTCTTTTTTGGCGAAAAATATTGATTGCTTACGTATTTATGACGGTTTATCTACCGGACCAACGACACATTACGACTCGCATTCACTACATTCTATCAGCTTGCGGAGGCTGAAGGAATCTGGTTAAAGAATTTATTTCTCAACAAGAAATTAACAATTTCACTTATGTCTTATACTTGGTTGCCTGGAAGAAATCGCTTAAAGCGATAAGGCCGCCAGTTAGAAATAAATTGTACTGTTTTATCCCTGTAGTTTGTTTTTTATGTAATCTGGTTGTCTAATATAGTGTTATTGTTTGTTTGTTTGTTTATGTGAGAACTTAATTATTATTGTAAATACAACTAAATGCAGTCTTAAACAGAGTAAATATAAATTATTTATCAAGTTATACAGTTTTAGTACGTAAAGGAAAGTACTCGTAACAACATTTTTTAAATAAAATTCTCACAAATATAAGTAACATACCCGCTATTTAGACAAAATAAATAAAGTCACACATTAGTACTAGCTCGTCTAAGTATTTTTATATCTATTGCAGGTTCGTAATGTTCAATAACTACCGTCTACCCAAAGAGGCGGCATTAGACAAGCTGGGTGGCGTTGATGACGAAGGAGACTATAAGACGCCCTTCCGAGATCCTAGCAAGAGGTTTGGAGCCGCGCTCGGCATTTTATCCGGTAAGGAAGTTACTGCTAGTTCCTAATTGGCGGCCTTATCTAAAATCAATCATGTTCTAGTTTCAACACAATGTTTATTGTAGGTACAATATTCTAGCTAATTACCCTTATTGACCTTATTTTACCTATGAGAAAATGTTTAGATCCTATGTCTAGGTCTGCCGCATGAAGTCAAACATTGGACTAAAACT
This sequence comes from Hypomecis punctinalis, assembly GCA_949316475.1. Classification (NCBI taxonomy): domain Eukaryota; kingdom Metazoa; phylum Arthropoda; class Insecta; order Lepidoptera; family Geometridae; genus Hypomecis; species Hypomecis punctinalis. The sequence goes on from OX438803.1 coordinate 24,401,596, forward strand.
CAAAGTTAGGTCATGTACAAAAGTACATCCACTGATTTTAACCTTAGTTTTTGGTTGATTCATTTTGCATATAGCCGTGATGGTCAAGAGGTATTGACACCCGCCTTACGATCGCGAGGTCGTGTGTTCACCCGGCCCCGTACCAATGAGTTCTTTGGAATTTATGTATGGAATTTCACTGCATTGGCTTTTCGGTGAAGGAAAACATCGTGAGGCAACCTGCATACGTCCGTAGAAGAAATTCGATGGCGTACGTGGTGGATATGGCCCGATTACCCTTCGTGGGTAGGCCTACGTCCTGCAGTGGACTACTAAAAAGGCTGATACATTACAGTACATACAATATGTCTAATTATAATGTCATTAGTCAATATAATAAGCCCGATTACAGAGGCGCCATCGTAATTATAATAGCTAAATAGCATAGTTCTGTTTCTTTTTCACTTTAGGCATTCAAAGAGAGAACGCTTTTTACGTTGCTATTTAATTTACGCTGGCGCCTCTGTAAGCGGGCTTTATGTCTAATATAATCTTTATCTGAAGTCTGTGTAATGATTGTATATATTTCAGGCGGTCGCGTGCACATAACAGCGATATCGTCACACTACCTGACCAAAGCTATAGTAATCGCCGTCCGGTACTCCGCTGTGAGGAAACAGTTCGGTCCTGAGAACGCCACCGAAGAGATGCCTGTCTTGGAGTACCAACAACAGGTACTTATATTTGCCTTTACCTGCGCGTTAGAACAAAGCGTTTCTAATCCTCATTTCTCATACGAACAGCCAGAATGTGGAACGCTTTGCCTGGGTCTGTCTTCCCGCTAAAGTACAACGTCGGTGTCTTCAAATCCCGAGTAAATAGGTATCTTATAGGTAAGCATGCTACATCCTAGACCGCATATCTGCTCAACATCAGGCAGTATGTAGTCAAACGTAAACCTACAAGGAATAAAAAAAACCCCTTTAGTTCATTATTTCACACTAAACATATTCATCCATCAGCCAACAGAAGTCCACTGCTGAACACAAGCCTCTTGGATCTCCATAAGACCGGTTGGAAGTTGCTTGCATCCAGCGCGATTCAACGGTCCTAATGAAGTCATTTGTCTATATCGACCATCTTCCCGCGTACTAAATAATATATACCTACGTGGTGTAAATATAGACGACGGAGATATTCTAGAATAGCCTTGTACATTGTTCATCATTGTGGCCAACTTTTACTAAGGAAGCCATCCCGAAATCGTGATAAAAAAGACCCAGTTCTATAGAAAAAGTTCATAGGTTTTCATGAAAATGTATGTAATAAAAATCCTCAGTTATCGTCAGGCTCTGATAAAGGTTTTAATTTCAATTAATTATAAACGGGATTATATCTTTATCTTTCAAAAGGTCTTGTAGTATATATGACTTATTCGAAAGGGAATATGCGTTATTATTTTATACTATTATTATATATCGCGCACTAAAATTACGAAATAAATAAATACCTCATCATCCCGACGTTTCTGCCGAGTTGCATCGACCATGGTCACGGGTAGACGTCTACGGGTAGGGTTCTACCCGTGACCACGGTCGATGCAACTCGGCAGAAACGTCGGAATGATAAGGTATTTATTTATCACGTAATTTTAGTGCGCTTTTAGTCCCGTAGTATTTAATAATAATGTGTTCAAATCGCCAAAGTGAATATGCGTTAATTCGTAGTTTGTGTCTATTTCAGCAAATCCGTGTGTTGCCGTACTTGGCGGCTGCCTACGCGATGAAGATATTCTCCGTGTGGCTCGGAGATGTGCACATCAACATGACCATACAGAACATGATGGGTAAGGCTCTGCCAAAAAGTAACTCAGAAAATTAAGAAAAAATTCCACCAATAAGTGGCCCTACTTCCAACCAAAATAATGTCTGATTGGTGGCACATTGTACACAACATTTAAGCCGCACCCACTTGTACACAACTTTTGTTGGGTAATTTTTTGAAGCAGTTTAATTTCCTGTGAACTTTTTTTCGTACGGTACCTATATACCTATTTATTCGTTGGACATATTCAATTTACTAGGACTTGTTCCGACGTAATATGTAATGTTATGCAATCATAAAAATGCATGTAAAGCAATTTGTACTTCAACTCTCAAAACTAAATAAATAAATATTTTGGGACATCTTACACACGGCCTCTGACCCCAAACTAAGCAAAGCTTGTGATTTGGCTGCCAGAGACTGATATACTTCATTTTCATATTTTAAATACACACATACTTATATAGATCGTAACTAAATAACACCCAGATACAGAGCAAACATTTATGTTCATTACATAAATATTTGCTCTGGGGATCGAACCCACGCCTTTTTGATTCAGAAGTTAGGGCCACTAACCACTGAGCCACCGAGGCCGTCAACTCGAACGCATGAGCTGAATGTATTTCTAAACATGAGGCAGAAGTCGCGACAAACTTCACGGCGGCTATGAATCCTACGCACGCAGCTCCGCAGGATCCTAGCCAACACCCCAGATGACTCATAACAGTCATAACCATAGGTTTATTGGAGAAGTTCATGAATAGGAGCCTTGAGGAATGTTTTATTTAGTGAAATGTTACATCTATGTAGTATTTAGCGTCGCGTCGCCTCGTGTTCCGTGTTGCAAGTTTGAATGGCTTACATTATTGGTTTACAGGCGGCGACGATTCGGCGGCGGCGCGCGGCATAGAGCTGCATGCATTGTCGTCTGCAGTTAAACCTCTGTTCGGGTGGATGTCGCGCGACGCCATACAGAACTGCCGCGAGGCTTGCGGCGGACATGGGTACCTTAAAGGTAAGCTAAGATGCCCAAAACTATGTTATTTATGTAAGTCAACCGCCTCTAAAAAAGATTTACTTAAAAATTATAGATAGGTACTTAAAAAAATCACAGATCACTACATAATATAAAGCAAAGTCGGGTTTTTGTATGCCTGTCTAAATATCATTTTAGATTTTTTAAACTACATGACCCTTCGGCAGCCCAACCGCCACGCGCCGTTATCGCGCATTCGCCTTAAGCGCCATGGCTTTTTTTTATTTTTTGCGCATCTGCGCCGCGACCTTCTAAAATCGAGAATTCTCGTAACTTTTGTATGGACGACCCAAAAAATGTTATAACGTTAGAACCGTATTGAATCAGCCTATTTGAGTCTATAAATAGAATGTGCAACATTTATTCAGTGTATCTTTAAGCTTAGGTTAAAGGCGAAAATATGAATGTTTTTACTCCTGTTACTAAAATATTTGTATTATTAATGAAAAGCAATTTTAAGAACTTCTGATGGTTTAATTTACATTAGTAATAACTATTACACATTATTAACATAACAAACACCACACAACACAACATTTCGTAAATGAATTTAATTCGATTAGAAAAATTCGTATTACTTCAATGGCGACCCCCATCAAAAAGCCATATTTCCGAAGACATAGAGTATGAAACGATTATACGAGCCCCACTATTTCTTTCTTTGTTTCACTGGCAACCTATTCGCATAAGTTAAAACAGGATAGCACGATTCCTTAGACTTCAATTAAAATAAACAAGAAAATATCCGCGAGTGGCCTGTTCCAGGTAGTGACCTGAAACAGGTCACTGGGCTGCTGAGGGTTATCAGATTGCAGTGCAGTTTTCGCCATCTTTTAGAAAGGTAAAGACAGCTATAATTCCTTCGTAGCCGGGTGAAGTCAGAACGGGCAGCTCATTTATACTTTAACTTTAATTTGATTATTTGCATTATAATGTATTGCACATTATAATTCAAATCTATAAAGCAAATAGGTCCAATAATTTTATTCAAATATTACCATGATGGACCAAATTTTGCGGGGCTTACTCAGCTCCTAACTCGAAGTAGACAATTTTGTCTACTTTCAATATCATTCCATTTAGTGTTTCGTCTTCGAGGGGATAAATTAGTGGAGAGAAAATTTGTTTCTTTGCCGTGATATTCAGTACTGGGGCTTTTGTTTCAAATTGTATGTCATCCTGTGTTCCATATTTATAATTTTAATGTACCTACCCTCTCGCATTGTTAGCGCCATTTTTCGAAAATTAGTCGCACCAACTCAGAAACTTTCTTTGGCTCATGCACAACATCTGTTAAAAATCATCATATTACGATTTTATAGAGGACACACAGACAAATATTAATTTATATATATATATAGATTTAACATTTTCATCTATTTTCCAGCCGCGTGCCTGGGCGACCTCCGCAACGACAACGACGCTAACTGCACATACGAGGGCGAGAACAGCCTCCTCCTGCAGCAGACGAGCAACTGGCTCATCGCAGTATGGAGCCGCCGGAACACCATCGAAGATGCCGACTCGCCGCTCGGCTCGCTCGCCTTTCTCAAAGGAGTTGATAACACACTGAAGCAAAAGTGCCCCTGGGTCAATGTGGATGACCTTATTGCGCCTCAGAGTAAGTATTTCCTTATAGGTCAGTCTCACAAAGATATAGGAATGGTGCTAGAAAACTAGTGGATTTCTGTTGCGCTAGGAAAGCGAGAATAGCTTCCTTTTTTTCTAGCAAAAAGAGCAACTGACTCATTGCAGTATGAAGGAGGCGACGTATGGAGCTCGTTTTTTTAAAGGAGTTGACGGGAATCTGAAGAAAAAAGTGCCCTTGGGTCACTGTGGATGGCCTCGTTGGGCGTCAAAAGTAAGTATATCCTGAGATGTTAGTGTGGCAATACTCTAGGAAACTAGTGGTTTTCTGTTGCGCTAGGAAGGCGAAAACACCTCCTCCTTTAGTAGATGACTAACTGGCTTATCGCAGCATGGGGCCGCCAGAATACCATCGAAGATGCCGACTCGCCGCTCGGCTCGCTCGCTTTTCTTAAAGGAGTTGATATTTCACTAATTCGGCGCCTTCGCATAGAGCGTTTTAGCTTAATTGGACAGAGCATCTGGGCCGGAGTCCCAGAGGATGCAGGTTCAAATCCTGCGAACGCGTCAATTTTTGAAATGTTTATCACAAAAAGAAAGTTTCTATACACCTAGTGTGTGAAGCACGATAAAAATAATTTCATTGAGTTGATATTGATAACACATTGAAGCAAGAGTGTCCTTAGGTCAATGTGGACGACCTTATTGTGCCACAGAGAAAGTATTTCCTGTTGCGTTGAACAGCCTAGTTCTTCAGCATACGAGCAACTGGTTCATCGCAATATATAGCTTGCTTTTCTTAAATTAGTCCACGGGATTCTGAAGCAATTCGCTTATTGCGCGTCAGAGTAAGTTTTTCTTCATAGATCAATCTTGAAAAGTCATAGCATCGTTGCTAGATATATTACTGTTATTGCTATGAAAGCGAGAAGAGCCTCCTCATCCAGCCACTTCCCTCAACGGAGTCGACGGGATTTTAAAGCAAAAATGCCCTTGGGTTAATGTGGACGACCATATTGCACCTCAGAGTAAGTATTTCCATACGAATTAGTCTCCCAATATTATAGCAATGTTGCTAGGCGAGTAATCGATATATACATATTGCGTTATGAGGCTAAGAACAGCCTCTTTTTAACAGACAAACAACTAGGTCTTCGCTATATGTGAATGTAATAAAATTATATTAAATTAAAATTATTGTTTTTACGGCGAGTTTTTTAAGTATTAATTTTAAAAAATGAGCCTAAACTTACGCCTCGAATTACTACGAACGAATTTACAATATTTTTACTTTCATATTTTTTACAAAATGCTCCTTGTTCCAGATGTCGTCCATATGTACAAATGGCTGACGGCCTTCGTGCTGAAGATGACGGCAGAAAAGGTCGCCAACCTGAAGAACGAAGGGAAAACCACCTTCGAAGCCAAGAACGACTCGCAGTCATACAACGCTGTCACGCTCTCTGTGGTCTACGGGGAGGTAACCCCACTCAATATTTTGAAATTAAATAATTAAGAGGATTGTGAGGCACACATACAAAAACAAAGATGCTATCTACCTCTAAATATTATCCGATTTGAGTGATTTTTTTTGTGTAATCAGCACTTCAATTGCTATATATTATACCTACGTCTTAGTTTTTAAAGTTATAAGCCCCTTTAAGTCTTATTAATACGCAAAATTTTGGCTGAAAAGTATATAAAAAACTAAAAATTTATCTCGTTTTATATTTTGGCTATTTTGCTATCCCATATGAACCTTTTGTTTTTCAGGGATACAAAGTAACATAATAATATGTCGCTTTCTCACCTTTGATTGAACTGCTGTGCCAAAGTCAAACCGTTTCTCCGTTGATAGAATAACAAGCCAACAAACACACACTTTCGGTAAAATGTATTTATTTACTTGTAAGTGTAAATTGTACATGTTTTATTTCCAGAATTACGTGTTGAACCATTTCTACAAATCAGCGGTTGAATTTGAAGACGCGGCGTGTAAACAAGTTTTGTTGAAACTCGTGTCGCTGTACGGAGCTTTCTTATTGGAGAAACATCTGGCGACGCTTTACATTGTAAGTTCAGTAAAAAAATGGTAAATTATTGTTTTTAAATTATCGCGATTTTAACACATTATTATAATATACTACGGGACTAATCGCGCACTAAAATTACGAGATAAATAAATACCTCCTCATCCCGACGTTTCGGCCGAGTTGCGTCGTACAGAAGTCTGCTATAGCTGAGCATTTGCTTGACGGAGGTACTGGTCATTGGATCGAGCTCCACGACCCAAAAGCCGTGGTGGTCAAGAGATAGTGACACCCGCCTTACAATCGTGAGGTCGTGGGTTCAAATCCCCGGTCTCGTACCAATGAGTTTTTTCGAATTTATGTACGGAATTTCACACCACTGGCTTTTCGGTGAAGGAAAACATCGTGAGGCCACGTGCATACGTCCGTAGAAGAAATTCGATGGCGTATGTGAATCCACCAACCCGCACTGGGCCAGCGTGGTGGATATGGCCAAATCACCCTTCGTGGGTAGGCCTACGTCCTGCAGTGGACTATTAAAAAGGCTGGTACAGTACAGTATATTATAATAATGGTAAAATATGTAAATAAGTTTAAAAAAGTCTCTACACAGACAAAGGAAAAAAATTGACAAGTCCATTTTTAAACAATTTTAAAAGTCTCGGATACGATTGAAACCATTACCTCTTCGTCCATCTTGTAGGTGGTAATTTTACACTACGCTTGCCTGTACGTAGTCTCAACTTTTTAAAACTTTACGGCCTCATCATTTGCCTTGCCCACTCACTGCCAATTCAATTTGTAAATTTAATTGATTTGTAAACTGGGCTGTGTAATTTTGGTTTATCTACAAATCTAATTCCTGATATGATCTCGTAGACACTGCGTGAGCACACCCTTTTTTAGGGTTCCGTACCCAAAGGGTAAAAACGGGACCCTATTATTAAGACTCCGCTGTCCGTCCGTCTGTCTGTCTGTCTGTCTGTCTGTCACCAGGTTGTACCGCATGAACCGTAATAGCTAGAGAGTTGAATTTTTCGCAGATGATGTGTTTCGGTTTCCGCTATAACAACAAATAAGTACTAAAAACAAAATAAAATCAATATTTAACAAACGTGATTTTTTTTCCGAGGGTATAAATATGGTATGGAACCCATCATGTGCGTGTCCAAATCGTACTTAACCGATTTTTTTCATAGTATACTGGGCAACTTGGGCACTTTGAGCTTTCTTATAAAGCTTGCTGGCCACGTTTTTGAACCATAAGTCATCAACGATCGACACTCACTGCTTCAAAACTTTCGTTTTTTGTTTTTTTTTATTTAGGCTTCACTTTGATAACTGCATTAAGACTTACAATATATAACTTAACTTACAACATAGAACTAAGCTAAATGCGTTACCTTTTGAAGGAAGCACCGATTTGAAGGCCTATTCGTAAAACAACCTGAATTGTACTGATGTATTTTTCTTTTCAGGGAGGCTACTTCTCCGGCAACCAAGGCCTACTCCTCCGTGACGGGATATTGTCCCTGTGCCGCGCGGTGGCGCCACAATCGGTCGCCCTGGCCGACTCGCTCGCGCCGCCTGACTTCTGCCTGCGATCCGTACTAGGCCAGTCTGACGGAGAGGTATTGACGACTTTAACTATCACAATAATTTCAGATATTTTTGAATTGAAAACTTCTTTAGCAGCATTGTGCACTTTTTGGGATGGGTAAAAAATGTTCAACTCGCGTCAGGACACGTGACCTGATCGAAAATTCGTAAGACGGCGCGGAGCGCTAGTGCGAGTGTGCGTGTGTGATATTGATGTTCATTGAAAATGTAATACCCCTACAAACAAACAAACAACAACACTTTATTAGACAATCATATTACATAAGAACAGATTATAAGGACAAAAACAAAACAATATGTCTCTAATTGGCGGCCTTATCGCTTTAAGCGATTTCTTCCAGGCAACCAAGCACGGACAGAAAAAAACATTTGACAAAAAAACGTGGCCATAACGGCAAGAAAATTTAAATAGCATATATTATATTTAAATAGCATAGAAACAAACACTCAACAAAACAAAAAAAAATACTAGACAATACCTAACAAATATACAACTAAATTATTTTTAAAGAAATATATCTCTACACACATACATAACATATAAACTACATATACACATAATATAAAAAAATAAATAGAAAGAAAGAAAGTTTATTTACTAGAAAACTTACAATGAAACACACAAGTTACAAAGATGTTCAATACCATAGTTATGAGATTTAGCAGAGTGAAATTCATGGTAAGGCAAGTATACAGTGGTGCAGTGAACCCCAAACTAAGCACGTGGCTTGTGTCTTGGGGCTCGAGTGCGATGTAACAGTAAGAATATATACCCAATGGGTTTTTAAATTTTTTATATATATATATATAATAAACCTACATATACAATAATACACATTATACTTAAATAAATACTATATTAATACCTATTTTGTACAAAAACAACAAAAAAAAAGAAAAACTAAGATGACAAATAATGCAGTTTGACTTTACTTTTAAAAACATTTAGCGATGGGGCACATCTGTTTTTCACCGGCAATTCATTCCACAATCTAACAGCTTCAACTGTAAAAGATGAACCGTAGAAAGTGGTTTTGTGTTGCGGAACAGTAAGCTTCAGATTCTCTGATGATTTCAAAAAGCGGGTTAGAAGAGAAAGACGGAAAATGAAACGTTCTTAAAGGTAGGGAGGAGAAGAAGGCTACTATACAGGGTTAGAAAAATGGTGAACTAAGCCGAATAGAGGTGATTCAGAAGCACGGCAGTGCACTTCAAGTCACACAAGTCGAGCAAAAAAGCACTACCAAAACTACCCAAGAGTAAAAATTTGCTAGGTGCTTAAAATCCATAAATGAAAAAGATATCACTTAGCTTTTATTTTGATTTGGTTCGTTTTAGTGTTCTTGGGCATACTTGGGTGAGTAACTCACCCAAGTATGCCCAAGGCCAAGACAAAAAAAAAACATTTTTTTTTTCTTTCCAGGCATACAAACACATACAAACAAGTGTGATGACGTACCCCGGATCAGTGTCGCGGCCCGAGTGGTGGCGGGACGTCGTTTTTTGGGACTCCTACATCCCCAGCAAGCTGTAGAAGATAACTCCAATACTCTACAGCTCAGAAGTTTGTAACTAAATATAGAAATCGATATCGTCACTTATTGCCATAGGATACTCAACCAACTCGAGAGAAATTAACATATCTTGCCTTACATTCATAACATAGGTTAAAGTTATAGGCCGATAAATGAGTCTGAGAAGTTAGCTACAAGCTGTGCATATCCCCTCTCCTCGCACAGCTGACATAACGTATTTTCTGCGCAGTGACTCGACTCGTGTTTATAGATATTGATTCGGCCAATATTTACTGTGGCACAACAAGAAAAAATCAGTAAGCGACCATATGCTATGAATTACTTTTAATTCTATTTAGCTATAAATACATGATGTTGCTTTAAAAAATGCAGGGCCTTTCGTAGCTTTATGAATAATAGGCATGATGACTTGGTAAAAAACATTGTTATTTTAATATTTTTTTTTTTTTTTTTTTTTTAATATAATGACAATACTACACTACTACTACATAGAAAGCAATTGGATCATCCACAGACCCTTGAAGGTCTAAAGATAATCCAAGTGCTCAAGCCCACTGCCAGTTGGCAGCGTGCCCAGCATGCTGGCAGCATTGCCACGCTGAATGGCAATGCTTATACGTTGAGCCAAATAAACACCAGCATTTTGGTCACGCGTCGCGTGTAATTAGTCATTTTAATTAGTCCGTGAGTTAAATTGCCAAAAAATATTAGACACGTATTTTTTCTTTTGATAATTAAACAACAAAATTTCGCATGACATCACAAGAGCACTATAAATGTATAGACTTCTGTAAGAGAGGTGACGTCACGACCCCCACGAAGAGGTTTGAAGACTTTGACGAGATTTGCTGTGTCAACCTTGACAAAGTTTATCTTTCTTAAATGACACCACTCGCAAACCTTGACAAAGTTTAACTTTGTCATTTAATGAAACCACTCGCAAACCTTGACAAAGTTTATCTTTGTCATTTAATGATACCACTCGCAAACCTTGACAAAGTTTAGTTTATCGTACGTGTAGGAGGCGGGCTGGCTCAGTTGGTTAGAGCGTCGGGCTAGTGATCCGGAGGGGCGGGTTCAAATCCTGCGTTCGCTTCAGATTTATTGAAATACTTATCACAAAGATAACTCTTTGAGAAAGTTTATCTTTGTCATTTAATGACACAACTCGCAAACCTTGACAAAGTTTATCTTTGTCATTTAATGATACCACTCACAAACCTTGACAAAGTTTATCTTTGTCATTTAATGACACCACTCGCAAACCTTGACAAAGTTTATCTTTGTCATTTAATGATACCACTCACAAACCTTGACAAAGTTTATCTTTGTCATTTAATGATACCACTCACAAACCTTGACAAAGTTTATCTTTGTCATTTAATGACACCACTCGCAAACCTTGACAAAGTTTATCTTTGTCATTTAATGACGCCACTCGCAAACCTTGACAAAGTTTATCTAGTTTAGCGTCAAAAATTTGACGCTTGTATAGGAGGCGGGCTGGCTTAGTTGGTTAGATCGTCGGGCTAGTGATCCAAAGGGGCGGGTTCAAATACTGCGTTTGCTTCAGATTTTTTGAAATGCTTATCACAAAAATAACACCACACCAATGGGTCGTGACGTCACCTCTTACAGAAAGTCTGCTATACATTTGTAGTTCACTTGTGACGTCACGCGGAACTTTGACGAACTATATCTTCATCAATTTTTGTTTAATTGACAAAAGATAAAATATGTATCTAATATTTTTTGGTAGTCTATCTGATGAACTAAAATTTTTTTTAGTCATGCCTATTGTATATACCATCATTCTGGACAACTTCTACCATGGAACCAACTCCAAAATTATGAAAATAAAATTCAGTTGTGCCACAAGTTTATTGACTCTTGACAAAATGTATTGAGCAGCTGATTTTTTTTCGCGATTTCGCAGTTGTTCCTGTAGTTAAAGTTGTTCATAACGCAAACCTACAAGAAATTAAAAAAAAAAACATAATTTACACCTCTGAAAGTTCTTACACGTTACAAAACGATACTTTCTATAATGAAATCTTTATAAATGAAAGTATGTGGAGGAATAATAACATACTGTAAAGTCTTGACTGATCTTGATGACTGACTGGGGTCAGTACGGGTCAGTGAATTCAGTGAACCTACAGACATACCTACCTAAGCTGGTAAAAATAATGACCTAGTAATATTTTATTGTATAGGTATCGCCACACAAGACGGCGGATGGGAATCGTCGTGATTCGCTAATTATTTCGCATGTGTGCACAATGCCTACACGAGTGGCGCAGTAGTTAGCACGGCCCGGGCGTAGGGAGCGCGCGGGAGGCATGAGGTTGGCGGGCGGGTGCGCCCGGCGTTTCGTCTCTCTGGCTCCCGCGCATACCTATATTTTGCCTTTTGCGCAACGTTCTGCGCCCAACTTCCCATGCGCCGACTTGTGTGTAAATTAGTAAAATTTATTAAAACGGAATATCAACATAAGTACTAATGACTAGAGTCCATAACATGATCTCTAAGCGGGAGCCTAAATTAGATCGCTTTACCTTCTCTCTCTCTCTCTCTCTCTGTCTGTATGTCTGTCTGCTGGAGAAGATGCAACACATAAGATAACGCGATCCATTTTAGTTTTACTTTAGAGCTCATTGTACGGGCTCTACAACGATTGCATAATACACGTAGTTTTAAGTATACTAACTAATTACCCAACTTCCAAAGTGAGGGTTAAATTGTGATAATTAATTTTTGTTTTATCAATTATACTTTTTGGTACCAGGGTAGCTGATATTTTGATATACATATATTTTTATTACAATAAAGGATTTATTTTTGTTAAAATTTTCTATTATTTTGTACCCGTAAAAAATAAAAATAAATAATTAACATTAAGAAAAATACTATCATCAACTTAACAGAAGTTCTCATACTTCTGTAAGTTATGTAGTTCTTCTAAACTAGTACATATTATAGTTTAAGTACAGTGGGACGTCGATTAACCGAAAGTCGATCAATCGAACGACCGCTTAACCGAATCCCGTGCTGTGCACGCGATATCCTTCACTTTTCGTTATAATAGAAATGCTAAATATGCTACAAATAACTCAATATCCATGAATGTGATGAAGAAGACGTACAAGAATGGATGACTGTCGACGAGGCAGATCCAGGGCACCAAATTGTGCAGGATAGCAAAATTGTAGACCTTGTAGTCGTGACTGATAAAACTGATGCCGCCAGCACCACATCAACATGGTTCGGAAAATGAAGACGAAAATATACCGGCTGCTTCTGAAGCGTTTACACGCTTAGATACTGCCTTGCGATGGTTTGAAGCTCAAGACGAAAGCGACCAGTTATCTGTTATCTGTCCTGAAAAAAGTGCGTGACTTAGATGCGCGCAAGACGGTAGGTTCGCTTCGACAGGGACTTTACACATTAACTCCATAGACATACATGTACATAAATATGTAACAGTGATTATTCGATAAATTTTGTTTAGCTATCTGTGCTTTATAATAATATATTCCTACTTATTAAAAGTGTAATAAATAAAAATTATTCGTATTTTAAATGTGTTTTTACTGGTGTATTCATTCATAATAGTATACAGTTCAATTATCCGAATAAACCGGTTTTCCGAACACGTATGTCCCCCAATTAGTTCGGATAATCGACGTCCCACTGTATTACATAAATGTGGTTGTAAATATATCTTAAAAGAGCTCCTTGTGGATCAACTGTACTGTACCAGCTTTTTTAATAGTCCACTGCAGGACAATGCACCCACGAAGGGTGATTGAGCCATATCCACCACGCTGGCCCAGTGCGGGTTGGTGGATTCACATACGCCATCAAATTTCTTCTACGGACGTATGCAGGTTGCCTCACGATGTTTTCCTTCACCGAAAAGTGAATGATGTAAAAAATTCCGTACATAAGTTCCAAAGAAACTCATTGGTACGGGATCGGGATTTGAACCCACGACCTCACGATTGCAGGTCGGGTGTTACTACCACTAGACCACCACGGCTTTTTAGTAGATCAACTACTTTCGCACAACTAGTGGGGCCAACCAAAATACCTATTCCTAATGGCAAGCCTACGTATCTGCTTTCGCACAACAAGTTAGTCTATCCTAAATACGTATTCCTACACAACTTAGTTAAACATCCTAAATACGAATTCCTAATGGCACAAAATGCACAACTGAATAAGTAGCCATTTACCACAGAGATCGTCGTGGACCAATCTGTTTTGGCACAACTTAGTTAGGACATCCAAAATACCTATTCCTAATGGCACAATATGCACAACTGATTTAGGTAGCTATTCTTATTAATAGGTTTTTACCACAGGTTTTTACTTATGTAAATTCAATGGAAGCTCCGTAATTGAGCTCTGAATAGAGAATTAGAGTGAAATCGAATGTCAGTCACTACGAAAGGTTAACCACGAAATCCCGCCGCGCTATTACGAGCTACAGACTACTCTGTGAGACTGCTGCAGGACGTGGAGTGTTAAGGGCTCAATAATGTTGAAGATTCTAGTTGTATTTACTGCTGCATCTTGGTGAGTTTTTATTTTTTTATTTACGACTTATAAAATAATATACAATTGAATTAAAAACCTCTTCTTTGGAGTCGTTTGACAATCATTTTTGATGACCGTGAATTTTTTGTACAAAAATGAACCTACATTTCGGGGTGTGCGTGTGTGCAAGTGCGTGCAATAAGCAGATAGGTATTCTACTACTTATTTTATGCGTTTATAACTGGGACAATTTTTGCTTTTCTAACAAGGACCTAAATAGACTGCGCCACTATTGAAGCCCTATAGACATGGCGCCTCAATCGTTTCGTTTAGTTCTTTATAGGTACATAGCCGTCGGACTTCAGTGGTGGCGCGGAGTCTACTACATAATATGACACTGATGTACCTACGCTACGTCTTCTCACAGTGTTCTAGCTCATCATTTTTCAGTTCATTCTAATAGATGCTTTGTCGAAGCTCACGAGGTCTCGGCGCCGCTTTCGTGAGCGACAATTATAGCTAGCATAGCTTAGTACAGCTCTACTGAAAATTACGTTTTATCTTACAGTGTTTTAGCAGATATCTCGTCAATCTACCGCGAGCCACCACGCAAGGATCTTCAGTTTGTTCTAATAGATGCTCTGTCGACGCTCACGAGGCGTCGCGACGTCTCCTGCGCCGCTGTCGTGTGCGACGCCGTCTATTTGAACGTCTTCGATGGAGCGCTGTTTCGGAGGATGGCCAGGGTGCCTTATGTCATGGTAAATTTTTTAATTGAATATCGATAAATAGGTCTATAGAATTGTGCTCAAATCACGAAAGTTTAAAAATAACAGTCTATAGGATTATCCAGAACTGGTGTACCTACCAAACCGAATGGAGGGGATTCACACCATAATTATGAACAGTAGTAAGTTGAGAGAATAAAAATCAGCTGCTTATATTTCGTCGATTCCGAGTTGCGACTTTGTATGGAACAGCTGATGGGTTTTTCTCGAATGCCAGGTTGACCCCATAGTAAAAGTTGTTCATAATGCTGGTCTTAGTCATCCCCTTTCGGCTTAGTACAGTATAAGTAGATAGCCCTGTATAGTACGAAGAGCATTGTAGGACATCCATCAAAATAGCAGATAGATGAATCCCCCTAAAGCATGTCACTATGACCTAAGCAAAACGTAGGACACTAAATCTAAACGCTTTGTCATGACTCCGGTTCCTGGAGCAGTTGGTAGAACCTATGTCTTTGATGCACAGGATTCTGCTCGATAGGGCAGATATTTCGGTGAGGTTCTGGCTCTTGGTACACTATCTGACATTGATGTTGTGTAACTTCATAACACCACTGAGGCACTGACCCAGGAAACGTTGCCGTGAAATCAGTGAAGTCTTAATGTAATTTTAGAGATTGTCGATCCTGTACTGTACTGACTGTACTTACCAGCCTTTTTTTAATAGTCCACTGCAGGACGTAGGCTTACACTCAAAGGGTGAACTAGGTACATAAAGAGTAATCAGCGAACATATAGCAGCATTTTCTCCCCAGACCGTGGTAGAAGACCGCGAAGACCTTCTGTCCCCTAACTACTACACGCTGGAGTCGTTGCGAGCGGCGAGGAAAGATGGCTGCAACGTTTACATCATCCTGCTGGCTAACGGCTTCCAGGCTGCGAGGCTTTTGAAGTTTGGAGATAGGTAAAAGTTTAATCATGTATGCCTGTAAAAAAAACCTCATTCGACAAATTATGAATAGGAAAACTGGTGGATACCAGCACAATTTTCAGACGCCTGGTCTTAATATTAACTGGTTATCGCGTGAAGTTGCTAAAAAGTGCCAGGCGCCTAGCTAGGTAAATCCTTGCGATAGATCCTAACTTCCATGAAGATGATAAGATAATTTATTGCTAATATTAGAATGTTCCCTATTAATTAGTTAGGGATTCTTAAGGCGATTTAGCCGTGACTAGCTTGGATTGTGGAAATCACGATTTCTTAGCGCTTATGTTATTCCTTTTTCTGACGTATGCTGCCTAAATTACATTACACCCATCGCGCAATATATGCAAGCAGCCTCTTCAGTCTTCTCTCATAATAGATAAAGGTATGCAGGGTTATTTCTAATCAATTAGCATCCTTTCAAGGGCTTATTCTGTGCAAACAAGTTTTGTTTTGCGACTTTTGTCAAAACTAAAAAAAAAACAGCTGTTCCATACATTTTGTCGAGGGTGAACGATATTTTTCTATGGAACAACAACTTATTTTGAGAATTAATAAAAGTTTCAGAACAAAAGTTGCTAGTTAGTGTACAGAATAAGCCCCTGAAAGGATGCTAATTGATTAGAAATAACCCTGTATAGTCCGAAAATATATTTAATGTACTCTGTGGTCCGAATGATATTTACAACTTAGCAGCTGTGGTGTTCGCTACAAGGTGTGTAAAAGCCAATCCTGACTCAAACTCACACTTGACGATTGGGCTTCGTGCAGCTTGTAGCTAACTCCACAGCCGCCAAAAAGTTTGATCGGCCTATACTTATTATATTGCAGGCACAGGATAATAGACACGCGAGCGCGATTCATCATCCTACACGACTTCAGGTTGTTCCACAGCGAGCTGCACTACCTGTGGAAGAGAATCGTCAACGTCATCTTTCTGAAGTACCACACGCAGGTCACCGGCGCCCAGAGGAGCAAGGCCTGGTTCGACCTCACCACTGTTCCCTTCCCCAACCCCATACGGGTAAGATCATCATTCCGAAGAGCACGTTACCGCCTTACATCGAAGAAAAAAGTTACCACAGCTACAATCGCCACCACCGTCATTTTGGTACAAATTCTTCTTTACACTTTAGGATCTAGAATGCGGCTGAAGTCAGCCGCAGGTCCATTTTCTTGAATGTTCTAACTCTTGAGGAGGTGGTCCGAAGAAAACAACGTTGTTGTAGAATCAGGATTGTATTTTTGTCACTAGGACGGATAACTGATATACCTATAGTACCTACTTATGTTTATTCTTATAATTAGCGGCGGTAAGTAGCCTAATTATAGCAGAGTCAGTTGGTGAAGAAAACTTAAAGAGCACCCCCTGTGTAGTGATGGGACGTGGACTAGTTTTTGTACGTCTAAAATAGTGTTGTGCCCACGTTCCATCACAGACTATAAAATAATGTGTGTTTGCGACACGCCACACCACCATTCAAAGAATATAAGAATGCACCGGATGCGATTGTCGCCAAAAGTTTTTTTCTTGTTTGTTTTTTAGTTACGACGTTAGTACGACTAGATTATTTCGCCAATTATTTTTTTTTGTTTGATAGATCGTAGGTACTTCAGAGATTTTAATTTTATCGAAATCGGCTGAGTTATTTTTGAAAAATTAACACTAATGTTAAAATTATTACACCGATCCTTGCGAAATATTCGAATTCTGTACACGATCGAAGTCGGTTATGCGGTTATTGTTTCATCCTCATTCCGTCATCACATTTTCAGAGTATCCTGGTACCTCGACGAATAGACATTTGGCGAAATGGCAAGTTCCACTACAACAGGACTTTGTTCAAAGACAAGACGAGCAACTTGAACGGAGAAACCCTGAACGTGGTGTATCTAGATCACGTGCCTTCTGTGGTCGTCACCCAGACCAATGATACTAAGATTGGCGGAATCGAGTGTGAAGTAAGAAATATTAAAGTTAGTTACTATATCGGTGCAGCGTCCTATTCGACTAAGCATGGTGGTCAGACAGGTCGGACTTTTCGTAGTATTGTACCTGCCCTTCTCACGGAAATTACTAGCGCCCCATGAGTTACCGAGGCTAAGCGCGAAAACCAACTCTTAGCCCATAAATACTCAAATTAGAGCCTCGCTATAGCCAAGCGGTGCGGTACTTTGATCGATCTAGTCCATGCGACCACGAAAAGCCACGAAAAGAACTCTTATTCGACGCGTCAAAAAGATACAGGTAAATACTTTGCCATAACGCTGTCTCGTTTTAATACGTCGATAGAAATATTATTTCGTGCGCATACAAGTATTCGAAGAACATAAGTTACATTACATGCCATATTTTAAGACTTAGACGCTCACAAGACGCACCGGGCGTTATAAAGGCTAGCTATACTGCTCTTAGCTAATTTTAATTTTACAGATATTAAAAACTCTAGCAAAAAAGATGAATTTCCTCCCCAAGCTGTATCAGCCTCCCAACGCGGAACTCCACAAATGGGGACAGAAGCAAGCCAACGGGTCTTTCTCCGGCCTTCTGGGCGAGATGGTGAACGGTCACGCGGATCTGGCCCTCGGAAACCTGCAGTACAACCCTTATCACTTGGAGCTGATGGATCTGAGCATTCCGTACACTTCGCAGTGCTGGACCTTCGTGACCCCGGAGGCGCTCAGTGACAACTCTTGGAAAACGCTCATTTTGCCTTTCAAGTACGATATTTATATTGGGTTTTTATGCTTGCCATGCTGTTTGCACCTCGAAATAAGGTCACTATACAATCGCCACTATGAACATTGACAACTTTGGAACCAACACGCCCGGATGTTGCAAAAAAATAAGCTGCACTCTCCACAAAGCCTCTCTTAGAGAATCGCTCCCTTATCAAATGTAAAAGCAGTAAACTAGCTTAGCATTTACCCGACTGCTGAAGGAGAAGAAGGCCTATTTATAACAATAAATTAATCTTTGTTTTTGGGATGTAAAAACCTAAACGGATAAACTTGATCGGTTCAACGGTTTAAGTAGGTATTATATATTCCAAAAACATTGAGAATGTCTCGCGTATCAAGCTATATTTTACAAGGTAGGTATAGGCTTAGAGTATAAGGTATATGTATTAAAATTATTTGCAAAATGTAACTGATTCATGATTATTTGCAGACTTTACATGTGGGTGGCAGTTCTTCTAGTTCTCCTGATAACTGGGACCATATTCTATGGACTAGCCTCATACTACAAATCCTTACAGACCTACAAGGAGGACTACAGAAACTCCGCCAAATCTAAAATTGGACAAAAGCAGGCACATCTTGAGGGTTGGTTACCTTCGCCTTTCTTTACAGTTAATAATAATAATAATAATAAGCATTTTATTTCGACCAAAGATCATATAGATTTACACTAATTTACAAAAACATTAAAATTTGGTTATTTACATTTCATATTTTGATTATTTGTAAGCACATGAATCATATAACAATGATTCATGTACTCACAGTCAAAACGGTTCGCAAATACGTTCAGGATGGTGTTGTCACTGGTCCGGACCCTGCGCACCAGAGATGTGCACCGCTTCCGCATCGTTGTATAGAAACAATCGACGCGCGACTCGGCGAACATCCCCGACGCGCTGCAGTGCCGGGGCAGTCCCATCAGCATCCTGAACGCATTATTGTATTGAATACGAAGGGCGCTGTACTGTTTCTGCGTATACGCCACCCACAGGCTGCCCGCGTAGAAGGACGTACAAAATGCTCTGAATAGAGTAATTTTGACGCCCCCCGAACAACGCGCAAACCTGCGGGCTATCATATTAGCCCTCACAGACAACGCCCTCCGCTCCCTCTCTAAGTCTGCATCGTCTTTCAGGTCAGAGGTTAACATATGTCCTAGATACTTGAACTGATCTACCCGCTTCAGCTCGCTTCCATTCAGTTTGATGTTAGGTATGGTATCTAGACGCTTCCCTCTGGCCTGAAAGACCATACATTCACTCTTTTTAGCATTATAGAGCAAGCCATGACTCCGTGCGTATGCTTCACAAATGGTCAGAAGCTTCGATAATCCACAGACAGAGGCGCTCAGCAGCACCATGTCATCTGCATAACTAATATTATTGACACTGACTCCATCAATATGACAGCCGACACGTGTGCTGCTGAGCTCCTCTATCAATGCGTTGACATATAAAGGTTAAAGAGCCTTGGCGAGGTCAGCCCTCCCTGCCTCATACCGCACTGCAACTTGTATGGCTCCGATAGCGCTCTCGACCACCGAACGACGTTGACCTGGTTCAGGTACCAGTACTTGAATAATTCCACTAATTCTCTGGGCATGTATATGTTGACTAATTTCTGCCACAAGATGTCGTAGGAAACGAGGTCAAACGCTTTCGAGAGGTCGAGGAAACACGCATATATAGGCGTGCTACGATCGGTGTAGTACTTGACAGTTTGCTTCAAACACAATATAGCTGTTTCGGTTGATAGCCCAGGCTTAAAACCAAATTGGTTGCTGTGAATATTTAGGTACTTGTCGAGCTCAGTGTTAAGCAAACTATCAAGGACCTTCGCCATTATCGTTGCCAGAGAGATCGGCCTGTAGTTACAATGATCGCCATTGTCGCCCGTTTTACTTTTCACTATTGGCACCACCACTGTCCTCATCATGTCTGCCGGTAAGTATGAGTGACTCAGACACAACGAGTAAAACATAGCTAGAACTCTAGGCAAGTGAACGCCAGCGTTCTTTAAATGTTCTATGCTCAGGCTGTCATGACCAGGAGATTTTCCGCGCGACATCGATGTGATAGCTTTTCTCACATCTTTCGCCAAAAATCTTGTACTCGCCTCCTGCCCACAAGGTCCACCCACCTCGGAAGTCTGTGGTGGCCCCAACGGTGATTTCACAGTAAAATGCTCTCTAAACATGTCAGCTATGCACTTCGCATCATTCAGTCCACTGACGCTCACAGGTAGGCTCGGCTTATTTTTCATTTTCTGTGTGCTCTTCCAAAAACCACGAAAATCATGCTTAGAATGTTGAGATGCGAGTACGTCCATCTTTAATTGTTCACTATTATTTTGACACCACTTTAACCGCGATTTAAAGATTCTACGACTCTCCCGCATCTCTTCCCACGCAGTACCCTGTTTAGGTTTGCCCCACAGAAGCCATATTTTGAATTTGCACCTCGCCACCCTGTGAGCCTCACGAACGTGCTTGTTCCATCCAACAACAGGTTTTTTCTTTCTCGGAGGAGGGATAGAATGACATTCCGAGGCGGCCTTACAAAAAACGTCAATAATATTTTGATACAATTTGTCAATAATTAGGAAATGATCTGAAATATTACATTGTTTATCGCAACAGTCAGTAAATTCACTCGGAAAATCTATTAATCTTAATTTTTCATTACATAATTTACTATACATGTCAATTTGTTCAGAGGTTTTCTCACCCCATCGTATTTTATTACAAATATTAATATTATCTTGCACAAGTTTTGGTTTGATTATGCTTAACTTACATTGGATTATGAGCGGTAAATGGTCGGACCATACGGGCTCGTATTGAATGCTCGCATTAACCACAGTCTGAAAAGCCGACTCAGTACAGACACAGTGATCCAACCAACTCACCGACCCATTTGCGTCACTAATAAAACTGTACGTGTCCGAAAGCAAACCTATTTTCACTACATCAGCACAAGTCCATTCGCACTCAGCACAAAAGTTCGTAAGTTCATAGAAAAATTGCTCACCAGGGTTTGAATTATAGTCGCCCAGCATGTAGACACATTGAACATCTTCATTCTCAATGATAGCGGTTAACGAGCCCAGACAATCCGTAAACTCAGCTAAGTTAACTGTTTTGTTAGTCGGCATATACACACTAAATACTAAGAATGACCTTTCACCTACAACTATTTTTATCGCGCACATTCGTGTGTTATCGCAATTCACCACTGACACGTTGTGAAACACATGCCTATTCCACAGCAACGCTACACCGCCCCAGCATCTGCCCGCGATCATGCCGTCTGATAGGTCCATCGGTGATACGCCCGTGTAGGAAAAATTATCGTCGATACAGCTCAAGTAGTCGATTTCATGCGGCAGTAACCAGTGTTCTGATTCTGAGTTTCTGAGTTATGATTCATTTCTAACAACTTTTGAACCAAGTCTTTTTTTTACTTAGGCACGATTCGATCCATACGCGACTTTATTTCAAGCAACATAAGGCTTAAACCAGTTGAATTAGCAGCACAAACTGACATAGGTATTTACTTTCGCAGATGCAAAACCAGTCGGCATTTACCTGTTTGGCGAAATAATCAACAGCATCCTGTACACGTATGGAATGTTACTCGTTGTGTCTTTACCTAAACTGCCTACAGGGTGGTCTATTAGACTCCTTACCGGTTGGTACTGGCTTTACTGCATACTTTTAGTGGTCTCCTACAGAGCTAGCATGACTGCTATCCTGGCTAATCCTGCCCCAAGAGTTACAATAGATACTCTAAAGGAACTAGTGTACAGTAAAGTGACTTGCGGAGGTTGGGGAAGCGAAACGAAGCAGTTTTTCGTCAACTCCCTTGACGAGATCGGGCAAAAGATTGGAGAGCGATTCGAAACAATCGACGATCCTATGGACGCTGCCAATAAAGTGGCGCAAGGCGTATACGCGTATTACGATAACAGAGATTTTTTGAAATACATTAGCGTGAAAAGAAAGAATACCTTAGTGATGCAATCGGTTGAGGATAAACTGGATAATAATTCGACAAACGTAACGGTCGTCGCCGCAAAGACTGAGTCAGAGAGGAATTTGCATATCATGTCGGACTGCGTCGTCCACATTCCGATTTCTATAGGCTTCCACAAGAACTCGCCACTAAAGCCTCTCGCAGATATCTACATGAAAAGAGTGGTAGAAGTGGGTTTGGTTGAAAAATGGCTCAACGACGCCATGGAACCGATAAGAGCTTTGGAAATAAATGAAGAGGAAATCAAAGCTTTGATGAATTTAAAGAAATTGTATGGAGCCTTTGTCGCTTTAGGTATTGGTTACACTTTGAGTGCTATTGCACTGATTGGGGAATTAATACATTGGAATCTTATTGTCAAGAGAGACCCTAACTTTGATAAATATGCACTAGACTTGTACTATATGAATAAAAATAAAAAACAGTAATTTTATTATGGACTCTATTACTATGTACATCAGTATTTTAACATGATCTTAAGACTTTTATAATACTTAGTTATATTATAATATCATTCAGTCACAAGTTTTTGATATCATTTCATAATTATAAGCTCATTAAAAAAATCATAATATTTAAAACTGACACCTATGCAAAATCTTAAGTATACAAATTATGGCAGTATTTCGTTCTTTTCTATTAAAATCATCATTATTATCAATAAACAATTTAAATTAAGTTTTCTTTTTAAATACTAAGTCATAATTACTATAGATTATATTTACGATTCACTGTAACTGGACATAAATAGGTATAAAATTAATTTAAGACTTGAAATTTTTGACCCTCTTAGCAAATTCAAGGTTTCTTGATTTTTTATGAATTTAAAAATAATATTAGAATGGTGACTGGAAAAACTTCAAGAAATGTTGAATTTGGTACGCTGATCAAGTAATCAATCACAGGCCAAATCATACAGGTTGGTGGATATGAAGCTGCACGAAACTCAGTGTGGTAATCACTACATAGTATAAAACGAGGTTGCTTCCCGTTCCCGCTGTCAGTCCCCATGTATGCTTATATCTTTAAAACTACACAACAGATTTTGATGCGGTTTTTTAGGGTTCCGTACCTCAAAAGGAAATAACGGAACCCTTATAGGATCACTTTGTTGTCCGTCTGTCCGTATGTGTGTATGTCAAGACTCTTTATCTCGGGAACGCGTAAAGATATCGAGTTGACATTTAAACTGTGTACATATATCTATGATTTCTTACAGTTGTGTAAAGGAAAAACTTCTCAGTTATCATATAAAGAAGTTAGAGCCGTTTATGTCGTAAAAACTGCATATTTCGACACTCACAAAAATCAAAACCTACAGGGTACTTCCTGTTGACATAGAAATATGAAATTTAGCTAGAAGCATTGTCTTAGAGTACACATATAGGAATAAATCTGAAAATTAAACATTTTTATTTAAATCACAAAAAAATAGGGCTTCAATATTCACAAAATATGGGTTTAAAATTCAAAGTGCGTAAATCGTATTGTGTAAGGTATCATATAAAAGAGCTTCATTAGCACATGCTAAAACAGGTTTTTAATTAATTTTACAATTTTCGATGAATGATGAGAAAAGTAAAAAAAAAACACTTGTCCGGTTTTTTTAATAGATAGTGATTCAAGAGGAAGGTTTATATGTATAATACACCTGTGCGAAGCCGGGGCGGGTTGCTAGTGCATAAATAATGATTAATGTGAGCTCCAGTCAGGATTGGATATTGCACTGCTTGTAGCTAACTTCACGTAGACTGACTTGTATGATTCGGCCTATAAGCTGTTTCTCCTCCGTAATACAACCATAGAAGCAAAAATGACATAAATTATCTAACAAACAATTAACTATATCTATTCTACTTTGCTCCCTGGACTTCTTCAGGGGCATGTTCTACAATCCAAGGATGTTGCAGCACACTCTGCAGAGGTAGTCTTTGTTCTGGATTAATTACTAACAACTTGCTGATCAAATTCTTAGCTTTTTCTGATACATAATCTGGATACTTGATGATGACATACTTAATCTTCTTGAATGTGTGGTCATTGTCCTTGGAGTCGAAGGGAGGCAGGCCAACAAGGAGCTCGTAGCACAACACGCCGAGACTCCAGATGTCCACATGGTAGCTGTGAGGGTTCCCATTAACCATCTCTGGAGACAAATAATCCAATGTTCCACATAGAGTCATTCTCCGTGATGACAGAGAATGAACGGACCACCCAAAGTCTGCTACTTTTAACTGCAAGTTATGACCAAGCAACAAATTTTCCGGTTTTATGTCTCTATGTATAACTTTTTTGTTATGGCAGTATATCAGAGCTTTCGTGAGATCGCGGATGTACACAGCAGCAGTAGGCTCATCGAAACGTCCTCGCTCCTTGAGCAATTTGTACAAGGCACCATTTTTAGCATATTCCAGAATTAAATAGATTCTCTTCTCATCATGAAAATAACCATACATGCGTAGAATATTAGGGTGACGCAAACGACATTGAATTTCCACTTCTCGCCGCACTTGATGTTCGATATCAGAGTCTAAAATTTGGCTTTTGAAGAGTACTTTCAATGCTACTACATACTGAGACTCTTTTTCGCGTGCTAAATATACGTTTCCAAATTTACCTTTACCTAGTGCACGTCCTAAGTCGAAGTCCGTTATCGCCCAGGATTTCATCTTCTTTTCTTTGGGGTCACTTTTGGACGTGGAAGGTTGATCTTTGCTTTCGGTGTGATTAGTTTTGGCGGCGAGCGGGCGGCTCGGGGCCGGCACAGCTGGCACTTTGAAGCTGTCCATGGGAACTTTTTGCACATTTGTAGAACAACCACACGCAGGCCGACCAGCGACTGGAGGATGGTTTTCTTTACAGTGGCATATTTCTTTATTCATGTTTACTAGCTGTTTAAGGGTTTGATTATCTTTTCTGATCGAATTTACGTCGAAAAACCAAAGTTAAAAATTGAATTTTAAAAGTTTAACGATCTTCCACAGTGTCGTTACGTTATCGAATCGACAATTTTGCAAATGGAAGTTGCTAGCCATGACTTCAAAAATTACCCCAAAATACTATGTTGATTCCGTGCAGCTCTGTGATTCCGTTAAGGCTCCTTTACACACAGGCGGTACGAGCGGTATAGCAGACGGGCGGGCATCTGTATTGTACTGGTTATATAAGAAGGGCTCACACAGGTCCGGTCGCGGTACTGCCGTACCGCCCTTTACCGCTCGTACCGCTCGTACCGCTCTACCGCTCGTACCGCCTGTGTTTGATGGAGCCTTTACTACCTAGCTTGGAGAGTTTCCCTGATACCTAGTCAAAGTACCTAGCATACTACCTAGCCTAGTATAGTAGAGGCCGAATCAAGGCTCCATTACACACAGGCGGTACGAGCGGTATAGCAGACGGGCGGGCATCTGTATTGTACTGGTTTTATAAGAAGGGCTCACACAGGTCCGGTCGCGGTACTGCCGTACCGCCGTACCGCCCTTTACCGCTCGTACCGCTCTACCGCTCGTACCACCTGTGTTTGATGCAAACATGATACAGTGATGTTCTGTTGCTGAAGGCAAGCTGTTTATATAAATTAAGAAAAGTAAAGGGCCTAAAATGCTCCCATGCGGAACACCTAGCGCTATGTTTTGAAGATCGGATTGTATTTTTTTAATAGGTTTGTACTGACATTGCATTACTTGCATTACTTGTGGATGATCCAATTGCTTGTTTTAGCTAGTAGTAATAATTTAACTTTGTGATGTTAGTATAACTATGTAGTAATGCATCTTGTTGTCAATAATGCCACTAGTTACATTTTGAATTCAACTAGTTTTTTCTGTGAATTCGTTATATTTCCTCAAAAATATCTATAAATTCGATTCTGGCAAACTAAGGTTTTGTTTTTGACATTGACACTAATTAATTTCTGGCAATTAAATGACTTTTTTTTTTAAATTTAATTTGACTATGTAATGCAATATGTACTTCATTGATGTTATGTGACTAAATGTTTAAAATGAAATCTTAATAGTCAGTAAATGTATTAGGTCTATACGGCTATAACTATTTAGATCTGTTCAGAACTAGAACTAATATAGGTCTATATTGGTAGTAGAATAATGTCTAATCATAGCATGAGACTAGCAAATGTCTTTTTTTTGTGACGCCAGGAATTGAAAAAAATTGAAGAATGACAACACTATCGGCAGTTGGCTTGGCACTGACATTTACGTTACGACCTCGATCACAAGAGTTTTGGCGGGAACGCTGAAAAGTCATGTCGCCTCATTATATTATTTTGTTAAACTTGTGTTTTATCAGTGATAATTAGTGAAAAGTTGTGGTATTTCGTTGTTTATGAGCTGATTTACGTGCATGAGTGTAGGCAAGTGATATAATGTGACGTATCAGGTCGTTCCGTGTTGTCACCAAAACTCCATAGACGCCTCTAGTAAAGTATCCACTGCTTTACTGAGGTATGACTTGGACTATCTTTGGACTTGACCGCGACTTTATTGGACTATGACGTGACTACGACAGTGACTATTTTGATAAAATATCAAAATTATTAAAACTTAACACTACTTGACACTGGCAAATGCACAACAATGCGACGCCAAACAAAAGAAGAAGAAGAAGACCTCGATCACTCGATTTCACTCGATTGACTCGAAATCTCCGAAAGAAATTCTCAATTACTCACAGAATCAAACAAAAATTAATAAAGCTACTAAAGCGTTTGCCGTGCTTCTAAGCTTCTGAGAATATAGTAATTTGTTAGTATAGTAAATTTTACAGTGACGGAAAATAACTTTTTCTACGTTTGTGAACAACACATAAATACGAGATCTGCCTTGGAAAACCTGTTGATAGGCCTGTAAGTTGTCGTAATTTAATAGCACCCGGTTACACAGTATTCTAAATAAATCATGGATTTCAGCCCACTCTGTGTGTCACTCGCATGGAGTATGTAGATCATCATTCACTGTTTGAAATGACAAAATTTTTGAGGTTATAAAACTCTGAAAAGCCCACGGATGCAAGAAGGACCTTCTTGCTTCACTGCGCAATGATGAAAATTAGTAAATGAATATCAGGAACCAGCCGTAGGAATCACTGCCTCTATGTCTAAACCATTGCCTAATCTTGTGGACCAAACATTTGGTCTTTGCACCCCAAACTGCCAGTCAGATAATGGTGAAATAAATCAGCTTTATTTCACCATAGTTGTTGGGCTACACATACAACTTAGCGGCTGAACACAATCAAGATTGTGTTATTTGCTGCTTGTAGCCAACATCACATTCACCAAGTTATTATTTGGCTTCTAACTAAATAATTATGCTGCAACTCATTTTTGGTCAAGTTTCAGGTAACCCAAATAATGTCTGATGATGCGGAGCAACAAGCCGAAGAGATTGAAGTTTTAAAATCAATTTATGAAGGAGATGATAATTTTAAACAAGTAGATGCTAAAACTTATCAATACAAGGTAAGACTGTACATTTTAAGTTTTATATAGAAGTATACTTACTTATTGGAAATCCATAGGGGAGGCCTATGTCCAGCAGTGGATATCCTACAGCTGATGGATGGATAATATGGATAGATGGATACATATACCATACATCAATATGAATTGATCTGCATGTATGTTCCTTGCATTACTTATTGAAGTTTGAATAAAATGTTATTGTATTGTAATATTTTTTTATGTATTTCAGTACATAGATGAAGAAAAATCCTTTATTCTGGAGATTTCCTGGGGGCCCACTTATCCTACAGAAAAACCTGCCTTCAATTTAGAAATATTTTACAATCAGCATTTGTGAGTATTTTTATTACAATGTCTCAACATTATATTTTCATCCATACCTTGGCTAGATTTTAGTCATAGTCATAGTCATATTTATTGGTAAAAAATTTTACATGTCAAATAAAAGTGTACAATAACTTCATAACTTACAATATTTGTAAATAATAAATTTATGTAATAAATAAATAAATAATTAGGTCCTCATAATAAAAATTTCCACTCACAAACTTTGTCGAATTATAAAAAAAAAAACAAACAAACAATTCGTTCCACTCCGACAACCATAATTTGGAGTAGACAAAAAATATTATAATTATTATGCAATTTAAAAACACTTATCTTATAACCTTATAAAATTCTTCAAACTCATAAAAAGCTTGCTCTATTAGCCACTTTTTTAGTTTAAACTTGAACGACTGCAGAGACACAGCCGCAGTGACATCTTCCGGCAGATTATTATAAACAGTCGGGCCCATAACATGCGTCAACTTGGAGGACTTCTCCAACGATCGCGGAACGGTCAACAACTTGTGCCTTCCACGGGTTGGATACGCGTGCTTTTATTTGTACTTATTACATACAATAAATAACATTGACTTGGCAACAAGTTAACTTGTTGTTAAGAGCAACCCGTGATGGATTGGACATATACTGAGAAGCCAAAAAAAATGGACTAAAGAGTTTATGCTTTGGTACTCAAGAGACGGGAAACTGATTAGGGGATGATCAGAGAAAAGATGGGAAAATGACTTGTCGCAGGGTGGTGCAGGAAAGCCATAGATAGACTGGCAACTTCTAGACGAGGTCTATGTCTGTGGTGGACAAACTAGTATTTAAGAAATATAAATAAAAACAATGTGTTTTAAGGGTAATATTAAATATTAGTGAATAAAAGCTATTTTATTTTATTTATTTTTATGAGGGCAACCCAAGTTACTTTCATGTTAATTTAATGTTACCTGCTGTTGAAGTAATCCTTATCAATATAATTGATCCAAAAATGTGTTTGTTAGTTTGTTACTTGTTTACATAACAACAGAGCAATTGACTTGATTGATTGATTGGCATGCATCAAAGGATGAAGTTCAAAGGTCGGAGTGACATAGGCAACTTGTTATTCTGCAAAAATAAAAGAATAGTTATTTAAAAAGACAGTCTTAAACAAACTTCCTTTTATTTTGGAAAGGTTTCATATAAAGTCCAAAATTCTTATAATCCCAGGTTACCATCAGTAAAGGAGAAGATCCTTTCAATAGTGAATGAGGAGGCGGAGCAATGGGTGGGGTGTGCCATGACGTACACACTGTTTGAGTGCCTCAAGGAGAAGGTGCCTGAAATCCTCGCCCAGCAGACTGAAGAGGCAGTGGTAGCCCGGGTCGAGAAAATAGCTATCACTGACCCTGACCAGGTATGATTTGATAGCCATCACTGACTCTGATTAGGTATGATTTGATAGCTATCACTGACTCTGACCAGGTATGACTCGATAGTTATCACAGACCCTGACCAGGTATCATTCTGCTATGATGATAAATGTTCGACTGCATCAAGGAGGTGTCCACGATCCTCGCCCATCAGACAGAGGAGGCAGTTGTAGCCCGGGGCCGAGAAGATAGCTATCACTGACCCTAATTAGGTATGATCTGACATCTATCACTGTCTCTGACCAGGTATGACTTGATAGCTATCACTGACCCTGACCAGGTATCATTCTACTATGACTTATGTTGTGATGATGTGTTTAAATAATTATTCCAAGTGAGGTCCACAAAAAAAAACTGTATAACAAATGGACGATGTTTAGCAGAAATGACTCGACTCACAAGGCTATACAAAATCAAAACGTAAAAAGAGTCATGTGGTCTAAGACACTTGCTTTTGATTTTGGATAGCCTTATGGGTTGAGTCCATTTTGCTAGACTTCGCCCAAATGACTGCCTCGGTGGCTCAGTGGTTAGTGACCCTGACTTCTGGATCAAAGAGGCGTGGGTTCGATTCCCACCAGGGCAAGCATTTTTGTGATGAACATAGGTGTTTGCTCTGTGTCTGGGTGTAATTTAGTTACTATCTATATAAGTATGTATTTAAAATATGTATATGTAGTATATCAGTCTCTGGCAGCCATATCACAAGCTTTGCTTAGTTTGGGGTCAGAGACCGTGTGTGAGATGTCCCCCAATATTTATTTATTTATTTATTTAAATGATAATGTAAAATGGTGGTATTTCGTTGCAGAGTGACAAGAAGCAAGTAGAAAAGAAGGAGCAACTGACGAAGGCCCAGAAGCGGCGCGCGTGGGACCGCGCCGAGATGGGCCGCGGCGGCGAGCGCCCGCGCGGCTGGGACTGGGTCGACATCGTCAAGCATCTCTCGCAGGTTAGCCCCATTTCCTTCGAGCAACTATCTCCAGAGCCACAGTCCCAAGTGAAAGTAGTAAAAATATGTCCACGCGCAGTCATACATACCGACTTATATTTACATTAAATAATTCACAATAACCCGTTTTCTCGAAACTTGACGTTATGTCACCTAATTAGTGCTTGTAACCGAGCTCTTCGGCATCGCGCGGCGCTGTAGTCGGCTTGCAATCGTCTTACGACTACCTAAAAAGCCTGCCCACTACGTAGCTTGGGCAGGGTTTTGGCTTGGACACTTTTGTTGCACAATTGTGACTCTATAGATATTTGCTAAAAGCCCATTACCTCAAATAGCCACTTCAAAAAAGCGTAGCTTTGCAGACCCGTAATCTTCATTTTACGCTTGGTATTATACCTACTCTTCATTTTACACCTGCCTATACCATACATTTTTTACCTACCCGTACTGTGAAATTAGCAGTGGGCCCCAAACTCGGCTAGCCCGTTGTCTTGGGAGCTCTTATGAATAAAGTTATTCTGATAATTTTCGTGCTTTAACAGGGGCCTTTTCAAATTGTAAGTATAATTAGCCCGATTACAGAGGCGCCAGCGTAAATTAAATAGAAACGTAAAAGGCGTTCTCCCTATCGAATGCCTAAAGTGAAAAAGAAACAGAACTATGCAATATAGCTAATATAGTTATGCTGGCGCCTCTGTAATCGGACTTATTGTATAATTTAATTGCTATCAACATTAAGTCAAATTGGAATAAAAATTAAATTAAAAAAAATCAAATTGATTTATAATTAAATAAGGTAAATCAAACTATATTAAGAATTAAATTAACATCAAAATAAAATATATATACAAAACTATGAAACTAACAACAGAGCGGCAACTGCATTCATGCTGTATGCAGACTTCAGTTCAGTCATATCCCTTGCTATACATAAAATGAAAGCACGTGATTATTTTTGTAATATGACGGGAACGGCAACAAAATTACTACAAGTAACATAGCAGAAAAATATCTGAAAACGTACTGCATACGTGCGTTACGTTTACGCCTCGTAAAAAATTTAAAAATCCAAAATAACTGCAGTCCATTTTTTAAATACCTAAAAATGGCGGCGCTTCCCGCTCCCCCCGCGCGGTATATAATAGTCCTTACATAGCGTAATAAATCCTTTGATTCTTTAGCTATCCAATGTTGTAATTGTATTTAGGATGGAGATGATAGATATGTATACTAAGCGCCACACGAATTGGCGGATGAGAAGTTAGCCGCAGATGACACTTCGCCGTGATTCGCTAATTATTGCGCATGTGTGCAGAATTCCGCCGTGTGTCGAAGTGGTGAGCACGGGCGTAGGGAGCGCGCGGGAGGCATGAGGTTGGCGGGCG
Source organism: Hypomecis punctinalis (assembly GCA_949316475.1). Classification (NCBI taxonomy): domain Eukaryota; kingdom Metazoa; phylum Arthropoda; class Insecta; order Lepidoptera; family Geometridae; genus Hypomecis; species Hypomecis punctinalis. The sequence continues at coordinate 24,433,808 of OX438803.1, forward strand.
GGTGTGCCCCGGCGTCTCCTTTTTCTAGCTCCCGCGCTTACCTATATTTCAGCTTTTTCGCAGCGTTCTGCGCATAACTTGCCATCCGCCGATTTGTGTGGCGCTTAGTATAGCTGCAACGCGAAACTGCAGCGCGAGTACCGTTCTTATACGATCGTTAATTTGACATTTAAATCGCAAAAATTAGCTAAAAATGGGTATTTTCTATGATTTTTGTCGAATTTTAGCGATTTAAATGTCAAATTAACGATCGTATAAGAACTGTACTCGCGCTGCTGTTTCCCCCGATTTTGTTATGATTCGTTTTATGATTTGGCTCCCTCTATGGAAGCAATTTTGAAGACTTATTCACGTCAGAAAAGATAAATAACAAAAATAGCTTTCATATAAATGATAACTTACGTAAAAATCTCAATGACCAGCGGTTTTTTTCTAACCAATATTTTTTTGTTACCTTCCAGGTCCCGCACCAGCCAGCGGCCACGTCATGACCGTAGCTGTGATGCAGAGCTTACATCCTCCATCCAAGCTATGCTGCCATACACACTGCCACCCCTCTGCTGAGCTGCGGCCAAACGCCACACGGGCTTCGTCGCAATGGAACCATAACGCAGTATTACAATGCCATCAGATGTCGCGGCCACATATTGAATCTAACTTTGCAAAGCTTGCGTCTAATTTGATATACCTAAAGAACGTAACAACAGGCCGAATTATACAATGAATAACTCGGATTTAAACTTAGCGCGCAGCTCTATGTGAGCTCCGGTCAAGGTTGTATCTGGCGCAGCTGGTAGGTAGCTTCACATGCGCCGATTTGTATAATTCGGCCTGAACTAGAACTTATTCTGGAGGTGATCACGTTTAGCGACAAAGCTGCGAATGTGTGCTCTGTTTCAAGCCTTTTCTTTTTATGTAAATTGTAGTAACAGACGTGAATCAAATATCTATTATAACTATGCATTCAATACAAAATGCAGCCAAATACTGGTCTACACATTGGCGTATTGGGTTATTTGGTATACAGGGTTATTTCTAATCAATTAGCATCATTTTAGTTTAGGGGGTTATGCTGTACATCAAAACTAACAACTTTAGTTCTGCGACTTTAGTAAAAATTAAAAAAAAAATGTTCCATAGAAAAATATCGTTCACCCGTGACATAATGTAAGGAACAGCCGATTTTTTTTGTTTTGACAAAAGTCTCAGAACAACGGTTGTTAGTTTTGATGTACTGAATAAGCCCATAAAAGAATGCTATACTCCAAAAAATTTAACTTGATCTCTGCGACAGCTGTCAGAAAAATCACGCCTATGAAGTCCTGAATTTCTTAATATTACAGAAAGTTCCTGTCAATGTGATACTTTATGGGCATGGCGATTAGTGATGGGCGACGAATGATCGTGACCACAGAGTTTTAGATAGAGTTTTATTTAAAATATCAATAGTTTATACTAACGTAATTTTAAATATAACTTAATTTATCATTAATTTTATTGTATATTTTAATATCATAACATTTTTTACATGTATAATTAAATTAAACCCAATTATATGTTACATTAGCATTGATAATAGCGAAAAACGTCGATAAATACTATCGTTACATTATTATGAGTATTTAATTAATATCATAACATTTACATGTGTACATACTTGATCATAAACAATAGTAAGTTAATAAAATCCAATTTCTCACCTACAACTACTACTCACCTACAACAACTACTACTCATTCGATTTCATCACAACATTGTTTGATAATCGATTTTTTCCACCACTATCTCAACTCTAAAAATGTCAATCTTCTATGTCAATGTCTCTGTCGCAGAGATCTAGTTAAATTTTATAGAGTATAATTGATTAGAAATAAATATGTATTTTTATCTCGCCATCCATAAATCATATCGCGCAAATTGTAATGACTCTACAAAAGCAGTTTTGGGCCTAAAATAATGTTACATTCTGTCAAACTTCTCTAACCCTGTGGTGTTATTTGTGGACGATTCATTATGTTGAAGTATGTAAGAAGCCTTTTATTTACTGTTGAAAGGGCACAGCAGGCTTGGCATCAATTTTAGGGTGATTACACACTTTTCGATACCCAGAAATCGAAAAATATTCTATTCAAGGAGCAATAAATGTGTAAATTTTTAAGTGGTATGCTAAGTTATACTCTGATCTGTATATTGTTTTATGAATATCGCAAAGATTAATTGTTATACATGAAATATAATTAGTAATAAATTATGTACTGTGTATTCCAATGTATATAGCATCTCATCGATTCTTAGAAAGACTGCTATTAGAATTGTTACAAAATTGTACATAATACTGCTGGAACTGCGTTACAATTATAAATTATGTTTAGTAAATTATATTTTATTTATCGACGTAACCTGTTTTTAATTTCAGTTGTAGCTTTCAGAGATATCAAACGCTCCGTAGACTATACGGCGGTATATTAGAATTATTAGAAATATTTCTTCCTTCATAATGCGGACCGCCAGGGATTGGAATGCCCTGCCTCCGTCATTGTTTCCTGACAACTACAATTTGGATATCTTCAAGTCAAGAGTGAATAGGTATATTCTAGGTCTACATACTCCATCTTCGGCTACAACTTCGCTTTCCATCAGGCGATTTGGTGGCCAAATGTAGACCTATTCTACATTAAACAAAATCTCTCTTTTTATAGATATCTTCATTGCTTTCGTTCTTTAGACGACGAATCGCCGCGTGGTTCTTGTGTTATAAGTCGAATCATACTTGGCGGCTGAGAAGTTAGCTACAAGCTGTTAAGTGAACTTCAGCCAAATCAGCCGTGACTTGGTTTTACAGAACCCGGTTTTGCTTAGCTTGTGGCTAACAACGCCAAGACGTCAATAATTTTGATTCAGCCTATAAGACCTTCCTCATTGGCATTACGGTGACGAGTCGCCGAGAAGTATTTTACATAAGTAGCAGTACATTACCTACAGGTATACTAAGCGCCACACAAATCGACGGATGGGAAGTTATGCGCAACGTTCTGCGCAAAAGCCGAAATATGGGTACGCGCGGGAGCCAGAGAGACAAACGCCGGTGCACACACGCCCGCCAACCTCATGCCTCCCGCGCGCTCCCTACGCCCAAACTCACTACTTCGCCATTTGTATAGGCATTGTGCACACATGCGCAATAGTTAGCGAATCACAGCGAAGTGTCATCTGCGGCTAACTTCTCATCCGTCGATTTGTGTGGCGCTTAGTAGGTATATCGTAGTGTAATTTAAACGGATATGAGAAACTCCGAGGCGACCATAGTCTCCGAGACTAGAGGCGTATGCGGTTATGTGTCTATACTGTAATGAGATACGGACTCTAATAATTGAAGTTGAAGAATCACGTGACCATTTTACGCTTACGTTCAGAAAGAAAGGCTGAACGTAAGCGTAAAATGGTCCCTTAATTTTATTTTTTAATAATTTGTTTTTTCTTATGTGGTAATTAGGTATGCCACGATTTGATATACGATAAACCATACAATCTAATTCTATGGTTTTGTAAACTAATCTAATTCTATGCGGTAAACAATGAAACATACCTATAGAACCTTAGATTTTATAGAAGTAGAACACCCCTCTTTCTACGCCCGGGGCTAATAAATTAATAGTTCTATTTGTTATTTTCATATACGGTAATATTTATTATCATGTCGTTCCTCTTGAAAGAATCCTATAAATACTCTTCAGTAAAAAAGAAAATCATTGCAATCATGCAATGTTATTTTTCTCAGAATAGCTGGAGCGTATGAAAAACGCCATTTACGTCTTAGAATGGTATAATAACGTTTTTTATAACACGTGCCCAACAAAGGTCGCTGGGATTTGAACTTTATAAAAAGTAATAATTTATTTAATATTCATAACTAGCTAGAAAGCACGCGTGCAGTAGAAAAACTGTTAAACACAGGGTGTGGTAAAAAGTAATAATAGTTGCAATCAGTTTACTTACCTTTATACAGAATTACTTTCGTAAGTTTAATTATTCAAGAAAGCTTAAGCAATTTATTATTATTATTGAAGCTGAGATATTAAAAATAAGTACCTACCTAGTATAATGAATTAACTAACCGTGAAAATTAAAACCAAAGTTCCAACTAATTTGAAAAGTGCTTTTTGGTGGAGCGACGTAAAAAGAGGAGTGATAAAATTAATACCTATGTTCAGTGTGAAATAGAATGAACCGTTTTGCTTTTCCTTTTATAAATGGTTTGAGAACTTTGCTACTCAGTTTGAGAGTGCACTGAGTACAATACTTAGGTATATTTAAAACGACTTTTTAAAGCTCCCGTCTTCGTAGAGTATTGTAGAAAAAAAAAAACGATTTTTATCTAATAAAATCTCAACTGACTAGGTATTGTTTCATGCTTTTGTCAAGCCATTTTATTTATCTTATGGTGACCTGATTATCGTGCTTCTTTGTACGATTTAGACGGATATCGCGAAATTTGCTCATATTTTAGTTCGATACAGTATTTTTGAATGCACTTAAGATAATAACGCCCTGTCAAAATCTTATAGCAAGGGTTGCCTGAAAATCTGTCATCACGATTTTGTCAAGAAATAACTAAATTGGTCTAGAAGTGCCAATAAAAAGTGGCAATACAGAGTTTACCTAACTTTTTAGTGGATATTTTTTCGGGCTGTTTTTTGGATCCGACCGCATAGACGAGACTGCTTGTTGATCAATGCGTGCTAGCAACACCCTCTATAAGCTTGTAGCCAATACTTTAAACTTTATCCTACCGTATCCAGGCTCGGTCCCTGCCATCCATAAGCCTCTCCACGCTCGGCCGAGCGTGATTCCCGTCGACCTGCCGTTGCCACGAGACACTCGCATTATCGCTTTGTTAAGAAAAGAAATAAGGATTCTAGAATTATGCCCTCTATGCTACACGGCTACGAAGGTATTTTCAATAGATTGAAATAATGATAAAATTTATAGAAAAATAATATAGGTAGGTACCTACTCGGTTGATTGCTTTAAGTTGATAAGTTGTTTGAATGTGCTGGTAGATAATTATAGTATGGTGGAATATATATTGTACATGTAGTGCAAAGCTATTTTTTGTGGGGAAAGTGCTCAAAAGTCACGATAATAACCACCACGGGGTTTATGCAACTTTACGGATTCTCCATACAATGTTAACCGATTCCGTATATACGACCAAGCCGTAGAGAAGTCAAAAATAATGCCCCAGGCAATATTTGTTGAATCGAACGCAAGCCTATCCGTATTACTTACATAAAGAAAAACTTTATAGATACTTAGGTACCTAAAGCCCTAATAGGTATGGAAAAGTTAGTAGCTATTCTGTAGGTACCTAACGGTGCGTAGCGTAGACAATATTTTTTATTTCTCTACATACCTACTCTATGACATCTAGTACCTAACCACTAGATGTAGGGCTACAAATTGGTATTTGTAGGTAATATCTAGAAAAATCTACAAATAAATTGGGCTCCTCCAGATATGAATATATACTATAGATAGACCTGTCTATGGATAAACTCATTAAATGGCTCATCAAGCGACCTGCCGACTTCACTAGGTGCTCTCCATTCATTTTCTCCTTTCTTTCTACCCCACGCGAAATCGTCCCACAAATACCCGCTTATTTGCGTACTCACAGCGCGACCACCACGCATGCGCGCCTCGAATAATACCACTTGTTGTTCCAAATTACACCATCGCAACCCCATGCCGAGCCGAGAAAAAATAAAAATAAGCAGCAGCCATTTTCGTCCATAGACAACGCGCGAATGGCGGGAAGCGCGCGTGACGTAAGACGTCTGTTTCGAAATTCGAATTTGCATGTTTTTGGATATCGTGTTTTCTATTTTGTGCCAGTGTTTTGTTTTGATTCGTGTGATGCTTTTTGGATTATTCGAAATTAGGGTAAGTAATATATAACATACTTCAAAACAGGTGTTTTAATTTACTGCAATAGAAGAATGTAATGATTGAACTTAAATAACAATTTTACTTGGCAGTTATTTAGTGCGATGCTATAAAGGCTACAATAAACCTATATGATATCCATAATTATATTACCTACCTACTTGAAAATAAGTTTAAAATGGGTTGGTGACTGCTACTTAGATCTTCAGATTTTCAGGCAACTGAGAACGAAGACGATTTGATCGGTAACGTTTAGTTAGCAGTATAATCAATAACTTATATATTAGGTACATTTATTTAGAGTTTTCTACTCATTATACTTACAAAATATAGGTAGGTACGTAACGTTCCTATACATAAACACCATAGTATTTTAGGGAATAAAATTATAAAAAAATTAGTTCAGGCAGGACTAAACATTATCTTTAGTTCAGGCTTCATAAATTGCACTCGATTTAGTAAAATTTGACATCTCATCAATGATGGACATACATTACCTGCTTCATCACTACTATAAAACAAATTGGCTTCCCGCCACAGAGTTTTTTCATGGAAATCTGTGCTTCCCGCTATCTGTCCCTATGTATGCTTATATCTTTAAAAATACGTAACGATATACGAATGATTCGAAAGGAAGGTTTATATGTATATTACACCAGTGCAAAGCCGGGGTGGGTCGTTAGTGGAATATAAATAGCTAGGTATTGTAATCTATGGACCCAATCTATATCAACCTGCCAAATTATTTTGCGGTAATCGACACGGCGGGCTGGGTCAGAACAAATAAAGGTTAAGTCTGCTTTTAGCGTCCGTAAATATAAATACTCGTATCGATTTTATCAACCCCTATCGTTCCCCCGTGCGTTTTAACAAAATAAACATTCCCCCGTGAATCGGACAAGTTAAGTGATTCTACCTACATCGTTACTGCAAAATTGGGGGCTACTGGGAAACATACAAAGTAAGTTCGTAGGCTATAGCTCTGGTGTCGGAGTTTTTAGTTTGAAGACCTCTAGCATGGCTAAACGCTTAATACAACCTTGACCTACAATTTAATGTCATCCTAGCAACGGTAGCGCTCAGTTATAATTTCATTCGAAGACTGACCGTGCCGAACGTTGCTTAACTTTGATAATTGACAACAAACACCTAGTCAAACTACGCTATGCTACAGTGCTACTTTAACTGATGTGGTATTATTAAGTATGAAGGAAAGTTACTTACATTACATCAAATGATTTAAAAATAATAAACTTGAAATAATAAACTTGACCCTAAGAAACTAAGAACACATAAAAAATACCTAATAAAAATATTTCAATATATCAAGTTTTAGATTGTCTTCTACTTCAAAAACATCTTGCTTGTCATGCTTGTGGAGTTCCCTCACTTGACGGTTTTCTGTCAGTAGTACCATTGATTAGTTTCATTGATGGTACTACTGACGTATGTATACTTCGGTAGTACCATCAAGGTACTAGCGACGTATAATTTAAATCCTCTACGTCGCTAGTACCATTGATCAGTACCACTGATGGTATTATTCACATACCTATATGTGACTAATACCATTAATGCCTCCAGGCCCGGAAAATAGAATTTGCAAAAAGGTTGAGTACCTACTTATAAAGTAAAGGTTGAGTACCTACTTATAAGTTGCATACATCAAGTCTGTGAATACTAAAAGTGGAACATATTTCAATGAAATAAGAATTCAACGAGAAGAATTTAGGCTTGTACAATGACACTCGTAAAAATTTCGTAAAAACATTTTTAATATTAATAATTGTTTAAAATGATGATTCCAATCACCTTTTTTTGGCTTAGCATAAGATAAGCAATTGCCTGCAAATGCTGTTTGCCAAGTCCTGCTAAACCAATTGTGCCGACCCGAACAAACCTGAATGATAAGGTGGCTTGCCTTACTGAAACGATTATACTTTCTGCTCCTTGTGTTACCCATAATTATCTACCTATGTCTTCGTTCATTGAAATATGTTCCACTTTTTAGTATTCATAGTTTTGATATATGCAACCTTATAGGTAGGTACTCAACCTTTTTGCAAATTTTATTTTCCGGGCCTGGAGGCATTAATGCTACTAGTCACATATAGGTATGTGAATAGTACCCTCAGTCGTACTGATCAGTGGTACTAGCGACGTAGAGGATATAAATTATACGTCGCGTAAGTATACATACGTCAGTAGTACCATCAATGGAACTAATCAATGGTACTACCGACAGAAAACCCACTTGACAATGTCCGATAACAAAATGATGTGCGATTAAAGCATTAGCTTGCATCCAGTGAAGAAAGATGCCCATCAGGGAAGAAGCCTACATCACACCATGATGCCTTCGAACGCGGAGTTCATTTATAGTTCAAAACGTAATTTTTAAGAGTCAATTTGTTCTGAATTTTATATCCCCACCCACCACGTAATTAGATACCCCATTACCCTAAACAAAGCGATAAAAAGCCCATTGTGTTATCTGAGTCGGAACAAAAGATGGCGCGCTTGTCGAATCGCTCCATTGTCTATGATCGACATCCGGTAAAATGGCCGCCGAAATGGATGAAGATACCCTTGCGTTAATGATAAGGTTTGAAAAGCTGACATTCCACTAAAGCGAGGCTGAGCAGGGCTGGACGGTGTGCTAGTCTGTGAGTCAATTGCATAAATGCCATATTTCTTTAGCCAAAAAGTTGACGTCCACAAGTGGTAAATTATTCAGAGAAAAATTGAACCAAGATGATATATATGTTATACATCATTTGAAAACTTGTTATACGGGCTTCCCAAAAATATTTAATTTAGATTATTTCACCCGTCCAATTTTTTTTAAATGCGAAAAATAAATTGTATGAAAAATAACAATACAGCTTACTTTTTCTAGTTTAACAATAATAAAGTGCTTCTATCGTTAATTTACTTGCATTCGTAGCTGATTCTTCCACATTCATTTCTTAATTTGCTAAAATTAAAAATTATAACCTACCAGTATGACCAGTCAGTAGGTACAATGTGACAAAATATCACTTAAAAAGTGTGTCTAATTGGTAAAAATGCTTTTATTTAACAATTTGGAGGTTACTTAATCAGGGCTGCTAGAGATAAACTACCTATTGAGCGAAATATATTTATTTTTTCTAATAAATTCAAAATTAATTTGAAAAAATCGGAAGGGTCTTTTTTGTTTTTAACTGTTGTAATAGACTCAGAAAAATATGAACCTTCTCGAAATGTAACGAGTGTTGTGGTTAGAATTTTTGATTAATATTATACCAGCCTCCATACATTTTGTGGACATCTCCTTTTATAGATTTTATGCGGAGTGAAGCTGGCTTTTGCCTGTTAAGTGGTGAGGTCGAAAAGTAACCGTGTGGAAACCAAGTAGGAACCGGCAAAAGCTCCATAGAACGTCCACCCAGGTGTTCCAATGATCACAGAACCGCGTTTAATGCAAGCCACTTTCAACCGGTCTTATTGGAGATCCATAGGGGAAACCTATGTCCAGTAGTTGTCGTCGTATGACTAGATGGAAGCTGACTTTTATTCTTCACTGAGCATAAACATACTACCCTAATTTACTAATACTACGCTCTACCTAACTCCGCCCATCACTTGGCTACCTTTTGGTGGAGTCTCGGCCTATTTTTGCCAGCTTTTTTTAATGTAAGTACCTAAGTGATTTTATAATATTTTATTTATTTTGTTCACAGGTTGTCGTGATATGAGTATGGCGACCTTACCAATCTATGTTTCGTTGAGTAGGTAAGTTTTCAAAAATTCAATTCAAAATCTTTATTAGGATACAAAATATACATGCTATTGAATTGAATTCACGGTTCCGAACTAGTTAAAAACTGTGTCTCGGAATCCGGCGGCTTCTCCCTATAGTTGCACTAGATTAAAATAATTATAAACAAGAAACTTGAATCAATATTAACAATAAGTTTTGAAATAATATTTAAAATAATAAAATTTAAACATTCATGCATAAGCTATTAAAACGTATTAAAACTATGTTAAGCATAGTTTATCATTTACCTACCATTCAAACAGCTCTGGAATGGAGAACACCGTGGAACATTCACCCGCAGGGCGGGCAGTTATCTCAGGATTGATGCAAACAGATTACATATTTTCCTCTTGGAAATGTATGGGGAAGGGAGGCATATGTCCAGCAACAACGGCAAATATTAAAATTCAAAAAGTCCATCATCATCATCATCAATTATTATTGTAATAATGTGCCTGATAATTCTCTTAAGTAGGCTGATTATTATTTTTGACGATTCGTAGGGTGTTGCTCCGAGTTGCTCGTAGTACCTATATTATATTATTGTATTGTTATCAACAATGTAATTTTTCCTTACTGAAAATAAACGACACTATCTTCATCATCTATCCATCGATGATACCTGTGTACACTGATTAATATGTACTTACACAAAAAAAGGAAATGACTAGTTTTCACCAGGAAAAAAGTTCCACCTCCTTGTACAACACTCATCTGACAATCTATTCCTCTTAACAACTAAAATAAGCTCACAAAAACTCACAGCTTCTTTAAGACTTTACTACTTTTTAACGACATTGACAAAACTATTCATCGAGAGTGAATTAGTTAAGGACAGAGGCGTCCCTCAGGGAGGGTTCCGGGGCCATGTGACTGGATAGACGGCTGTTAGTTAAACATTACGTCTGTTTTGGTAATTAATACGTTTACGAGCTTTTTACTGGGGGAGCTTCCAGATTTGAGCTTTTTTTCGATCTTGTTTTTTTGTGTAGATATATTTGGAGTATTAACGGATATATGTTATAGTAAAATAGAGGGATATAGAGATAGAGTAAGCTCTCATCATCATTTTTTATAAGAACGTCCTCTGTAGGACATTACATGTTTGTACAATCTCTCATAAGTATAGGTAGTAAGAGATCATAAGCGGCTTATCAATACATCCAGCCCCATTTCGCATTCTATAGACTATACAATATACATTATCGTTTATAGATTATGGACTGTCTTTAATATTAATATAGACCAAATTATTATTGATCTATTTTTTTTAGGCTATCGTAACTGGTAGAAGTTAGGATAGTTACGGCTAGAAAACATCGGTCGGTATGTATAAAGCTGATACACCAGTCTCGATAATTTATACAACCAAAAAAAATAATAGTAGGATGAAACCCATTAGAAAAGGAGGGGAATATTATAAAAATAAAAGGAAAAATAATTTACGGGCGATCTGAGGTCGGGAAGGGGATGAGGGGGGGGGGGGGTTTAAGGGGAAAAAACGGTTTTTCTCGATTTCCGGCAAAACTAAAAGTCCTATCGAAAAAAGTCAAATAGCAAAGTTGTAGGTAATAAAAAGATCTAAAACTTTTGTATTGACACTTTTTTCACATAACCTCAAAATTTATGTGAAAAATCCAAAAAACCGAGTTTTTGGTTTTTTATTTTTATCTTTTACAATAATATTTTTTTTTTAACAAAATTTGGTGAAAACTTACCTTTTTATGTCCCAAATACGCTGTAATTTATTTGTTTAAAAATATTAATTTTTTTCACCTTATTTTGAATGAATATCGAAAAAACACCCTAATTTTCAATCGAAAATTCAACCGTCAAAATATCAGCTTTTTTCAAAAAGTTGGTATGTTTTCTGTTTGTTGAAATCTCTACTTTCCGATGGTGAAAAAAAATATATATGTTACTATAGTAAATCTTCTCAGAAAATGCAAAAAATCGAAAAAAAATACTAAAGAAAAAATGTCAAAATGTACAAAAAATATATTATAAATCTATTAAAAATGTATAAAATATATATGGAAATCGGCCAAAAGTTTGTTATTAAAAATATATTTACGATATATATTTTATATATTTTTTATAGATTTTTAATATATTTTTTATGTATTTTGAAATTTTTTTTTTCATGGGATTAACTAAATTTGTTTGTGTAAAATTAAGGAGATTATTATTTTTTTATCTTGTACTAAAATATAATTTAATTTCAATCTTTAGGATATGTTACGTTAAGCATACTATTTTTTAAAGAAAATATTACGATTTTTATGTTTGAGTTGATTGATACAGATATAAATAGAGATAGTATTTACCTTCCTATGCAGATTCGAAAAGTTTTTTTGTTTTTTTAAGTTAACTTGTCACAGTTACCTTCAAGAAACTCAGCGTGCACGTGTATTTTTATAAACGATGTTGTATACTGTACTGTATTTCGAATACTGGTTAGGCTAACGGTTGTAACAGCTGCTACGAAATATATAGTATATAATAGTAGGTTTGTACGAGTATGTAGTAAGACCCAGACCAGCCTAGCCCCTTCCCCACTTCTCCACGAAATACCTTTTGATGGGCTACAATTTTTCGTAGGTCACTCAGGTATATCTACTCAGGTATATATAATTTATTTTAAAATAGTTATAAATAGGCATCTACGCATATAATTTAAAGAAGATTCGACAACTTTCTCCAAATATAGTAGATGTCTTATTAAATATTAATTTTAGTAACTTATTTGTTTGTGAATTATAGTAGTTTATTTTTATTTGCAATTTTTTTGTTATCAATGTAACATGTAATTTAACGTTTTTCGAGTAATTAAAGTGTAAATTTTAATAAATAGCTCAAAATTATTTATAATAATTTAAAAAAACTTTCGAATTCGAGTTTTTTTCGATTTTTGCATTTTCTGAGAAGATTTACTATAGTAACATATATATTTTTTTTCACCATCGGAAAGTAAAGATTTCAACATACAGAAAACATACCAACTTTTTGAAAAAAGCTGATATTTTGACGGTTGAATTTTCGATTGAAAATTAGGGTGTTTTTTCGATATTAATTCAAAATAAGGTGAAAAAAATTAATATTTTTAATCAAATAAATTACAGCGTATTTGGGACATAAAAAGGTAAGTTTTCACCAAATTTCGTTAAAAAAAAAATATTTTAGTAAAAGATAAAAATAAAAAACCAAAAACTTGGTTTTTTTGGATTTTTCACATAAATTTTGAGGTTATGTGAAAAAAGTGTCAACACAAAAGTTTTAGATCTTTTTATTACCTACAACTTTGCCATTCGACTTTTTCGAAAGGACTTTTAGTTTTGCCGGAAATCGAGAAATACCGTTTTTTCCCTTAAAACCCCCCCCTCATCCCCTTCCCGACCTCAGATCGCCCGTAAATTATTTTTCCTTTTATTTTTATAATATTCCCCTCCTTTTCTAATGGGTTTCATCCTACTATTTTTTTTTCACTCTTTATTATTTTTCAAGGCTTCTACTCTGGCCTATGATTCAACTGATCTTATAAAATTAGAGGAGGCTTATGTCTAGCTACGGACTTCGAACAGCTGATAATTAATAATATATTGGGGGGACATCTTACACACGGCCTCTGACCCCAAACTAAGCAAAGCTTGTGATATGGCTGCCAGAGACTGATAGTAGTATTATTATATCTTCTTTGGTATGTTTTTGTATGCATTATTATTGTTGTAATATTAAATTCTTGTATATTGATATGTATGTATTTATCTTATGTATATTTATGACTCTTTATGCATGTGTATTCATTTTTGTTTTAATTAATTCGCCATTATTGTACACCCGTCCCTTACCTTCCTCTATAATCCTTTCCTCTCTTAACCCCTTACCGCATACCGGGACAAATTTGGAACATTTTCAAAAATCACTAATAACAATCTATGTATGCCATCTATGTATCTAGTTTCGCATTATTTGCCAAGCCAATGCACGTATGAACCCAAAAAAATACAGATCGTGTTTATAACTAGTCATGTGAGTACGAAATTTCGTCGGTAAAGCAGTGTGTTCCGCCATTTTGGTCGAGCATGAGGTTGAGAGTTTTCGATGAGATATTTTTAATTGTTTTGGGCTAAATATCATTAAAAAAAGTGTCTAGGAGTGAAGAACAATGGACCCACGACGGTTTTATGGCAAAAAACGTAAGTTTCAACTTTTAAATTGTGATTAATTTGTTATTTAAACTTTGTGCTAAATTCGGAACATCATGCAGTCAAGTTTCAATTTACCCGTCAAATTTGGAACATCATGCAGTAGAAGGACAAAACAAATTTGGCACACTATGCAGTGTGGTACAAGTAGCCTATGATAAAGTACATGTTTTATTTTACAATTCTCTATATATTATGTATGTATGTTTGGCTAACTAACCTTGCAAACAAAATTAGACCCTCCTTCTGATTAATGTACATATATATACATCTGATGATGGCGATGAAAGGTGGCCACGGCATCTCTGTGATAAAACAACAAGCTTCCTAAGTTTGAGATCGTTAGATGATGGACGGCATTGTTATTTATGAAATATAAACTTTAGATAAATTGCTGTACAAGAAGATACCTGTTATTGATTATTTTTTTGTTTGTTTTAGATGCAATTTCCCCTCGAAATCGATGTACTGCAATTATACCAGACATCAGTGAAGATGAGAATATTACAGACGACGAATTTCGAAATAAAAACTTAAGCTTATAAAATTTGTGTTTTTTAGACGACTACTAAGTACTGCTGCATATTGTGACGAATTCGGAACACATGTTTTTATTAACTAGAGTGCATGTTGTGCCAAAATTGGAACTTTTTATTTTTTGTTAATTTTTAGATAACTATGAATTTTTTATTTTTTTTATTATTTTTTATGGATACCCCTGAGGCACAGGAACATCATAAATTAAAATTATTGAAATCTAAAAATCCATGCGGTAAGGGGTTAATCAGGTTGCTTGGAAGAAATCGCTCTAAGCGATAAGGCCGCCGGTTGTCGCACTATTTTAATTATATTGTATTCTTTTATTGTTATGTTGTAAATTGTGTGAAAAATAAACCGTTTTCTATTCTATTCCATTCTACACTACATATAGATATTATAAATACATACTTATATAGATAGTACCTAAATAACACCCAAACACAAAGCAAACACCTATGTTCATCACAAAAATGCTTGCCTGGATGGGGATCGAACCCACGCCTCTTTGATCCAGAAGTCAGATTCTCTAACCACTGATCCACCAAGGCAGTCAATTATGATGGTGTTGAGCTTACAGATACCTTATTTATAATATAAAAGCGACAGAGTATATTGATGTAAGCTTCAGCATTAGGACCCTGGCCACGTCTGCGATAGCTGCCTTATCAGGACACAGGAAGGAGCTATGGAAAGCTCGTCTGAACGCTCGTGATAATATTTAGTGATAAAAATGTTAGTCCCAGTTTGGTTAACTGTAAGAGATTGCATGTAGCGAAAAGATAAGATAATGATTTTTGTTAAGCCATATCTGTTTAAATTCTAAAAATAATTTCCATCTAATTAGTCTGCTTTCATTCACTGCTGCTTAGGTATAATAGGTCTCCTATCATTCTCATTATACTTAAAAAAGAAACTGAATACGCTTTTAAAAAAGCTTTGATTTTTTCTGAATTTTCATCAATGGTAATGAAATAATTATCACGAAATTTCATATACCCTTATAAAAGTTACCTAATTGTAAATGTTATATTTACCTAATATATTATTATCGCGAATGTCGTGATATAAATGAATATTATATAACAGTAACAAACAAACAATAACCATTGTCCAGCGTGGTCGAATGCCGTCAGGTGGCGAGCTTTCGTCCGGCGCTTCCTGTCCCCCGATTAGGAAGTAGACTGTACTCCGTACGTGCAGTCGACAGCTTTCAGGGCTGACCAGTACCACAGCTTTAAATTCTAAAGTTTTTTAAGGTAAAATTAAAGATCTAAGTCTTCTTCGAAATGATTCTACAGTCTCATGCTAGGCTCAAAGTCTCAAAACCCGAGCTGTGTAGATACGCTGCGCAGTCTAGTAATAAAGTCAAAGTAAAGTGGTAAAGGTCAGTCAGCTCATCTATACTATCATATACTACTTATAGTCTAAAATAGGTACTCTTTATTTATAACAGATTTCATTTTCATTTCATTTCATTTATTTCCACATTATACATATATTTACAGGATTAACCTAATGCGATAGTGCAGCTAACAATTAGAAAACAAAAATCTTAAATAAATACACACGTGGTCCTGGGTGGTGCTAACCAGGCAGCAACCATACTGGTGGTAGGCTATAGCCGCGGCGAGAGACCACCCACCAGACTAAGCCGCGCCGCCAAGCGACTCTCTCGAGCTCGTGTTCCGGCGCGTAGTCTAGTGACGCCATTCTGGGAGTCGGGTCGGAACAGTAGCGTCCTCTGGTGGATTGAATACGGTGCACACATCGATTACCGCATCGGCCGACTATTCGTGGAGGGCAGCGGGATCCGAGGCACGGTTTGTCGCTGGCCGACCGCAGATAGTAGGGGGCCCAAGTAGTGAGCTAGCCACTCATGAAAGGCTGCCCCGCCATCTGTCGAAAAATCCCAGGGATGCGCCATCGTGCCGGTTGGCGACCGGACGAGAGGGCCCGATGGACATCCTTGGGGGGGCTCGGGCGTCCCCGCGGTCTCCAGGCTAGTCTACCATGGATGTGTGTGGTTTGTGTGTTGTACCACTGAATCTGCAGAGTGACGTCTCGTTCCACTACCGACTTTCTACCTACTTTACTCCTTAAAATAACATGAGAAACAGTAGAAGAAAAAAAACGTGTACACAGCGACAGCACTCCCTCTCACTCAAAGTGCACCTGTGCAATATTCGGGGCCTGCACTCTAATCTCACGCCTGTCCATCATCATCTTGAGACGGATCGACCCCACCTATTGTTTCTCACGGAGACGCAGATTGCTGGTCCATCCGACGTGTCGTACCTCTCCTACCCAGGGTACTCCCTGGAGCACCGTTTTAAACCACGTGCGGGTGTATGCGTGTACGCCCGGGATGACATTTGCTTTCTGCGCCTTCGTAGGTTTGAAGACCCTTCATTTTCCGTGCTCTGGGCTTTGGCGGACACTGGCGTAGAGAAAATTATCTACGCCTGTGTATACCGATCACATAGCGGAGACCAGGAGACGACCAGACTCACCGAATACCTTAGTGAGGCGGCGGATGCTGCTCAGCTCAGCTACCCTTCGGCCCAATTAGTGATCCTGGGGGATTTTAATGGCCACCATAAAGAGTGGCTTCACCCATACCTGGACACAAACCATGCTGGGCTTGAGACGCGCAAGCTTGCCTTGACACTTGATCTCACCCAGCTGGTTCAAGGCGCCACACGGGTACCTGATGTTGACTCGCACACGGCCTACTGCTTGGACCTTCTGCTGACTACCGATCCAGACCGTTATTCAGTGGCGATCTTCCCACCGTTAGGTACATCTGACCACTGTCTGGTGAAATCTGTATCCGTCTACTCCCCATCAGACCCCAGTCCCAAAGGGTCACGGCGCGTGTGGCGGTACAAGTCAGCAGATTGGGATGAGATGCGGTGTTTCTTTGCTTCTTATCCTTGGCAGCCTGTTTGTTTTTCTTCCGATGATCCTTCTGCGTGCGCGGATGCCGTGACAGATGTGCTTCGTACCGCCATGGAATACTTCATCCCATTTTCGGACGTGCCTCTGTCTAGCAAAGCTCGGCCCTGGTTTGGGCCTGAATGTGGACGCGCCGAAGCGCAAAAGCATCAGGCATACCTGGCTTGGGTCGATGCTCGAAACCGTAAGTTGAGGGACGTTCGTCTGAGGAAGAAGGCATACAATAGGGCTGCTAAGTCCTGCAAAAAGGTTATGCGGAGGGCTCGCTTTGACCACATTAGTCGAATAGGAAACAAGCTTGCTTCTTACCCTGCGGGTAGTAAGGCATTCTGGTCCCTAGCTAAATCGGTTGAAGCGAACTTCTGCCGCCCCTCACTGCCTCCGTTGCTGAAAGCCAATGGTTCACTGGCCCATACCGCGGTGGAGAAAGCAAATTTATTTGCATCTCAATTTGCTGAGTCTTCGCGTCTAGACCCCGGTAGTTCGAGACCTCCAACTTTGCCAAACTGTGACACTGTAATGAGTGAAATACACATCCGGCAAAAGGAGGTCCTCAAAGTTCTCCGCAGTCTAGATGTGAACAAAGCCAGTGGCCCTGATGGCATTCCGGCCATTGTATTGAGGACTTGTGCGCCTGAGCTGTCGCCTGTGCTGACTCGCCTCTTTCGCCTATCTCTGAAGACAGGTCAAGTGCCCGAATCTTGGAAGCTTGCCAACGTGCAACCTGTACCCAAGAAGGGCAGCCGTGCCGACCCTGCCAACTACAGGCCAATTTCGATCACGTCTATACTCTGTAAGAGTATGGAACGTGTTCTAAATAACAGGCTCCTGGCCTACCTGGAAGCGAATGACTTACTCAGTGACCGCCAGTACGGCTTTCGCCGAAACCGGTCTACTGGGGACCTTCTAGCGTACGTCACACACATCTGGAGTGAGGTCATGGAGAAGCACGGGGAGGCGTTGGCTGTCTCCTTGGACATTTCCAAAGCTTTTGATAGGGTCTGGCACGAGAGCCTTGTTGGCAAGCTTCCATCTTACGGCCTGCCTGCTGATTTCTGCACATGGATATCAGATTTCTTGAGGAATCGGTCGATACGAGTTGTCGTTGATGGCTGCTCGTCAGACCAAATGGCTATCAATGCCGGTGTTCCTCAGGGGTCTGTGCTCTCTGCGACACTCTTCCTACTGCATATCAACGATCTGCTTAAGCCCGGGATCTTTGGGTACGCAGATGACAGTACAGTCGTGGAGAGCTACACATCCGATGCAAGAACCAGCGGGCCACAGATCGAGTTATACAGAGAGGCTATGGTTGAACGGCTCAACTTGAGTCTGCAGGCGGTATCTGACTGGGGTGATGCTAACCTGGTCAAGTTTAATGCCACAAAGACTCAGGGCTGTCTGTTTTCGGCCAAAAAGAGACCCTTTCAATTGTCTCCCGCTTTCCGTGGTGTCTCCGTTCCGGTAACTGACAGCTTGGAACTTTTAGGCGTTTCACTCTCATCTTCTCTTAACTTTGGCTCTTACATAGAGTCCAAAGCCCAATTAGCCTCCAAAAAACTTGGTGTTCTCTCTAAGGTGAGACGGTATTTCACACCTGAGCAACTGCTTAGTCTTTATAAAGCACAAGTCAGGTCTTGCATGGAATACTGCTCTCACCTTTGGGATGGCTCTGCCAAATATCAACTGGAGGCTCTGGAGTCGATTGAGAGGCGAGCCAGGAGGCTGATTGACAACGACACCTTGACTAAGACGCAGCTGCAAAGTCTTGAGCATCGTCGCAAGGTAGCGTGTTTGTCGGTCTTTTACCGGATACACTTCGGAGAGTGCGCCCAGGAGTTGCACAATCTGGTCCCCCCTGCCCCTTTCTTCTATCGTACGGCTAGACGGACGCGACCAAAGCGCCACCCTTTTATGGTGGACATTCCGCGCGTTAGAACCAAGCGTTTCGAATCCTCATTCCTCATACGAACAGCCGGAATGTGGAATGCTTTGCCTGGGTCTGTCTTTCCGTTAAAGTACAACGTGAGTGTCTTCAAATCCCGAGTAAATAGGTATCTTCTAGGTAAGCGTGCTACACCCTAGACCGCACATCTGCTTAACATCAGGCAGTGTGTAGTCAAACGCAAACCTATTCGAAATAAAAAAAAAAAAAAAAAAAAAAAAAAAATACGATTTACAACCACAATTTATTAGGTACTAGGTAATATAATCATCTCTGTTGCCATAACATGATGTATACCAACCTAATTTTGTGAACAACAAAATAGGTCCGTTCCTACCGCGATTAGACTGATAGTGTGCAGTGCGCGCGTCAGCGGCGCCTTCGCGAGCAGGTTGGTGCGCGCGCGCGCGGCACCGCCAGCAGCCGCGGCCGCCGCCGCCGCCGCACGTACCCATCTGGGACGTTTATGTATATTTGCCCTAAAATATCTCCATTTTGGACTATCCCTCTAAGTACCCTAAATAAATATGATACTAGTGCGAATTTCCTCCTTACCCCTAGTTGGTTGTATCCCACCATGCCTAAGACAAACAGAGTGGGATACATCGACGGATAAAAAGGGTACACTCCATATAACTTCATATACCTAATGAACTTATTCTGTATCTTTTCTAACATTTGTACATACTTTGTTTCATGAGGAGATCAAATCATTCCTATGATTGTTCCAGGTCAATTTAATGAATTAATTTGTTCATATACCTAATCATATCCTAACCAATCAAACCTATTCTAGGCTAGGTAGGTTCATTTATTTTATAAATAAAGTGCACAGTTATTTAAATAAGTGCACGGTTTATTGTCGTTTATAAATAAAGTGCACAGCCGTTCATCTCTTGAAAATGACAACACCAAAATAATTGAATCGCCGGCAAGTGTAGAGACGAGATTCTTGCCAATCTCTCTCTCAATAATAAAGTTGCTCTTTGGAGGACGTTATAGCTATATTCCTTTACAACCGGCTTAATACAATCGTGACGACCGTTAAAAAATTGTAGCGATAACCATATTGATTTTGTGAACGCAACCGGTCTCATACGATCGTGTGGGATATGCAGATAACCGCACGATCATATAAGTCCGGTTGCGTTCACAAAATCAACATGGTTTTCGCGTCAATATTTTTTGTCGATTTCACGCCGGCTTTTATTGGCGTTTTTAGGGCTTTTAGGACTAATGGGCTCGGTCGCCTAAAGTTATCGTTTTGTCCGAACTTTCCTCTGGCAGCCCTAATACTTTTGTTTATAATTCCATAGCAGTGTATTGCCATTATTTCGTCCGCCACCGTTCTTCTCACATACAAATGAAGTGGAAGCCATCGCCACGCCGCGACACGTGTCGGTAGTTAGCTTATAGCCAGCTCGCCGTGAATTTACAGCGCTATTGTGACGAATTAGGGAATCGAATGGACGTCGCATGTAAAGATGTGTAAGCGCCATTTTGAACTGCTGCGTATTGTACCTTTGAACTTAAACAAGCACAGGTACAGCGTACCACGTTGTTGTACGTTTGCTAGCGCAGTACCTACCTATACGACATTCGACAAGGCAGATAGCAGATGTGATCAAGACAAGATTTCAGGGGATAAGATACAATCTTAGTGTAGCTAGAGGGATAATGCTGTCGGTTTATAAATGGATGAGGTCAGATCATCGATTTATTAAAGTACCTAGCACATCCATGGGTCAGATTTTACTATTAGAAACTTTACTTTCAAGTACCAAAATCATGTCACATTTAACATTAGTGGAACACAATAAAACTGTGTATTTGAGGTTTTATGGAATTTTTAAGGGTTAATGAAATTATTTTTATCGTGCTTCACACACTAGGTGTATAATAATAAATAATTTTTATTCCAGAATAAAAAAATCCGTAGTTACAATAATTACAGTAAGACTAAAAATAACAAAATAAAAATTATGATTCAAATTCGATTTTGAATGTCATTATTTATAGCTTGCAATGTGAAGCTCGTTCCATCTTCTAGGAATCGGTCCGTTTATTTGCATGAGAGTTTGAAGCACAATATTGTCCGAGCGGTAGAACCTCTCTCGTGTGTTCGCTATTCTTTGTCGCATCAGAGTTGCGAAACCTGGAAGCCTTCGTTCTGTAAACATGCCAGAGGCACTACAGAATCTCGGAAGTTTCAGTAAGATGCGCAGAGCGTTGTTGTATTGTACCCTAAGTGCGTTATAATCTGCTTTTGTATGATTACACCAGAGTTCGCAAGTGTATAAATTTGTACAATATGTTCGGAACAGTAAGTAATATTTTAACTTCTTCGCTACATCTGGTATAGAAACTTTCTTTTTGTGATAAACATTTCAAAAATTGACGCGTTCGCAGGATTTGAACCTGCATCCTCTGGGACACCGGCCCAGATGCTTTGTCCAATTAAGCTAATTCACACACTAGGTGTATAGAAACAATGTAGTAGTTGGTAAAAATGATAAACACTCACTAATTCGGCGCATTCGCAGGGCGCGATTTAGCTTAATTGGACAAAGCATCTGGGCCGGTGTCCCAGAAGATGCAGGTTCAAATCCTGCGAACGCGTCAATTTTTGAAATGTTTATCACAAAAAGAAAATTTTTAAGGGTCATTGATAAAAATCAAGAAATCGTTGGAGTTCTTATGTTAGCTTTTAATCAAACAAAACAATTGAAAACAGCCTTTAATTACGAGAAAATTGTCAAATTCTATAGGACGGATTACAGATCTGTGCCTTTTTTTCAACTTCGAACGCCTGGGAACCAATAAAATAGGAATCGAATGGAATTGCCCTAATTTTATTAAATACATTTGACAGAGACGCCTTTGATTATTATTTCGGTTTTTAAACTCTTTCATGTCAAACAAAGTATCTAAATGTCATATCACCATTTTCATTTGATTCCTTTTCAATGCTGGGAACGTAAACGGAACTTAGACAGATTATATGAAAAAAAACTATGTTATCTATGGAAGTTGCGAGTTCTCTCCATACAAGTTCCGTACGTATACTTACGACCAAAGCGTGTGAAGTTGAAAAATCAGCCTCCTGGGTGTAGTAAAATTATTTAAACCGTAGAGGAACAAGATGCAAGCTATTTTTGACTTGTCCTAGAAAACTTTACTGGTACGGAGTACAAAAAGAGGTCTATATCGCATGTCGGATGCTACACTGAAATAGGTACTTTGAAGGATAGTTAAGGTAAAACCTGAACGTCTTATTTCGATCTTTTTAGTAGCGAACGAGCATACGAACGGCATATTCAATGCATACTTATTTTATACCTACCATTCTAGAAAATTAATTAAAATGATGATGATGTAATTTGCAACATAATCCCATGCCTTCACAAGTAACAATAGATCCGTAAATCATTGGAGTTTTTCTGTTCTGCTCGTGCGTGCACCATCGGCACTTGTCTGAGATAAGATTTATCTACGACTGCTTGGCTGCTACCGGCGGAGAAGCAAACAATTATTTTCCCATTATTAGGAATGGTTAGGTTTTGTTGCTTGTAATGTCATTGTACCTTGTCCAATTTTTCCTATACATTCAACAGTTTAAATAAATTGAGTAAAACCGATAAATAGTCTGAAATTTGCTCTATATTAATTGCTTTGTAGAGACATAGACGAACCATGTAGAGGTCAGATTTAGATATAGGTCAATAATTAGAAGGAGACTAGGAAAAAAACATCTACAACGTGTAACGGAAAGACCGTATACATACTGAAAGTACTAAATCAAATAACGGTAACAAACTAGATGGGGGCATGTTTAGCCGTGTAAGTTCGTTTGCTGATTTTTAATTTTTTTTTGAAAAACTAGTCATTTTTATGACTAATTCACATTTGCACAGCACTATCACACTAAGCAGCTGTGAGATCAATAACACGACCTTGCCCATCAAAATCAGACCACACCTCCTTGTTGTGACATGTTTGTTTACGTGCAAAAGATTTTTCTAGTCAGTCATATTTAATTTTTTTTAAAAAGTGAATGTTGTTATTTTGGCTCGGAATTTCGAATACAGCATCTATATAAGGTATAGTATCAACCCACTCTTTATGTATACAGCCTTTCCGTTACACGTTGTATATAATGCAGATTTTTACAATATAGATATACAAATTAATAATACCTGCAATCTCTAGATGACGAAAATATTCTACGATAACATTGTACTCATCATTATGATCATTTTTCACTATGGGGGCCAACTATGCAATCGCAAAAACAATTTGCCGTTACATTTAGCCGATAATCAACGAATTTTATCAATTGAACAGCTGTTTTTTTTACGATTTCTGGGTTGGTCCCAAGCTTCCCATCCCATGGTAAAAGTTGGTCGTAACGGTGAACATGAATGAATAAATCATTTTCATATAGATAAACATCGGTAGTAGGTTTTTGGACTGCTCTAATAGTAAGCACCTAATTCGCTGACACGTTTGTTTTGCCGTGAAATTTGTTCTCTTATAATAGTTTTCTTCGTCATCATTGGATAATCCGTTTAATCTAATTTCACAGCAGTTAATGATCAATATAATCAGTGGACCGTCCCCGATCCGATTAAAAGAGCGCCTCCGATGGCGGCGTCGGATGAGGCGTAAAATTAATCCATTATTGGCCTGCTATTATCCGGTGTTATTAGGCAACAACTGGTGATTTTTAATAATTAATCATGCAACCCGCTTTGTTTTATGTAAATTGCCGAGATGCATCCGAGACAGTTTATAAGCGACGCCTTACGTGATGTTATTCACCTCAGTTATTCGCTAACTAAAGGATGTTTTTCGTTAACTAACAAAGGTAAACTTATTATAATTATATGTGGTCTAAAATCTACATCGAAAGGAGGGTACCTATTGTCAGTATGCTTATTTGTGGATCATATACTTATATATCTCTGAAACAAACAATCCTTTTTCAGAAATCGAAAAAACTATCGTATTATTTAGCGCGACTATTACTCTCTTTGCGCAATTACAAATTATAATTTGTCGTAACTAAGTCCTGCTACCTTAGCATACAAGACCACGACAAGAGTTTACCGACGTGTGCAAAGGTGACAGATATATGCTTTATCATAACTCTGTCATGTTCTGACACGTCGATAGCATATTAATTTATGGTCCGTATGCTAAGCCTACAGGACTTGATTTTTGATTATTTAAAAGCTGATAATGTGATCGAAATGGTTCTTAGTTATAATTCGATGAAATTTATGTTTCAGCTGTGCTTAATTTTTTTATTTTCCTTTGTACATATTATGCTGTGTTACTGGTATGATTATAAAATTTCTCACGGCAATTATGCCAGAGACATTGTGGCCGGTGTCCGAAGAGTCAACGCTCCGGTCCTTTGTCCGGCGCAGGCGCAGCCCACGCCTGCATTCGCATTCGAAATTAATTTCATGAGGATCTCCTCGTTTACCCGGAATTACGATATCGGAGTACGATGTGGGAATCTCGGATACGGTATGTTTGATTTTAAAGTCATGTATTCACTGAGCAACAATGTTTCGGATACACAGTTTCTGAAACATCTCATAGATGTTTTCAGGAACTGAATTGTTTCCGTGTTCTACACTGCAGTGTTTACAGAAACAAAATAATGATTGTACTTAAAGCCATGTATGTATTCACTGAGCAACAATGTTTCGGATACACAGTTTCTGAAACATCTCGTAGATGTTTCCAGGAACTAAATTGTTTCCGTGTTCTACACGGCAGTGTTTACAGAAACAAAATAATTGTATAACATACATAATTTACATTACATTATTTTCGGAAAAACATAGATTTTACGTACGAACAAATGTTGCTCAATCAATACATGGCTTTAGATGTTGCTGCATTATACCTTCGTACATGATTATTTTCTAAACAAAACGTAACATTATGCAAATTAAAATTTTCTCATTCATAAAAAGACACACGCTTGCGTGCGATTAGTGCGCTACATTTAACTTTTTTTTGATATTTTTTTTAAAGATCACTGCCGATAATAGGCTTGAAGGGTGTGAATTACTAACCCGCTCTGAGTCAGCGTGGTAGTAGCCCATTCCTTCTTCGTGAGTTCCTTTTTTATTATTAGGTACCTATAGGACAATGCCCCATTTATAAATTCTGCTGATAATTATTATGTTAAGGCAATAATTGTTTAAAAAACTGTTTTTAATAGTTATGAAAGAAATCGGAAAATATAAACGCTTACTCCACTTCCACGCACTTTTTGTACGAATAATAAATAGTTACGACAGAGACGTTATAATATGTAGATGCGTTAGAGAGTCTATAATGTTTGCATGTAAAATAACAATTAGGCGAAAAACTAATTAAAACCTG
The DNA here is from genome assembly GCA_949316475.1 of Hypomecis punctinalis. Classification (NCBI taxonomy): domain Eukaryota; kingdom Metazoa; phylum Arthropoda; class Insecta; order Lepidoptera; family Geometridae; genus Hypomecis; species Hypomecis punctinalis. Next base: position 24,459,609 of record OX438803.1, read on the forward strand.
ATTAACTAACCAATCTTATTGAGTAAGAGTTGAAATCTGGTTCTAGATGTTTTTTTTCTAATTATCATCACGATATTACTGTACCTAATTTGTACATATAGACAGGCAATTTATCCAAAAACGAACCTAATTACTAATAAAATTGCTTTTAGTAATTAACTCGTTGCCTACAGACCTCCGCTACTCCGCTCTCCGCTAGGAGTAAATATTTTCTTTGCTACTGACGTCTTGTCGCTGCTGTGACTAGAGCGTGACTAAACGAACTTCCGGCATTTGCCTTGAATTCCCCTTATCAAAATAAGCGCAGGTAAAACGTATCTATTGTAACATGCAATTGATTAAACGTAGTTTTTACGTCGCACTAACTAATACTAACTAATGCGCGTTTTGTCATAAACCTACTGGCATGTGAAATATGGAACGGCGCCCGACGTTTCTTTCGTTACAATGTATTAATTAATTATTGGGTTCTTTTACTGTGATACTTAGGACTTTGTACGAGCTGGTTATGGATCGTATGGTTTATAGCATGTTGCACCTAACTCGAACGTCTACTGCAAAGAAAACAATAACTATATTATAGTAACATAACAGGCCACCTATTATTTGGGAGAAATGGTGATATGGATTTATTACATAAACCAAAATCCTTGGGTGATACTGCGCAGAACTGAACACAACTTAAAATAAACTTACAGCATTGAGAGAGATCTAGTTCTGCTGTTTTTTTTTTTTTATTTTTTTTTTTTATTTATTAGTCCTGAATATAACATACATAGGTACAATTAAAAGTACTGCCAAACAGCGAAGCGGTTTGTAGGCAGGATAGCTCTCACATTAGGTACTTAACTTAGTATCTATGTACAAGCGGATAGAAATACATTCCCTTGTTATTATAGGTACATGTGGGCAATGTAATGTCATTGTCAGTTATCCATTAACATATTTTGTTTTTTATAATCTAAAGTTTGATACAAATGTTTGCTTTCTAAATTGTTAATCTTCATCGCTTAATTTATCCAACATCATTTTCTTTAACATTTTTTTAAAGCCAAATTTTGTTTGAAATGGTTTCTCGAAATTTTCCGGCAAGTTATTGCACAATCTAGGTATGATCCACTGCCTAGTACGCTTACCATAATAGTTTCTGTTCTGTGACCACATGTTAGTCGAATCAAACATCTTGGCGACTATGTGTCAGCTACAGGTTGCGGATAATCCAATCCTGGATAAAAACTACGTGAGGATTGGCTTTCCCGCAGCTTGTAGATAATTTCACAGCTGCTAAGCTCTTAGGTTCAGCCTAAATCAACCTTCGTATTAGTCCTACATTAGACAGTTATAAGGCCGGTGCAATAGATACAGTATGTGCCGATGCAGTGGAAAATAAAACTGCACCAATAGACAGTACTCCAAGAATTCTATCGAGTAAGTAAAAAACCCAAACAACAAATGATAAAGGATCAAGTCTTCGAATAAAACTTCACTTTTTTGTCGGAACTTAAATACCACCTCATAAATTCGTAGCTCTATTAAAGCACGTCTTCCCAGCTCCAAATCCTGCGCCCACGCATCGGCGTTGGATAAAGAATTAGGATCAAGCCTTACACGGCTGCTTGATCGATGAATAAATGTATCAAATGAACAGCTTTTTTGCACTTGTTTCCAAGTGCAAAAATAGAACCTCTAACCTCTACCGTAAGGTAAAATAAAATATAGCTTGTAATGTACTGTATTAGCAGTTTATAGCCCAGAAAGATGACACTGTGAAGCGCCAACTTGTCCGTACAAAAACAATAAAATATGCGGCGCAAATATGCTAACCTCGGTAGTGGTTACATATTTGTGCCATTTGGAGTAGAGACTTTGGGTCCGTGGGGGCCGGGAGCTCATCTTGTTTTCAAAAGTCTTTCTGAGCGTCTGGTGGATGTGACGCGTGACCAAAATGCTGGTGTTTATTTGGCTCAACGTATAAGTATGGTGTTTATTTGGCTCAACGTATAAGCATCGCTGGCCAAGCTGCCAGCATGCTGGGCACGCTGCCATAACTGGCAGTGGGCTTGAGCATTTGGATTATCTTAAGGCCTTCAAGGGTCTGTGGATAATCCAATTGCTTTCTATGTAGTAGTAGTGTAGGTAGTTTTAGCATATAAAGTATTGTATATTATTCTAGTTAATAAAGGCACTTTTGCCCATAAAATTAATAAAACAATAAGCTGTTATCAATGTACCTACTTGTTCGTTTATGTGAATAAATAAATTGATTGATTAATTGATCTACTTCTCTAAATTTTGTCCGATTTGAGTATTTTTTTTTTCATGTAAGTAATCAGCACTTCAATCGCTAGGCTTATGCGTCATAGTTTTTACAGTTTTTTAATTTACCTTAAAGTTATAAGCCAAGTCTAACAAGTCATATTTTTACGCAAAACATTGGCTGAAAGCTGAAAAGAACACATTAATGACTTAAAAACTTTTCTAAAAAAAGTAGGTAACGTGCGAGCGTGCAATATTTTTTACTCAAGCGATTGACACCATAAACATTTTTTTGCAATTTAAAGGGTGAAAAGAGTAAACATTTCTTAAATTTTCTCCCGGAATGTAAATATTATCAATAATGTACCGCGAATTTACTCAATGCTCTACAAAAAACGCAGAACTCTGGTCGATTCAGAATCCGGTCTTCTCTTGAAAGGCGATTTGGGCAAGTCCACTCCGCACACACGCCATCAAATTGCTTCTATGGATACGAATTACGATTTATTTTCGTATGAAAGTTTCTTCACGGTGCTTTCTTTCATACAGTAGGTACGAGTAGTACAGAAAAGCAAGTACAATTAGTAGGAAATCCAATCATAAATTCCAAGAACTCCCGGGCGAAATTAACAGGATCTGAGTTTGAGTTGGAAGACTGGTTATTAGGAGCACTCTTCACATCTGAAGATCATCTTCACAGATTAATTTTAATATTTAAGTTAAGTTAAACACACAGTTGGGATTACAAACAAAAAAAATTACGTAAGTATGTTTCTTGCTAAATAATCAAAGGTTTCTTTTTTTTTTTTTTTTTTTTTTTTATTTATTTATTCATCAAAAGTTACAATAAGTTTTAATTTAAAGATGTACAAAAAACCATTTGGTTTGTCTTGTACACCGATTCACACTTATAGCTAATTATTACTAGCGGCTAACTACATTAAACATATCTACCTACTCAAGTAATACTCTACCTACTCTTGTAATGCGCCATCCACACTCTTCACGCCACGAGGCAACGCGAACACTGTAGTTTCTAGGTAACTTTAATCCGTCGACTTGTATATCATTGCTATATACTGAGTGCCACACAAATCGATGGGTGGGAAGTTATGCGCAGGGAACTGCGCAAAAGCCGAAATATAGGCCTTCGCGGGAGCCAGAGAGACGAGACGCCGGGGCACACCCGCCCGCCGATCTCACACCTCCCGCGCGCTCCCTACGCAATACGACAGTCAGCGTCGGAATTGTGCACACATGCGCAAAAATTAGCCAATCACGGCGAAGTGTCATCTGCGGCTAACATCTCATCTGCTAATTTGTGTGGCGCTACATACCGGCGGTTCAGAGCAAATAAAAAAATCAAGAGAGAATGTTATGAACAAACAAGTGAAGCCAACCAAAACTACGCCTCGCCGTGTACAGACAATTACACACACATCCAGGTAACTATGAAACTACGCCTTGGCTTGTCAGTCAAACTATGGCGGCGCAACAGCGACGCACTCACACATGTATAAAAAACCGGCTTCACTTGACTGTTCAACGACGTTCCCTCTGGATTTTTTTATTTGCTATGAGATCGGCGGATGTGAAGTCAACTACAAGCGGCGCTGCTCGTTTCGCCTCGTGCAGAGTGCTTGCTTAGGTACCGTGTGAACAAGCACTGAGGGAATCACAGCTTAGTGAAAATAGACGATAATTCTACAGGTACAGCTCATTCTATGGAGGCTAGGGTGTTATCAGGTGGCATCGTGCATAATTTCGCGGTTCGCCGCCGAGCCGGCACGCGGCGTCATGCGGCTAGCGCGGCCTAGTCTTTGATAGCTACGTTTTATAGCTACGTTTATGTCAAACAATAATTATTTGAAAGAAAATAAAAAATCCTATTAAGAAAAATTAACCCATGTCACAAATACTGTAGGTAGCTTCCTAATGCCAGAAAAATAAATAATCTTTAAAATAATTAATCTTTTATCTTTTATATTTTTGTTTGCTATCGCCTATCCGCCATACCTACTAGGTAACTAGAGCATACGTAGAATACGCGCAAGATAGCTCTACGTACGGCCAAAATCAGGAACCAATTCAATTCTGCCAGGGAATACAGAATAATAATGAAATAACGTAAGTGGCGCCACGACTCGCGCGCAGAGTTATCTTGCGCGCACTCTACGTAATATCATATTTTGCTACAATTCAAAATAAAATATCGGTCGGCCAGCGAGCTCGTTTGGGCGCAGGTAGGGTGCGGGGAGAGTTCGAGCGCAGTACGCACACAAATACAATTGCATCACCACACACATTGAAGCTCCCTGGTTTGGGCGCATCGCGACGGCAATAGTTTAGTCCAAATACCTATTTCTCAATTTCCTCGTCACTAGTATTTCGCCTTAATAACCACTTCCAAGTAGGTATAGCCCGATTCAAACTTCTTGGCGGCTGTAAAGTTAGCTACAAGCTGCACGAAATCAAATCCTCGCGCAACTAAATGAGCTTCAATCAGGGTTGGGTTATCCGCAGCTCGTAGTTAACATCACAGGCGCCAAAAGTGTGATTCGGTATATCGACTACCGCGGTGGCTCAGTGGTTAGTGACCCTAACTTCTGGATCACAGAGGCGTGGGTTCGATCCCCACCCAGGGCAAATATTTATGTGATGAACATAATTGTTTGCTGTGTCTGGGTGTTATTTAGTTACTATCTATATAAGAATGTATTTAAAAATAAGTATATGTAGTATATCAGTCTCTGGCAGCCATATCACAAACTTTGGTTAGTTTGGGGTCAGAGGCCGTGTGTAAGATATCCCAAAATATTTATTTATTTATAAAGAGCTCCATTGCATAGTTTGGCTAGATGTTTTTTTAGTAATTACCGAAGCTCAGCAACTATCAGCACGGTCAGTATTTGGATGGGTGACCGCGAGAGGCATTTAAAATTAAGCGCTATCGTGGTTCGCGTAACACGTTAAAATGTGGGTCCCGGTTGTTCTAACTTTTTTGCCATATCAGGGGCATTCAGGCAGCTTACAAATTCTGAGAGAAAAGAAATTTAAATAATAAAAGGGGTACATGTACTAACACAAATAGAAAATAGTTAAGGTCTAACTAAGTTAATGCGCAGTAAAGCTGATAGCGTAGTTTGATTTATGTGTTCGGCACATTCAATCTTCGGATGGATGACCACGTGTGGTATTTGCCTACAACTGAGCGCTACCGTGGCTCGGATGACATTAGGCTCCGGTTGTTTTAACCGTTTAGCGAAGTCAGAGGCTTTCAGGCGGCTTACTAACTGACAGCAGGTCTAGCCACACGGCCTATACTATTTTTTTATTTCAATGCGTAGTGCATCCAGGCTCATCCGATAATGTCGAACGCATTTCTCGCGCTTTCCCACGGTTTCTCCACTGTTGGGATCAGTTTCTCTATTTACCGCAATTTTCTTTTATCATCACGTTTATGTGCTTACATGTAAAAGAAAGTTGTCAATAGGTATTGCTACATGCACAGCGACATTAGATAGCTAATAGATAAGCTCATCGAGTTGCTTTATGATGTACAAAACCTGTTATTTATTATTTTTCACAAAAATAGAATACAATAATAGAAAGATTTAAGAAGTAGATTGTATCATAAGGGAGCAACATAATATTTTTACGGCGAGGGCGCTTTTTTAAATCCAGAGCGAAGTGAGGGATTCTAGAGTAGAATCCCGTCCCTACGCTCGGGATTCTTTAGTAGAATCCTGAACGTAGCGAGGGATTCAAAGTACGTCGCCCGAACCAAAAATATATTTTGCGCCCGAGTGGTACACTCTACTTTTCATCACCTCTATGAGAAAACAAAATGCGCCTCATATTTTACTATAATATTATTATTTAATAAAACGTAGAGTAACAACTAAATTGAAATTAAATGGTATCTAATAATAAAACAAATAAAAACTTAAGTAAATTTACATTCATTTTCTTGGCGCTGAACACTAACATTACAAATACTTCTAAATTCAAAAAGTGCGCGGCAAAGATCATTCCGTCGCACCTATTTGTTCCAAATTCAAAAAGTGCGCGGCAAAGATAATTCCGGCACACTTATGAAGTTCCTTATAGAAAATACCACCTATGGGCGCACTTAAAGGCGAACCAAGTAGATTTCTAGTCCTTTTCGAATAGATGTGATGAAAAAATTACTATTCTACGAGATATGTGTGCCCACTGCCACTTCAACATGCAAATCTATCGGTGTCGGCAAAAAGCTCCTAGGTATTTGCTTTAAAAATGGGTAATTATTTCTGCTGCAGTCTAGACTTCGTGAGAACGCATTTCGTGCAGAATAACTAAATGCAAGCTTAAGATACGTCCGATAAGCTTCACGATTGTTTGCCGAGGAAACAAATTAAAATAACCGGACAAGTACGAGTCAGGCTCGCACATCGAGGGTTCCGTACAAACACGTTGTTAAAATAATTAAAAATCTGTTTTAGCATGTGCTAATGAAGTTCTTTTATATGATACGACTTACTCATTTTGAAATTTGAACCTATATTTTGTGAATTTTGATGCCCTATTTTTTGTGATTTAAATAAAAATGTACAGTTTTCAGATTTATTCCTATATGTGTACTCTGAGACAATGTTTCTCGTCAAATTTCATAGTTCTATGTCAACGAGAAGTACCCTGTAGGTTTTGATTTTTGTGAGTGTCGAAATATGCGGTTTTTTACGAAATAAACGGCTGTAATTTTTTCAAACGATAACCGAGAAGTTTTTCTTTTACACGACTGCAAGAGACCAAAGATATACGTATACAGTTAAAATTTCAACTCCATATCTTTACGCGTTCTCGAGATAAAGAGTCTTGACATACACACAGACGGACAGAACGACAAACGGACAGACGGACAGACGGACAGACGGACAGACGGACAGACGGACAGGCGGACAGACGGACTAAAAAGTGATTCTATAAGAGTTCCGTTTTTTCTTTTTGAGGTACGGAACCCTAAAAACCGGAAATTTTTCACTAACAATAATTATAATGTATGGAAGAATTTTTTCTTCTGTCCCCCGGAGACTAGAATAATTCGCTATCACACTTTGATGATTTGATGTAGAGATTATATCATTCATTATAAAAGAGATTTTTTCATATAGGATAAGCTATTTTAGTTTTTGATCTACGATCTACACAATGAATTTATAATCGAAAAAAAGACCCTGGGTAGCTTGAAACAAAATAATAGGCCAAGTGCGAGTCGGACTCGGAAGGGTTCCGTACTGTATGGAAGCCCCCTACAGCACGCAATATATTTTATTTTAATTTGATTATTTATTTTTCAAACAACTAAACATTCTGTGAATATTTCTAGCATCCACTTGATGCCATTATTAATATCGAGGAATAAACACGTTTCTTGTATGAGAGCCCCCCTTTAAATATTTATTTTATTTTAAATTGTATTTTAATTGTAAATATTTTGTGAATATTTTAAGCATCTAGCTGTCACCGTTATTAATACCGAGCGAAAAACGGCAAAAAAATCATGTTTGTTGTATGAAAGCTAGGGGGGCTTTAAATATTTATTTTATTCTGTTTTTAGAACTTGTTATTATAGTGTATATATTATCATGTTGTATCTCACAGTTCGTGGCAAACGTTTCTTTCTCTCCTTTTTTGTTTCTCTGATAAAACCGTCCCGAGTTGGATGTTTAATTGTTTATCTTTACCATCAGTCTTCAGTCATCAGTTTGTATCAGTTTAGTACTTATACAGCCCGCTAAAAGTATGTAATTTATCCGCTCTCATGGCCACATTGGCACATTGTCCAGCGGACGGTCTCACGGTAATTGCTGGTCACCACTGCCCAGGAACTAGGAATTTCCGTTCTCAGGGGAAAATGCTGTCAATTTCCTAGGCTTGCATTCTTGTCATTGTTCATATATTTGCGCTAGTTTCGCCGACACCGATATGTACTTAAAACCTCATTTTAATCACTAGCAAAAGAGGAAGAAGTAGTGGGGTGTTTGCTGACTGCAAAAACAAAATTTACTGTTGTGTCTCATACACAGAACAGCAGATTTCCTTCTCTCTCTTCTGTGATCTCATAGGTACCATACCGTACACCAATGTGTAAGTAGTTAGGTATGTTAAGAGATGGAGTTCCAGGTTTGATTTTCGGGTTTAAGCGGAAGAAAATACAACAAATAAGAAGAGCTCTCATCACTAAAACTTGGCGCACTAATTATGGACCAAATATAATCATGACGTCTACTAGGATCTTGACTGGATTAAGACTAACCCTGGCATTTCAAGCGGCACTCACGTCTTATTCTGATTCAAAGTGGGGTGCACCCCACTTTGAATCAGAATAAGTTTAATCATCATTCATCATCAGTTCAAGTTTACGTTCTTTGTTATGGTACGGTTTTTCTTCGGGCACGACACGAGGCACCCCTAACATCTTCGGCGACTTTTATGAACGTTTATGCATATAAACTTTTTGTAAAAAAAATTGTTACATGTAGTAGGTAAGTATGTAAATATTTCATATAAATTCATTTTCTCATGTAGAATAATTGCGAGGCAGAAACAACGCCACTATATTCCTTAACCAAATCTTTGAATAAGTTGATTAAAAACTTTACGCCGATTAGATCGCGCCAAACAAACGCAGACGTACTAAGGAACTAGGTCTAAGTTTAGAGAATGCTACTGCATATGTACAATGTATGACATTTTCTGTGTTTTAACGGTTGGAATGAAAAGAAATTATTATTTTATTAATCAACCTCCTAAACACCTCTATAAATACCTCTAAAAGGTAAAGGTGGTCTATAAATACCTCTAAAAGATATTTATAGAGGTGTTTAGGAGGTTGATTAATAAAATAATAATTTCTTTTCATTCCAACCGTTCAAACACAGAAAATGTCATACATTGTACATATGCAGTAGCATTCTCACGGAGTGTGTCCGCTAAGCGATCCTTATAGAGCCAAGGCCGGAGCAGGTGCGGATGGATGGGATTCCTCGGGGCAAGGACGCGGCCGGATCACTCCGATGTCGCTAATTGGTACTTGCTGTTAATTATCAGCGAAATAGTAGGACTTGGCTATTTTTAAACGTTTTGTCGCTGTATCATTGACTGAAATTATGTTGTACCCATCTATCTCTAGAAAAACTGTATTGTCGCAGTCTCATCTCCATCGTTCTAAGTTTATCAGGTCTCAAGAAAAAATACGAAATGACGATGATGACGAGGATTTAATCGGAACTTTATTGCAAAAGAATCCTGAGTTAGAATAGGTAGGTACAGTAGATACCAGTACCTACTTGTCGAATCGTTGAAGGGTTGAAATGACCCCGTGGTCATTTTATTTATACTATATATAACGGGACTAAACTCACGTGTAGGGATAGTCGTAACGGCTATAGTTTCGGTCGCATTCGGCGACCTTTCTCAAGTTAAGTCTCCAGCGTGGTGGAAATGGCCTAATCACCCTACGTGGCTAGGCCTACGTCCTGCGGTGGACTATTTAAAAGGCTGGTATATTAGTATAGTATATTCAGAAACAAAGCAGACCAAACAAACATCTAGTAATGTAGAATATCAAACAAAAATCTATGGAATAACATTAAAAGACCTGTAAGTAAAGTATTCAAAACCTTCTGAATGTTATAAACAATTCAATAATCAAATAATTTTCGCAAAAAATTCACCTGCAATTTACACTAGCATAGACAAATCGCCACTACTTCCTCGAGTGCGGAATGCAGCCGTCAACAGCCATTGTTCTGCTTTACGAGGGGACAGGAATGCAAACAGGAACCGAACGGGCCGATAACGAACCCGATAGCCGATATTACCAGCTGTTGCCGGGATCAGGTTCTGTCGAGAACTGCGATAAGCGATAACAGCTATTACCGTCTTATTATTATATACTACGAGACTAATCGCGCACTAAAATTACGAGATAAATAAATACCTCATCATCCCCACGTTTCGACCGAGTTGCATCGATCGTGGTCTATATCTCGTAATGGTTATTTATCTCGTAATTTTAGTGCGCAATTAGTCCCGTAGTACGTAATAATTATGTGTTCAAATCCCGAAAGTTTAATAACAACATTTGATAGCGTCTCACTATAAAAGTTTCACGCACATTTAGACTATGTTTAACAGTAAAAATTGCGATTAAATAGTGTTTAGAGCGTGTTTAAATCTTCTGTGGTAAGGGGCGGTTAGTGATTAGGTTGATTCTAACTGATAAATTCTAATAGCCATACCAAATTAACATTTGGATGTGAAAACTTCTTTAGCGGCGTTGAGAATTTTTTGAGATAGGTAAAAAAATGTTATACTCGCGTCAGGACACGTGGCCTGCGGGGCAATTCTGTTAACCGATCTCGATACTGAGGTGACACGTTCTTGAACTTTTCTCGTTTTTTTTGACAGCTTTGGGCTCTCAGAAGTTCAGAACTGTCAGAAAAACGAGAGAGGTTCTAGAACGTGTCACCTCAGTAAAGAGATTGGTTAACAGAATTGCCCCGCTGATCGAATATCCGTAAGACAGAGGAAGAGAAGACCGCTCCTGCTGTTTCTTCTTTTTCTTCTTAGTTTTGGCGTCGCATTATTGTGCATTTGCCAGTGTCAAGTATTAAGTTTTAATAATTTTTGATAGTATTTTATTAAAATAGTCACTGTCGTAGTTTCGTCTTCGTCCAATAAAGTCGCTGTCAAGTCCAATCATAGTCCAAGTCATACCTCAGTAAAGGAGTGGAGACTTTACTAGAGGCGTCTATGGAGTTTTGGTAACAACACTAAACGGCATGATACGTCACATTATATCACTTGCCTACACTCATGCACGTAAATCAGCTCATAATCAACGAAATGCCACCATTTTTCAATAATTATCACTGAAAAAAACACAAGTTTAACAAAATAATACAATGAGGCGACATGATTTTTCCGCGTTCCCGCCAAAGCTCCCTCCTGCTGTTTCGTTTAAGCGGCACAGGGCGCTTGCGCGAGTGTGCGTGCATCGTATTGTATTTTTAACATAAATGATAGTAGGTACTTTATATGTTCAAGTTTTCATTTCTGCCGACACTCCCGGAGTGCAACCCGTTTTTTTTTACTTTTGTATTCGCAGACGGAGATATACAGCCGAAAGCATCACCAGTGTGTGTGTTCCCAGCGATGACTTATGCTAGCCCAATAAGATATAGAGAGAGCTAAGCTCGGAGTCTCTGCCAGATCGAATCAGAAATGTAAATCGATCAAAGTAGCCGACATGGCCCAACGGATCGGGAAGTTGAAATGGTAGTGGGCTGGGCACATGCTACGGAGGACTGATGAAAATGGGGTCGAAAAGTTCTCGAGTGGAGACTACTGTTGGTACTGTTGGTAGCGTAGGACTCACAAGGTGGGCTGATGACCTCATCAACGCCGTAAGATCGCGCAGGATGCAAGCCGCTTCCAACCGGTCTTTTTGAAAATCCTATGTCTAGCAGTAAACGTCATAATATGGCTGATGGATGGATGACTTGCATATACAGACGTTTACACCTGCAACTTTGCTAGACAATTTGCAACTACAAGAGAGGGAGATAGGGAGAGATCTGATCAAGTCTCAAGAGCTAATTTGATGAAAGGCGCCTCCAGTAATTTTTGTCATATTACTCAAAAATAAATAATTGAAACAATAGACAATACGTACAGTACTACAGTCGTACATAGGTAGGTATTTATCCTATCACAATGTAAGAATAATATGAATGTACTTATGTATTTTAATTTAGAACACGGATACCCTTACGATTTATTGAACTTTTACAATCCTTGAACTTTTGAAACTATTTATTTTTATTAAAACAATGAGTAAGTACATATAACTATATCACGGAAATGTGGCCATGACCATCGTAAAGGTCCGTGACGCAACCTTATACTCCTTGCGATACTTTTTAAAGTTAACTTTATAATGTTTGTAATAAGGGTTAAGAAGTTGGTTTTGTAATGTTGGTAGACTACGTCCTGTGGCTAGGCGCGGATGTGGCGTAACGTAAGTAATAAAGCATAAACGTTTGGAGTCGATACCCTCAAAAATGATAGCTATTGGGTATTTCTACGTGTTTCTCTATGTATCTGTATAATAAGCTAGCCATTATAGACACGTATTACATATGTACAAGCAAAATGTATGGCAAAAAATTCGTGATATCAGAATTTGGGATCTTACATTATTGATATTTTTTTTTTAAATAAAGATATTGTGACAGATGAATTTGAACAGTTTTAGAATTTCAATTTCGAAACTCAAAATATTTCAATGTAATAATTTAGAGATATATAATGCTCAGGATTTGAATTTTGTAATATTTATACGATAATCATATAAAAATGCTATATTAAAAATAAAATATGTACCTAGCAGATTACTATTGCTGTAAATGTATTTTCAATGATGGAACTTTGATCTCTGATCCTGTAAAAACATCGTATTACAAATTTATGGGAAATAAAAACAAAACTTTTAAATCTACGATATGTTCCGTAGAGTAAAAAAAATAAATAAATATGATTAGTGTATTCATTATTTTTTACTTATCATACTTACATCTAAACAGAAAATCCGTTTTTCACTAAGAATGAATGAATTCTATGAGCAATTAAGGATATTTCTATGTATCAATAAATCAAGCGATAACTACTAAAAATACGTCAACGTTACTTTACACACTACTAAATGTCTTTTACGTCCAATATTAAACTTTAATGACTCAATCAAAAAGACGTAAACATGTAGAATCAGCAGTAAATCAAGCTGCGTCTGTCACTAACCATTCATTCTAGCATCAATTAACTATTATCCACATACTCGCCAGTACCCACGCATTGTATTCTAGCTTCAAAGGAAACCTAGATACCTGTACTCAGCAATTACTGAACGTACTTGACATCAGTATAACTGTGCACCTTACTTTACCACTTACATTGTCTAAGGGCTCCCACCTGCCACAGATAATGCAGCAGTCACCACCTGTAGCCGACTGCATACTGTGTAATTAGTCGAAACGTTGGTACCTATTGTTTGTCACCGCAACAGAATACTCGCGACCGCGCTTCGGAAAACACGCGTCGATCAATCGCTCTGCGAAAGAGTTTCGATTCGAATCGATACAAAAAAAACTTAAAACCGTTCACACGCACGCATCTCTATTATCGTCACTGGCCAGCGATTAAAACAAAAAAATAATTTGACAGCCAAATTCCCGCCGTAAATCAAAGTGCTTTTTTTTTCTTTCCGACTTCGCACGTTTAGTGCATTCTGCCAAAATATTATAGGGACAGGAAAAGTGAGTTAGAAAAAAGTAGTGCTGTGACATTGGACCGAGATGACCCCTGTCGGACTTCTGTTTAAAGTGAACAGGTAAGTTTTAGCATTAGCACCGTCTCGTTAAATGTACGCTTGAACATGTCCATACTGAGAAGGTATTTTAAATATTGAATATGGGATGTGTTAATACGCCGCTATGCTGTAGGATATTTAGTATTCTGTGGACAGCATTGTTGTTTTCTTGCTACGGAATCCTGGAACAATGCATAGTAACTTTACATAGGGATATTACTGCTCAAGTCGGTAGCTAGTTGTTAAACATTAAACATCTCATAAAAATAAAAACAATTTGTCTGAAAATATTCTACTAACCCATAAAACTATTTAAAACCGGGAATTTACTACAAATATTTTAATTTTTTTGTCTTGAAAGGTTAAAAAAGTCACAAACTTATGGGAAAATGTCGCGAAACGAGGTTTTTGCCATCCTTTGAGGCAAGGAAGTTCTTGTTCCCAAGGGTGGTTGCATTTCTCTGGCTTTTCCGGTGAAGGTGTAACTTAAAAAAACCGAATATCCTGTATGTTATATGAAAGGACACCATGCTGTAGACATTATCACTGTGCTGTTATCAATTGTTATAATTTTTTTTAAAAAAGACTGATAAGTAGAGTCCTTGATATATTTTCTATCTATCTTCTATAACATCGATGCATTCACGCTCTATGTTTTAAACAGAGGCTATACCACAAGATTCAACACATCCCTACTTTAATTACTTTAGCTTTTGCACTCACTGTGTCTACAAACAAGAGATGACAAAATCTAAAGTACTTAACAATAAAGTTTACAACTTTAACACCATATTTATAGCTTATTCTACACTCCCTGCAGCTGACTAGGTGACCTCCCCTATGAAAACACGCACGTTACGTACTCCAAGTTAACTTTTGTTTTCAAGAAACGCACGACATGTAATATTTCGTTTCAAAATACTATGACTATAACTCTGTTTATTATTTAATTTGTTCGTAATAATTGATTTAAAAAATTATTTTAAACTAAATTCGCAAAATTGTGAAAATACTAGTGTTACCTACGTAATATTGGTATACTACCTTGGTAGATACTCAAGGCCCTGTTTGTGCTAAAAAAGTCTACTCTGATCTATTTCAGGGAAGCAAGACGATTCGATCTTGATCAAGCTCTAGCTCGTCTTAAAAAAACTTACTCAACCTAACCGCATCACTATTCCTAACCAACTTGTAATCTAGTCCTAAGTGGGTAGCAGATGGTAAAACGGGAGGTTTCCGCCATATGAGAGCCTGACTGGTTTCCGAGGAAGAACAAATTAAGTTAGAGCAGCGGTTCCCAAAGCGTAGAGCCCGCAGGTGCGCCCGCCGCGCCGGCGGTTGCCCGCACCGTAGAGAGTAAGGTGGCGCATGGCGCTGTAAAGAGATCCTGTTTACTATTTTATGGTAACCAAACCTAGATATTTGCGAGAACAAAAGCAATAAGATTTGTAGATGCAAAATAAAACAGGTACTATTCTGTGTACAAAATAAATAAAGCAAAATGCGTGTGAAAAGACATACAATTGAATAATAAATTAAGGTCCATGTCATTCAGACATTTTATTTATAAAATAACCTAGGATTTTATGACCCAATATGTACATATTTTTTATTAACATTGACTAAGTTGCTCTTGTTTTTACTAAATGAAAAATAAATGCACCTATTATTGTGTCAATACATACCTACATGAAAGCTCAATTTCATCTAAACTAATCGATTTTAGTGCATATTATGTTGTATAAAGTCCCTGGTGTCAGAGTTTTTAGGCCGCTTGAAGGCCTCTAACATGGCTAAACGGTTAAAACAATATCTACAATTTTTTTTCGTGGTACCTGAGTCACGGTAGCGCTCAGTTGGAAAATGCCACCCGCGGTCAATCATCCAAATACTGACCG
The DNA here is from genome assembly GCA_949316475.1 of Hypomecis punctinalis. Lineage (NCBI taxonomy): Eukaryota > Metazoa > Arthropoda > Insecta > Lepidoptera > Geometridae > Hypomecis > Hypomecis punctinalis. The sequence goes on from OX438803.1 coordinate 24,475,176, forward strand.
TGCAGAACGTTGCTTTCGGTGATCGCTGACAATCAAAAACATCAAAATAGTAAAACTACGCTACAAGCGCTACGTCGTATGATGTTATGTTGTATGATCTAGTATTTATTCTACTTCGATAAACTTGAGTGCAGCAAACCAAGTTTGAGAACCGCTGAGCTAGAGCCATCATAACGGTGACTTTGCGTGTCGCACATGCATATGAAATTGACGTACGGTCTTTGACAGGTGGAAGTATTTAATTACTGTGAGAATTTCATCTATACGAGTATGTGTGCTTTGAAGGGCGCTAAGAACTTTAAGCTTAAGTAAAAAAGAAAGTTTTCATCTATACCTATGTATATCTAGACAAAACAATACAAAACCTTGACGTTGTTAGATTTAAGACAGTAATTAGTGAGACTCTAATTATCAAGATATACGATGCGCTAACAGAATACTGAAAAAAACATAATATTATTTAATATTTTTTCTAGGTCACAAACTTTGACCATTTTCAATGACTTCTCTTTAATAAAGTGACCTGAAAAAAGCTTAAACATTTGAACAATCAATCCTACTTAGTTTCATGTACCAACCTGAGTAAGTAGGTAGATACGAGTAACGATCGATCAGTAATTGAAAATACGTGCCTAAATACCATTAACTTTGTGTATTTGTGTGCAAAATATGTAGTATTTTTTTTGCTCCAAATCCAATGTAGTCACAGCAATAAAATTAACATATTTAAGGAATTTCTTGCTAAAATCCACATCCCACACGCGGCAAAAATGACATAAAAATGTATTAGCCCACTCGTTTTATTTCATATGGTACCCAAAACAGGCACGTGGCTTGCATTCCTGCATTACTTTGTATTATAATAATTTTTGAGACCAGTAATTTGAAACCGATATTTTTAACATACCTAAATAAAAGAGAAAACAAACTACATATAAGTATATCTAAGTAAAATTTTGAAATTTCGCAACTTAACTCGTCTCTTCGCCGTTTTATATTCTTGATCTTGTGATCTTTCAAATAAAAAATAAAAGTGCATCAAAAAGAGATAGAGACAAATGCATAATGCACTTACTATCAAACTTATAACACCTCTGTTTTTTTGGTCACAAATTAATATGTTAATTATTTTTTCTGTCTACATTGAATTAGAGTCAGGATTGTGCGTTGGCTTATTCAAATTTTATCGTATAAATGTTAAATACTAAAAATTAAATATTTAGAACATCAAACTTAAACAATAAGCCTTGGTAGCTTAGCGGGAAAACAGTCGATATGCAAACGCGAATCGTGGTTTGGGACTTGATCCTGTACCAGTCTGTACGGATAATTAAACTAATGGTTTTTAATTAAAGAAAACATCGTGAGGCAACCTGCAAACCTACGTAGAAGAAATCCGATGCCATATTATGTCAATCCTCCAACATGCCCGGGCTAGCGTGGAGTTGCGTATGGCCCAATCACCTCCATGGGTGCATAGGTACCCATCAGTTGACCTAATGGGTTTTTAGTTTAAGAAAATATCATGAGGCAACCTGTAAAAGTACGTAGAAGAAATCCGATGCCATATGTCAATCCACCAATTTGGACCGGGCTAAAGTGGTGTGGCGTATGACCCAATCACCCTCCGTGGGTAGGCCTATGTTCAGCAGTGGGCTATTAAAAAGGTCGGTACAGTACATGAACAGTTTAATCAAATAAATCATTTATACTTGTAATAGTGCTAGATTTCCGAGAGCAACGCTCGCCTTATCTCGAGAGTCGTAAACAAGCGACATTGCCGCACAGTTCTTAGGTCTACACTCCTCTAAAGTGAAGAAGCACGAAGCGAAGAGATATTTTTGAACCACCTAATCTTTAGAGAGTCGTGCCAAGAGGAATAATAATAGGTAATGATACCTTGATTAATCTACAACTCCAAGTCTTCAAGAAAGAGACAGACAGACAAAACTCTTTATTTACAACCACAATATGAAAAATAAACACTATTTACACATATACGACAAAAAATATGATTATAAAGTGGCGGCCTTATCACCCATGGCGATTTCTTCCAGGCAACCTTGCACGATTATAAACCGACATGAACAAGAAATAGTGGCCTTAAATAGATATTAACAAAGAAAACACCTATAAATAATAAACTTAATATACTTAATTATTAAGAGCATCTTCGTAAGAAAATGATACTGCTATTGACACATCTATCTATCCACACATCAGGGAATAGGTATCTTCTAAGTCTGTGCTTCATCTTTGACCACATCGTCGCATACCATCAGGCAATCTGGTGGTCAATCACAGACTTATTAGCGATAAAAAAATCTCTTCCCTGAGTTGGGATCTGATTCTGATTATAATTGCAAAATTCTGCTAAAGGAGATAATACAAAAAATATATACAGCTTAAGCAATTACTTTGTGCAGTATTTAATTATTTGCTTTAGTTGGTTTAGAAAACGAGTTTCCTATTATTATATCTTTAATAACAATCTCGGTTTAGAGTAGTTTCATATTTTCGTGATCTTATTATTATGACATTGCTTGTAAAATATGGCGGCGTGATGGCGGCCTAGAACAAAAATCAAATTAGAAAATATTAAATTCTAAAGTAATTAAGCATTAAATACCGTTGTTTATTTCTGTGAATTTCTTTACCATGTTTTAACGACTTTTTGTGCTACTGTACAATTCAGTACAAGTCTGGGCCGATTTTGCAAGCTCTCTTCTTTGACCATACTATCTTTTCGCTTTGCTTATCTTTAGATATCTTTGCTTCGGTGCAGTCTGAGCTTTGGTGCAGTTGCACCGCTATCGGCGACCACCGGTCTCGTGCTCGGTTATTATGGCCAACTTCGCCACAATTACAGTTTGCTTGCATTTATTAGCTAAAATCACTTATAGAAAATAGTAAAGTACAGTTCAAATAGCAAAGAAACATGAATTATACAAAATACGAGTAACTGTACACAGGGTGTCGCTTTGCCAATTACATGACTGTTGCATGCAAAAATTTCATTAAATTTTGACTAATTTACGTAACAACTGATTTTATTTTAATTTCGAGGTTGATTCCGTAGTAAAATATGTTCATAATGATGAATATAATATTAATTATATTGTACCTCTGACATTTTTTTAACAAAACAGCGCAATGTATTTCGACTCAAAGTTACGACGTCCGCCAGCGCGATGGGTCGACAATGTAGTCAAAAATCGAAGCCCGAACCTGAACAAGATTGGCACAGGACTGAGGCAGATGGCATAGTTTGTGACAGTCCGTTCATTTTCTGTCTCAAAGTTAGTTGCAATGGATCTCTTTGATTGACCACATACTCGTACCGGCTAGTAGCTATAGCGCCGTCCATCCACAAGGTGCACATATGACCAGGCCTGCTCCCATTCAGTATTATTTAAGATCTATTGATAAGCCTATGTCAATCAGTGGACGACGTACGTCTGATATTCTGTTGAGGACCAACAAATTTAAATGCTGCTATAAAGAACAATCTTCTTTCAACGTATGCCAAAAAACTCTGTAAGGGGCCGTTCAAGTAATACGTAAGCAGATTTATTCCCCCCCCTCCCATTCTTAATTAATCAGTGGTACCTCTACCTATATGCATTTTGCTTTTTTTATTGATTCATTAAGGCAGATTCATGCAGAAAATTAATAACTATTGCTGATGTAATCACCATATAGACCCCCCTTGCCCCCCCACTCCCCATGTCATCAAAAATAAGCAACGGATAGACCCCTCCACCCCCCTGTAGTGCTTGCGTAATACTTGAATGGCCCCTAACTTGTTTTTGTGTGTGTTTGTCAGGGTTTCCTCTGACATAAGCCAGAGACGTTATGATAACAAACATAATTGCATCTGTCTTTTGATTGAATACAATTTTAATGTACAGCATGGTAACTACCAATAAATCACTCTATAAACAGATAGTCGGCGCTGTAACCGTGTAGTAATTACTTAAATTATCCCTAATTGAAGAGTGTAATGCACGCATTGCTGCCCCAATAGGAGTTGTGGTGTATTACGATGATTTTTCAACGTAATACTTACTTTAAATAACGCAGTTTTGTTACGCACATCGATGTAACGAATGAATGCTCTGAATATAAGTAGGTACTAGTAAAGTTGCTCTTTAAAGTTCAGGGGTTCAGAGGTATCTACTACGCAGTGATATTCTAGACAATGGGCATTATCAAGAATTATCATTATATACTACGGGACTAATCGCGCACTAAAATTACGAGATAAATAAATACCTCATCATCTCGACGTTTCGACCGAGTTGCATCGATCGTGGTCAGTCTACCCGTGACCACGATCGATGCATCTCGGTCGAAACGTCGGGATCGGTCGGGAAATGCGTTCAAATCGCGAAAGTTTAAAAATAATATTCAAGAATATCAATTTATCATCATATATCTTACTTTTACTACGGGACTGACAGAATTTGTGATTAAAAAATACAAAAAAGATGTCCAAACAAAATGTAGAGAAAATGTGATTTCAATATCGTACGGTACACAAAACCCATACAATCTTTCCACGGAACCCCAGGATTCAGGGACCCTAATTTGGGAACCGCTGGTCTAGAAAAACATCTTCTTTTCAGCCAAGTGACGTCCACTGCTAGACATAGGCCTGTCTGCTATTAAGAGCGGTTTGATGGAAGCGGTTTGCTTATTGCTACTTAGTGGCTAGAGAAGCATACAAGTATTTTAAGTAAATGCAAATCTACTTGAAGTTCAGTTTGAAAAATGATAAATAAACTCTTTAGACATATACCGTCTTACCACAAAAGATTTAAACACGCTTTAAACGCTGTTTAACCATGGAATTTGTACTGTTAACTATTGTCTGAAGCGTGCGTAAAACTCTCGCGGTAATGGATACCTCCACTAACCTACTAAAGTGTTTTAAACCTGATGCCCAAAGAGGAAGGTGTTAGTTACACTGCCTATTAACCTTCGTTCCCAACATCCTTGGCGCTAAGCAACTAAGTAGGTAAATACTAAGCTGTACTAAGCAACTAAGTACACAATAAGCTTGTAACTAAGCAGGCTAGAAACTCGAGAGTTCCTCGGTACATGCGATTGACACACTTGCAGGCTTGCAAATTGTTTATTTAAGTACCTACTTTTAGCTAGGATATTCAAACGCTATTTTATTATGCACATAAATATTATCATAGTAAGGAATTTCAGTTGTAAACAGAGCTGTTGGATTAGATAATAATTGCAGTAATATTGTTGTGTAATGACAGTGTCTTCAAAAACAAAAAACATAAAATTAATATCCTTTTGATAAGCCTAGGTGTTAAATAATCCCATATCTTAATTAACGTGGGATATGGGTCCAGTTACCTAACCATTAGAAAATTTCGTCGCTTTGGTGGTGAAGAGAGCTAACCCACAAAATCAAGTTTTGAGATAATGAGCAATTAAGGGACAAGGGTCAACTACAAAATATATTTTTTATAATATCTTCTAAACATTTGGTCCGATTTTGATGAAAATTGAGTCGTATAAGGAAAATAGCCTAATTGAATCCCCGTTTAAATGTGATAATTGGAAATTATCTATGTAACTAATTTGACTAAAAATGTGGGTTGACCACTCTTCACCACCAAAGCGGCGATTTGAAAAAATGCAACTGGACCATAGACTCGGTTTTAAAGAGGGCTCAAATCATCACGTTGTACATGATGATGGCGATATTATTCTTAAATACTACGGGACTAGGCAATCGCGCACCGAAATCACGAGACACCTCATAATCCCGACGTTTCGACAGAGTTGCATCGATCATGATCCCGAGTAGACTATAAAATGATTATTTGTCGCAAAAAATCGTAACACCGACTTACAGAACCACAGAACAGTTATTAATTACGGTGAATTATTACACAGACGTGTACCTACAGAATTCGAATAATTTGCACAAATCGATGTGACATCCATGTACATTTTTGTTGATATATCAAAAACAGCCCAGCTGATTTCAATCAAATTTTAATGGAACCAGCTCCGAAGTACCTACTTATATACTTTCGAACTGTATGAAAACGATTTTTTTAATTGGTTTCCGATTGGCGAAAATTTTGAAGAACATACACAAAAAATCCATTCAGACGAACATAGTAAGTATACCTATCTCCTCCTATTTAGAAGACAGTAAAAAAGTTTTATAGTAATAATATGATGAAAATATCTCTAGAGTCCAGAACATAATTACAAGCATTATGCAGAGAATATTAGCACTAACCTTGAAATACTGTGAAGAACAATATTGATTGGTAAAAGATCACAAATAAGAACTTCACACTGCACTCAAGCGTAGCTTACGAGCGGTAACCGAATCCGGCAGTAAACAAACAAAACAGGTTGCGATGGGAGATGTAAGGCTGTAATCAACACCGATGGGAAACGCGGCGACACGGCGCGATACCGCGCGGTCGCGCTGCGGCCACGCTGCGGTCACGCTGCACGCCATAGCGGTGATGGTAGCGAGTCGAGACAAGCCACCATGTCGTTACTAGTACTTACGCATATCTGTCATGAACATCTTCAGTGTAAATCAGTCAAAGCTTATTATTTCTATATGGGTATCAAACCACCGATGCGTACTGCAGGCTCCCTCTCTATTGAATCGAATATCCATATGCAGGTAGGTATACCTTGGATGCATTGGGATAAAATGATATATATACCTATCCAAGGAAGGTATACCTATCCAAGGTAGGTATAGCTACCATGGATGCATATATGGACATACATATATGGACCATGTATATTCGCAATCAATATCAATATTCGCAACCATAGCGTAAATTGATAATAAATCTATGACGTTACAAAAAATCTTGATGGCAAGTGTCTTTAGTTTTCTGCTCTTTTTCATTCATTATTTATCATGAATGTAGACGTTATTTGTGGACTGATACAAGAACAGTCACAAAAATGCTTTTTTGTTATCAAATAATATGAAGAAAAAAAACCTATATATGGAGTGCTATTTATATATTGTTCTTTGCATATTCATACGTCGTAATAAGCAAAATCCACCTAATTACATAGTAATTTGAATGTGTTGTTTGATGACCAGTGTCGATAGACCAATGTAATATTCACAGTCCATTAACCCGACTAACAGCTATATTCTATATTATTCGTTGATACAATATAAAGTACGAATATTCATTAGTATTGTTATTTACACATCGCTATGTTATTATGCGTGCATACAAGTAGCTACAAAGTTTTTGGCATGGGGTGGACCAACCAAACCAACGGCCCATAAACGATCTAATTTGCTTTTCACTAATCCTAGAACAAGATGCGAAAACAATTAAGAACAACCAACAAATACCAGTAATAGGTACCTGCTAATACCAATTTAAAAATAATAATTGTTAAATTATCAGCACCCCTAAGAAATCAGCTGCTAAAAAGATCGTAGGTGACCCAATTATGAAGGCGCCATCGTAATATCAACGTAAAATGTATTCTCTCTATCGAATGCCTAAAGTATAAAAAATTGCTAATATAACTACGATGGCGCCATCATAAAATTGGTCATAAGTATTCAAAAGCAACATGCTACGCGAAGGCTCGTCAAAATATGGCATAAAATTTAGTATACCTATTACTAGATCTAAAGAGAACATAAAACTGGATGTTTTAACATTGCTTATCTAAACATCGGAGATCGAAAATTCTTGGAAAACTGCTGCTGGCATGCTACAAAGTAGGTAAAACTATGTTAGAAGTGAAGCTTTCAGTGAAAAACTCTGAATCCAATGCTAACCCGGCCTACACGGACTTCGAAAAATCTTCACAAATTTTTAGGCAAGCAACATATTTATCATCACCGTTCTCCCTCGGACATTGTCTTCGAAAGCGAGTAGGAAGACCTACTCGCTTTCGAAGACAATGTCCATGCAATGTCATGCAAAGCAGCGCACGCGCAAGCCCGCGTTATGTCGTTGGCAGCACTGATTTACGATTGGATTACTTATCATAATAATACCATTTGTTATGTTGGCAATCTCGAGCATTATCTCGAGGCGTTCGATCGAATTAATTAATTGAGTGTAAGTACATCTCTATTGGAAATGGGGCATTCCACGCGAAGCCGACAGGTAAAAAAGATCGATGTTTTGGAATTCGGTAATATTTAAGCATATTCTACCTACACGTGACGCGTGTGCCCAAATATTTTTGTAATATCACTAATGGTTAAGGAATTAATTTTGCCCACCGGTTTGGCAAAATTTCAAAGCCCCTTGTAGTCCTTCAAAATCGGTAACCATGTCATAAAATTATAGATTATTATAATTAAACCACTGAATTTATCACTAAATTTTATGGGCTTTTTAATTGTATTTTTGGAAAAAAAAAATTTGAAAAAAATGGGATTTAATTTTTTTTTTAATTTTCACAATGTTAGACCATTTTGTGTTTTTTTTATTTTTTGTCCGAAAATAGCCAACAAATATAACCGAAATCAAAAAAACATCAATCTTTTTTACCTGTCCGCTTCGCGTGGAATGCCCCAATGGTGATATTGTGGCATGATAGGTTTTTTTATGAAAAATATACCTACATGAAGTTTCAAAAGTTTTTACAACACAGCTGAAGATGCAAGCAACCAGATGCGCTAAGACGAATATTACTTTTGACTTGTGTCCCCTTATAATATACGGTTCCGTGTTCAAGGCAGTGTACGGTGACAAAAAAAGTTTTGCCAAAATCCCATTCGATCAATCATTCAGTCTGCTTTCCAATCATCGAACATAATGATGACTCTCGAAACTACGTTATGAATCCGATTTCGCTCTTTTCCATTTTCTTTCTCATCGCTTGTTATTGTCGTCATTTCAGCCATAGGATGTCCACTGCAGGGCTTAGGCCTCCTCTCTAGATTTCCAATAAGACCGGTTTGTAGCGGCTTGTATTTAGCGCGATCCTGCGATGATGAGGTCACTAAGACGGATGACCAATGACCATCCATCCATCTTCTGGGTGGACGATATAATAATAATAATAAAAATGCCGTGGTGGTCAAGAGGTAGTGACACCCGCCTTACAATCGTGAGGTCGTGGGTTCAAATCCCCGGTCCCGTACCAATGAGTTCTTTGGAATTTGTGTACGGAATTTCACATCACTGGCTTTTCGGTGAAGGAAAACATCATAAGGCAACCTGCATACGTCCGTAGAAGAAATTCGATGGCGTATGTGAATCCACCAACCCGCACTAGGCCAGCGTGGTGGATATGGCCCAATCACCCTTCGTGGGTTGGCCTACGTCCTGCAGTGGACTATTAAAAAGGCTGGTACAGTACAGTACAATAATAATAATTCATTTATTTCAGGTTTTATATCCAGATCTGAAAATTAAATCAAATCACATCACTAAAAATACATTTTTATCATAATCAAATCAAATTAAAATTGAATTCAAAATTGAGCAAATACATTTATAAACAATTTTTTTTTATAACGCGTCACACAAGTTGGCGAAAATGAAGTTAGCTACAAGCTACGCAATATCCAATCAACGCTCGGTTTTGTGTGAGCTTCATTCAGGATTGGATATTGCGCAGCTTGTAGTTAACTTATATCTGCCAACGACGCGGCCTAGTCTTTATTCGAGAACTTTTCAATCCCATCGGTCAACAGTCCTCCGTGCTACTGCCTTGCCCACTGCTACTTCACCAGGGGCTTGTAATACAGCGCAATCGATTTATTTGCCAAAAGTTGGTATACAGAACCCGCGGTAAGCCGCGGCCGGTCTCTCACACCAATAAATCCACGTCAATAAACTCCACGCATCACTACAGCGATTTTGCCGTCTGTTAGGCAAAACGCTCGGAAACAGCGCAGATCACCGAGATAAAAACGACAATCTCACACGCCTATACGTCTAAATCAGTGACTGATCTTTTATCAGCAACTGACCCGCTGTAGTCTGCGACTGAAATCTGAAATACTGCGTTATTTAAGTACGCATTGATGTTATACTAGGACCTATGATTCTGGAAACTAGCGTAGTTTTTGCACAAAGTTTAGCACAGGTGTTACTTACGCTTCAGTTTAGTAGATACTATAGTTTCGACTTTGAGGAAATATTACTACGTAAGTTTCGATCGCATTTGGCGTAATTAAAGCGTGAGTATAATACCTGTGCTATACTTTAATTAAAACTAGGTATGATAATATATTATTATACATTATACATGTTATGGAAAAATGTTTACTAAAGATCCCTTCTCATGGTAGCAATGTGGTCCCATGGCAATGGATTTCAAAATATGAAGCAATAGTTTCAAAAAGTTTAGTTTCGTTCTGAAAATGCGTATGTAGTAAGAGTAACTGAACAAGTGATATCGATAAATGTTCTAATTTAATTAAAAAGGACAGTTGGCAGTGATTGTTATGACGCCCCAAATTACAAAATATGACAAAATGAGTACATACTATACTACCTATATTTATATTAATTACAATTTAATCTAAACATAGTTAATCCCAACTATCTAATTCTAATACATACATTGTTCTAAGCATAAATAGTACCTACATATGGATTTATATGTATTGATATTGGTTCTATTTTGATTTCGAAGACTGTACTGTACTGTACCAGCCTTTTTAGTAGTCCACTGCAGGACGTAGGCCTACCCACGATGGGTGATTGGACCATATCCACCACGCGGGCCCAGTGCGGGTTGGTGGATTCGCATACGCCATCGAATTGCTTCTACGGACGTATGCAGGTTGCCTCACGATATTTTCCTTCACCGAAAAGCCTGTGGTGTGAAATTCCGTACATAAATTCCAAAGAACTTATTGGTACGGGACCGGGGATTCGAACCCACGACCTCACGATTGTAAGGCAGGTGTCACTACCTCTTGACCACCACGGCTTTCGAAGACTGTATCCGCTGCTAAACTATTGAAAGCTCGACTACTGCTTCTATTGTATATGTCGCAGCCATATCTCATGCGCACGCGCAGCCGACGCCGCCGGTACATAATTTTCTTCCCATTATCGACTAATTACAAACGTTACATAAAAAATAGGTATTCTTCCACAATTTTACTGCTATCTCTATTTCCATCACACATTCTATTTTAAATCCTATCCCTACAGCTTAAGATATATTTTGATATATGTGGGATATGTTATATGGGTAAATGTAGTAGACTGATTAGCCATTACTTATGGTAATATGATATACATAGGCGGCGGTAATTATTGATGAAGTAGTAATTACTAGAACAGCAGTTTTGAAATAATGATCCGTGTAAGAGGATATGGCCGGCTTGTGTTATTTAAAATTGATGGTAATATACCTAATACTTAATATTAACCGCGATATAGGACATATTGCAAGTATGATTGTATGTTTTTATTGCACACAGAACTGTATATTTTCAAACACAATTGCGGAGGTGAAGAACAAAACATCACTTTTCCACTTATGAAACTTTACTTTTGTTGTTTTTTTGATTCCGTGCATTAATCATATGTGTAAATAAAACCGGACAGGTGCGAGTCAGGCTCGCATACCGAGGGTTCCGTACAAATCCAGAAAATTTCACAAAATTGTTAAAGTTGTTAAAATCTCTATACTACTCGTATAACCATCGACAAAAAAGTATTTTTTTTTCACTTTTCTCGTCATCCATCTAAAATTACACTTCAAACAAATAATTAAAAACCTGTTTTAGCATGTGTTAATCATATCATATAAAAGAACTTCTTTTATATGAAACCTTACATGATACGATTTACTCACTTTGACTTTTGAACCCATATTTTGTGGATTTTGAGGCTCTATTTTTTGTGATTTAAATAAAAATGTACAATTTTCAGATTTATTCCTATTAGTGTACTCTGAGACAATACTTCTCGCTAAATTTCATAGTTCTATGACAACGGAAAGTACCCCGTAGGTTCTGATTTTTGTGAGTGTCGAAATATGCAGTTTTTTACGACATAAACGGCCCTAACTTTTTATTAAACGATAACTGAGAAGTTTTTTTTGACACAACTGCAAGAGACCATAGATATACGTATACAGTTCAATTTAAATTTCAACTCGATAATTTAACGCGTTCCCGAGATAACTTGACATCCACACAGACGGACAGACGAACAGTCGGACAACAAAATGATCCTATAAGGGTTCCGTTTTTCCGTTTGAGGTACGGAACCCTAAAAATGATATTTTGATCTAAGTATGTAAGTGAAACCTTGTAGAAAATACCTTTTTTAAGTTACTGTATTGTACTGTATTTTTCTTAAAGTCTACTGCTTACTATAGGCCTACCCACGAGGGTGATTGAGCCCTATCCACGACGCTGGCCCAGAGTGAGTTGGTTAATTTACAAACACCGTGCGTGAATCTCATCTCACAGTCTCATTTCCAGGGGCCTGATTTTTGAACTACGCACGGCTAGGACGTATATGGAACTTGTATGGAGTATTCGCAACTTCCATAGATAAAATAGAGATTCCCCATACAATCTGTCAGTTCCGTATGCGATCCTAGCCGTACAAATTTCAAAAATAGGGCCCGAGACTTCATAATATGCAGGTTGCGTCGCGATGTTTTCCTTGACAGCTAAATAACCATTAAAGAATTTCAAGCCACACCTCACTGAGCATTAGGTACTACCACTAGGTTACTATTTTAGTTCTAAGAAATAGTTATACAAAATTATTTAATTACTAGTTTTTGTACGCGGCTTCACCCGCGAGGTTATTAAATTTTTGTGCTACCCCATGGGAATATTTTATTTTTTGGGATAAACTATGTCACTTTAAAACTTTTACTCACTCCTTAAAAGAAACAAATCAACAAACACACTTTCGGATTTATAATATTAGTAAGCCAGCAAGGAATTCTGTGTTGCTGTCTAAAACCTTCTAGTGTTTACTTGACCCGTTTTCCTTTCTGTTTCAGTGAGGGTCTCTTCACCTGTCCTGTCAACACTTCCCCTGTCGACTACGCTAAGGTAAGCCCCTATTTTCTTAATATTAATAACGCTCTTACCTTTCTGAAATTAACTATTGTATTCAGGTCTAGTAATGTTAAATTATGTATTTCAAAAATAAGACAATAAGCATTTTTTTGTTCATTTAGGTCTGTAAGTTATGAAACACATGCTTATCCACAACTACTAGGCCTAAGCCGTAAAGATCATCATTATGGACCACTTTTTACTGTAAGCCAACACTAAGTTCGAGAAAAAAAGCTAAAAAAGCAATTAAAATAAACAAAGACATCATTCATTCATATAGTCGATTCCGAGTTGCGATTTTGTACAGAGCACCTAATTTAATCTATTCAAATTCCAGATAAGCCCGTAGTAAAAGTTCATATAGATAGATCATCTAAATAAATCATCATAAAATTATAATACGTCTATAGCGCCATCCCAAATCGATCAAAGAAAATCGTGGAAAAACGTGTACAAAAGACATCAACGCACGCATGCCCGTAGCGCCGCTACGCGAGCGATCGTCGTAGTTCGACCACGCACGGACAGATGGCGCTGATATAAAAACAACTTGTTGCTTCAAAGTCTTCAAACTACCGAACTTTTATTTTACTCAGATTTTACTGGTCGTAAAAATACCAAACTTCAATCAAAGTATGTATGCATGTAAGTGCACAGTTGTATACATAAATAAAAGCGTAGTTGAGTAGAGTACTTATAATTTATGTTTCTTACATTTGTTATGCTAAAAACACGTGCATTAATAAAAAAAAATATTTTGCTAATGCATATTTAAGAATATAAGTATGTCATATTATCATATTTTTTTAATGTCATTTGCTTTGCACTACTTCAGAAAATGGACTGAAAAACCACCTTTTTGTGATATTTTCGAAAGACTTGCTTTGGAATTTTGACTTTATATGAAGAAATAAAACAAAATCAGAAAATATAAAATACTATCGTCAATTTTATGATTTGTTTTCAATTTTTCAATAACTTAAGTGGTTGTTTTTTTTTAATTTAACTTAGAAACAGAACGCTAAAATTGACGAAAATCGCGATTATGCTGCGATATAGGCCTTAACTAGAAATTATAACAAAAATAAGTATCATATACCTAGGCCATTTTCTCTATGTGTTCGCAATCTTTGAGTTTGTTTAAATTTTAGCATTTATTACGAATTCCTCCTGTCAGGTTAGATATTAGATGTTAGTAGGTACGTAGGTAGGTAGGAATGTTAGTATTAATAGTACGTAGGTCGGTAATTACCTACTGGCCAAAACACTTATTCCTTTAAAAAAACGCCAAATCAAACCGTGTCGTAGCAACAGGAAAGCTCACTGCAAGCTTTTTTTTTCTACTAAAACATGAACATTCACTTCGCCAATTAAACAATAAACATCCGATTAGCACGCGAACAAATCTATTTATCTGATGTAAATTGAATCTTATTCCCTTGCGGTAAGGGTATTAAAAATTGAAATTCGCATATCGTGTCATTTGCCCCGCGAGACGACCTTGCAATGCTAACCGGTCACGCAGCTGCTTGTGTCTCTTTTCTACTCATTTGACTGCATTATTTCTTTCTCTGTTACATTGGAAAGTTGCTAAAGGTCATCAACTGTTTGAAATGGCGCCACTATCATTTTCTTCTCGCGAAGATAGAAAAGACAGTAATGTAGTAAAAATAAACCTTTATTGATAGAATAGAATATTTAAAAAGACAGTAATATAGAATTATAGATTGATAGAATATTCCAGAAATTACTAAAATTATCGGTGGTAATAAACCTAAGAGATATTTTCAACATTATTTATTATTTAAGGATTTTTTTAAAAGGAAAGCCTAAAACTATTCAATTATTCTACATTCTTAAAATATATCTTAGATGTAAGCGTTTTTTACCTATTAAAAGTATGTATTTTTCATTAATATTACTTTATTCCTTGTCATTTTGAGTAATCATTCACGCAATCATAAATATTAAAATTCCATTCATTCACGCATTTTTCCGGAACATGTACTACCTAGCATGCAAGATTTTCTATGATATATTGTACTTATTATTTAATTTGTACTGTCGGATTCTTCCTTTACATCGCAATCCGAAGACGTAGGCGTCGATGTCGACTCTGCACATTTTAAATAGTCTGACATTTTGAAATCCGAAAGTGAAGAAGTCGACGTAGACGTCGGTATTATATACACAAAAGACGTCGATCCTTCTGCAGCATTTGTAGTAATACTTAAATTCGAATCGTCTATATTTTCTAAGCGTTCCGTTTTGATTATTATATGAGGAGTTGCGATTGGCTCGTCACTGGAATAGGCGGGAATGACAGTTTGTTCCACGCATGGCGGGTTACCTTTAGAACGTTTTGTGGGAGTTGCGAACTGAGATACTGGCGACACTTGCGTGGGGCTTGTTAATCTGTGGTTTGAATGAACATTAGTAGTGTTGGGGCAGTCGATAGTTAGAGTTGGGCTCGTGTCTACTGAACGAGGCGAGTCGATTTTGGAATCGTAACCTAAATTCTTCGTCCTGGCTAAAAACAATACATCAGAAATTAGTTTTTCCGCCACGTGTCGTTGAAATGGCTCCACGTGTTCCAGTTCTTGTACTATGTATTCTCCGAAAGAGTTTTTGTTTTGGAATTTATTTGGGGAGTCTTGGAGCTCTTCTAGTTTAGACTTTTTGGGTTCCGGTGCTTTTGTTTCATCTTGTTCTAGATGCTGTAATTCCTGAAAGTTTAAATTCTAGGGTAAGTTTTTATTAGAATTCTTTAAACTAATGTTTCACTTGTAGCTTGTAGCTAACTTCACATCCACTGACTTCTATGAAAAGGGTTAAATGTTTTTAAGTACAACATGCGCTTAGTGGACATTAAGAATTTATAGCATAGATTGACCACATTGAAACTATTGTAGTTATAGCCATAAACATTTATTTCCATAGGTGTTCATAGAAACACTTAGACACTAATTTTCTTTATCCCCTTCAAAAGACATATAGTCATATATGTATAGCAACACAGGTTATACAGAGAATCCTACAGCGATGACTAGAGTACTTACTTACCTAGTATAGTATTTAATGATCTATGCCGATGTAAGTGACAATGGGCAGGGCACATAGCGCGGAGGACTGATGACCGATGGGGTCGAAAAGTTCTCGAGTTGAGACCACGCACTGGAAGCAAGCCGCTATCAACCGGTCTTATTGGAAATCGTCAGGGGAGGCCTATGTCCAGCAGTGGACGTCCTACGGTTGAAATGCTGATGATGATGATTTATCTCAAAATTATATATGATCAAGTTCAATAATATTCAAAAGAGTCTTGGGCGATTCACCCCGCGGTGAGAACCGCTTGCGGGGCGAAATGCCACAATACCCTCAATATCTAAGAATTGTTATTTCATGTCTCTTTTGTTACTAGAATATTATGTTCACCATACATGGTAACAAAATAAATTATTTTAAACCGAATCAAATTTTATGGCATATCTGCGTACACGAGGCGAGTAATTGTAGCAAACTTCATAGCCGCCATTAAATTTGATTCGAACTATACCGATATCAACCTGGAGCTCAATTTTTGAAACGGTGGATATAGGTCATTTGAAGTGGTTGTAAAGCGGGTTGTTACTATTCTTTATACCATCCCGGCTTACGGCTACTACTGTTATTTGTTGACCGAAGCGAGGCGAAAATCTTTACTTCAATTTGACGATTTTGCTTTTGTGTCTCTGAATGCTGATTGTCCTCAACAAGTCGCATTTTAGTTACCCAGGTCCTTCTCTTCCAATCACAAAAATCCCTCAAAAAGTCATTGACAGTTTCAAAAAGGGAAGGGTTCCGTTTTTGAAACTGTCTTTGCAAATAGGGGAGACATTTTGTCGCGCTGTTTATCATCCAATTTCGATAATATTATATAGCGACACCTAGCGACAGATAGATAGGTTTCATCTATTATATAAAAGGCTTCCCTGAGTGACTGACTGACAGACAGCCTACAGCCCAAACCGCTTAAGATATGAGCTTGAAATTTGGAATATAGGTACATTGAACGACGTAATGGAGCACTAAGGACGAAAATTTTGAACTTTCGACCTCTAAGGGGGTAAAATGGGCCCTTTTCGTTTGTATGTAACTTTTTATTCCCTGTACCGATTGACTTGAAACTTTGTATACATGCTTTCCAAATAAAATAAAAGTCACGTTTTTCCTGTTTTTCCGAATTTTCCTCATCTAAGGGGTCAAATAAGGTCCCAAAGTTGGTGAAAAAAGCGTCAATTACATCGAACCAGCTGAACGGTTATGGTTGAAAATTGGTATGAAGGAAGCACTCAGCATGTTTTAATAGAGTAACTTATAAAATCCAGGAAAATCTATAAGGTTCCTTAGGGATACGCAAAATTAATAAGTTTAGGCTACAGCCCAAACCGCTGAAGATATGAGCTTGAAATTTGGGATATAGGTACATTGAACGACGTAATGGAGCACTAAGGACGAAAATTTTGAACCGACCTCTAAGGGGGTAAAATGGGCCCTTTTCGTTTGTATCTAACTTTTTATTCCCTGTACCGATTGACTTGAAACTTTGTAGACATGCTTTCCAAACAAAATAAAAGTCACGTTTTTTCCTGTTTCTCCGAATTTTCCTCATCTAAGGGGTCAAATAAGGTCCCAAAGTTGGTGAAAAAAGCGTCAATTACATCGAACCAGCTGAACGGTTATGGTTGAAAATTGGTATGAAGGAAGCACACAGCATGTTTTAATACAGAAACTAATAAAATCCAGGAAAATCTATAAGGTTCCTTAGGGATACGCAAAATTAATAAGTTTAGGCTACAGCCCAAACCGCTGTAGATACGAGCTTGAAATTTGGAATATACGTACATCGTACGACATAATGAAGCACTAAGGATGAAAAACGTACCCAACTCTAACTTACGGGGTAAAACGGGCCCTTTTTGCTTGCATGTAACTTCTTATTCCCTGTACCGATTGACATGAAACTTTGTATAGATGCTTTTGAGACTAAATAAAAAATATGGCTGTACCTGTTTTCTAAATTTTCCTTAAAAAAATCCTTAGGGGTCAGATACGTCCGAAAACTTCAATGCGCTTTTTTAAATAATGTAGTATCTAGGATTATGATAATGATTGTTTATCTTTAAATGGGGCAAAATGGGTCCCCAAAAGTTTACGATTTTTTTTTATTTTGTGAGCCAATAGTCTTAAGCTTAGCGCACATATGGATCAATATAGGTATTTTACTATGGGATCAACCCTGACAAGCGAAAATTACCTACATTTTCCATACATTTTGTCGCGGGTCGATGAACTTTTTGTGTTGAACAGCTGATTTTATTCACGTGCTTTTGGGGTTGGCACCATTGTAAAAGTTAATCAAATTATGAGTATAATAGCATCCTAGAATATGCCTGACTAGAATTACGACTTGTGTGTCATTTTTTCATTTGCCTGGAAAATTAAATTTCTAATGACTTAATGAAACATGTCGAATACCTGTACCGGCCTTAATTAATAGTGCACTACTGAAAATAGGTACTACGGATAGCACTACGGATAATAGAAACAGGTGGGTCTTAAGATGAACATGGACAAGACGAAAGTCATGTGTAATTCCCATGTTTTACCTACCCCGATTTCTGTTGGAAACTCGGTTCTTGAAGTCGTTGACTCGGACGTCTACCTAGGACAAGTAGTCCAGTTAGGTAGGTCCGACTTCAACATAGAGGCCAATCGACGAATTCAACTCGGCTGGCAGCGTTCGGAAAAGTGCGTAGTGTCTTCTCGTCCGACATACCTCAGTGCCTCAAGTCGAAAGTTTTCGACCAGTGTGTGTTGCCAGTGATGACTTATGGCACATAAACGTGGTCTCTCACTATGGGCCTTATTAGTAAGCTCCAAGTAGCCCAACGAGCTATGGAGAGGGCTATGCTTGGAGTCTCTCTGCGAGATCGAATCATTAATGAAGAGATCCGTAGAAGAACCAAAGTTACCGACATAGCCCAACGGATTGGCAAGTTGAAATGGCAATGGGCAGGGCACATAGCGCGGAGGGCTGATGACCGTTGGGGTCGAAAAGTTCTCGAGTGGAGACCATGTACCGGCAAGCGCAGCGTAGGACGTCCACCCACAAGGTGGACGGATGACCTCATTAAGGCCGCAGGATTGCGCTGGATACAAGCCGCTTCCAACCGGTCTTATTGGAGATCCATAGGGAAGGCCTATGTCCAGCAGTGGACGTCCTGCGGCTGATGGATGACTGAAAATAGGCCTATCCGCGAAGGGTAATTGGGCCATATCCATCACGCCGGCCAAGCATGGGTTGCTGAATTCACATACGACATTGATTTTTTCTACGTACGTACAGGTTGCCTCAATGTTTTCCAGCAAAGAAAAGTGAAATTTCTTACATAGTTACTCATACAATTATTATTATTGGCTCCCTCGGTGGCTCAGTGGTTGACCCTGACTCCTGGGTCAAAGGGTTTGATTCCCAGGGCAAATATTTATGTGCTGTTCATATGTGTTTGCTCTGTGTCTGAGTGTTATTAATGTATTTTTTTTATTTATTTAACACTTTATTGCACACTATTTGTACAAAAGGAGGACTTAACGCTAAACAGCATTATCTGCCAGTCAACCTACATGTATAAATAAATTAATAAATATATCTTTATTGTACACAGAAACACAGTACAGAAACTATACAATATGCTGTACAATGGCGGCCTTATCGCCTTTGGCGATTTCTACCAGGCAACCTTTGGATGGACTGGAATTATTCTAAAAATAGGAGTATGGTCGGTGGTGTATACAATACAGTACATACATTGAAATACATGTATATGTAATATATCAGTCTCTGCCAGCCAAATCACAAACTTTGCTTAGTTTGGGATCAGAGACCGTGTGTGAGATGTCCTCCAATATTTATTTTATATATTTATTTATTATTGAGTTAATTTCAGAAATTCGGCAATTTATCATCCAAAAGTTCACGTATGTACTCTGTAATAAGCTTTAGATACAAGTAAATTAAATAACCAAATACTGAGACAATTCAGGCTAAACCGTAGGCATTATTTTGCAAGTAATACAATAATAGGCCCAACAACAACATAAAAAGTATTCTCTCTATCGAATGCTTAAAGTGAAAATGAAACAGATATAATTATGATAATTAGCTATTATAATTACGATGGCGCCTTCATAATCGAGCCTAATGCGGGCTTAACCACGAGCTACTATTATTTTAAGTAAGTGCCAAGAAAACGCGGGCCTAACTGTGGGTTTTTATCATTTTAAGCAGTTACGAAAATAACGCGGGCCAGACCGTGGGCTATTATCATTACAAGCAATACAAAAACGCAGGCTAACGGCATGCTATTATAATTTTAAGGATTTATTAAGGCAACACGGGCCAGACCGCGAACTATTAGATATTATTATAAGCAAATGCCAAGATAACGCGGGTTGAACCGCGGGCTGTTATTTTAATTAAGTAAGTATTAAAACAACTTGGGCCAAACTGTGGGTTATTATCTTTGTAAGTACCTAATTATTAACACAACGCGAGCTAAACCGCGGGCTTTTATCATTTTGAGCAAGTACTAAGACAATACGGGCCAGACCATGGGCTATTATCATTGTAAGTAATACGACAATGCAGGCCAAACGGCGAGCTTTTATAATTTTAAGCAAGTATTAAGACATCGCAGTCCATGCTGCGTGCTATAAATAACCATCTTAAGCAAGTACTAACAATACGCGGGCCAAACCGTGATCTATTATCATTATAGGCAAATACTGTTACAATTTTGACCAAACCGTGGGCATTATCCTTGCAAGTAATTTTAAGCAAGTATTAAGACAACGCTGGCCAAATCGCGGACTATTAGATATTATTATAAGCATGTACAAAGACAACGTAGATCAAACCGCGGGCTCTTTTCATTTTAAGTAAGTACCTATGTACTAAGACAACGCGGGCGAAGCCGCGGGTTTTAAGCTAGTAGCATATATGTATAGTTTGCATTAAGTACCTAACCAAAAGGAGTCGACACGCCCAAGCACCGAAGTCTGCCAAGTCAGTGGAGGGTGAAGAAACGCACACAAACCAAAATATAAGCAAGTTTACACGCACACAAATGTAATTAACTAACACTAGCTGAAAATTAACGCAATACAAGCGCAACCAGACCGATATATTTATATAAAGAGCATGACCGCCGGTCGCTGGTCGTTGACAGACGGGTACGCTTTGCAGTGTCGACTCCTTTTGGTTAGGTACTTAATGATAGTTTGATAGGTGTTCGTTAGCATCATCGAAATTAAGCAACATTCAGCACGGTCAGTCCTCGGATGGGTGACCGCGGGTGGCATTTATAACTGAGCTATGGCTTTAAATTGTAGGCCCCAGTTGTTTTCACCGTTCAGCCATGTCAGAGGCCTTCAGGCGGCTTAAAAACTGACTGACTGAACTTACTTATTTTGATGAAGTGCTTACTTCCTCGCTTCCGTCTCCACCATCCCTCATCCATCTTCCAGGTTTTGGCAGGAACGTGTCCAGAAGGTTGAAGTACCACAAGCTGGGCTTGTGCACGTCCTCGCCGCTCGCTCCCGCCACTTTTGATAGATATATCTGAAGATAAACCATTATTTTACCACCTTGGGAATTTAGACTTATGAAATTATTCAGAACAACTTTTAGAAATAATAAAGAATATATCATCGAGGCATTTTCTCATTCCATATTGATGGAATATATAAATTATTAGTTGACCCGTCGAACTTAATTAAGTTCGTGAAACGTCACGCATTCATAAATTACAGCTGTTATTATGTGTTATGCTGATGTATAAACATTAATATTGCCAAGTTTCATCTTCGCGTTCATAATATTAGTAGGAAGTAAGTAGGATTATAAGTTAAAGCTATTTTATTGTGATTGATTATCGAATCGTACAATATACAAATGTATTTACTATAATCTGACTTGTAAAGTTTTATTTCTAATAAAGAATCTGAGAAAAAAGCACAGAAAAAAAGCACAAAACTCGAGAAAAAAATCAACTGTTTCACATAATTTGTCTAGAGTTGCAATTTTGTATAGAACAACCCATAAATATAAGTGGTTACTTGGTTCATAATGATGAGCCTAATCAGCCCTTCGGTTTATAACCTTCACTTCGGTAGGGCAAGCAGATATACTGTATATTCTTATCCTAATATACCTAATACACATTATATTTACCTAAATCCAAAAGTGTGCATTAGCTTGTTACTCTGTCACGCAGCAACGGATCGTCTTTATGTTTGGCTTGGATATACTTAGTTATAAGGTCGCTAAGTATGCTACTTTTTATTCCGGAAAAATAAGAGGTTCCTATTTGACAGCACAAAACTTAAAATAGCACGCATATGAAGCCGTTGGCGAAAGCTAGGTTTTTATTGTTATTAAAGGCACCCCATGAAAGAAAGTAAAAAACATGATGTACCTACAGTTCATCAGTAAATAAAAACTCAACACAGGAATACGTTCAAATACAAGTGCAAGTACCTAAGTCACTAACATAGTATAAAACAAAGTCGCGTCCCTGTCTGTCTGTCCCTAATGCAATCTTTAAAGTCAAAGTCAAAGATTTTTATTGCAGTTTGCATGTACAAAGGTGGTATAGATATAATCATGACTCAATACAAACTTGCCTGATTACAATGTCCTAGTCAATATGATGTTAGTTGATTACAATGTCATGGGTTAGTTATTAAGTTATGTTAGTAGATTGCAATGTCATGGAAAGATTAGTCAATAATAGTATTCCAATTAATTTTTTTGTCAGTCATAAAATCACTAATAGTGTAGTAACACTTAGTCTGAAGAACTTTCTTTAATTTAGTTTTGAATAGTTGTAGATTACAGGTCCCATACAGAAAATACTTTCACTTGTTATCTTTTTTTTACGTTGGTCTATATTAAGTTTATATTTGTTACGTCTATTACGAATAACTTTATCGTTCGATAGGGGGAAATAGTGTTGGTTAGTTTTTACAAAGTAAGCCACTTCCAAGATATAAAGTGACGGAAGTGTTAGGATTTTGTATTCAGCAAATTTTGGTCTGCAACTATCGGTTACGCGAAGGCCAAACATGGCCCTTATGCAACGCTTTTGTGCTTTAAACGCATAGTTGAAGTGTGTGGAGTTGCCCCAGAAGATGACACCGTATCTCAGGACCGATTCAACCAAGCTATGATAAGATGTTAATAATGCATCAGTTTATACAACTGGTGTGATTCTGTGGAGAGCATAAGCTGAGCTACCCAATTTTTTACATAGATCTTCAATATCAGCTTTCCAGTTTAATTTTTTATCGATTATAATACCTAAGAACTTGGTAGACTCAACCAGACAGACTTTAAACAGACTTCCACCTTTTTTAATGAAATCTGTGCTTTAAAACTACGCAACGGATTTTGATGCGGTTTTTTAAATAGGTATAATGATTCAAGAAAGCCGAAGATAGGGCGGCGTGGAAGCAGCTCGTTACTGATTCCGTCAGAGCATTTTAAGACGGGCACGACCTTCAGTAATGAAGAGGCCGAATAAGAAGAATGATTCAAGAGAAAGGTATTAATGTAATACACCTGTGCGAAGCAGGAGCGGATCGCTAGTTTGCTATAAAACGTTAAACTAGGTAGGTACCCACCTTTTTCAGTTCTCTATTGTAAGAAGTACGCAGATTTTCAATCTTCTTCTTTGCTTTAGTCACGTCTGCTTCTGGGTCGAATTCTAGCAGTTTCTCGGCAAGTAGTTCCCACGCGTCGGCCTTTCGTTCTCTCATTTTGAACCCGTCATCATTCACGTCCCAGAGGCAAGGCAGTGTGGAGTACAGTTTTATGAACTGAGTTAACATCACTCGCTCGTTACTCATTGTAGTTTATCTCATAAATCAAAATAAATAAGACACTGTAAACAATCACAAAAACACTTTCTATTCGTAAACTTCTGTACTTCTGCTCAAAAAAATGTCAGGACGTACTACAAAGTAATTTCGTCGAAGCCGGTTGGAACTTACTACGTCTACGTAACTACTAGGTCAAGACGTAATATAGTGTACCTTCTTTTATTTTCACTTATAAAATTACAGTCCACATAATTATATACAGTCCATTCCATTCCAAGAAATAAATAGGTAGGCAAGTTTTTTTTAAGGAAAATTCTATTTTTGATATTTTTTTTACGTAAACTATATGAAACATGCATCACAATAGTTATATTTCAAGTTCCGCTATTTGAACTGTTCATATTATACACTGTTCATTGTTCATATATACATACTACTGGACTAATCGGAACGTTTCTACGGAATTGTATCGATCTTGGTTTTCTGGTAGTTAATGGATAATGAGGTTATTTTGTTTGCGTCGCGTTTTCAGTGCGCAATTATTCCTGTAGGATAATAAGACTAATAAAACAGAATCTTTTGAATATTTAGAACGATCGGGACGACCGGTTATTTGGTCGGGCGGTCGAAGTGTACCTATACGTAATAATGTTGTGACGCCGTGGTGACCTTGGTCGGCTGTCGGGACGTGGTCGGGACCAATCGGAAGGGACCGTTGGTTGGACTTGGGTGCTACGTGTTGTTTTAGTTTGTGTTATCGCCGCTAGGTGGCTGTAGCGGTTTTAATAGGAGATAATTATTATTAATAATTAGGTAATTTTTCTTTTATAACTTCGTTGTGTCTATTCATCCGTCCGCGCGTCCGTCCTAATGTTACAAAGCCTTATAACTTCCGCATTTTTGAACCAAATTGCACGAAATTTGACATTATGGTAGTTTATGTACCTATAGATCTCAATTTCAAATACATCAAATTTTCATAACTGTGTATCGCATACAATACGTAAAGTGGCGATGAAACATCTTTTTCAACCCCACCTCCTCAAGTACCTATACCATTTTAATTGAAAGTTCCAATTTTACATTTGACTTTATTCTCGATAGGTATTCTCACTGATTTTTAACCACACCAAACATATTTCACCGCTGACTTCAGCGCGATCTAATTTAAGAGTTGTTTTTGAAATGTTTTCACGTTAAAAATAAACTAATTCTGGTCAAACAATTATCTACAATATTCAAGCCATATGATAAGCATGCATTATATAGGATCCTTGAAATCTGGAGTTGTGTAGCAAATAAAATACAACATTGTTAAATAAAACACCTCGTTGTTATCAAATAAGTACCTACCCAATAAAGACAAGATAATAAAATATTCACAGAAATATAACTCCAACCAAAGAATGTCATTTCAAATTACAAAATTAAACGACTCGAGCCAATAAAGGCTTCAAATAATTCAGATTTTAGCGTCGCCGCAAACGAAGACAAATGTTAAGCGCATGTTGAGCACATGTGACGAATCTGTAGTAGAAACTACTGCATTATCTGTGGTACTTTTACAACCTATTGTTGCATTACTGCCCTCGGGGCGAAATACGGTGATTATTGTTTTATGGGACAAAAATACTTTAAGACATGAACTTAATTTATATGGTCTGCAATAAAACCCAATTTAGATCTACTCCAGAATAGTTTTGGTTAGCAAAAACATAACATTTGGTTCTATTTGACTTGTTACTGTTGTAGGTTCAGTTATTTTACTTTAATATTTAAGAATTTTAAGACATATCTGAAGTCTTCATAATTCAGATGGCTTAAAAAATTGACACCGGCCGTGGTAGCATACGCACCACGAAATAGTAATTCTATCGACGTGTCAGAACGAGACAAAGTTATCGAGAAGTATACCTATATCTGTCACTTTTTACACGTCGTCGTCAAAACTCTTTTCGTGGTTTGCTACCCAAATTTGTCAAAATACTTAGTTACTAATAAATTACTATACCTATTTATTTTGATAACCATATTACTATTTCTCTACTGGTTAAAGTAAAAAAAGTTTTTAGGTTGGTTCTTTAATAGTTGAATAAAACAAAAGTTAATGATTAAGACAAATCTATACAAAGTGTTTGCTAATTTAATTGAGCTGACCAAAATAGCTGACTTTTAATAACCATTGAAATAGTTCCTTTGTTTTATGATACAAAAACGGTATAGACATGTGGGAGACGGGGCAGAGATTTAGCAGTTATTCTTGTTATTATTGTGAGAATAGATGGACCACCCTTTGGGATTGGGGTGCTTTAGGAAGTCTTCGGAGTTAGAACTTTTGAAAATTATCGTGTCATATATATCAAGTGACATTTTTAACGGTTCAACAAAAATAGGTAAGTAAGTTCGTATAAGCCGGGTGTGTGTGTCCTGGCGTATTTTTTTTATAACGCGAATAAGTCCGCGCTTGACCACCACTCACCTGATGGGAAGCGACGTTGCGGTCGGTCTATAAGGTTAATACAACCATAGCCTACAATTTAACTTATCATCCGAGCCACGGCAGCGCTCAATAGGTCACCATACTATATTACCAAAATTTACCACTTTACCAGATTTGAACTATGGTGGTTTAGTAGGAGAACGCTTACCTTACAAACGCGAGGTTTGGATCCGTGCGAAATATTCGCGAACTAGCGAGCGACTCGCCCCGGCTTCGCACAGGTGTATTATACATAATTATAAACCTTTCTCTTAAAAGAGACGTCCACAAGTGGTATATTATTCAGAGATAAATCGATGATATATACATCATTTCAAAGCTTGATATATGGGCTTCCCAAAAATATTTAATTTTGATTTTTTCACCCCTCCATTTTTTTTTAAATGCGAAAAATAAATTGTATGTAAAATATCAATACAGCTTATTATTTTTTCTAGTTTAGCAATAATAAAGTGCTTCTATCGTTATTTTACTTGCATTCGTAGCTGATTCTTCCACATTCATCTCTTAATTTGCTAAAATTAAAAATTATAACCTACCAGTGTGACCAGTTAGTGGGTACAATGTGACAAAAAATCACTTAAAGAGTGTGCCTAATAGGTAAATAATGCTTTTATTTAACAATTTGAAGGTTACTTAGTCAGGGCTGCTAGAAATAAACTACCTTATTGAGCGAAATATATTTATTTTATCTAATAAAATCAAAATTAATTTTAAAAAAATCGGAGGGCTCTTTTTTGTTTTTAACTGTTGTATTAGACTCAGAAAAATATGAACTTTCTCGAAATGTAACGAGTGTTGTGGTTAGAATTTTTGATTATTATTATACCAGCCTCCATACATTTTGTGGACATCTCCTTTCTCTGTCAATTATTTATCTATTTTTCTATCTCTTTCTCTATCTTTAAAATAAACTGCATCAAAATCCGTTGCGTACTTTTAAAGATATAAGCATACATGAGGACAGACAGCGGGAAGCGACTTTGTTATATGTGTATAACTATGTAATGATTCTGTACACGGGTGAAGTCGGTCATGCTATTTTTTGCAAAAAATAATTATATTGTAGATTCTATGCGCCTTGATATAGCGAGAACGATTAAATTTTATTTACATGTACTTAGTGATTAATAGTAAATTAATTAATAATATTTTGACCTAACGTCGCTATTACTTTCCTTGTTTTCCATAACAAAAGACATCAAATGAAATATCCCAAGTATTCCCTTGAAAAGGACATCACTCGCACGGATATTAAAATTAGAACCAAAATAGTCCGAAATAATAGATTTCCATCACAAAAGGAACTTGATCCTTCACAATAGGAACTAACCTCGATAGAAGAAAAAATGTTCAAGAATCGGTATTATCTGTTTACTTACCCCTTTCTCAGGGTAAAGGAGCGTGATGATTCCGTTTACACAGATTAGGAAAAAAGAAGAGATATAGATACATACTAGCTGACCCGGCCACGCGTTGCTGTGGCTAAATAAATTAAAATTGCAACTATGATTTGAGATTTAAACTATCCTATCTCTCAAGTTGGATCGAACTGCACATGGTGTGCGAATTTTATTATAATCGGTTAAGTGGTTTAAGAGTCCATTGAGGACAAACATTGTGACACGAGATTTATATATATTAAGATATCAGATACTAGAGAGTAAATAAGATTTAATTTAGTCGGATCAGTGACAAATAAACTATTAAACTATTTATTTATTTATAGGCCAACGGCACAAAAATATATTTAAACTTAATTGTACAGATACATATAAAAATCCAATAACAGGCCTAATCATATAAATTATTTATAAACAGAAAAGAAAAAACAAGTCGATTCTACCACATCTAAGTATGACCATACAAAAAATGAAATATACAAACTAAATAAACTATCAGCGTAAAAAATAAAAATTACTACACAATATAACAATAACATGATAATACAACAATAATATGATATCACAACATAATTGTACCTAATGATCAAGTCGTATCTCAGGAATCTTGTGAATGCTACCCACCGGCATAATAAAACTTACTGATTATAAAAAATATATATAAAAATAAAAAGCAAGTATGAGAATGCGAGCCATTACCTACCTAATTATCCAGACGAAGTTAGCCTATTAATATAATATGTAGTTTAATATAATTCAACTGTATATATATATATATTTTATGACTAGCATAAAGCTTTTAATTGGACTTTTGAAGGCAATGGCTGTATCTCGTGTTTTTAATTGTAACAGAATACTTTCACACTAATCCATACAAATCGTAAAACGCTGACGCGTGACCAAAATGCTGGTGTTTATTTGGCTCAACGTATAAGCATTGCCATTCAGCGTGGCAATGCTGCCAGCATGCTGGGCACGCTGCCAACTGGCAGTGGGCTTGAGCACTTGGATTATCTTTAGACTTTCAAAGGTCTGTGGATGATCCAATTGCTTTCTATGTAGTAGTAGTGTAGTATTGTAATTATATATTTAAAAAAAAAAAAAAAAAATCGTAAAATATTGAATACTTATAGCATGATGCGACAGCAGTTCCCACACATAGTTTCTCTCACTATGAGCCACAAAAATAAATTGTCATTTTTAGGGTTCCGTACCTCAAAAGGAAAAAACGGAAGCCTTATAGGATCACTTTGTTGTCCGTCTGTCCGTCTGTGTGTATGTCAAGACTCTTTATCTCAGGAACGCGTAAAGATATCGAGTTGAAATTTAAACTATATACGTAAACCTATGAACTCTTGCAGTTGTGTAAAAGAAAAGCTTCTCAGTTAACGTATAAAAAAGTTAGAGCCGTTTATGTCGTAAAAAAACGCATATTTCAACGCTCACAAAAATCAAAACCTACAGGGTACTTCCCGTTGACATAGAAATATGAAATTTGGCGAGAAGCATCTCAAAGTACACATATAGGAATAAATCTGAAAACTGTACATTATTATTTCAATCCCAAAAAAATAGGGCCTCAAAATTCACAAAATATGGGTTCAAAATTCAAAGTGAGTAAATTGTATCATGTAAGGTATAATATAAAAGAGCTTCATTAGCACATGCTAAAACATATTTTTAATTATTTTAACAATATGTTTGTACGGAACCCTCGATGTGCGAGCTTGACTCGTACTTGTCCGGTTTTTTATTAGAAATTCGCCAAATTATGTTGTTTATTTTCGAATTAATTTTATTCCCAGTTGCATCTCTGTCTGCATTTTTGAATCTGCAACTGATCTGTTGATTCCAACTAACTTGATCCCTTATCTGTCACCCGACCGTGAAAATGAAGAGCATTGTTGTGTTTAATTCGTTTTTATGGGCTTATTTTAATATGCGTTTATGGATCAATAGAGAGATGAAGATTCTGTCCGGTTTCACTTTTCACAGCATTGTTTAATGATGCTTAGAAAAATATTATTTCAATTTAACTATATGCTGCTGGTGGTGGTAAGCTGTCAATGTCAATATTAGAGATTCAGAAGTATTAACGACGAAGAAATAGTATGGTGAGTCATACAAATATACATACGTTAAAAACTTTTGGTGTAAAATTCTCACGTTACGTCACACCTTTGCACATTTTGTGCTTTACGCGTCGAATTGTATACCTCCTCCCGTAGTTCGTCGGTCAAAAATCGTCATCAGAAGCTTTTTTAGGGTTCCGTACCCAAAAGGTAAAACAGGACCCTATTACTAACACTCTGCCATCTGTCAATCCGTCTGTCTTTCTGTCACTAGGCTGTATCTCATGAACCATGATAGCTAGAACGTTGAAAATTTCATAGATGATGTATTTCTGTTGTTGTTATAACAACAAATACTCAAAAGGTAAAAAAATATATTTAAATATAAAAAATAAATTGTCCCATACAAGTTACGTGGTTTTTTTTGCTCGATATTAATCATGACTCAGGAATATGCTTTATATATTCACAGAATATTCATTTGTATGTAAATAATATATTTATTAAGTAAATTAAAATAAAATATATTAAGGTTTGGCGCGCGAGCCCGACTCACACTTCGCCGATTTTTTGTATTAGTATACGTTTGACTACATACCGTACATACTGCCAGATGTTAAGCAGATATTATTATGCGATCTGGGGTGAATTAGGCTCACGGGCAGCTTAAGGATTTACCCACCAACCCAGTCTATACGATTTTTTTAACAAAGCGGCATACAAGTTACGTTCATCCTGTTGGTTTGAAGTCACACCCACTTATGCCCAACTGCTAAACCTTGGGCGTTACCAGTGAGTTGCCTATTCTTTAGGGCATGCACATATACTTATTACTCACATACCACGTTTTTACACCATTATCTTGTCCTCTACCATCAGATCTATTGAATAATGTCGTTGACCCAATATTAGTCACCCAGAAAGCACGTCAGTCTGTACGGTCTCTCACGCATCCCACTTCTTTGTTTCCCCTGCTTTACATCAGAATGGCGCCGTTTTATATTGTGCTTAGCCTCTGTTCAATATTTAATAACAGTTTAAGGGTAGGGATGCACTAGATAGATAATATTTATAGATTAAAAAAGATTTTACGAATTTACTCATGAAAGTTGTATGGTGGTGTAATATCAACTAAAGGCAAGATACATTGTGGTCGCTGCGTCATAAAAGTTTGTGGTTTGGTAGTGTCAAGTAAATGTAATATTTATGAGTGATTATAAGTAGGTATGGTCTACAAAATAATAGAAAAATCTAAAAGGAAATGGACAAGCTAAACGAAACCGTTTAAACATAATATGTCTCAAACTAGTTACAAACACTGTGCGAATTGTACCCTGAAATGTTAAATTTTGCAACTAAAACAAAAATAATGTTTCGTCGCTTTTCTGTGACCAAATGACTGAAAAACAATGTGTACGTTTAATAATTTATTGCTACGAATTAATACGATTTTATTCAACCAACAGCACGCGTTGAAGTCTTTCGTATGAACAAATTGACGATATGATTTTACTGAAAATTATTTTTTCATACAAAATGTACATAAATATAACTGTTTTCACATTATTGGCTCATATAAAATACATTTGATGGACTGAATCATAATTATAAAGCTACTGCATTACGTCTGTCGTATATGAATAACATAAAATATATAGGTCATTATTTTTCACAAAAAATTGCAAAACCAACTTTCATCATGTACGTTCGAATAGTTTGCTCAAATTGATGTACACCATTTCTCCACTATTGTAGTTTTTTTAAAAAAGGGCTCAGCTGATTTCGATAAAATTTAAATGAGACCTCGGAAGTATGATGAATCAAACTAATAAGTCCATTATGATATGTATTTGGTCACCATAAACTGTTTTACATTAGTTTCTTAAATAATTATCACAACTTGGATTGACTGAATATGTGCTTTCGCCTCGAGGCGCAAATCGAGAATGATCTCACATAAAGATTAATATTTTTACATCTCTTCAGTTTCTTTTTTCGTTTCCTGATTGGCTGTTTTAAAACTACACCGGAAGCAGTTCTCATTGGTTAAAATGCAGCTGGTTGTTAAATTGGCCAATCATAAACCAGAGAAATGTTATCCTTACAAGTACTAGAAAATATCATTCGACATATATTTTTAAAACCCAGATTAAAATTTTATGCAACGATTAAAAATCAGACAGAAGTATGCTCTTCCGAACTAAAAAAAATTCACAATTGACGAAAATATCGATGAACATACACAAAAAAATACATACAGACAAATATAAAACCTCCTCCTTTTCGGAAGTCGGTTAAAAGGTAGCAACAAATTATTATTATTAGGGAAGAATTAAAATCAAACTGTACTAAAAATATACTAGTACGTTCTAATACATCAATCACCTTAATTTATTATAACACATACGCGACCACCCTAAAAAAATAAAAAAAATTTCGTCACACGCTGACCGAAATGTAAATCAAGCATGCGCAGTAAAATGGGTCTTTTCAGCCGAGGTCAGTGCCTCGCCATCGGTATCTCCACATAAAAGAGATTAATCTCTAATTTGAATATCTCCACAAAAGACATATGGACGCATGACGAGCTATACCATCTTTCTAGAGCAAGGACTAATAAACGATGGACACAAAACACAACAAACACTATTTATAACTAGAGTACAACAACACAAGTTGTAATAGAGGTCTTTGTTAATTGATTTGATTTCACGAAAGGATAAATTTTGGGTTGCGTAACTTTTCTACTCTTTTACTACTCGTATTGCATTCCATCTTTAACAAATAATCACTTAATTATTTTAGTAAGTTTTTCCTTACAAATTGCAAGAGTAAATTAATTAATTATTAATTAAGGGTTAATTATTAATTAAATTAATGCCTTAATTAATTAATTAAGGCATTTATATAATTCCAGACTAAGTTAGGTTAATATTCAAACGGACAACACGCATGAAGTATGCTGCAGATGCCTTATTGGTGCAATGAATTCTCATACAAAAAGTAAACTAATCTGAGTTTCGTAATAACAAGTTAAATATAAAATTATCTTAGTTACTATTTTAAAGTAAAATCTACGCTATATTTTTTGTATATTTTTCAAGTAAGTACACCTACATGTAGGTACACCTACATCTATTTTTCAAATTGTTACGGTTGGAAAAATGTTCTCTTTGAATCCAGTTTCATGTCCAGCCAAGTATTTGTTGTTATTGACGCTTGTTGGAATAATGAATTGATTTCTTTGAGAACTGGGATTTAAATAGGTGCATTAGGATCTATTCTTATATCAGTTTAGTAGATTCTTATTTTAGTTGATTCGTTCTTGAGATCTATTCAAATATTGAGCTTTATTGCGGCTGAATGCGTGCGCGCCGGTTGATGGGCATGTTCGGAAAAAAGAAATTATTTATAACTTGAGTTTGGAGACGTTAAAATAATTCGTTGCTTTTTATTATGGTAATTTTTTAAATTAACTATATTATTGTACTTAGTGCTTTTCTATGTTAATGAGATTTTATTTTCTTACCTTTCACACGTTAAGAATAAAAATACTTTTGATTAGATTTGTTTCATTTATACTTAGTGGAGCATAAGCTAACTAATAGCTATGTTACATATGTAGCTAGGTTATATTATGTTAAACTATGTTGCTTTTACCGTTTAGCCATGTCAGCGGCCTTCAGTCGGCTTAAAAACTCTGACACCAGGGCTAGCCACCCGGCCAATACGAACGTACTTACTTACTTACTGTACTGTACCAGCCTTTTTAATAGTCCACTGCAGGACGTAGGCCTACCCACGAAGGGTGATTGGGCCATATCCACCACGCTGGCCCAGTGCGGGTTGGTGGATTCACATACGCCATCGAATTTCTTCTACGGACGTATGCAGGTTGCCTCACGATGTTTTCCTTCACCGAAAAGCCAATGATGTGAAATTCCGTAGGTAAGTTCTAAAGAAACTCATTGGTACGGGATCGGGACTACTTACTTACTTACTACACCAAAAACAAGTCTTTGAAATAATCATTATGATACAAATCTAATGCTTTGAAATTTCGAACAAAACGGCTGTTTCATTCAAAAAAGTTAGTGCTCCTCGAAAATACATTATCAGTGGTTTTTTCCCCGTGAGTTCACGATAGGTCCCATAACTATACCAAAAATAATACGTGAAATACTCATTTTGACTCAGTCTAGAGCAAGTTTAGCCAGTTTAAATTACAAAGTGATGTGTCGTTCAATTTAAATTTTAAAATACATCACATGAAAATGCATCATCAAATATTTGACCACAGAGACGCCATAAAAAGCCTATAAATCTCCCTCAGTTATTGTTAAAACAAAGCCATATTCGGCGTAATGGTGCACTTATTTTTAATAGCCCTTATTTTATAACAACTTAAAAGGTAACTTAGAGCTAACTTATATCTGAAGTAACTTACGAGTTAACTTATTATGTGAAGTTCACGGAAGCGCACAATAAAGTTATCTAAGTGAACATTAGAGGCGTTTAACTCTATCTGGAACTTTCTCACGTGAGGAATTTATTTGTCATGCACGTAAGCAGAGAGCTAGCTGTCTTGGAAAGATAAGGAATATTCAAATTATTAGTTAAAAAAAAAAAACAAGAGCGCTTCAGAAAAATCTTATTTCGACATTAGTCTAGATTCGTTGTTTTCTGCCAAACTTTAACTTAATCCATTTTTCAGGAGACATCGTAGTGCCCCCGCCAAGACGAGGCTTACCTATAGCCTTAAAGTTAGCGTGATAACTAGACCCAAAAATATTATTTTGTACTAATACATATTATTATTATAAATAAATCATAACAGACACATTTTTTCCTAATCGAAAATTGCTAATTTTTTTCGTCGTAATGCATACAATAGTATTTTGTGCAGGTTCGTGCTCAACATCTAGACCAAATATGACGTTAATATAAAATAAATCAAGCGAGCAAGCTTACCTTGTCACTTTTTTGAATGACAAAAAATAACATTAAAAATTTAGGTATCATGCAATTTTTTTTCCTAGAAACCTATTTTATACTTAATTCTTAATGACAATACTACACTACTACTACATAGAAAGCAATTGGATCATCCACAGACCCTTGAAGGTCTAAAGATAATCCAAGTGCTCAAGCCCACTGCCAGTTGGCAGCGTGCCCAGCATGCTGGCAGCATTGCCACGTTGAATGGCAACGCTTATACGTTGAGCCAAATAAACACCAGCATTTAGGTCACGCGTCGCGTCCATCAGAAAAAAAATAAAGTTACTAAAACCTATTTTCTTATAATATTTTGATTTTGTTAAAACACTTCATGCAAATAAATTAGAACACTAGCTCTCGGCCTAACCAGTATGTAGGGTGAAAGCAGGGCGTATGCACCGAGTTGCATCTAAGATGGAATGATAGATGAGTAATTATGAACCTGTGACGGTCGGTTGTGTAAACTCGGTCACGTTTACAGATAACATAAACATTCGGGGACTTTTACTGGGAATTTTCTTTACAATTCGTTCAAACACATTACACCACTGCACTCCACTCCACTGGTCAGTGAGGGCCAGTATGAGCAGAATCAATATTTTAATACTTTTTCAATAAATTTTAGTAACTTTTTCTAACATCAAAATTTTTGTAGGTATTTGCGAAGATATTTTTGAGTATGTTTTGGAAAAAAGTGTTTTAAATGGGCATTTTTGAGTAGGTATATGCGGGTAATCAAAAGGGTATGATGGTATCCTCCACCCCCCAAAGTTTCCGATATACGAGGAAATTTTGGTATAAAATAGTGAAATATACAGAATAGTTAATATAATGACAATACTACACTACTACTACATAGAAAGCAATTGGATCATCCACAGACCCTTGAAGGTCTAAAGATAATCCAAGTGCTCAAGCCCACTGCCAGTTGGCAGCGTGCCCAGCATGCTGGCAGCATTGCCACGCTGAATGGCAATGCTTATACGTTGAGCCAAATAAATTGGTCACGCGTCGCGTCCACCAGACGCTCAGAAAGACTTTTGAAAACAAGATGAGCTCCCGGCCCCCACGGACCCAAAGTCTCAACTCCAAATGGCTCAAATATGTAACCACTCCCGAGGTTAGCATATTTGCGCCGCTTGTGCTGCTCAGCCTAGTTATAGAATAATAGTTATATTTTTTGAGGTGCTTTGGTATTTTTTGAAATTTAATCTGTTCCAACCACAGGGGGCTTTTATAACCAATTTATTAATTAATTCACCGAAATTAAGCAACGTTCCGCACGGTCAGTATTTGGATGGGTGACCGCGGGTGGCATTTTCCAACTGAGCGCTACCGTGGCTCGGATGACACGTTAAATTGTAGGTCCCGGTTGTTTTAACCGTTTAGCCATGTCAGAGGCCTTCAGGCGGCCTAAAAACTCTGACACCAGGGCTAGCCACCCGGCCTATACGAACTTACTTACTTACTAACCAATTTATGAGGTGAATGTTCATTTATACCGATCTCTGTAACAATGATAGCTCTGTTTGAGCTTGGCTACCAAACTTTATAAAGTTTTAAAGGCGCAGAAGGACCAATTCTTAAAATGGCACATAAGTCTTAAAAGAACTTATTCTACGAATATATGCTAAATCTATATATGCCGATTTCCACTATGGCTAATTTTAAAAATGCCTAATTCAGAAAACTTCAAATAAAGTCAGGATATTTAAAATTAAGTTGTCCAAAGCATATGAAAAGTATTTGAGAGAAGCGTACCTATTACAGGTATATCTAGTGTGTAATGATGATGATCTATCAAATGAAGGTTCATATACCGATATTTATAATCATGATAGCTTTCTTTTGAACTTTGGATACGATTTATCTAGTTTCAAATATCAAACATCAATGTACATCAGTTGTCGGCTTAGTGGGACGGACATACAAATGCGACAGACGGACATCTACATATCGATGTAAATCATGCAGCCATAGGTCACAGGCGTCGTTTGGGTACATAAATAGGATGGGTCATTCTGTGATGCATTTAATTTAAATATCTTTGTTTTTAGTTCACTATAATTGGGATCGCTGACCACTAAAAACTATTACACTATTTGGTATTTCGGGCCATGTAGGATTTTAATACTCTACCAGTCTTTTTAATATGGTATTTTTCAATTTTTTGATATGTAATTATAATTTCTTTATTTTCATACTTGTTGACATTTTAAACTGATAATGACATTGTTATTTTTCATGATACTGATACAATTTTATTTTCGATTTGTATTCTAATATATATATATTTTTGTGTACCTAATGATACTGTTTTGGTAAAATTTAAAAAGTGTGCTCATTTATTTATAGTAATAATTTAATTAAGTTGAACTTTTAAAAATTGTAACTAGACGATTCCAAGTGCCTGTATTGTGTCTACGGAATAAAGAAATTTTGACTTTGACTTTGAATATAATATAAAATGCAAATGTGTTTAATTTTTTTTATTAATGTGTATTATGTAAACAAATGTATTATATTTTCACTAAAACTACCGTGAGTATTCATCATAACTATAACAGAATACGGCTAAAACTCACGTTATAATTATACGGTCGATCCGCAAGGAATCCAACCAGTTTCGGAGTATTTAGAACTCCATCCTCAGGTAATACGCGCACCCCCGTCGACTGGCGATAACGTGAGTTTTAGCCGTATTCTGTTGTAGTTAAAATGTAGTATATTAAAATTTTGAACATAATCAGAATTTATGATAGAATAATTGAACAATACGCCGTAGAATTTCTGCCACAGAAGTAGGTAGGTATACTAATATTGGCGTGATGTTTTATTTTTTCGAAAAATATGATAAGATTTAGGTAAGTATTATGATATATGCGAAATGTTTTTTGTTTCATGTTTTTTTGTAAAAATAAAACATCACACCAAAATTAGCATACCTACGTCTGTGGCAGGAATTCTACGGCGTATAAATAAACCAATCCGCATTAGGGCGCACTAGGCGCAAATTTTTCAATTACTCTACACTAATTACTATAATAAAGTTATCCTACTAATATTATAAACGCGAAAGTTTGTGAGGATGGATGGATGGATGGATGGATGGATGGATGTATGGATGGATGGATGTATGGATGTTTGTTACTCTTTCACGCAAAAACTACTGAACGGATTGAGATGAAACTTTGCAATAATATAGCTTATACATCAGAATAACACATAGGCTACAATTTATAAAGATATTTTGTGAATTGTCCAAAATATAACGATAAATGTTGAGTAAGTAGGAAAATTCTACCATCTGCGAGCTACTGAGCGTGCGCTGCAAGAATGTCAAAATAAACAATTGTCGATCGAATATCTGTCAAATCAATCGATGAGCAGTCCTTGGATATCACCATACTGATAATATATTATGTACCTATATATACGAGTACCTATATTTATCCTTACTTTTAATATTATAAATGCGAAAGTAACTCTGTCTGTCTGTCTGTCTGTCTGTAGCGCTTTCACGCCAAAACTACTGAACCGATCTCAATGAAATTTGGTTCAAAGATAGTCTAGAGCCTGAAAAAGGACATAGGCTACATTTTATCCCGAAAATTGCATAATTCCCGTAGGATAGGGCAAAATCTATCGTTAGCGAAACTGTCACCTATCACAACGACGCTAATAGGCCCAATTTCGAAGGCACCATCGTAATTGTAACAGTTAATTAGACTATTTCTGTTTCATTTTCACTTTAGGCATTCGATAGAGAGAACACTTTTTACGTTGCTATTAAATTTACGATGGCGCGTTCATAATTGGGTTGATTGGGCCTAATATGGATTGACAAAACGTAATTAGATGACAGGTGACATACGAGTACATTGACTGCAAACTTTTATAAATGTCTCGCTTAGCATATCATAGGGACAAATTGTCTTTCCACCATTATAGCTCCTCGAAAAGGAAATAAAGTATGGATTGACAATGACAACTGACATTAAAGTTGGACAAAATATTTTTTCCTTTGCCATGCTACACATCACAATGACGATTAATACTGGGCCGTCATTTCGTCTGACATTAAAAATATTTTTTACCATTAGAGGTTAAACATATTTCTTTATTCTACCTTTATGGTACAGAATCCATGCTAATATACGAAGAAACGGATCGACTTGATTTTTTGAAGTAGTATGGCATGAGTATGAGTATCTCGACACTAAGGTTGATGCCGTGGTGGATAAGGTGTCAAGGTCACAATTTAGAATCAAGGTGACCTTGATTCTAAATTGTGACCTTGACACGAACATAAATTTCTGTTGGTTTGGTTAGGATTGAACAGTGATAAAAGTGCAGCCCGGCTCAGTTGCGGCCCTCCTCATGAGGCACGCAACTTGCCGGCCAGCCTCTCAGCTGCTATAGTTAAAAACCCAAGAAAAGCGGCCCAAGCTCGAGTGCAAACTTCTAAACTGCCTAGGGGGAAAAGATCAAAAAGAATCGGGAGACCTCGAGTGCCGCCTTCTCAGCTGTCTCAGAAAAAACCCAGAGAAACTGCTCTACCTGGGATACCCGCGCCGCCCATAAGCCTCGGCTACTAAGTTCCCCCGCCATGACAAGGCGGGAACCCATGGGCGGGTACACTCTAACCTTATCTTAATCAACAGAAGCATTTATAAGTATAAGGTATTTTGATGTCGGGTTAGGTTTGAACAGTAACAACAAGGTGCACGGTACTTGATTTTTTTATAGAGCAATTGCCTTTATTAACTACCAAATACAAGACTTACAATGTAAAACTTCATCAACTATTACTACATAACAAGCAATTGGATCATCCACAGACCCTTGAAGGTCTAAAGATATTCTAAATGCTCAAGCCCACTGCCAATTAGCAGCGTGCCCAGCATGCTGGCAGCATTGTCATTCAGCTTGGCAATGCTGCTTATACGTTGAGCCAAATAAACACCAGCATTTTGGTCACGCGGCGAATACACCAGACGGTCAGAAAGACTTTTGAAAACAAGATGAGCTCCCGGCCACCACGCGCACAATGTCTCAATTTCAAACGGCTCAAATATGTAACCACTGCCGAGGGCAGAATATTTGCGCCGTTTGTGCTGCTCCGCCGAAGCGGCCACCCCTCCAGCCCTACTCTGAGTCTCAGAAAGATGTGACGGCGCCAAAGTATCGACGCAAATCGCGTCCCATTCTAACGGCCGTCTACACTTCCATGTGACCTGCTTTATACCATTAGACCTTTTGTTATCACCACGCGCAGACCCATTCGGTTCGAGTACGGCTGCGATATTGGCGGTCGCAAAAGCCCTGCGTATGGCATCGTTCACGATGGCAACCAATTGGACCAGCGCTTCTTGAGCAAGAAAGACGGTGGTGACCGAGCTGGTCAACTAGGGTAGTTGAATAGGTGAGAGCGCTCAGCTATATACGGCGCGGCAGCAAGGTGGGTCGACTATCTTGACGATATCATCAATACCTACCGCCGGTCGAGCCTGGTCACGACCGGCAAAGAGCCGAGGCAGATGGCACTGCAAGAGAGAGGCCTATACCCAACAGTGGGACAAAGAAAGCTGCGGATGATAACGATGACGAAACAAATTAGTTGAGATTAGCTGTTTTTTGGGTTTGAAATGATTATTTGCTACAATATTTGTGTACCGTTTCACATTGAATTGGGACTAATATTTTGTGGCGCACTGTTTTTGTTACTATTGTTACTATACTATTTTTGTTACCATATTTTTTGACAAGATAAACATATCGCGGGCGAAGCCGCGGGTAAAAGCTAGGCAAATTTTTCAATTACTCTACACTAATTACTATAATAAAGTTATTTAACTATAATTAATCATTGTGATATATCTATCGTTCTGAATTTTATTTTTATATGTCTCAGTGATATTTTTCATAGCAAAAGTTCCATCGTTCTCCGCTCTTTATATTGAGAATAGCCCTAATCACTCCCACCAATCAAATCAGACAGACAAATGCTTCACCCTTGACACGCCACCATTTTTAACGCCTTCTTCGTTCTTAATTTAAACAGAACTAGCTTCTGCGCGCGGCTTCGCTCGTGTGTTTTTGTTTTTTTTTGTGCCTATATGAACTTTTTATAAACTTTTAACCTTTTTCTATAACCTTTTTTTTACTCTTTATTTTTACTTTTTTTTTAAAATATTAATTACTTTTTTATTATTATTCAGAGGTAAAAAGAAGACAATGTCACTTTCCAATCTTTTAACTATATACCATGTCAAAAAATCAAGGCGATCTGTTACTCTGTAGCTGCGTGAGATATAACAAAACTGACAAACTAACGAACACATTTCGGATTTATTATCTTACTAGCTTTTACCCGCGGCTTCGCCCGCGATATGTTTATCTTGTCAAAAAATATGGTAACAAAAATAGTATAGTAACAATAGTAACAAAAACAGTGCGCCACAAAATATTAGTCCCAATTCAATGTGAAACGGTACACAAATATTGTAGCAAATAATCATTTCAAACCCAAAAAACAGCTAATCTCAACTAATTTGTTTCGTCATCGTTATCATCCGCAGCTTTCTTTGTCCCACTGTTGGGTATAGGCCTCTCTCTTGCAGTGCCATCTGCCTCGGCTCTTTGCCGGTCGTGACCAGGCTCGACCGGCGGTAGGTATTGATGATATCGTCAAGATAGTCGACCCACCTTGCTGCCGCGCCGTATATAGCTGAGCGCTCTCACCTATTCAACTACCCTAGTTGACCAGCTCGGTCACCACCGTCTTTCTTGCTCAAGAAGCGCTGGTCCAATTGGTTGCCATCGTGAACGATGCCATACGCAGGGCTTTTGCGACCGCCAATATCGCAGCCGTACTCGAACCGAATGGGTCTGCGCGTGGTGATAACAAAAGGTCTAATGGTATAAAGCAGGTCACATGGAAGTGTAGACGGCCGTTAGAATGGGACGCGATTTGCGTCGATACTTTGGCGCCGTCACATCTTTCTGAGACTCAGAGTAGGGCTGGAGGGGTGGCCGCTTCGGCGGAGCAGCACAAACGGCGCAAATATTCTGCCCTCGGCAGTGGTTACATATTTGAGCCGTTTGAAATTGAGACATTGTGCGCGTGGTGGCCGGGAGCTCATCTTGTTTTCAAAAGTCTTTCTGACCGTCTGGTGTATTCGCCGCGTGACCAAAATGCTGGTGTTTATTTGGCTCAACGTATAAGCAGCATTGCCAAGCTGAATGACAATGCTGCCAGCATG
This sequence comes from Hypomecis punctinalis, assembly GCA_949316475.1. NCBI lineage: Eukaryota > Metazoa > Arthropoda > Insecta > Lepidoptera > Geometridae > Hypomecis > Hypomecis punctinalis. Next base: position 24,517,385 of record OX438803.1, read on the forward strand.
CTGGGCACGCTGCTAATTGGCAGTGGGCTTGAGCATTTAGAATATCTTTAGACCTTCAAGGGTCTGTGGATGATCCAATTGCTTGTTATGTAGTAATAGTTGATGAAGTTTTACATTGTAAGTCTTGTATTTGGTAGTTAATAAAGGCAATTGCTCTATAAAAAAATCAAGTACCGTGCACCTTGTTGTTACTGTTCAAACCTAACCCGACATCAAAATACCTTATACTTATAAATGCTTCTGTTGATTAAGATAAGGTTAGAGTGTACCCGCCCATGGGTTCCCGCCTTGTCATGGCGGGGGAACTTAGTAGCCGAGGCTTATGGGCGGCGCGGGTATCCCAGGTAGAGCAGTTTCTCTGGGTTTTTTCTGAGACAGCTGAGAAGGCGGCACTCAAGGTCTCCCGATTCTTTTTGATCTTTTCCCCCTAGGCAGTTTAGAAGTTTGCACTCGAGCTTGGGCCGCTTTTCTTGGGTTTTTAACTATAGCAGCTGAGAGGCTGGCCGGCAAGTTGCGTGCCTCATGAGGAGGGCCGCAACTGAGCCGGGCTGCACTTTTATCACTGTTCAATCCTAACCAAACCAACAGAAATTTATGTTCGTGTCAAGGTCACAATTTAGAATCAAGGTCACCTTGATTCTAAATTGTGACCTTGACACCTTATCCACCACGGCATCAACCTTAGTGTCGAGATACTCATACTCATGCCATACTACTTCAAAAAATCAAGTCGATCCGTTTCTTCGTATATTAGCATGGATTCTGTACCATAAAGGTAGAATAAAGAAATATGTTTAACCTCTAATGGTAAAAAATATTTTTAATGTCAGACGAAATGACGGCCCAGTATTAATCGTCATTGTGATGTGTAGCATGGCAAAGGAAAAAATATTTTGTCCAACTTTAATGTCAGTTGTCATTGTCAATCCATACTTTATTTCCTTTTCGAGGAGCTATAATGGTGGAAAGACAATTTGTCCCTATGATATGCTAAGCGAGACATTTATAAAAGTTTGCAGTCAATGTACTCGTATGTCACCTGTCATCTAATTACGTTTTGTCAATCCATATTAGGCCCAATCAACCCAATTATGAACGCGCCATCGTAAATTTAATAGCAACGTAAAAAGTGTTCTCTCTATCGAATGCCTAAAGTGAAAATGAAACAGAAATAGTCTAATTAACTGTTACAATTACGATGGTGCCTTCGAAATTGGGCCTATTAGCGTCGTTGTGATAGGTGACAGTTTCGCTAACGATAGATTTTGCCCTATCCTACGGGAATTATGCAATTTTCGGGATAAAATGTAGCCTATGTCCTTTTTCAGGCTCTAGACTATCTTTGAACCAAATTTCATTGAGATCGGTTCAGTAGTTTTGGCGTGAAAGCGCTACAGACAGACAGACAGACAGACAGAGTTACTTTCGCATTTATAATATTAAAAGTAAGGATAAATATAGGTACTCGTATATATAGGTACATAATATATTATCAGTATGGTGATATCCAAGGACTGCTCATCGATTGATTTGACAGATATTCGATCGACAATTGTTTATTTTGACATTCTTGCAGCGCACGCTCAGTAGCTCGCAGATATTTGAGACATTTATCGTTATATTTTGGACAATTCACAAAATATCTTTATAAATTGTAGCCTTTGTGTTATTCTGATGTATAAGCTATATTATTGCAAAGTTTCATCTCAATCCGTTCAGTAGTTTTTGCGTGAAAGAGTAACAAACATCCATACATCCATCCATCCATACATCCATCCATCCTCACAAACTTTCGCGTTTATAATATTAGTAGGAAGTATAATTAATAGTAAGGATAAACAGCACTTGATAAGTCTTCCCTAAAATGTACGATTCTTCTATAACGTTTATATTTTTAGTCTCTTCTTTTCTTCTTTTGATTGTAAATTTGACGTACCTAATGTAACACACGTAGTTATAAGGTCAATAAAATATTCTATTCTATTCTAATTTAATATCTTACGAGCGAAGTCACGGGCAAAAGCTAGTTTATAATAAAATATAGCTCCAAATACCTTCATATGACGGATTATGATTACAGTCAATAAAAGGGCTCTTCGTATCCACGCGACAATGTGATAGATTCTCTACGTTTTGTCCTCGGCTTTCTAACGTTACCACAGTAACTTATTATTCTATGACGTTACTGTATCATTTGATTTATTTCCCCGAAGAACGTTCGAGCAGTAATAATGTTCACTTGTTCACAAGGTAATTAATGTTCTTCTGTGAAGAGAGAATCAAATAAATAAACGTTTTTGTAAGTGCTGTATTGTACAGCTTAGGATAGTTATAGAGCATGTATAATCCAATTGTAACTAAATAGTTACAATAAAATTATCAGCAGCTATAGTTTGATTGGTCTAATGTGCAAAATAATCCAGCAATAGGAATCGACAAGCTCAAATAAAGGAAATCCACCGTTACTATCTGATGATTTAAAACTAAAATTAGATTTTATTGCAATGCGGCATGTGGCTATGCGGAATCTACGAGTATACCTAGGCAGTAGTATATGATCAAAACTGAATGAAAGCTGAATCCTATATGATTGTGATGCGAAATAATCTAGTGCCATATGTATTAAACATAGTAGTTATATAGACGTACTCTAGAACAGATTGTGTTGTACATGCAGTACTTACATGCACCATGGTTAACGTGGCCATACGTCCAGCTTTGGGCGGGACAGTCCCGCTTTCAGGCAGTCTGTCCCGGCGTCCCCTGCGATTGAACCATGGTTACATGGTTCATCTGAATGTGACCTAGAGCACAATATTTATTTTTGTTGATCAACGAACCACCGGAGGAGGTATACAATTCGACGCGTATATATTTTCTTTTTCATGTATAACCACACATAACTTTTTTCATAGTGATCCTATTTCAATAATTCTTTTTTTATTGGAAAGAATATACTTCAAAATTGATCCCACTTAAATTTTATCGAAATCGGCTGAGCCATTTTTGATAAATCAACTACATCGATCCGTGCGAAATATTCGCGAATTCTGTACACGGGTGAAGTCGGTCATGCTAATTTTTGCAAAAAATAATCTTGATGCAATTAACTTCGTATATCTCAATAGAAATCGAACCAAAAATACTAAAATATTTTATTTGTATGTTGGAAAATTATTGTGTCTGATCATTTTGATACAGTTCAGAGAGTCAATGATCTCTTCATTACGCAGTTTAGGTATTGCTGGTCGATTGGACGCATTTTGCAATGTTTGGAGCATGTTGTTGAAACATGTTGTTATTACATATCGTAAAAAACATTGCACGATACTTAATTACAAGATTTTATTTAACTTGCAATGGATGTACCTATGTAAGTAAGTGTGTAAGTTCGGGTGGAATCTTGCAAGTTAAATTTGACCAACTTCCTGGTTTCCGATTGAACTGAATTTTTGCACGCATATGTATATCGCGTGACAATGCAATAATATGGTACAATGGAGCTGATCTGATGATGGAGTCGGAAGGTGGTCATAGGAACTCCTGTACTAAACAAGATAGACCCGTCGTGTTTGGGCTCGATTTAGTTGCCTTGGCTAGCACTCTTCAGCTACATGATATCCAGGTTCCAAAAGCTTGTATTTTTAAAACGTAACATTTTTATAAAAAAAAAAATGTCTTATATTCTCCGGATTCGAAAACTCTTTTAAAGAATATCTATGGAACAGCCCCAACGCTCCTAAGGTTTTTTATCCAGTGTTATTTATTCAATGTTTATTCCGTGTAGAAGTTAAGATCCTCGAGATGACCCTCGCTGACCCAGATACGAGCATTACCATGGGTCTCCAGTTGGTTCGTATTGCATTATTCACTTGAATTTTGACTAGTTGGCTTAAGAATCTTCAACAGTGAATTCTGGTGTATAATGAATATGTAATTTTGTTTTGTTATTGACTGATCGAGAATTTAATATGTAACATTACCTAGAAAAATAAAGTACGTACCTAAAGCCTGATATTATGGAAAGAAAACGTATACGCATCTTAAAAGTGCATAATAGGGATTAAATATCTGCAATTGATAGTAGTGCCAGGAGAACGGTGTAAATAAACAAAAGGTTATGCCCGACAAATGATCATCAAAGTCTGATTTCATTTCAATTTTTTTCTCAAATTTTGATATTATAGGTTTCGTCCTACAGTAAAAGTTGTTCATAACGATGAATGTGGTGAAATGATCATGACTATTGCATGACGTTATGAAATAATTAGGCATTATAAGAGTCGGCAGCTGCAACCAAGATCAATTTTAATAAGAGCTCTTCTTTTTGTTTCAGGTAAGATCACCGAATGGAGCCTCTACCGTGACAGGCAAAAAATCTCTACAGTCAGAAATCGACATACAGAGTAGATTATATTGACAGAGAAACAACTCTAAACTTCGCCTTCCAAATAAATGTGATTTAAAAATCTAAAATGACAAATAGACCAATCGGACAATTTGTGTATTTTTCGGCGAAATTCTGTTAAATAGTTATTTCTCGCCTAAATGGCACAACCGACTTCAATCGAATAAAATTCGAAGTTCGCGCGAATCGATGTAGGTACGTATCTACTTATGTCACTTTTGAATATTTTTAATTTTTCCTAATACCTCAGGAAAAATAGACGTTTTTTTTGGTCAACTTTGCACTACATTTTTTTAAATAAGTTTAGGATCACTTACACTGTACTGTTCTGTACCAGCCTTTTTAATAGTCCACTGTTGGACGTAGGCCTACCTACAAATGATCACTTACTAAGCATAAAATCACAAAATGCTGACAGATCCAGGTGGAGCTTCAAGCGCCATCTTGAAAAAACGTTTCTGGCCGATATCTCAGAAACTATGTACTTTAGGGCAAAAGTTACTTACACTATTATTGTAGAAAATAAAATTTTGCATCTTTTGTTTCTAGTAAACTTTTTTGTAAAACTTACCATTTACGATTTATGGCCCATTTCATGAACCGGTTTTTCTATCGTGGCCGAAAACTCTTGAAATATTAGATTAATTAATAAAACGCATCAATTCATTTTTTTATGTTTTGTTTTTCGGCCGCGATAGAAAAACCGGAAACAAAATATGCTTAATTTTATTTTCTACAATATTGGTCTCTGTAATTTTTGCCCTAAAATGCATAGTTTCCGAGATATCGGCCTGAAACGTTTTTTCAAGATGGCGCTTGAAGCTCCACCTAGATCTGTCAGCATTTTGTGATTTTATGCTCAGTAAGTTATCCTAAACCTTATAAAAACAAAAAATTGGATCGGAAATATAGTGCAAAGTTTAATTCTATTTTTCCTGAGGTACCTATAAACAGCTCAGGCATTTTCAATAAAATTTAAATGGGGCCGTCTTTGAAGTATGATCTACCAAGTACAAAAACAACCATTGGAAATCGGTTTAATTAGCGGAGTAATCAAGTAACATATATATAAAAACATACATACCAATTGATAACCAAACGCCTTTCCTGAAGTCGATAAATGAAAGTTATACCTTTGCTAGGATTCCATCAGTAATGGCCAAGGTGCGCACTCGTGCGAGATTTAAGGGCGAAGCGACAGATGCGCGCGCGCAGCTGCGCAAGGTGGCGCGACACGTGTGCGGCGCGGGAGAGAGCGCCCTGTATTTTTACTTATTTCGCGTTCGTGCCCAGTTATTGTTAAGCTTGACTTTCGATGGGATATTAAGTACCGAGAAAGTCAAATTAGCTGGGTTGCAAAGCTTTTTATGAAGCGATTTTGGTGATGGTCCTTACGACTCTCCCAAAAACCTGGAAGCTTTATCAAAAAAGAGCCGACGGCATTTTTGTCTTCTGCTTGAACCACGCGAATAAGCAGAATGAAACACTGAAAACAAGAAAAAAGCTCAAAGCTATAATTAAACCGGCGTAAAACTTAAAATACCCTTAAAAATTATAAAATATATAAAAAGATTATATATTACATATTTCCGAAGCGATGGCCTTGAAACTAGTCTAGACAAAAAAATCCCGTTGCGAACGTGAAACCGGCTGCTTTTGTTGCATCGGTCATGGGAATCCGATCCATCCGCGAAATTGCTTGGGCTAGCATTTACTTTTACTGCTAACTAGTATTAACAAGTCATCATGATGGATGACAAATAAAGACAAATAAGGATGACCGCGGGTGGCATTTCCAACAGAGCTACTGTGGAAAGAATGACATGTTAAATTGTAGGTCCCGGTTGTTTTAACTTTTTAGCCATGTCAGAGACCTCCCGGCGGATTAAAGACTCAGACACCAAGGACTGATTAGCTACCCAGCTTATACGAACTTTCTTTAAAAGTCATCATCTTATCAGCCTGCAACTTCCACTGCTGGATATAAACCTCCGCATTAAATTTCCAAGTAGATATATTATGGCTCTAATACAGCACTTTCCTGGTAGTAATCGGGTCGTATGTCTAAATAGTCGGTAGATCTCCATCGTTGCCGGAATATAGTCTCCATCCGAAACTTTACAGGCCCATTAACCATCAGTTCTTTGTATTGTGTAATTTTTTCACTAAAAAACGTGACTTATTTTGGACATAGATGGTAGTCGTAAACAAAAGTCTTTGACGCCTAAATGGCTGTATAGACCCTGAACCTCAGTCTTTGTCTAATTCAGGAACCTATGGATTAAATTTAACTGTATACATTTAAAAGTGTCAAAATGAATCCTACTTCCTACTAATATTATAAACGTGAAAGTTTGTGAGGATGGATGGATGAATGGGTGTATGGATGTTTGTTACTCTTTCACGCAAAAACTACTGAACGGATTGAGATGAAACTTTGCAATAATATAGCTTATATATCAGAATAACACATAGGCTATAAATTATAATGATATATTGCGTATGCGGGCGAAGCCGCGGGTAAAAACTAGTAATTAATAAATTGTGCAGTTAACTCTTAGGTTAATGGATTAAAATTAATGGAAAACGATTTCAAGCAAAATGAAAGACCTAACAACAAAATCAACAAAAATCCAGTCACATTGGTCTTAATCCTTTCTAAGCTGGGTACCAATGGTCGATGACCTCCGGGTCTGTTCTAGTCTAGGTCGCCACAAGGTCGTCTGTCAGGTCTTCTACTCCTAAACATGTTATGAGAAAGGCTCTGCTCAAATGATCAGCTGTACATGCACTCTACTCTGTAAGTCGTGGTTAGAAGTCCCCTGAATTATTCACTGGTTTTTTAAACACCTTGATATACATTTTGGAGACAAACCAGTACCTTTTTTCAAAACAAAAAAGTATATATAAGAAGAAAAAGAAAAAAAAATATACGCTACGAAAAATAAAACATGCAAAAAAACAAGAAAAAAAATATCTTGTTAACAACTTTTATTTCACCCCACGAAAATTGCATACACGTCTGTAAAATCTTGTATTGCTCAACCTATATCATAGTAAATTTGCATCAATCGCAAGATGATGTAATAGTGTTTGTTGCTAACGTCTCCGACTTGCGTTGGAGGAGAAGACTGACGAACATACAAAAAAAGTACCTTTTTTCATTTTTAAGGTTAAAGTTTTGAATCCTTCTTACTGAATATTTTTCAGTGCTTTTAGTGCTGAACACGCGGCGGGATTTGAAATTGATATAACTCATGAAGAAACGGATGGATTACAGTTTTTATTAACAAATACGAATATGAGTAGGTAGCATAACGCACTGTGAGACTGCTATATAATACATACAATGTACATACGAGGGTCATGAAAGTTCTTAGAATCTCATTAATGGAACAAAGTAGAAACTATCTGACCTATCTGTTACCTTGTATAATAATATATTACTTATCAACCTGAACATCGTTGTATTTGATGTCGCCTCTGGAAGAGCCAGCAGGCCTTCTTTGCTTTAAGGGTATCCACAAGGCATTTTTGTCGTTTAGCCAAATTATATGGTACCTATCCAGCGCAGTGCTTCTTGTCAGCTAAATATTAACTAAAAAAAATCGTATTTAACTCAAATCTTATAATATATCAATTTCTTGTCGGAATTTTATATGGGGCGCATAGCATTTGATTTTTATTGGATGGTCAATGTTAACAGATACATCTGACGAGAACCATCACTGAGATTACAATAAACATAATATGTACCTCGATCCATTAAACTAGCCTGTATCACTGATTAGAGACAGGACTTCAACTTTTAATATTAAACAACGTCTATGATGATAAAAAAATAAACTTAAGACTACATCGAAAGTCACAAGAAAATACGAGTGAAAAGTTTCGTGCGCCAAGTTCAAAGAAACGTTGACACATCATTTTAATATTGCCGCCAAATTTGTAATTCGAATTATAAGTATAAGGATGTTTTGTACCTCATTAAATTGTTAAAAAACTATATTTTCAAACCTAGTACCTATGCTAGTACTTAGTTTTTTTTAATAATTGCTGTGATCGAGAAGAGAAATTGTAGAATGGTCTACAATTTTTCAGTGTTAGCCTCGTAATATCAAACTATCTCTTGTTGTGCTATTTGCCATAAAGCTGTCCAAATGTACTAATAGGCATTTATTGATTACACTGAATACAGTTTCGCTTACCGCAAAGTATTTATGGCATTAAAAGCTTATTTCATTGCTGATCATTTTAAGCTGTCTCCTCTACAAATTGTTAGGTACATTATTTTGTACCCCATTGTAAAGCAAATTCGACAAACTCGTCACAACTTGTCCAGAGACTGGTTTCTTTTTCTCCCTGATCTGATCAAGATAAAGTCATAGTCAAGCTTGGACGCGTTCATCTTTTTTATCACTTTGATACACTTGTAGCCACTTGTATTGCGTACGTCCTGAGAAGATTTGACCAGTATTACCTGTAGAAACGTACAAAACAAGAGCAAGTACAACTAGTCCATGAGGGAGTTACTCTGGTAATCTTTAGGAGAAATGTAGGTACAGTCCAGCTGCAGCATGTATGTATACATAATTATATTCCTAATAGGCATGATAACTGGATATACAAAACAATACATACACACAAACATAACAGAAGAAGAAATAACGACAGAAGAATTGTACAAAAGGTGGTCTTATCGCTAAAAGCGAATTCTTCCAGACAGCCTCTAATTAAGGTATAAAAAACATGATTATGATTAGTGCGTTACTTAGATTATCAAAAAATATTGAATATTTATTTTTTCTTTTGTCAATCAAACAATAAATTACAAAAATAAACCTAATCAAATTCGGGAGTGGGGGTTGTTACGTCACTTCACTGTCAAGTCTATACTTCTGTAGTATAGTTGTGACGTTGTTTGTGCGGAACTTAAACAGGGTATATTTTCATCAATTTTTATTTAATTGACAAAAGAAAAAAATACATGTCCTATATTTTATGATAATCTTGACGGACTAATTCTATTTTTGACCGACGAACCACCGAAGGAGGTATCGTATATTTTTTTATGTATAACCACGCATAACTTTTTTTATAGTAGTCCGATTTTAATAATTATTTTTTTAGTAGAAAGAGTATACTTTTAAAATTGGTCCCATGTAAATTTTATCGAAATCGGCTGAGCCATTTTTGATAAATCAACAATAATGTGAAAAAATTCACATCGAGCCGTACATAATATTTGCGTTCTCTAGCGATGCGCCCCAGCTTCGCACATGTGTATTATACATATAAATATTTCCCTTAAATTACTCTATCTAATAAAACAAACTGCACTAAAATCCGTTGCGTAGTTTTAAAGATATAAGCATACGAGTACATGGGGACAGACAGCGGGAAGCGACTCTGTTTTATACTATGTAATGATTCTGTACACTGGTGAAGTCGGTCATGCTATTTTTTGCAAAAAAATAATTATTTTGTCATTTAGCCCGTTGTAGTCCAGCTGTTACAAATGTTATGTTCACAGGAGATAAAAAATATCTTTGGTGCTGTTCATGTGCTAGTTGACAAAGATATACAATAAGTAAATAAGTTCGCACAGGCCGGGTGGCTGGCTAGCCCTGGTGTCAGAGTTTTAAGGCCGCCTGAAGGCTAGCTACACCATCATATTAGATGAGATAACATTTACTCGTATATTAGCAATTTAATCCTATTATTGAAGTAGATAGTTATTTATATTTTTTATTATTTAATCTTACATTACCATTTTTTAATTTAATTTTGTAATTATGTAATGACGAAAATCCATGACATTTTAATTGACCTACTTCTATAATCTATGATATTTACTTTGTACTTTTGATATTTTGTATTGTTCCGACATTATTTAATTTTGTATTTTTCATTTAATCTTGTTGCTGAAATAGATGCCTAGTTATTTATTTTTTATTTAACCATTTTTTAAATTTAATTTTGCTATTGTGTATTGTGAAATGACGAGATGTATTTTGCGGTACTAATTATTATTGTACAAACTGTTGTATATTTAATTTTAGTATTAAGCTCAATCCATCAATAAATGATTCTAATTCTAATTCTATTGAGCAGCTGGATCTTGAGTTCATTGCTGGTCACATTAAAATAACAGTTGAATGGAATGAATAATTTAAATCTCTATTCGATTGAGTGTGCAGTTCATTTATCTACAGTATTAATCAGCCACAAACTTGCAAAATAGACAAAATTCTAGAATGTTCGCTAGATCCGCTTGGAACACAAGTTGAAACAGATACCGGCAAGCATTGGCTGTGGATTGGGAGCACTAGATCAAGGGCTTCTTATTTATTATCTAGACTTATATAACTAGATTATAAATGGTCCATATAACGTGCATTATTTACTTTTATTAATCTTTGAAATACAACTGTGGAATATATAGGTATACAGTAAATTCAAAAGGTTTAAAATTAGGCACTAAATTTCAATTACATAGATATATTAGACACAGAACTGTTGTTGTATCTAGTGAAAGTCATGCTGCAAATAGCTGCTCCCATTTTACACTATGAAATTATATTTAAATAGATATGTAAGTAGATAGCTCTATAGAAAATACAGACCACAATATTATATAATTAGTATCAGGAATAAAATAAATATCAAAATTGTTAACTCAGACAATGATATACATTTTGTCCACGCATATAGAAATCACAATAAATAATCCCTCTTGTTCGAGTATCAATTAATTTTAGTCTGTGAATGTAAAAAGAAGCTAATGGCTATAACATGTCTCCATGCTGTTATAGGTATGTCATCAACAACCAGTTCTAGACTTCTCACCTCCTCGGGCTCTCATTCCGCTGGTGTTTTTGCACATTCGGATTTGTCGATGACCGTTGCATGCGATAGCTTTTTTACGACCCCACCAGATTATGTAGACCTCTCGAGCTTCTTATTCTCTTTTTGACTTACAATCAACAGCGTGATTGTCGGACTAATCACAGGTCTCATATTAATGGTCAATCATGTGATACCGACCAGATAAGTTAGAGCTGTTTTATTTGATGTGTTGTTCTTTATCTGGGGGTCTGGTGGTTTTGGTAGGTCTGTTGAGGGGAACGTACGGCCTTGCCGTGTCATCTATATTAGGATAAATGTCTCGTAACCGGTATCGATTCGTTTTTGACTTTTTGCATTTGGAAAATACAAACCTCGAGTTGTTTTGCTACATTTAGTAACTTAATGTGGCTTTCGAAATTGTTGAAATATATATAGTTAATCATGCTAAAATTGGGAACTACGACTTTAGTTTTTAGCGACTTTATTTTTTAAAATGTATTGACTCTTAATCTGTCACGTTTCAATATTTCTTTCTAAGTGCATGGTGGTAATCTAATCTAATGCAATATAGTGTATGGTCGATTTTGATGTCGATTCAATAGTGAATTTTGTTCACTTGTTCACAACAATGACTGTATGAACAAATGAAGACATAGCAAAGATTATATACTTAACACTTACATTTGTACTTAACAGGTATCCGATAAATCTAATTAATTTAACCTTTTGTATTGATTTGATAATGATTTTCGCAATCGCTTAGACCTAACTTGAATAAATTAGCAAACGGACTAAGTAGCAGTTGATATTTGTCTATTAGCATGTTTTACATTTGAAAAATCCGTAAATACTTAGTACCATAAAAGATTTCGCAGATAAAACGGTTGAATTATTACACAAGACTGATAATATCTTCATTGAAGAGTTAATAACAAAAGATTTAAACGAACACCGTAACGTAACTGTCATGGTCGAAGATACGGTTGGTATTGACACCAATAATACAAAACAGAGCCATCCCGTTAGCAAACAAAATGTAAATAACAAGACTACTGAAAAGAACAACAATAACTTAACACAGGTAAATAATGCAGGTAATAAAAAGAACAGGGAAACAATACAGGAGTCCTGATTATAGAAAAGGGGCGGAACGAAATCGAAACCAAAAGGTAAGTTTACGACGGCGAACTGAAATTGCATGAGCTTGTAGCGAACAATGAAGTTGAAAAGCATGACGAAAGTGATGGAGGTGACGAGATGATTCTTAGCACGCTGGGTGGTGATTTCTAGCAAAAGTTTGCTAAATAGGCAGTGACAGTGTTTGAGTTTGATGAAAACAGCTAATCGGAATTGTGTTAAATTATTATGACTCATGTTAATATTTATTACACGAATTTGATATTCGACTCTACCCAAATGATAGTACCTTTTCGGGATTTTATCAAACAAACGTACTCAAATGTTATATTTCAATAGAATCAGAGAGTACCTATTTAAATCACAACTTGGTCTTCCTGTCAGTAAAAGTACTTGATTCTTTGTAAGTCACATGTTAGTTTCGATGTATGGTAATTTTATAGTTAGAAACACTATAAGTAAGTTCTTACTTACCTTCAATCATATCGAGTTCAAGTAAGTACATTATCTCAAAAAAAAAAAATTGTCAGCAATTTTAATTCAATAGAGTTCAATAATTTTTGACAAATAAATGAGTCGACAATCAGTTCTGTAAAAAAATGAAGTCATAAAACATTGCAGCATGCTCACCACATAAAAATTTCAAAATAACCAGTACAATTGAATATGGGCTACCGTTTCAGCCACCGCAAAAAAATTTAAACCTGCAGACCACAACAAAGGAACACTTATTGAAGATGGTCTTTGAAGGGCACCGTTGAGATAGGTTTAAAAGATTACTTGTTTTGAGCAAAGAGAGCTGTAAAATTTTATTGTGAACAATAATTGTAAAAGTTGGCAGTCCATAAGTTGGGGTACTGCTATCGTCATAGATTTACCACAAAAATGTAATGCTGTGACTGCTGTGAGGATTTCAATTTTATCATCATTATTTTAATCAAAACACGCTTACTGTTGAGCATATGTAATACTATAACTTATATTAAATCAAGGTTAACACCACCACCCGAAAGACATGAGTATTTTTTTTTAATTTGACGTCTAACCATACTATTAATCATGAAGACGTTTGTAAGAGAAAATAAAGCATTTTTTTGCAAAGAACACCGTAAAGTAACTTATTTTTTTGTCAAAGCTTACCTTAAATTTATCGATGTGTTTCTCTCAACACCACGCCTCCGATAAAATTACTTAGAAGCTGTAGGACCCCCCATTAGTTTCGGTAGATACAGACAAACAAACAAACGTAAATTTTACTTAACCTATCGGATTCAGTAGAAATAGCTCAATCGGGCCGCTGGCTCTCCCGCTGGTAGAGGCGGTAGAGATACAACAAATACAGACAATATAAAAAGGTAAAACTAATTTCAATCCTAATTTTAAACTTCGTAAAGTCGAATTTTACCTCTCAGGTGTGATCAAAAGAAATCCAAACGCGCCATTCAAATCTGAGCTAAAAATTGAGTAGACGAAGGTAGAAAATGCCTTGATAAAAGATTTTGTGTAGTAACAAGGTGTCAAGCGGTGATATACAGGTTAATAGAACCACCAACGTTGATTGCTTACAAACTAACAACTGCAGTTGGCTACAATCTTATGGATATAGAGACAAGGGTGAGATTTTTTAAAGTTTAAACGAAGATTTTGGTTCGGCGGCGTCGGGAATGCGACAGAAGAATCAATTGGCCGATGACAACACATAAATAAACGGGAATCGGCAGGACAAATGATAAAATTACTAAAGATATTTAGGATTCTCGGAATGACCACACGCGTGAATTTGAATCACTTTGCTTCGCACTTTAGAGCCACCTCGGTCGCGACCACCGTGACACTGAAACATTGAAACGATTAGTCTGTGTGTAAAACAAATTATCAATTAATTGGCATATATATTGATTGGGGTTTTCTGTCCAATGTAACAATAATACCTTGGACAGAAAACCCCAAGGTGTTATACCTTAATTCTCATTTTAGCTGACGAGTAATGACACACGCGATATTTTTGATTGCAAGTGAAAGAGTGGAAGATGTGTGTTATAAATTCAGAGCTCAAACTGAAGAATGAATATAAAAGTAAATCCTCTATAGTAATATTATCATTGCTTTGCTATTTTGGCATTTAATTATTATATACTACGGGACTAATCGCGCACTAAAATTACGAGATAAATAAATACCTCCTCATCCCGACGTTTCGGCCTAGTTGCATCGGCCGTCGTCACGGGTAGACGGGTTTATTTATCTCGTAATTTTAGTGCGCGATTAGTCCCGTAGTATATAATAATTATGTGTTCAAATCGCGAAAGTTTAAAAACAATATTTTGGCATTGTTATGGGCAAAGAAAAATCAAAATGATTTTGAGATTTTTGAGCTTACGAGTTAAGTATCTTATATTATTGTATATTTATTCAATAACTACACTATAACTCCTCTGATCTTTTTGCTCAAAAAGCATGACTTCAAATCAAACGTTTACGTCGAGTTTTTCAAAACAGTAGCGCACAGAACCAAAATATCGTACAATAAACAAACAAAACCCTCCAACAAGCAAAATATACAATAGATAAGTGCATTCTGTCCATCCAATAACGCACAGTTCACGACATCGGTCCCTTTGGTAACAACTAACAATATGTCGGTAGAATATAGACAGTATTTTAAAAGCGGTCCCTTTATGACTCATTACTCTGAGAACGTTCAAACTGACGCGCAAACACATATTGTATGCTCTTACATCGTAAATAATATGTTTTATTAGTGACTATAACATTTTTGATGGACAAATATTAGTTCCGATTTTATTATTGAGGGGAGAGAAAGAAAACGGGAGAAATTTACACTCGTAAGCTCGTTACAGTCTTCACTCATGTATATCCAAATGTTCCTGTCAAATGTTATTGGTGATTTGATTGACATAAAAGTAGGTATGTTTTGCGAGGTGTGCGAGTTGGAGAACAGTCAATAAGCTATAGCAAATCCACCCAATTTTATTTGCGCCTGAATACAGGTAATCTTCTTCCTTGCGTCTGTCCCAGCTTATGCCAGGGTCCGCATTTCTGCTATGTTTCCTCCACTTTGCACGGTCTTTTGCATCCGACATGGCCAGTTGATTGACACTCATGTCCTCTCTAAAGACATCCAGCCATCGCCGCTTAGGTCAGCCACGGGGTCTCGACCCAGGGAGCACGAGATCCATAATATGTCGGCCCACCTACTCCACCGGTTTGCGAAGTACATGGTCCATCCACTTCAAACGACTTTCCTGAAGCTTATTCGCAACGTCCTGAACTCCGAGGCTGCCGCGTACGTGCACGTTGCACAATATAGATCTAGGTAATTTCGCTTAATATTATATGTAATAGCCAATCACCTAAGATTGAGTACACCATACAGCACATACAAGTAGTAGGCCTAGCTCAGTCGAAGTACTTGCCACGAACTTATTCAGTAGTAAAATGTAAAATAACAAATGAAACCATAGTGGTCTAGTGGTAGTGACACTCGCCTTACAATCGTGAGGTCGTGGGTTAAAATCCTATTCACCAATGACCTTTTGGAAGTTATGTACGGAATTTCTCACCACTGCGCACTAGCTTTTCAGTGAAGGAAAACATCGTGATTGGTGAGACAAACTGTATACAACCGTAGTCAAAATTAGATGGAGTATGTGTATCTACCAATCCGTACCACGCCAGCGTGGTAAATATGGCCAAATCACACTTCGCGAGTGAGCCTATGTTCAGCAGTGGACTATTAAAATAGGTGGTACAGATACACTGGTACAGGTAACAAAAGAAACATACTCGTACAATTTGCAGTCGTTACGTTATGCTTACAGAGTGCCTACATGAGTTTTGTGCTGTACACTCAGGATCCTAAAATAATCATAAGATCAGGATGTCTCTTGCTGAACATGCTAACCCTATGGGCTAGCATGTTCAGCAAGAGACATCCAAACTTTGGTCTAACTAACTAACTTTGGTCGGCGTTCAGACTCCAATCCTTATTCGATTTCGACGATCAAAATTGGCACCGCTCATTAGTATTGACTCATAATATAACACCATAACAATTAACCTACAAAAAAATGAAGGCCACAGAACGCCGACGAAATTATCATTCGGCGACCATTACCGGCGGATGGGCACCAGTGTGACCGGTAGTGGCAGGAGTGGCAACCAGCTGATGCGGACAGGTTCCACTAACGGACAAACGGACACATAACTCTTAGTAGCTTGACCGGTCAGGTGACCTTTGGGGAGGTGGGAATTTCTCCTTGATCGATGGTGAATTAGGAAAAGGGTTGTATGTGACCTTAATTTGTGTTCCAATATTCCAATATGTTACTTTGTAACCATGTGCAAAGGAACAATAATATCATTTTGTTATGTTTTCACTGGCCCTAATTTTAGATACAATCCTTTTTCTACACTGTACTGTACTGTACCAGACTCTTTATTGTCCACCTAAAGATGTAGGCCTACCCACTAAAGGTGGTTGGGCCAAAACCATCATGCTGGCCCAATACGGGTTGGTGGATTCACATGCGCCATCAAGTTTCTACTACGGACGTACGCAGGATGCCTCACAATAGTCACGAGCTCACGATGTTCTCCTTCACCGAAAAGCCAGTGGCGTGAAATTCCGTGCATAAACTCCAGAGAACTTATTCGTACGGGACCAGGATTTGAACCCACAACCTCACGATTGTAACGCGGTGTTTTTACCACTAGACACTACGGCTCTTCTACATTACAAGTCTCGTAAACCCAACCTATGAAATGTTTTCTATAAATTCAATCTATTAAATGTATATGTAGATCAATAATAAGCTTACTTATATGTTATCAATGTTATCATCATTACTTCAGATACTTCAAAGTCTGCAGGATGTCAACGTACATATACAGTGTGTCTGCATGAAATCCATAGATTTCTAAAAGCTCTATTTCACAGCTGTTTGCGACCAGTAAGTATCAACCTTACCATCATGTACTTCATAAGTGTCGCGTAACAATAGTGAACATTTTATATTTGATTAGTCATTTCTAAATTCAATTTAAATATAATCAATCATAATACAACTGGCTATCGTTACCCGAGCTGATGGAGTATGAAGTACAAGGTATTTAGTTCTTATCACAGGACCGGAAAGAATGGCGAGAAGGAGAGGAGGCTTATACTCAGCAGTGGATAGAACAGGCTGAAAAGAAAGATATTAGGTCTTGAGAGTGGTCTTTATTATAACTCTATAACCCTTTGGCCATCAATTTAACGTAAAATTTGCAGTCATTGTGAACAAATCTAATTGATACAGGCAAATTCTCTGGACCACATTTGTATTGGTAGCGATAAAAGTTTCTGATTTCAGTCTATAAGTATACAGAAATCCTGGAAACAAAAGCCACTTCACGGCTCGGTTAGATATTCCCTAATTTGTTTTGTATTTGAGTTTGTCGGATATATTGACTTATCTAGAATTTTTTTCAACAAACATTGTGTCATTGTCATGTCTATAAACTGCTATGAGTAATCGTTTAGATAATTTTATCTACAAGTTAAAAGTTATCAGAACAAAAAAACTGAATGACAATATATATTACGCATTTCAATGTTGTAGTAAATTAAAATTACTCTTTAATGATGTGAATTGATTTTGATAGGACGTAGGTATATCAGCACGTGTTGCAATGTTTGAGCACTATTTGTTCCTTCTTTCCTATGTTACGTATGTAACAGTAAAAAACACAGTAAAATGGAAGATATCTGAATAAGAAGAAAATAATGAAGATATACAAGATTTTTTACTAAATTACTCGCAGATAATAACAGTGTGTTAGAAGAACAGAATGCCTGTAAAATTATACAAGGCGAATAACACTCGAAAAAGAATTGAAGGAAAAAAAAAGGAGCTTATTGAATCACAGGTCAAATATAGTGAGTTATTGCTCAAAGTGACCCAATCAAAGAGTATAAAAAGGGGTCACACTCATCTGAAAAATGTTTTCAAGAAAAGCAAAAATGTGAAAGTAAAATTAAACTTTCTTTCTAAGAAGATATAAGACTAAAAGCAGTACTTACACTAAGGCTACCACGGAATTTTACATGAAAGAAAAGTATGCGAATCCTCTTGGATCTGTGGATAATCCAATTGCTTGTTATGTAGTAGTAGTTTATGTTGTTTTAGATTATATAAGTCTTGTATTTAGTGGTAGTTGTCCTACTTATAAAAAAAACAAGTGAATGCTAAAATTATTCACGTTATTATCATATCAAGCTGTTTTAGAGAGACAACATTTATTTGTAAGGCAGACAGCAATAGGAAAAGGTTGAAATCAAATCAAAAAAGGAAAAGAAATATGAATAGTTTTCGATTAGATTATGCGCCTAAAAACCGAGACAAATATGTGTAAAGTAAACAAGGCCAATAAAGGAACGCCAGACGGTTATAACTATAGAGAAAAAATATATAAAGAACCTTTTCGATCCGGTTTCGACCGACAAGTTTCGACGTGAATTGAAAATACGGGATCACATTTGAGAAAATGTTCTTTTTGCCGAAGACTTTAAAAAGATCCGATCGAGCAGATACCTACTAGGGAAACAGGAATCGGAGGAGTAGAACACACACATTTGCTACATATTAGTATTTAGATATGATGTAAAATAACCCTTATTTCTAATCAATTAGCATCCTTTTAAGGGCTTATTCTGTACATCAAAACTAACAACTTTTGTTCTGCGACTTTTCTCAAAACATTGACATTTTTTATTATTTTCTAAGAATTTGACATTATTTAGATTTTTGTATACTTTATTGCCCCTTTACAGCATCATTAAATAATTTTGTACTTGCATTTAATGACGAGACCTATTGCTTGCGGTACTATGTATTATTATACAGATTTTGTATTTTATTTATAGTATTAAGCTCAATACGTCAATAAAAGTTTCTGATTCTGATTCTGATTGGTGTTCCATAGAAAAATATCGTTCACCCGCCGCGACCAAATGGAATGCTATGGAACAGCTGATTTTTTTGAGTTTTGACAATAATCGCAAAACAAAACTTGTTAGTTTTAATAAGCATAATAAAGCCCTAAAAGGATGCTAATTGTATAGAAAAAACCCTGTATAAGTTTTAAACCATTTTCACCATGTTGAGTACGTTGAGTACGTCTAAAGGAAATACTTTGGATAATTTATGCCCCTATAAAGTAATAGTATACCCATAGAATTAGAACTAAAAAGTACATTGTTCTAATTCTATGAGTATACCCGATTAAAAGGTACTATCCATAAATATAGAGTTTAGTAATTTATATGTTTTTACAAAACAATTCGATTTCAAATCATTCAACGAATTTAAAAAAAACTTCTTAGATGACAATATGGCTATGTGCATCGGCATTTGCTGTTGGAATGTGGCTCTGTATGAGTCTCATACATACTCGTATTTTGTATGTCAGTTGTATGACGAATTCAACGTAGGAAAAAATGTGAGGCGCTCGCGTCAGTTACGTTAATGTCATCGAGTTTAACTTTGTCAGGAATTTCTCCCATAACATTGTAATACAAATATTCTAAAAAGCAACGAATCATAATTGCATTAGTAAGTGACGAAAAAACAACACTTTTATGTGTACACATTTGTGAAGATGCATTTGTTGCGGATTGATTACACGATTACAGCTATAGAAAAGTTAATTGCTACAATTATTACACATCGTGAAAAGTTATGTGACCATCGATATGTTGAAATCAAATCATAAATTTGTAGGAATATATATATCAGAAAATATTGTGAATGACTCTAGAATTAAAAACGCTTAGGTATACTTTTATTATTGACCTTTGGACACAGAATTGATAGCGCCAATTTTAAAAGCACCATCGTAAATTTAATAGAATTCAAATTTAATAGAATTCAAAATGGATCTTTTTCACATGCATAATATAGTGAAATAGAAACAGCAATATTTTAAATTGCTATTAAAATTACGACGGTGCTATTAAAAATTGACCACATTTTCTAGCTACACTTATTGTATTATTAACATGTATGTATAAATTTTATAATCGTGCATCACACTTAAAATCTCTACAATTTTATATTTTATCTAGAACTAGAAAACTAGGCTCCTAATTCAGCCACCATACCCCAAGTGCGACGCCGCGACAGCAACTGACAATTCTAATTGACGGAGGTC
Organism: Hypomecis punctinalis; assembly: GCA_949316475.1. Taxonomy (NCBI): domain Eukaryota; kingdom Metazoa; phylum Arthropoda; class Insecta; order Lepidoptera; family Geometridae; genus Hypomecis; species Hypomecis punctinalis. The sequence goes on from OX438803.1 coordinate 24,537,993, forward strand.
ACCACCCGACACAAAAGGAGATATTTTCTACTTACTACCTTCTACCACTTCCAGACCACCCCCGGTTACACAAATAGACCTTAATTGGGCCTCAGATTAGTTCGGAGATAAAATATGTTTTAATACGGACCGATGGGATGTTGACAAAAGTTACATCTTTTTGTGGACCACTTACTTCTTTTTCTGTTACGACACGACGTGAGCGCAAGCGTGGAATAGTTCAAATACAATAGTTAGATAATAAAATCAAATGGTATTTTTATTTTCAAATATTTTGATTAGTTGTAGAGTGATTTGTTGGAATTTCATCCACTTATTCGACAGATATTTTCTAAAAAGCGTGACGACTCTATGGATACTAGTTACTATTACTTGTAATGTTTTGAAGCCCCTATGTATTCCTTCTTTCTTCATTGATCTTCTGGTTATCGCGAAATTAATCGTGTTAAAAAACAATAGGACAGGCGAAATGTATAACTTCTATAGCCCAAATTCAAAGCAGTTGAGTGTATTATAAAGAGTTTTGCTTCTCATGTAGAAAAGTAGCTTATAAAGTGATTGTGCTTGCAATATAAAAACCCACTGCAGCAAAGCTTTGTTACTTTTTTATCTCTAAAAGTATAATTTACAAGATTATTTTTTGCAAAAATCAGCAAAGACCGACTTCACCCATGTAAAGAATTCGCGAATATTTCGCACGGATCGATGTAGCATTTTTCACATAATTGTTGATTTATCAAAAATGGTTTTGCCGATTTCGAAAAAAAATAAATGGGACCAATTTCGAAGTATACTCTTTCTAATAAAAAAAAGAATTATTGAAATCGGACTACTACGAAAAAAGTTATGCGTGGTTATTCTTAAAAAAAATATACGCGTCGAATCGAGTACCTCCTCAGGTGGTTCGTCGGTCAAAAATGTATAATTTAGAACACCTGAATTAAATTATTTATGCTGATAAAAGCATAAACCTTTTTATATTTTGATGTGACGAAAGGTTGATGGGTCGATTCAACCCGATCTAAATATGATATCAATATTTTTGATGTGAGGTGACAATCTCATAAAGGTCACCAATTAGGATGAAAAAGGTCTTTGACCGACTTTGGGACGAAATCGGATCCGTTTTTGAGCCTTTATGCGTCGCGTCAGTGGGTACCCAAAGGTTACCAAGATACCGGACATTCCGGCCATCTTATGCATGCTGCTGTTTTGCATCGTCTCTATATTCACAAAGTAGATTATGTATATACAATATATACATATTGTGTCAGTGGGTACCCAAAGGTTACCAAGATACCGGACATTCCGGACATTTTATGCATGCCGCTATTTTGCATCGTCTCAACATTCACAAAGTAGATTATGTATATACAATTTATACATATTGTACATACTTCAGAAAAAAATGATGTTCCTTATAATTTGTCGAAAGTTAAAGAACTTATGTATGAGTCAGCAAATTTTTTGCATTTTCAGGTTTGATCGTAAGTAATATCTGTCTGTACATATGAATTTGGAACGTAAAATATGATCATATAGGTCAGTTTTTCATTACATGTTATTGCTATATATACGAAAACATTAAAAAATAATGCCATATGTATCGTGATCGTAATATTGTCTCTTTTAAACATTGTCGGCCTATTTTTAAATTCGAAAAAGGAGTAATCAAGTTGTTTACTATGAATGGTGGAAAAATATCTTTGGGATGAAATCTTTTCCATATTTGAGCCTTTTGAGCGTCAGTAGGTAGCTAAAGGTTACCAAGATGGGCCGGGCAATCCGGACATTTTAGTAAGGTTAAAATAACAAAAAAATATGTCCGAACGACCGCCACTGGCGGACGTTGGCACTAAAAATATTAACTGGTGCTAACGTCCACCACTGGAGGACGTTTTAGTGGTGGCTGTTGGGAGTATATCATTTTATGCATTGCCGCTATTTTGCATCGTCTCAACATTCACAAGGTACATTAGATATATTATACATACTTAGCACTACTTAATTCATTTATGTTTACACCACCGTCCATGTCAATTACACGTTTCCACAAATTAGAGGTTATCTGGAAGAAATCGCTTTAAGCGATAAGACCGCCTTCTGTCGTTTTTTCTTCTTCTGTTATCTTTTATTTCTTGTGGTGTCAATAAAGTGTTATTGTATACTTACTTCTCACCATGAAAAACTTTAACTGCGGTGAACTCTATTACAGGAAAAAAGCTGTTCCTTTTAATTTAATTTGTCAAAAGTTACAGATCTTTCTGTATGAGTCACCTAATATTTTGCATTTTCAGGGTTGATCCTACAGTTGATCGTGATGATAAATGATATCTGTCGGTACCTATGAATACGGAGAGCAAAATATGAAAAGCGATCGTTGTTTATTTAAAAATAATTCCTTTAGTTATTCATATCCGAACGTATTCATACGCACGGCGATCGTAATCTCGTCTGTTTTAAACATTAACGGCCTATTTTTAAATTCAAAAAGCAGTAATCAAGTTGTTTACTATGAATGGAGGCGAAACTAGATAGTCCTCTTGTGACTCACTTGCAAAGGCCGTTGGGCCAACAAAAAGCTTAACCTTTGGCAAACAAAATTAGTAAACGGTTATATTTTAAACACATTAAACGGAAGTTTTCGATTGTGATTTCTTTTTGGATTAAAAACAGGCTTTGTGACGCGTCCTGGCATAGATTCGGTGTGGTGTAGGACACGTTTCAAAAGAACATCTTTTTTTTATTCGTTCAAGGCTTTTTTGGGATTATTTTCAGTTTTTTGGCAAGTATGTACGGATTTCCATACTGTACAGTACTGTATCAGTCTTTCTAGTAGTCTACTGTAGTACGTAAGCCTACCCACAAAGAGTGGTTGGGCCATATCAACCACGGTGGCCCAGTGCGAATGGATTCACATATTCCATCAAATTTCTTCACGATTTATCCTTTACCGAAAAGCCAGTGGTGTGAAATAATCAATAAGTTATCTTACGGGACCGGTATTTGAACACATGAACTCACTATTGTAAGGCGGGTGTCACTACCAATAGACCACCACGGCTTCATACCACTGCCTTATATTTAATACTCTTTTGCTAAGGATAACACTAAAAAATCTACAAGCGTCAGATGTAGAAATTCGACGGCTTATTAAGTACACCCACAACTAGGACACCGTGATGAATATAACCGATAGTCTCGAAGTTCCTAAAGCTCTAGCCCTAGCCTAAGGCCTTACACCCTATTTAAGGCCCTAAGCTCTAGCCTTAAACAATGTAAAAGCAGACACTGATACCTAGGTACTCCGATTGGGCAGTTAAATCATATCATTTAATAAATTGTCCCTCCTGTTTACTTAAGACTTCAATAACATTGAAAAATTGGACACCGATAATAGCAGATAAAATAACTGTTATCAAGTAACTTCGAGGGCAACGTACGTGATATAACGTTACATAACTGTTAACAATTTTTGCATCGACGCTAACCACGCTTAATTGCAGGAGTTATCGCCATGAGAGCTATTGTCTGGTGCTCAACCATTACTCATTTTATGTTTTGTTCGGTAATAGTTCATTGGAAGAAGCGAATTCCAAGCATTTACAAGGAGCATGTTTATGGATTACGCAGACAGTCGTGAACAACTTGTTTGACGTATTTTCACATCACTTTTTGTCAACGAAGTTCGTAGCTATATGCTTCGTGACTCTTAAGTCAGGATTTTGAAACCGCCTCAAATCATCTGACATGGGTTAAAAATAGGGGGATTACAATTTAACGTGTTAACCGAGCCACGGTAGCGCTCAGTAGTAAATCCCACGGCCATTGTACTGAAGACCTTACTTCACTTCCGTGCAGCTGTGATTAGTAAATAACTTCCAGACAAGCTTTGAGCGCTGCCGTATTTCGTCGATAGGTTTTTAGAGTCTGTAAATCTTCCAGTAGGTAGAATACTTCTAATAAGTGTGTATTTTCTGATTGATTATGTCAATTAAGTTTATAATAAATTATTACAATGATTTTAAGTATTTATATCGAAGCTATTAATTACTAAAACTAGGATAGTACCTACTAATAATTAGTACTGATTGTATTTGAGTATTACATAAAACCCAATTAGGGTTCATGATTTCTCGAGCTTTTCAATTTCTCGGGTCTCGAGAATTCTCGAGGCTAATTTCTCGAGGCTTCTCGGGTTGTCGAGAAATTGACATTTACGTACGTTTTCTCATATTATTCGGTCGGTTCCAATAACGTCAATAAATTCAGTGGTTTTCCTCTCAAATGAAAGTATCAAATTAAAAACATTAATCTTATGAATAAGCTAACTTTTTTGAAAAAATACAGAAATAATATTATTTAGACTCATAATTATAATGACAGCACCATTTTTGGCTGGTTATTTAGAACTTATAAACAAAAGTAGCTTATATTAAACTAAACAAAAATTCAATATGAAAAAAACGTTAATGTCTTAACTTATAATTTAACTACAATCACAGCACCATTTTTGTCTGGTTATTTAGAAAAAAAATCAACTTAAAACTTGTGAACAAAAATAGCTTCTATAAAACAAAAAAAATAACATTAAAGAAAACGTTAATATCTTAAATTCAGGTTGAAAATAAATGTAAACTATAATTAAATTATAATCATAGCACCATTTATGGCATGTTAATTTGAATAAATAACAAATGAAAACTTTGCAAGATCAATGGAACATCTCACGCTGAGGAGCTGAACATATAGACAGATACATAACAATTAGGTCAGCTTACTCTGTCTGATAAAATATGCCTTTAGAAAAACTAAAGCATTTATTCAGCCGGTTTCTTATTTTATTAACTATATTTCCTGATATTGAAAACACTCTTTAATTTTCAGTTGAACTAGGCTTAACTGAAAGCAATGCTTTGTACATCGATTCTAAATTTGGTGACCTCTTCCCAGTCTGTTCAAAAAGTAAGAACTCTTTCTTTACTAGCGCTTGCAGCGAGATCAAAGGGTGCCGCTGAACTTTGGCCCGCGCCGCCACGCAACAAAACAAACGGCAATTTAATTTCTATGTAGGTACATGATTTCTCGAGTTCTCGACTTTTCTCGATCTTGATTTCCCGGGAACAAAGCCTAACGATTTCCCGGGAATTCTCGGCTCGAGGATTCCCGGGAATGAACCCTAAACCCTATCGAAAATTCATCAGAATATATATAATTTCATTTCTCCGAAAGTCTTGCTGTCGATTTTTAGGTAGTACAATACCTATATTTTTTAATTACATGGCGTAGCAACAGCTGTATTTGCATAATATCATAAGAATATAGACGTAAGAGTCGGATATCGAGATCCTTTACAAACCCTGACATTTGAGTAAGTTGCGCATTATTCGCATCTGCCGCCTGATTTGCGGCGCGCGCGCAGCTTGCGAGCCTTTGTGATCGATATAGGTGCCTTCCTACTTTTGATACGCACGCATGATTTCATAGATACGATAATAATTTTGTCTGTAATTTTTCATGACCTTGGAAACCATAAGATTTAATTTTTTTAGTTTTAATTTTAAATATTGATTATGGGAAGTAATTCCTTCAGTCGGACACTTCAACATTTGTCAAATTTTCACAGCCGTAGCCACAGACTAAGCCCAAGCATGCAAGATATTTTCATAGTCTAATTCTAATCCAACAAGTCGTGGTTCAGTAAAACAAGGCGTCCTTATGTATTTTTGGTAGCAATTCCTATGACACGTTTCTATATATCACTTTCTCGCACTCATGCACTTAATAATTCCGTTCATAATAAATGCATTTTCCATGTTTCAAGTAAGTATGTAAGTCATGTAAAATATATGTTTATTTAAATAAGCAATAAAATACAGAAAAATTGCTTAGAAAATAATTGGAAATGTGTCACGCGCTCGAATTATAACTTCGGTTGTTAACCCGCGATTTCTTGGCAATTGTTTGTAATTCCATACATTTCCGGTTTCGGTTCAAATATAAACGTCTAATTTTATTGTTGCGACAAGTTGCCCTAAAGCAACTTAAAGTGTGTAACAATTGTAAGCTTTCATTTAATTTATGAACTAACCGTCTTACCACAAAAGTTTTAAGCACGCCTTCGACGATGTTTATCTAACAGTAAAAAAATGCACGTTCAAACAGTATTTATAGCGTATTTAAATCTTTTGAGGTAAGGCGGCAAATGTTTTAAAAATGGGAAAAGTTAGGGTACTTGTGTACTTTACATCTAGGTAAATAATCTTATAAGTTAAATGGGTACCAAACCTCACCAAACTTGAAACTTAGCTAATTTTTTCAATAAATAAAATCAATATTTGTACAACTCATTCATCTCTATTTTAACATTTTACTAGATATGTAACATACCTATCCGTTTTTAAGGAAGCACAGCATACGCTCAAAATCTGGTCATAAGTACTTATTTTTTAATTTTCTTAATCGGATTACTTTTGTGACTAAATTGATATTTTTTGTCAACCAATAAAAAAAGAAAGTAGTGGCGCCAAAACCTGTCAGCGTGTAGTGAGGGACATCACTTCGATTACGATTATTTACGATCATGTCTCGGACGTCACGTCAATCGAATAAGTGGAGTTTATGAAGTGACCCTATTTTTAATCTGTGGTCGAGACAACTAATGTCCCTAACGTCGTCAGCAACGTAATTAGTCTGCTTAACAGGCGGATAATTAAGGATCTAAAAATAAAAGTGTAATAAATTGCTGGTAATTTTATTTGTGAGGTTGACGATGATGGTCCACAGTACTATAAGTACAGGCTAGAAATATTTTAGGTTTAGATTTCTATTAATAAAAAACATTTTTGATTTTTTATGAATATAACTTAAAAAATATTTAATATGGGAACGATAATGTTAGAAGGTTATAATATATTTTAAAGTATTTTTTAAAGATACTTGATTCTGCTAATAATTTTAGTTCGGAGATGTTTTTGCTAGAAAAATGTGCTTTAAACGCGTTCTCTGATTTTTTCGGAAAGTTTACATTGGCGTGCAATGGCGCGCATACAATGAGCTTTAATCTAGAAAGGAAAGCAACAACATTCCCTTTCAAGCATTTCACATCATAACAAAGCAGGTAAAAATAGATCATGATGAAATCATAAATTACCAGTTAAAATGTGAAAGTTAAAATCCAGTAGCCCATCCATCCATAAACACACATTTAGCTTATCACAAATTAAAGTTTTAAAACTTATGAGCTGTCAAACATAAGTACCAACGAGTGACAGCACTAATAAATGTGTCATTGCCTTTATTTTCTTTTTGTCAACGTCGATGTCGCCTCACTATTTCGTGATTTAAAAGTTCCCTGCCCTTTCTTTGTTTCGAATTTCAAATTATGGAACGGTTTTGATGAACTTTGAACCTCATTTAGTCGTAAAATCGTGCAAGCATATTGGTGCAAGAAGCTATAAATTCTTGAGTAAAGTGTATCTTATTATTACGCGGGCAGGTATCAGGTAGGTATAATTTAATACCTCTGTATTAAATTATTATTATATTAGAGAAAAAAATACTTATACGAAAATGTTTATTTTAGCAAACTCACAAACTATTTTCATGATTTTCATCGTTATTAACCATAGTCCATTGCTAGACCTAGGCCTCCCCTATGAAGCGGCTTGCATCCACTATCCAGCGTTGTCATTGTTCCAGCGGTCTTGATTAGATCGTAGTTCTATCTTGTCAGTGAATGTTCTGCGCTGCTCTTGTCGGTGCGATTTCTCTATTTCAATTTAACGGTTACATTGGTTCCATTGGCTATCCATTCTACGAACGATGTGTCCTGCCCATTGCCACCAACTTGCTGTCTGCTGGGCTACGTCAGACGTCAGTAACATTTAAGTGTCTTCGAATCTCCTTATTCCTGACTCGATGTCGTAGAGAACATCTATAACCACCTTTGTTATTTGATCGAAATTGCCAAAGAAACATAATACTTAACCTGGGGTTTTATTTATCTTCTATAAATATTTCTCTCTTATTTTACTCTATACCTATGTTTTATGAAATTCGTAAATTATGATGCTCATTATTTTCGCGACTCTACGCAACACTTTCTAAAATCCCTTCAAGATGTGAACCCAAGGGACGCATCGGAATAGCTGACCCAATTTCCTTGTTCCGAGCATCTACACTCTCCTTTGAACTCATTGTTTGTTGGCTGTACGGTTAGGACTCTCGGCAGATGGCGGCACGCCCTACTTTATGACAAAATAACACTCTACTTACAGCGCAGAAGAGTTATTACAAGTTTATTAATAATAATATTTATTAACGTAAACGGGTACTTTCGCAGTTTCCGTGTGACTCCATACCATACACTTTAGTACCTACAGCGCCACACCTTCTTATACAGGGTAATTTCTAATCAATTAGCATCCTTTTAGGGGCTTATTCTATGCATCAAAACCAACAAATTTTGTTCTGCGACTTTTGTGAGAACTCAAAAAAATAATTAAAATAGAGATCCTGAGGAAGGTTCGAAGGAAAATATGTAACGATTAATAATGCAAACGACTAATAATACCTTAAAATTAAAATAAAAAATCCCTGCGATTGAAAGGCGATAAGGTATTATTTTTTTCTGTAATAGATAGTGAGCAACAGTTTGCATGGAATTATACAAAGTTAAATTGACAGAAAAGGCCAGACAACCAAAACAACCTGAAAAACCCAACATAATATTTATTGAATTCCGATGACCAAACACATCGAATCAATTTGACCAGATTTACCATTTCTGTACTTAATGATGTTTTATTAAGATAACTGTTTGCTGTATATGGGCCGTCGGTCCGTCTGTCTGCATGTAGTAACTGTTGAATGGTCTGTATGCGTGGGAGTGGAAACTAGAAAGACGGATCTCCATGGGGTCGACTCTTGCGCAGCCTAACATGAGGATTGCAAACAGTGTACAAAACATACCAAAAATTACTATGCAGAATTATTTTCAAAGAGTGTCAAGCTGTACTTGGCTAAAGAGAGTTGACTCAGACGGCATTATGAACAACTTTTACGATGAGGTCAAGCGGGATTTCGGGAAAAAATATTCAGCTGATTTAAACAAAATTGCAACTCAGAATCAATGAAATGAAACAACTGATTCATTTTCTCTGTATTCTGAGCTGATAACAAAAAACGTTGTTTATAACAAAATAGACCTACCTATACTGAAATTACGGTCAAAAATCAGCTGTTCCCTAAATGTCGAGAGTGAATGAAGTTTCTGTACATGTGCTTCACGGGCTGCACCCGAATATTATCGATATTAAATTTAGACCATCGTAAACAATCGCACAAGATAAGTATTCTCTAGTAAGATTAATAGAGGAGGCTAAGTCCAGTGAATCACAGTGGATGGGAAGTCCCACAGATTAGAGAACAAGGATCAAGGAACAAGATTTTTTGGCTGAAATTTGGAAGCTGCCCCGGTTGTGGCTATCTTAGTATCATTTGTGGCCACTTTGAATTTTAACAATTGATTAGACAATTTAAAGTCCAAATAATATTTAAAAAAAAAATAGGATTTACAAACAATTTTAGGTTGTTACATTGTTTATAATTACCATTTATAAAAAAAAAATTCACATCAAAATGGCCACAATCGAATCCAGCACGATCACACCTAGTAATATTATTCTATGCAATTTGTTTTCATTTTTTGACTGATCGTTCTTATTATTAATTGACATTGACATTTTATTTTCTTGTTATACTTTTTTTTTTTTTTTTAAAACCCTGACGAAATCATATACATTTTTTAGTATTTTGTAACATCGACGTTCAAATGTGTCAGACATTAATGTATTGTCAATAAAAATAACTAAGTAACTATGTATTCTAAAGCAAATAATATAATTAAATGTTATACTTAACTTTTATATATTTTTATTTAATTTTATATTTTTTAACATTAAAAAATTGTTAAATGTCAACAGTTTATATTATTTCTGTTAGAGCAGTCTAATAATTATGATTTTCTTTTGATTGCAAATTTGACGTACCTACTGTAACATACGTATTTATAAGGTCAATAAAAGAATCTAATTCTGATATGATTAGTTTATGAATGTGTATACCCAAGTACTACTAATTACTAATACACTACCTACATACTAAAATACCTATAATTATGATCACGAGCAAGAATCCACTGGATTCCTATAAACCATTCATTGAAGACTCGTGATGACCGCGGCGATTACCTTTCAATGATCGATTATGATTGGAAAAATCGTGTGCGCATCGCACGCGTTTATGCGTATTATGTAATTCATAGATAATCAGGCGTCTGCCCACTATAACGTACCATACCATGACCGTGGTAGAAACGTATCAGGCACGGAAACTACACGGCACGCTCTACTATGCCCACTACAATGTACCATCAATGCACGTCAATTGTTGTCGTTGACTGTAGCCCTGGTGGTCTAGTGGTAGTGACACCTGCCTTACAATCATGAGGTCGTGGATTCAAATCCCGGTCCGTACTAATGAGTTTTTCGGAATTTATGTACGGAATTTAACCACTGGCTTTTCGGTGAAGGAAAACATCGTGAGGCAACCTGCATGCGTCCGTAGAAGAAATTCGATAGCGTATGTGAATCCACCAACCCGCACTGGGCCAGCGTGGTGCATATGGCCCAATCACCCTTCGAGGGTAGGCCTTCGTCCTGCAGTGGACTATTAAAAGGCTGATACAGTACAGTATAGTAGTTGTCGAGAACATCTTGGCGGTGCCTGCTCGCTCCGCGCGACGGTACTGGTCGGTAAAGGAACGGTTTAGTTCTAGTGGGTATAGTCTCATACTTTTCAATACCAAGAACTTTTTTTTCACATTTCTAGCATGGTTATGGTGTAGTACGTAATAGTGATTAGACACTTTTATAGCTAAACTAGCTTTTACCAGCAGTTTCACTTATATGATACTAGCGACCCGTCCCGGCATAGCACAGGTGTATCATACATATAAACCTTCTTCTTGAATCACTCTACATATTAAAAAAAAACTGCATCAAAATCGGTTCCGTAGTTTTAAATATATAAGCATACATAGGGACAGACAGAGAAGCGACTTTGTTTTATACTATGTAGTGATAGTGATCAGTCCTAAAATACTCTCCAATAATTTGACAACTTATATCCATGCAAAAAAAATAATTCGATCCGTCGTCGCTTCGTTGCTGCATTTTCACGGCAACTTCAATCAAACATACATGATTTGTAAAATATTAATAAAGATAAATAGTAGGTATAAACATTATACAATGTTCACTATTTCACAATAATACACATATCTACGTAAACTTGGTTCAAAACGGAAAAAGTTTTCGATAAGTGTGACGCGTTGAAATCCTTTGTGTGATAAAAAATGCAATTCGATATTTTCTAATTTTGACCTGAAATATTCATGCAGACCCAGGGAATCCGTGAATATGTTCTGTATCTAAATTAGGAAGTTAATAATCAAAAGCAACTGCTTTGATTATATCAACACGTCAAGTTAATACATATTATTAAAAAATCTATGATTTATGAATATACAATATTTAAGTTATAATTAAACAGAAACCCAATTGCGTAATAATTACTTTATAAGAATCATGTCTTGTTTGTTAAATCATGACAATTTGTTCACCCAAGTAAAGACATGGGCTAGTAACTTAGCTAACAATATGACCGCATAGGCGCCATTTTAATTTCGATAGTCTGTGGACGTGCGCACGCGCCGCTCTACGTGACGGAAGAATGAGGATGTTTAGGGTTTTTGATTAATTCATGCATTGATTACTATTTTGTATTGTCTTCATTCACGGAAGAGTTCGGTCACTATACACTTGTATGGGTCAAGTTATTTTAAAGCAAGCGGTATAAAGGGTTATCTAACTAAGTAAGATTTTTAGCTCAATAGGCTCAATTTCGAAAGTTTTTGGACAGCTCCAAATACTATTTTAAAGTGTTTATCTCCGTATCTAATAGAGTGAATTGAAAAACACCTATATTTTTTATTAAGTTTGGACCCTATCAAATTTTGAAAATAAGCTTTTTTGATTGAAATATTCTAGAGTCATCCACAATCTATTCTACTATTTCTAGCGACTATTCTGTACTATTATTATTTCGTCTTTATTTCGTAAAAGATTTCCTCTATTACATACCTAAATGCAATATAACTGTAATTGCATTTAACGTATCCCTGCGTTTTCAACTTTTTACGATAAGACATTATAATCGATAAGTTTTTCTATTCAAAAGTTAGATCCCCTAATCCTTACTAATATTATAAATCCGAAAGGATGGTTTGTTTGTTATTCTATTACGCATCAACGGCACGTGTCAGTTCAAGCCGAAAAATAGATTATGTAATTTAAATACGAGAGTGTTATAAGTTACCTATTTTTTATCTCGGAAAAACTAAGCAAGCGGGTGAAGCTGCGTACAATGATTAGATAGTGAATTATAGAAGCTGTACTCTCTGTAGATGTAAGAAACCTTTATTTGTACAGCTAAACCCCCACCCAACCACTATACTCCATTAAACTATTTAATTTGTTTGGCCACATGTGCCAAGGGGCAAGAAGCATGGTGGTCAAACCGCGTCCATATGGGGGCTGCCAAACTATTTTTAACACCAATCCGTGACACATATGGCGTTTCTTTTTATGTTCTTGCGCTTTTTGTGTCTGCTAGTTTTTGCAACTAGACGGCTTGCCTTCTGTTATTGGGGTCAAACAAAAGTTCCAGCTTTTTTTGTAAATGACCGTTGCAATTTGTAGTTTTCTGTAGTTGTGTGAGTTCTATCTAGGTGGATAGATCGATGTATTTTTATATTAATTATTTTAAACACTAAAATTAAAACTAAATAAATAAACTTAAAACTAAGCTGAAACTGTTGGCACGCTGCCAACTGGCAGTGGGCTTGAGCATTTGGATTATCTTTAGACCTTCAAGGGTCTGTGGATGATCCAATTGCTTTCTATGTAGTAGTAGTGTAGGTAGTTTTAGCATATAAAGTAGTATTGTATCATATTGTAGTTAATAAAGACACTTTTGCCCGTATTAAAATATTTAAAAAAACCCTGAAGTAAGGTAATATAGTTCAAGTAGCGGCCGCCTTTTTCACTAGACTAATTGATAAATGAAGATGAAAATTCTGTATTAAACACCTACTAAGGTTTTGAACACACAGAGCTTTTATCGTCACACATTTTACGATCTTAAATTATTTTTTTACAAAATATTCTAACACTATAAATGAAATTCTAGAAATTAATATTTTCCTTCTGTTTATTGACATAGTATGCAACGTTGTCTTCGTAGGTAGACATAATGTTCAGCTATGGACTATTTCGTAGAAGGATGGCATATCTACAGTACAGTAACAGACTTTGTGATCGAGGGTGAAACCCAGACTTAGGAGATACCTATTATTTATTCTTGATTACCAAAATAACGGCTCCTCCTCTACGATTTACTTTTCTCACCATAAAGATTACGTTTTATTATTCATAAATATTACGAGCTATTACATAAATTTCGCCACCCCTATAGAAAACAATGATACAATACCAATTTATAGTAAAGCTATACGAGGGCGCTGCTGTCGAATATTTCGCACAAAACCGAAAGAATTCCTTTAAAAAAAATGTTCCCTTATTTAACTAACTACATGGATAAGTTTGTAAAGGACTTCTGAAGGGCGTTCAGATCACACGTGTGCTAACAATGAAGATATCCCTCTACTAGATAATGCTTTTTATCGCCAATTATTATCATAGATAAATTAGTTTAGTTTGTGGGTTAATTGAAAATGTTGGTTTTAACCGGAAATTAACAGTTGAAACCAATCGTGGCCATTTATCTATGGTAGGTATTTGATGCGGGAAGTTTATTAGGAGGAAATCATTTTTATTTTTACTAGATAATTAGGTGCCTTTCTAATTAAAACTATTATAGACTAGCTTTTGCCCGCGGCTCCGCCCGCGTGGTATGCTCACTTTTGTGTTATCCCACAGGAACCTTTTATTTTTTCGGGATAAAAAGTGGCCTATGTCACTTTCCGGCCTTTGAACTATATCCATGTCAAAAATCAAGTCAATCCGTTGATCCATTGATGCGTGAAAGAGGAACAAACCAAGAAACTTTTCAGAATTATAATGTTAGTATGATTTGATAGACTAACTGATTAGTTAACTAATATACTTAATGGTCTATCATATCATACTAATATTATAAATCTGAAAAGTTTGTTGGTTTGTTCCTCTTTCCAAAATTACTACTAGATTGGAACAATCTGCGATCGGTAAGTTTTTACCATAGATCGCTTTTCTGATTATACTTTTTCTCGTTTGTTAGGGGCACTGACAATAAGCATGATGGCTAGTGAAAATATAATTATTATAATTATTAGTCCGTTAGTCATACTATCAAAACATATTGGAAACGTATTTTTTTCTTTTGTCAATCAAACAATAGATGATAAAGATAAACCTTGTCAAAGTTCGGGAGTGGAGGCTCGTGATGTCACTATACGACAAGTATAGCTAGACGTTACACGGAACTTTACAAGCTATATCTTCATCATTATTTGTTTAATTGACCAAAGAAAAGATACGTGTCTAATATTTTTTGATGATCTATTGACTAATTCTATTTTTTTAGTCATCTAGCCTGTTCATAATTTTTCACGCCACATCACTTCATTACTTTTAGATATTATTTATAGAGGAGCTAACCTCCTATTTTTGGTAAACAAAGGGCCACAAATATTCAACCACCTTCAGTAGGTAATTATCTTATTATGGCACCGCCACTTTGGTATTTTACGCACTGAGAATATAATTTATGAGGATGACATAAATAGCACTAAGGAATTATATATAAACATTCGAAATTGACCCTTATTTCGTTATAATTTAAGAGTCAATTGTACAGTTTTCGGTTGGCTGCAATGAGACAAAGAAAGTGACATGTAACTAATTTTGTACAAGCTTTTACTAGTTTTTAATAATAACAACACTAGCAACCCTCCACGGCGCGAAGGGTGACGCTGAGTTGCCATTTTTATGAGACAATTTTGTGGGGACGATTGTGTAATATTTTGTATATTGTAAATATGTCAAATTTTGGCAGGAAAATCATGTCGCTGGATTACAATTTCCATGATTAATGCTTAAAACATGCAATTTTGGACATGTATTAAAATTATATTAATCATATTTTGGAGTATTTTCCAAAGCTTTTAAATAAGCATCTCATAAAGTCTACGAAAACTTGATCATTAATTTTTGGCTTCTTCGATAAAAGTTGAAGTTAATTGTCACAAACAAATACACAACACATAGGCATGTAACGCCCATAAACGTCAAATAAAAAAACATAACGAAGAACTGATATCGTTCAATTCTACATTGGGTATTCTTCTTCTTCTTTTTCTTAGTTTTGGCGTCGCATTATTGTGCATTTGCCAGTGTCAATTATTAAGTTTTAATAATTTTTTATCAAAATAGTCACTGTCGTAGTCTCGTCATAGTCCAATAAAGTCGCTGTCAAGTCTAATCATAGTCCAAGTCATACCTCAGTAAAGCAGTGGAAACTTTACTAGAGGCGTCTATGGAGTTTTGGTAACAACACGGAACAACATGATACGTCACATTATATCACTTGCCTACACTCATGTACGTAAATCAGCTGAAAATCAACGAAATACCGCCATTTTTCACTAATTATCACTGATAAAAACACAAGTTTAACAAAATAATACAATGAAGCGACATGATTTTTCCGCGTTCACGCCAAAACTCGATTGGATATTCACTTTGTTACGCACAACTGAAGGCAAGCTAACTTTACTATTTTGTTCACAAAACACAATAAACTAAAGTATAAATTTTCAATCACAAATTATACCTACCTAGCACGGTATAGTTAGTCAGCAGGTATTTTTTGCCAGGTTTTTACTAATGCCAGCACGTACTTTGCCTTCCGGTGCTCAAAAAGTTATTGACATTAGACTAAATTACTAAATACGTAATAGTCTAACTTCCTCTTACGCTGCCGAAATTTTAATTCAATCTTGAGTTTCAATCACATTTTTAATTTCATGCAGTTACATATTTTATATAATTAGTAAATAGAGTATTATGTGGTAACATCATTATGAAATTAAAGAACAACGTAAACAATATCATACAAATAGTTGACAAATATGCCGTATATCGTGAGGTCGTGGGTTCAAATCCCAGTCCCGTACCAATGAGTTCTTTGGAATTTATGTACGGAATTTCACACCAATAGCTTATCGGTGAAGGAAAACATCGTGAGGAAACCTGCATACATCCGTAAAAGAAATTCGATGGCGTATGTGAATCCATCAACCCGCACTGGGCCAGCGTGGTGGATATGGCCCAATCACCCTTCGTGGATCATCTACGTCCTGCAGTGGACTATTAAAAAGGCTGGTATAGTTCAATTGACAAATGCATGAACATGCAACGCCAAAATCTCTGTAAGAGGAAAAAGTAAAGTTAAATATATTTTAATTCTTTATAAAGTAAATGTAAAATTTATTGCTCAAACTGTGTAGAATGATGATAGGTACAATTTTCTTAGCATCAAATCAACAGTCCGTCCTAGCGGACATGCAATTTTTGGCTACATATAGCCTAGCCTAGCATAAATTAGTAACTAATTATTACTACAAAGTAAATATTTACACTCAATGAACAATTTAACTTATATGAAAAACAGACATGTTTAAAAAAATAGCTACCATATTTGAGATAGGTATCTACCAAAATAATAGTTACCGTATTGTGGTTTAGTATTGATACAGTTTTATTCTGATTCAAGATATCATTAACATTTCAATATGTCAAGTGAATACAGCCACAAATTATACCCATACCCAATATTAATGCAGGTATTATTAATATAAAAACAAATTGTACAAAACTCCATTTTCTAAAAATAGTATCGATTCTTTCAATTTTTACAATAGATTCTATAAAAAATCATCGCGGTTGTAAAACAATAATAACAATTTTTACAATACTAAAAATAAGATAAACGTTTTAAAGCAATAATTTTGTATCTCATTAACTAATCAGCCATCGATCAGCACCCGGCATTCTCTATAGGCCCATCAAAAAAGTAATTACTCCCCTCTATTGTGAGTTACAAAAGAGGTTGTTTACAACCCTTCGTGCGGGTTTGTCTTTGTATACAGCCCTTTGTACTGGTGAGGCACTAAACAACTAAGCACAGTAGCTAAGCTTGATACAATGAGCGCTCAAGCAAACTTAAGTACGAGTATATTTACACAACTGACTAACGATCTTGGCAATTGAATCAATTGATACAATCTCGGTAGCCACTGTGAAACATTTCGAGCGTGCGTTTTCCAGACTCCAGTAGGTAGCTATTGAACACCATAGAACACGCGTAGACCTTCTTTCGTGAGCAATTCTACGCTTTTTGCACCACCCTTATTTCGGGTCCTTATACCACGTAAGCTAATACTGTTCTGCAGCGTCCATACTGTCCATAGCCTAGCTTGACTAATGTGTTTTTTACAACCAGAGCACAGTCAATTATTATCAGAAAAGTCACTGCGGTTGTGACTTGGATGGCGGTCTAAATTGTAGGCCCGTTTTAACCCTTTACTTTACCCATTCCAAAGGCTTTAAGGTGGTTTGACTCAATCAACTTTCTGATACGACGACTTGGCACCCGACTTATAATATACTTACGATCTTACCAATCTTTAGAATATGGATCACTTCACCACGTATTGTTTGAAGATTAGCTACTTACTGCATTTTCAGTGTTTTGTGCTTTAGGGCACTCAGGCTTCGAGTAGTTGAGAGCAGTTGAACATTCTTTGAAAGTTTGATATTTAAAACAGGGGTGGCCATGGTGGGCATTCTTCGAGAATTTGATATTGCGAGGGAACGATGATGGGTGACAAAGAGGGAGCCAGCAATTAGAATCAAGGGAATGTCAATAACGAGGCGATTCGTGAAGTACAACTACTTATTTAAATATTTTATTTGGAAACTAAGTACGTAGTTGTTTCTCGCGGTTTTAGCCTGAAAATGCTAGATGACCATGATAAGGAAACTGAAGTATTTTTCCAAAACTTACTTTATTCTCAATTCTTCAGAGAAAATTCATTGAAATCAATTTACTTTGATATTTATTCACAGATTAAGAAAGATTTAGTGGCGATAAAACGCATTTCACATTTGTGAAATTATAAGGTATAGGTATATTATATGAGACATTTTGTTCGTCTTATTCATACTTGTATGATAATGATCAGAAATGGAAAAAAAAATTAATGACTCAAAGACATGTGATTTCCGCTTTAATTTTTATTGCCTTAGATACTTAATTGTACGAATAACTTGCTAATTATGTGAATTGAAATAATTTGTGGTCAAATTAAAAATACATTTCATTGTTTTACAAAAACACTCCTGAAATCAAAGACCTCCTGAAATGTTTTTTTTCTTTGCTTTATGAAACTTATTTTATATTAAATTTCGGTCATTTGCAAAGATAGCGTTAGCTGCAGCAGCGTGTTTTTTATATCCAATTACTTTCTTATAAGTATGTTTTTTTTCTACATATTTATTAATGATTTTATTTGCTTCTTCTAGTGACTTACAAAAAATGCCGTCGGAAGTCCACTTTTGTGTATGCAAAGCGTTTAACTTATCCACTTTCTCTAACATCCTCTCCTCGAGAGCATCTCGAGTAGGGCCTGTGTTTCGAATAGGTGTAGGTACGAGTAAGGGGTGTTTTATAAAAGTCGGACCTTTTTCTAGGGTGTCATTGTACTTATTATGATCAAGTTATACTATAGGATCAACCAAATAAAAAACCATCGGTTCCGCACAAAAATTTCATTGGTTTTTAACAACATGTATAGCATGATAAGTGCCTACAATATTTTTTTATTCAGGATAGGCATGTGTTTGACCACATCTTGTTTACCTAATCCTTAGCAAAGATGCGATCTAAATGTATAGTACGTGCCGCCAAAGATGAGACTTGAGAAACCATAATTTGTTTGTAATAAATATACAAATTCTGGATTATAGATATACAAACGTTTAAAAAACGTTTATAAAACGTTTAATAGTTATACAAATTCTGGATAGTTAGTTTGTGCACGACTGTACCTGCGCAAGATCCCCCACCACACGCTCGTCAAGTCTCATCTTTGGTGGCACGCACTATAACAGCTTACCTAGAATATATATATTCTAGATTTGGAAACTTACCTTTATCTAGACTAGAATCACTCCGTATAACTAAGGGCTTGCGGGTGTCAGCTGCGCGAGCACGTGTCTCAAGAATCCACGCGATCCTTCCATTGTCCATCACGACTGCAGGACCCCCACTCGCGTCGGCCTGTTGCGTCTTACGTTTCTGTTTATTATTATTGTACAATGCCCTCAATTCTGATGATATACAACTTTCCAAACATGGATTTTTATATTCCCTGCTTGAAGAAGTCAAATATAGGGAGATTGAAATTCTTCTGCGTCTGATTTTGTTCTTATTATGTAAGAAAACGTACCTACATCATTGACAGTTCCAATAATTATTTTTTGCAAAAAATAGCATGACCGATAGCGCATCGCTAGAACGCAAATATTATGCACGGATCGATGTAGCATTTTTCACTATTGTTGATTTATCAAAAATGGCTCAGCAGATTTCGATAAAATTTAAATGGGACCAATTTCGAAATACATTCTTTGTAATAAAATAAGAATTATTGAAATCGAACTACTATAAAAAAAGTTATGCATGGTTATACATAAAAAAATATATATACGCGTCGAATTGTACATATACCTCCTCCGGTGGTTCGTCGGTCAAAAATGGCAGAAATTTTTTGAAACCCTTTTTCGAAACAGACTGTCTTTGACCTACACTAATATCAGTGCTGTCATCAGATATACAAATCATCTTCTAGACCGAGGTTTAGCCAGGAGGAGCCATGACGCTTGTTTTGGCTCAAACTCGGGCTAGAAGAATCTTCCAATTTAATCTGAAAATTTCAAGTAATGATCTACAGTAAGTACGGTACGTCTTGCTATAGGCCAAATTATAGAAGTCATGAAGTCAGCGGTGAAGTTAGCTACAAGCAGCGCAAAACCCAATCAATGCGCAGCTTTATGTGAGCTTCAGTCAGATTTTTTTTTTATTGACAGACTACAAAACTGAATGAACATCTTAAAAAACATAAAAGACTTACATAAAATAATAGCTAACGAGCACATTCATTCATCTAGGAGTAGTCCTAACATGGTGGTTTGATATTGCACAACTTGTAGATAACTCCACATCTGCTGTCTTGTATGATTTGGCCTATAACTATGTAGGTACATTATTTAATTTCTTTTGGCCAAAAGAGAAAACAATTTGTGATGTGTGTCAACCAAAATACCAGTAGGTATTGTACATAGTAAGCAAGTGAAAGATATTACAATATTAGGAGCTAAGTGGAATTATATATAGAGAAATAAGCTATTTTAGAATGGTAATGAATTCAGCCAACTTATCAACAGAGCTACTTATACTATGGAGATCATAAAACCCCAGTTAAATGCAACCGATCGATACCCAAAAGAACGTATTTTATGTCCCCTTTAGCTTGCAATATCTTGAATGTATTTTTGCAATGGGCATAAAGGGAAGTATGCGAGGGTGGCACCCTCACCACGTGCATTCATTTCCGCCATGGGGTCTCGCTAATTCCATGGGTTTAAATATATGGACGAATGTCTTACTGTATAGAATTTAAATGAGTTTTATTGATTCCTGAGCGAAATGAAATCAGAATTTTTTTTTACGATATTATGTTCCTAATTACCTATGGGCACAAGAATTTAAACCAAATCATTGAAATATTTCTAAGTACATTATTTATCGAACATTGCATAGATTTGCTTGCGAAATCAAAATATTGAAACACGACACGAGCATTCGATAAATTCAAAGTCATCTCTTCCTAAGGTTAAATTACAAAAAAGTGTTGTGCAAAATATGCATAGGTAGCCCGAGGCCACCGATACTCGCGACAAACAAAAGAAAATCCTCGGAAGGTAGCCCGAGTCCAGATGACATGCAGGCACACCATCACCCTCCGCGTCCCTTGGGCCGCAATCCCCCCCAAACCAATCAAGTCGCAACTTGCACAGGCTTCCAAGTTTTGTTGCCCTCGGCCGGTCTCATTCGATCGCGGACCGACGCACGACGCGCACGTATTTACCGCTCGCGAGTACGTTACCGGGTTCAGTGAACGAGTGTTGTGAATGGACAGTCAAAATGGTGCGAAGCTTGTCGCAGTGGACGAAGACGTTGAGCTTCCCGTCGAGGCTGTCTCCGAAGAGCACCTCCAAGGAGAGCGTGGGGAACCAGCCTGGTTCCCCAGGAGTTTCACCGACTCCCAGCGCCTCCTCTCTTCCTCAAAGCTCAGAGAAAACCATCACCCCCATACCGATCACTGAGATCAGCCAAATCGTAAGTTTTAAATTTAATTTCAAATCCACATTCTAGGGTCTTTAGTTGCGCAGCTGCAGATGTGCGTTTTGCATGCTAAGTAGTTCATTATTTACAAAATGTTACGGTAACTGTTTCGCGGTAGAATGTCTAAGCTCGCCGAGCGCATAGCTAAACTTTTCTCACCATTCATGTTCGCATGCTGTTTTTTGTACGATGAGTTTTAGGTACTGTTTTGGCAATTAGGAGACGTCCTTGAGATTCTTGTTCGTTGGTCACCCCACATAACAATGAAATCGCTTGCCGATTTTCGGTCAAGTAGTTGCAAGGTTGCAACATTAACACATTATCGATATTTTTGATGACACTTATGTAACTTTTGTTTGTGTTATGAAATTCCGAGCAATTTAGATCGCGAAAACCCACACAACTATTAATTTCTTTTGCGTTTGGGGTCTACGGTTCAAATATGATTTTGTTTACAAATACTGCCTCGCAACTGGTCTTTATATGGGCTGCCACAGTTAGACCCGCTTTCCCTTATGGAATATCAAACGTGTATGAAATCTGAAGTGCTTTTATAGCTTGGTTGCCATTATTAGCGACTCATTAAATTGTACAATATTACTGAAAGGAAATGAATCGAAAACGTGCCTCGTTTCCGTCGGGCATAAACGTTGATTGGAAGTTGATTTAGTGTCGATGGCTGGACATTGCGGGTCTTGTTTTTGTTTTGCGTGGGAGCGAGGTGTTTGGGCCAGCGACGGTCGTGGCGGCGCGCGGCTGGCCCGTGTTGTGATGGGTGGCAGTACGGCGCAGACGCACCGTTATGTCCCCCTTGCACTCACCTTGGCAAGGCCGCGAGATGTGAGTTTTTGCAAGCCTTAAAGCACATGACTTTCACCTCTTGAGACGCCTGCCTTTCTAAAGTCTGTTTCAGCTCCATTAGGTTTTAGGTTTAACGTTAGTGTCACTGGACACTGGTCGGTCACATCTTCTTAGAACGATGGCAGTTTAAAGTGGCACACATCGGGCGTCTGCTTTATTGTTTGCGTGGGTCAGAATGGTCCACAAATTACTTATATTTTTTGTTTGTTGAATTTTAAACTGGTTTTGTTTCATTACTTATTAACTTACCTACTTAAACTCAGGTACCACGGACGCCGATGTTATTGCACTTTATTTAGATCTTTGGCACCAATACTTTAATTCTTACTCACTTTTCAGTTGATGACAATTATAACGTAATAGAGATAATCCTCTATAAAGGATTATATTATTGTATGAGCTTACAATTATATTGAAAATGTATTGTCGATTTGTTTGTAAACTCTTCAGTTTTTCCAATCCAGACCAATCCGACTCGGTTTTTGCATACGACAAACTATGACCTCACCTTGTTGTAAATTAAAAACGCACAATAAAATTTAATGTCAGTGATCGTAAACGTAAAGAAAGCCATCAATAAGAGCGGCCATCTTGGATTTATGGGCAGTGACTTTTTAAAAAGTAATTTGACGTTTAGTCGCGCGTCATTTATTGGCGGTAAATTGTGGGAATGCGCGCGAATTCCGTCGGCGCGCAGTTTTGAGAATGGAACGCGGATTGGGGAGCCAATCGTGTGCTTGCAACAGGTAGGGCACAGTTTTAACATTCTTGGGCAGTTTAATTTAACTTATTAAGTAAACTTACGTACGTAAGTATAGAATATCGCTGCTTTTGGACAACCCAATCTTATGAACTAAACAGCAATTTATTTTTTACACTACTTGCAAATGTTTGCTAATGTTCAAATTGATCATTTGTAATGGATGCGTTTGATATACCTACTATAAGTTTAATCAGTTTTAACAGGACATACTATAATCCTAATTTAATCCGGCTCGAAGGACCAAATAAAATAAGATTTTTGTACTAATTTGAATATTTGCTGACAAAGTTAAGTGTTCTCTTTGTGTTCCTATGACATTGTTATTGGAATTATCGTACAAGGATATCCCGATGAGTCAGTTGAATCACTACTGATTTTTTTAAACTCAAACTACAAATCTAAATTTAATTTTATTGTAAAATTATTTAAATGTCAATAAACTAGTCCATTTATTACTTTAATTACTGAAATCATTTGTATGTCAAGTTTCACTTTTGCCAGACTTAGGAGACGACAGGCGGCGGCCATATTTATTAGGTATTTTATTGTCTTGGTAGAACGCACATCTGCGTGTCAAATTCCTTCGTGCCATGTGCAGCCAGTGGGAAACGAACCGTGCAACACGTGGGGAAAAAAACATTATGTAGATTTGAAAATGGAACCACATCGGGCGCTGTTACTGGCTGGCTGGCTTGTTGTTTTCTTTTGTGCCAGCCGGTGTTCCGCGTTCGATGTTTGAAATATAACTATATTACCAAACTAACCGTGAACAATATTGAGTTTACTCTGTGATACTATAAGTTAATGATGTAGAAAATCTGCTATAATAATTAGTAGTAATTAATTGATACGAACCGTACCAAGCGAAGCAAACTTAGTCTTGCAGAACAAATCTGCATAGAGTATTATTTTTTGTTTGGTCTATGTTTCAATATTGCAATAAAATTAGATGTCTACTTACCGTACGTAATAGCAACAAAAGAATTGATCAAAGAAAAAATGCTCATGAAATCAATAAATATGTAAAAAAACGCGCTATTTTAAAACATTGACCCATAGTTGAAACTACCTCACTATCATTGGTTATTGGCACAGAGATACCAGAAGGATAATGTCTTCGATCGAGAAAGAGACGCATTGATTTAATATGACATGAGTTAGAGAGAGACATGAAACTTAACTTGATTCAGTGGTTGTCGTGTTTTTGTCCCGATACTGTCAAATTCCAATAAATATATTTGACAGTGACAATCTTTGATAATTATTGTCCATATATTTTTGCGGATGAGAATTGCCTCAAGCGACAACAGTATCAAAGGTTGTAATACTCGTAGCTCTGTGGTTACGGGTTACGGAAGCTTGAAAGTTCATTATTTAACAAATAAAGTATTTCATTGGAAAATAAAGCCGATTACGAGTATGATGCTAAAAAATATCAAAATAAATAAGTTCATAGGGCATATTTATCCAGCAGAGAAATCACTCAGGTTACTCTATAAATCTAACAATCAAAAGTTTTTATTGGCATAAGGTACTTACACGAAACATAATGAAGCCAGAAGATGCTGGTTCCTGAATCTCCTCCTATATTTACGAAAAATTATGTCAATTTTCTTCTACTAGTTTCTTTCTATGGTCTAGGTTTTAAAAGGTATTTATAGGTATGTATTTTCTATAGATTAGAAAAAACTGGACATATACGAGTCAGGCTCGCACATCGAGGGTTCCGTACAAATCCTGGAAATTTCACAAAACTGTAATGTTGAAATCTTTATAGGATAAATAAATAATCAACGAAAAAAGTTTATTTTACTTTTCTCGTCATAAGTACATCGAAACTTACACATTGTGAACCTGGTTTAGCATATTGTGCTAATGAAGCTCTTTCATATGATACTCCACATGATACGATTTACTCACTTTGAATTTTGGGTCTCTATTTTTGTATTTTTTTCGTGATTTAATTAAAATGTACAGTTTTCAGATTTATTCCTAGATTTGTACTCTAAGACAATGCTTCTTGCCAAATTTCATAGTTCTAGGTCAACTGGAAGTACCCTGTAGGTTTTGATTCCCTTGTGAGTTGTGTCAAAATTGCAGTTTTTTACGACATAAACAACTCTAACTTTTTTTTATGGGAACCGTGAAGTTTGATTTTCCACAACTGTAAGAGACCATAGATATACGTATGTGGTTTAAATTTCAATTCGTTAACTTTATTCGTTCTTACATACTGACAGACGGGCAGCAAAGTGATCCTGTAAGCGTTCCGTTTTTTTGCTTTTAAGGTACGGAACCCTAAAAAGCTCTAATGCATTTAAAAATTACAACGTTAACTCTATCACTTAAAAAAAAAGCCATTGTCAACACACATGCCGATGATAACATACACAGACGTCCTGTCATTGAACACAAATGGCTTATTGAATACAAGCATACAAGGGAAGACGGTGGTTTTGTCCGTCAGCTGTTGCAACTTGACACCCGGGGTGCAGCCACAATGCCGGTAAATGCAACGGACTGACGAGTCCTACGTTCTATGTTCAAATGGGGCCAATTGTCTAAAAAGTTGGGAGAAAAAGGTAGAAC
The DNA here is from genome assembly GCA_949316475.1 of Hypomecis punctinalis. Lineage (NCBI taxonomy): Eukaryota > Metazoa > Arthropoda > Insecta > Lepidoptera > Geometridae > Hypomecis > Hypomecis punctinalis. The sequence goes on from OX438803.1 coordinate 24,563,800, forward strand.
TAGCTGGCATCCTACAGGGTTTTTTAATAAGACGCGTTTTGAAAGTTGGTTAGTACTAGCTAGAAAAAGCCGAGGTGGTCTAGTGGTTGTAACGCTGGCTTGTCATTTTGAGGTCGTGGATTCAATCCCCGGTCCCGTACCAATGAGTTTCTTTGGAACTTATGTACGGAATTTTACACCACTGGCTTTTCGGTGAAGGAAAACATCGTGAGGCAACCTGCTTGCGTCCGTGGAAGAAATTCGATAGCGTATGTAATCCCCCAATCCGCACTGGGCCAGCGTGGTGGATATGGCCCAATCACCCTTCGTGGGTAGGCCTACGTCCTGCAGTAGACTATTAAAAACTGTTACAAGTACTAGCTAAAATAAACTTATTTTTTGACATTGTTTTACGAAATATGTACCTACCTGAATCACAGATTTATCTCATGTTGTTTTTAAACTTTATTTTCTTACCCTCAGCGCTAGACTTAGGTGCCGCTACATAATAATGATCATCATTTTCGTCATAAAACATTCTCACTGCTGAACGTAAAGATTTCCAATACGAATACAACCAATCTTGGGTTGTATTCGTTTACTACCAAAAATATGCGATCTAAATGAAACTTGCCACAGTTGCCACTACTTACACGAAAGCAGTTAAAATATTTATAAGTAAAAATATAATATAACTAGCCGCCCCGGCTTTTTACATCACTCTATCTATTAAAAAAAACATCAAAATCCGTTGCGTAGTTTTAAAGATATAAGCATAAATAGGGACAGACAGCGGGAAGCGACTTTGTTTTATACTATGTAGTGAAGTGATAAAAATATAATTTTTTCAGCATTTTTCGGCACACTGCAGGGAATAAGTCCCCTCCCTCTTTTGCCAGCCATCCCTGTCCTGTGCAGTCATAGCTCAAAACTTTACTAGTAAAAATAATTTATACAATTTTTTTAACACCAATATTTCCTACTCGTAATCTCACATCCTTTCTTCCCCGTTTATCTGTCAAACGAGACCGAAAATGTCATATTATAAAGTTTTTCTGCGCATCCGCATCCTCGAGTCCCGTATCACTGGCGTATCTGCGTATCGGATCGCGTATCAAGTATCCGTTCGGTCGCGAATCGCGATATCTGATACGGGAAGTGTGTCTGTGATTACAGAATTAAAAAAAATATTATTTTGATGTGTATTTTGGTTATTTTTTGCTCTAGGCTTTTCTTTACAGAATCAAAATTCTGTATCTGTCTAGATGTCTATGTGTCCACACATATAAACATAAAATCACAAACAGAACGGCCCAGTTTTTTGACATTGTGAACGTACATTTGTGTCTAAGCTGTCAAAATTCACAAGCATATGGTCCATATAAAGGCAATATTTTATGAACAAATTTGAATTTATCAGCGAATTTTGGATTATTTCACGTTAAATATTCTTAATTTTTAAGGGAGCCTTGCGACAAACTACCCAGATCTACAGTTAACACTGTAGACTTGAATTCGCTGATGGACGATATTTTGTGACAGGCGAAAATAAAAATCCATTTCAACGCCGCAATACCCGTGAAAGTAAAGTCAAGAATGCTATGTAACTGAATAAAATGAACGAAGACAAATTCCGAAGCCTATAAAATTAAAAATAAAAAGGGTATTCGATTTTCGAAGGCAGTTGTTCGTTCAAAAATTCCACACCTGCGTACGCAGATGTTCGGATACATTAAGGAAGGCCATGTTAAATTGTATAAAATTTGGTAGAATCCGAACGCACGCGCTCCTCCATAAGGAACAGCTGACGAAGATTGCATGTCAGGAGTTTTTTTGGATTCTTTCTACCTGCATTGAGAGGAATTATTGCAAACGGAATGATCAACTGATGCATTGACAGCTGGCGCTTTTTCTGAATTCGTTGCCATGCAAAGAAAAAACATTTTCTACTGGTATTAGGTTTAGTTTCGAGGAATGTGAGGCTTCCGTTTTACCGTCATTTCAGGTAAGTAGGTCTTCTTGGCAGCTGTGAAGTTAGCTGCAAGCTGCGGAAAACCCAATTGCGCGGCTTTTATGTGAGGTTTAGTCAGGATTGGGTTTTGCGCAGCTTGTAGCTAATTTCACAGTCGCTAAGGAGTATTCGAGACGAGGTAGCCAGTCCTTAGAGCGTCTAGTCGTCCAGGGCAAAGTGGAAGGCACTAGACCGCGCGGAAGGTCGCCCATGCGATGGACCGACCAAATCAAATCTGCTGTGGGAGGGCCGGTGCATGAGTGTAACAGATTAACATCAAATAGAGAGAGATGGCGAGACATCGTGAGGCGTATTACATCTGCCTCTACCACCACAAATACTACGTGATGACCACGACCACTCTGTCAAGAGCGTAACGACTAAAGCTCGAAACATACTATCGGACGCGGCTTACGGACGCGACTGACAGCCGCGACTTAGCAATGTGCACAGTCTTAAGACATTCGGTGTGCCAGATCGCTCTCGGACGTCCGAACGCTCAAGGTCGTCCGAAGGTGACGTCCGCGTCTTATGTCCGATAGTGTGCACGCCTCAGTGTACTTTCATAGTCTAGATCGCGGCTGTCAGTCGCGTCCGTAAGGCGCGTCCGATAATATGTTTCCGGCTTAAGAAGAAGAAGGAGTATTATTCGGTCTATGTCTATCTATGATTATAAGTGTAAGTAGGTACTTTTTGCTGCATATTATTCGAAGTAAAATCTTATTTGTATCACAAAAATTAACCCATAAAATCTGTTTGATCAGTTTTATTAGTTTTCATAAGCTGGATACAAGATTGAGGTTATTATTCTTACGAGATGATTCTGATCAATTTCAAACAGCTTGATAAAGCCCAAACATTTTTAATAGACCTGGCAACATCCAAGGCGTACTTCAGTGTATTTATGGAAGGGGCAAACAAAGGGCACTTCCTAGGGCCGCGTCTGTTTTGTGTCTCTCTGTTTATTAGTTCGTGTCTGGCCCTCTGCCCCTTCAAAGACCCTTTTTGTGCGCACTTGGCGCTGTAAATATAGAGTGACTGTTTTATACTTGTTTTGTTTGGTTAAAGTTTATGTTTTATTACACGAAAATAAATGGTATGCTTAAACAAAATTTGCTTTTCTCAAGAAAGGAAAATGACTGATGAAATATATAGTAAAATGCTGTGTTTTATCGCAAAACGATATCCGCATGAACACCAGTATTTCATAAATAGACCTTTCTACTTCTACACATTCCCTATTAGCTTTTTTGACTACAAAATTTCTCAAAGAACATAAACTCGAAGCCCTCAAACCCTTTAAGTATTATAATTATGTCCCTGTCCAAATTTGAGTTCCAAATCGGGCAATTTATTAGATTAAAACCCATTGTTAATAATGGTCCCAAAGGGTCAATAATTATGACGAATTACTTTGTAACAACGTTACATTAAAGCATCTTATTAATTAATCGAAAAGATACGAGCAGATACAGAATAGGATTACAATAGGAATAGGTTTTAATCAATTATGTAATTAATTAACACATTTCAATAGGAAATGACGAGATGAAAGGTTCGATGATTATTTAATCATAGTTAGCAGGTCGCAATAAAGGAAATAGTACTTATTTAATATGTATTGTTGTAATAGAGATAATAGTGAGTAGATTAACGTTGGTGAAGAGGTATTGTACTATTTGTGCCTATTGTATTGTACGTGAGAAAGAAGCTTGTTATTTCGAGCAAGAATGTGCATCAAAATTAAACGTGTAGTTTTGTACATTTTTGTATTTAGAAGATTTCTCGTATGAGAAAGGTCATATTGATATAGGTAGCTGCGTCCCGTGACATTATTTTATCTTATACTAGAAACCCACCCCGGCTTTGCACAGGTCTATATTATACTTAAAAACCTTCCTCTTGAATAACTCTTATCTATTAAAAAGCCGCATCAAAATCCGTTGCGTAGTTTTAAAGATATAAGGATACATAGGGACAGACAGACAGGGAATTGTAGAAATTTAGTAGTGGTAGTAACAGAAATGTAGTGATTTCAACCGACTTCCAAAAAGAAGATGCTTCAGGTTCGTTTAAAAATTATCGAAATCGGCTGAGCCGTTTTTGAAAAATCAACAATAATGTGTAAATTCTTTACATCGATTCGAGCGGACTATTTGAATTTTGCACACGATTGAAGTCGGTTGTACTTACCATTTTTTGGGAAAAAATAAGTATTATAAGACGATTGATTGGTTAAACATTGTGTAAAACGCATTTGCAGAAAAGTACTTATCGAAATATATATTATCGAAATCGAAATATAAATATATATATATTGTAAAATTGTATGGCGAAAATATCCACGCAGCCCCGAGAGGATCTATCTAGAATTCTAGATAAAAACCCAATTGGATCCCTCAGGGGTTCCATGTTATGGGAGGAAGTAAAGTAAGGAATCGCTGATATTTGAATTCGGGGGTTGGTTCCATAGCAAAAGTTGTTCACGAGGATCATAGGTTGTGATTGTAGATCATAGATAGATGAGGTTGTGTGGTATTTTTTAAGTTTAATCTAAGGATACATTTTCTTAGATATTAAGTCCTTAAGTACCTATATTTGCAACGCCCTAACAGGGTACCTAATCATTAAGATAGATAGTGTACATAATGCAATAAATAAATAAATACTAGAAGAAAATGCGAAAACAAAAGCTACGCTATAATGGTACCTATCTATAGCGGTTTGCCCCATTAAACTTAATAAAAGCACATCTTAACTATAACAGAATACGGCTAAAACTCACGTTATAATTATACGGTCGATCCGCAAGGAATCCGACCAGTTTCGGAGTATTTAGTACTCCATCCTCAGGGAATACGCGCGCGCGCCCCCGTCGACTGGCGCGCGTCCGACCGTATAATTATAACAAAAGCACATCTTTTTACTAGATCATTATTACAAAAAAAATGGATGTCTGTAAATCGACTTTACAGACTATGATTTCATGTTGAATCAACAACTGAAACAAGCCGAACGCTTAAGCCGACTGTGTCTCTATCGCTTGTTCCGCGCTCTCGCTTGCACGCTCGGCTCAGGCGGAACGTGACACTTTTTCGTGCGTTCAGCCGGCGTTCATCGATTTATAACACGTTATCACGTCAACATTAATTAAATAATCTCCCCTATTATAGCCATATCTACCAAAGAGCCCAGCATACATCGCATGACAAGAACACTTAGCAGCTCACAATTATAACAAAACGGGGGCAGCACTGCGTTATTATAACATGATGACTCGACGTAAATGGTATTAAATTTCGCTTTTATTTCGACTTAATTAAGATTTACTGCCGCGTTTACGATATGATTAGGGTAATGAAGATGTATGGCAGGGAGGGCTTATGGCTCATTTTACAAGGTTTTTTAGGGTTTTGAGGTAAACTAGGCGTAGGTACTTAAAAAATTGTCTTTTCTTTCCATGTAACTGAATGGTTTTTTAAAGTTTACAATGTTATGGACACGCATTACGCTATACGGATTTCAGCTAGCGTAGCATACGACCACGAAAAGAGTTTTGCCGACGTATGAAAAAGTGACAGATATATACTTCACCATAGCTCAGTCTCGTTTTGATACGTCGATAGAATTATTTCGTTGTCCGTATGCTAGCCGGCGGGTAACTTGGAAAGTGTAACGTTTATCAGTCTTGCGACATAAACGTTTTCACGAAAAACAAAATGTTTAAGGACTAAACTACATGTTGGAAGATATCAGAAGAATATTTCATGCAAAAATAAAAAATAAAACTAAACGTAATATACTCACCAAAAATATTTACTTGTTTATAGAGGCTTATAATTATAAAGTTATTATGTATAAAGCTTTATCTTTACTGGGTCGGGCCAAAAAAATTCGGAACAAAGCTTTAAATCTTCGGGAAGGAAATAAAACTATTTTACTTCCTTCCCTAAGAACTTAACATTAACGGAAAAATATTTGTTATTTGGCTAAATATATCACGATAACTACCAAATAAATCAATTTATTGCTTCAATACCGCGCCGAGCCTTCCTTAATTAGCTAAATAGACGGTCAATTGACCGGATGCGTCGCCATACTTGAACTCGGATCGCGATTCGAATAATCTAACCACATTGACTTCCGGCGATTAAAACAATATTTTTTCATATTAATTTTAAACTCTATTCTGATAACTTAAGTTTTAAAATGGAGTGTAGTTTTTCGGGAAATATCTAAAGGCAGGTTAACTCGTGGGAGACTTTTCGAACCGGAACTTTACTTACTAATAAAATAAAGATTATCAAAACTATTCGATTGAAATCTGTTTTTAACTGAATGTGGGTTGATACTTGATAATAGGTATTGTTTATTTTGAAACGAAAATCACTAATTTTAGAGACAATTTTTAAATTGCCATATTTACATTCAGAACATTATAATTCAAAGATAGAACCGAGCTGTGGGAGAGTCGCGAATGTCTCGCGCGGTTTAGTCATCGTTTTGTAATGCGCACACGCACCTTGCTTCTCAATATATCGGAGCTGTGTTCGAAATTTGAATCATTCTAAGCTGTTCTTTAATTGACTATTCTGAGCCGTTCCTTGTGGTTTGACTGTGTGATCGTTTAGCCGCAAAACCGTCACCAGTGTTTTAGGAATCAATACTTATTTCATTTAAAAAATATCTTACGAAACATTTATATCGATTTGAGCTTGTCGGTGTTACAAAAGCATTTTGATTTTTACCAATTTCCAAAAAAGAGGAGATAGGTACTATGTTCGTCCTGTCCTGTCGTATGTTTTTTATGTTTGTTCGATATTGTCACCAATTATGAACCGATTTAAAAAAAAAAACAAAATACGTATTATTCCCGAGGTGGTCCCATTTAAATTTTATCTAAATCAGCTTAGCCGTTTTTGATAAATCAACAAAAATGTACATGGATGACACATATATTGGTGCAAACTATTCAAATACTGTACATGGGGCCATTCGGTGGTACCATTGTTTGCGAAAATTAGTTTTTCTCACAATCATTGAAAGCAAACATTACTTTAAAAAATGCTCCAACACAGAGAACCGCATATTTTGCGGGATCACCGTAGGTTAATCAGCTGTTACATTAAGGTAAAAAAATCGTCTACTGAAAAATAACCTAGGCATAAAATTAAAAAAGAACCTATAAATATGTATTTAATAACGCTTACCTATTTGTATGATCAAGTCGTTGATCTTTATCTAACGGCCGCGATACTCGTATCATATCAAAGTTAACAAACTTTACTAATATTCAAACGAATCCTATCTCTGTTATCTTCGGACGACGATTCGATCGATCCAAGGTCGAAAATCTAGAAGTTAGATATGTGACCTCGATAGCCACAGGCGTAACAACTGACTTCTAAATTCTAGGTCTCTATCTCATGTAACTATAGCTATAAATCTACGTAAGTGAATTAGCATTGTTATGATTCCATCTATCAGCCGTGAGACGTCCACTGCTGGACATAGGCCTCCCAAATGGATTTCCAATAAGGCCGGTTGGAAGCGGCCTGCATTCAGCGCGTTCCTGCGATATTTATTATCATCAGTCTTAGTCGTTGGACGTCCTACGCTGCGCTTGCTGGTCCGTGGTCTACATTCAAGAACTTTACTGCCCCATCGGCCATCCGTTCTCCGGGTTATGTGCCCTGCCCACTGCCACTTTAATTTGCTAATCCTTTGGGCTATGTCGGTAACTTTGGTTCGTTTTTTCTCCTCATTCTATCCCCATTTTGTTGTTTGGCTAACAATAAAATTGTTGTCATCATTATCATCAGTCATAGGTCGCTGGACATAGGCTTCCCCTGTGAATTTCCAATACAACTAGCCGGATTCCAATACAACCTAATTATACCTAATTATATTAATAAACAGCAAACAAATAAAATAAAAAGTAGCAAAATTAATATATGTGTTAAGTACATATTATTATATTAGTGTTTCACAGATAGATCTTAGCTACCTACTGAAAAAGTATCTAATCTATAAGATCGCCACGTAATGAGTTATGGGAAATGATATTTCACAAATGTACCTATGTCAAATCAAACTTAAGTATAGTGTGTAGTATAATAATCACTTCACTGAAGATTTATAACATGATATGGTTTATATCATAAATTCATAACATAAGGTCAAAACTAATAATTTAGATATACTGAGGAACCAAAGGTGTTATTATTCAAACAGAGATATTTCAATGTCCGTGAAAAATCGCATCTCCTCCCGATAAAAGGACCGAGGCGAAAGAACGACCGGTTCAGAAAAAAACAATCCAAGCCGCGATTTGGCGGGTAATTACATCCGCCATATTTATGGCAAAAAGGTGGCCATTTGCATCGCCATTGTATTTTAGTGACTGACATAGTTTTGTCTCCACGTAGACTATTTTATTAAAATATTTAGTATATAATTTATATATCAAACAAACGATAATAAATTAAAAGAAAAAAAAACAACAAACAAAATTATCACAATACTGACAGTAGCAAACGAGTTTTTGAAAATAATATATTTGGCGATCGAGTAGCATTTAATATTTTTTCTTAAAATAATATTTTGAAATGTTTGCTGCTTATATTACAGTGCTTTTTAAGCTACGTAAATGCTGATAAAAAAATAATTTATGAATATTAACATTTTTTCCCAAAACACCCAAAATCGCTGCCCCCGGCGATTGGGCGATCTCCCGAATTTTTCGCATAATTACGACTGGCAGCCCCAAATGATCGGCCACATTTTATACCCGTTTTATTGTTCCGATGTTCCCACGGACCGTGCACGCGAACGCGACTACATTAAAGTCTTCTTTTTTTGAATTTAAAAACATATCCGTACCCGCGGCAGAGTGCTCAGTATTCTAAGCCTGCGGCTACAGACTGACCAACAAATCTGTACAAGTGGCCAAATTTTAAAACTAAAATCTCTTGCCAGTTTTCTTCAGAAAATAGTCGGTGGCTCCGCTATTTGTCTCAGCGGATAAGTTAGTAGCACTGTATAGGATATTCATTCTGTGGTATAAGAGCCCGGACTCCTTTCGTTTGATTCACGTTTGATTACCGGTTGCTGATGCAGTGATACCATATCATTAGAGTGTATTATATCTTACAGTGCAACCACCTTATGCGCGGAGACGAGTGAGAGAGCCACTATCGCATTTTAAATTAAAATTAATAGACTTTCAAACTACAAAAAAAAATCCGTATTTACATATCTCTAGAAATAAGTTGGCTCAACAATACGTTCAGGAGGTAAGCATTTTTTGACGTGTACGTAGTGTGATGTGATTTGTCTATTTTTTTCCTTTTCTTAAGTACTTTGTGTTATCACGCATTTAGATTTCAAAGATACACGTTTAAGTTTTTTAATGGCAACTCGGTTTCGAAAAAATGACGCCTAATTTTTACGACAAGAGGTATTTTGCTTTTGCTTTTGGATAGAAATGGTTTTGCTGGCATTGGCATAGTTAAAGCTGTCCAAATCAAGTTTCTATTATTCAGTGTAAAGGCTACGACACCAGCCACCTCAGCCGCGACGTCATTTAGCAAATGATTACCAACTCTGTAGCCAGCGGTATATTTTGCAAGCCTATTTAAAGACCGGTTTGCTCGTACATCCTTGCGGCTTTGTGCTTCAGGATTTTAGCACTTATTTAAGCGATGCCAGAGATTTCTGTTTGTTTGTTTATGAAACTGGTGGAGCGAGATACGTGTTTTGGTTACATTATGGGTTTAAAACAAATAAGAAATGCAAAACTTGAATCTAAACAGGTTCTGAATTTAATTTAACTGAATATAGTGATAAAATGATTCAATGCAGAATATATAAAATACAAAAGAATATATAGAATATACAAAATATTTTTAAGTTATTCGGACTCACTTAAGTTATTTAAGCACAGTAATTATTATTGATTTCTAGGCCGAATACAGGGAGGTTTTACCTCTCCTCCAAGGCCGAATAAACCTTCTTGGCGTCTGTGGACACTAAGCGGGTGGTTGCGCAGTAGCAATATATTAATGTTAGCGGCGCCAGAGAGCGAATGTGCCCAGCTTGTAGCTAATTTCACAGCCACCAAGTTTGATTTTGCGTATACGTACATTTAAACCAAACTTAGAGATGTCTCTTTGTTCAATTTTTAGGACGATAACAGGACGTGTCAACCAAACGACTCGAAATAAAATTAAGCATAATTAAAAAGGCCATATTATTGAGAGATCGGCTGATTAGTGCCCATATTTAGGCGGTACAGGTGTCGAGTAAAAAACCGTGTAGGCGACACGGGTGTGGCAACCCCACGTAGCCAATGTTTGGTAATTTCGGAGTTGCCACTCGATTCTTGAACTTTGCCTGGTGGAGTCAGTGTCAAATCTTTTAATTTGATTTTGTTTTTGTGATAATGAGTTTCGTGGCGTTCCTTTACGATCTGCTTGAGGCAAGTTTTATATTATTTTCTTGTGACTTAGTGATATAAGTAGATTTTTTGACATAGTAATTGCTTAATTAATTTTAAAGCTGACTGATATGCTACCTACTTTCCCTATGTGTTTATGTTTTTAATTTTTGAAATGTTGGGACGCAAGATAATATAATTTAGGAATATTTTGATACAAATACAAATATTTTATTGGTATTACCATAGATACATGTCAAATACTTAAGTAGGTATCAGAATTTCACATAAAAGAAAATTAAAAAATCACGTACCTACTAAAGTTTACATCAAACACATTCCTATATCATTTATTTGGTGAAACTGAGAACTGGATAAGTTTATCAAATTTCCCAAAAAAAAAGTAAATAAGTTAATTACCTACCTAATTAGTAATTGACCAAGACAATATTTCTGAGAACCTAAGATTCCGTATACGAAGAACCGTGTGAATTAACATTCGATAGTAACTTCTAACTGTTAGTAACAGGTGTTATAAAACCATTAACTTTAACGTTATGGCGAATTTCTAACCGTGCTGTTTGTGCACTATTTTGAATCAGAAGATGCTAGGATTGACTAATACTTATTTCTAAAACTTAGGACAATCTATCAATTAAATCTGTTGTAAAAAAAACTGCACCTAGTTTTTTGTGAACCCTAACAATTCCGGATCTCTACTCCAGCACCCCTAGCATTGCAAAGGGATAAAACCTTGTTATCAACTTTTAATGTTAAATATTACACTTTGTTTCCAATTCGAGGGGATAAATTGCCGGAAATACCATTTGTCCTTTTGCCATGCTAGGGGTTTTAAGACCCCCAAATATAATAAGCCAGTGAACTGAGCTAGTTAATGAACTGATTTATCTATATTTGGAATATTTTGTGTGTTCGAACAAGTCCAAAGCTATCATGCCCAATAAGGATCGGCCGATAACATTCTTTGGAAGCGGCTTGTCCTCGATAACAGACACGTCTAAACTTGAGTCCATTATCACAGAACAGACAATAGTGTCTACACACATTATCTTTATTTTTGATTCTTCGCATAGCATACTAATATTAACTTCCTACAAATGGACAATGTTCATTCATTCAGAACGATTCAGTACCTTCAATCTACGTACAGCTACAATGCTTTTTGCATGGATATACATAAGTAGTACATCCATGGTCTTTTGCAATTCGAAAAAAATAACTGTCGTCGTAGCGATTTACGTCATCTTATCGATATTTTTTGTGGCATAGTTCTACGTTCAGCTACAATTCCTTTTGCATGGATGTATGTATAAGTAGTACATCCATGGCCTTATGCATTTCGAAAAACATATCTGTCACCGTAAAGATCCGCTGTCATCTCATCGATAGATTTTTTTGGCACAGTATGATTATTTATAAGCTAAATATGGTTAGTAGATTGTTTTGACACAGATATTGCTTATTGAGATGAGATATTTATTATAGAGGCTATATTATAAGAGAAATTTAATTGTCAATGTTACCTTGCAAAATAGATTAACTAAAGCCATGGTTTTAGTTACATGGTAAGTTGTAATTTATTAGAAGAAAATTCAGCGAACTTTCCTTACTCAGACAGGTCTAGGCATGAAGACAGGTTATTAGGAAATAGTATTGCTTCAGATACTACGATACCTGGAAATCTAGATATGTGTAGAATGCTGCCTCGCTCGCGACAGCCTGTTAACTGTGTAGTAAAAGCTTCCTAGGTTTTATGTTGAAAGATGACACAGATTTACTCAACACCTAAGTTAATTATACTGTAGGTTAGATGATTTAGTCAACGATTTTACGTGTACTATGTCCTTAATGATAGCTTTGTTTTAAATGGCCATAATAATGACATAGACGTATTTTTACTCAAATTTATTACCCTACTTGCAACGATGCTTAGTTGATTTTTTTTTTTTTAGTTTTAGCTTATAATTAGTATATATTTTGTTGTGTTAGATTATTTTACTTTGATAATGGAAGATTCTCTTTAAACATGATATGTATTCATAGTTAGGTAATTCAAGCAATCAATTTTAAAAAAACGTTCTCGATACTTCTCACTCTAATTCGTAAACTTACTCTGAAATATCACATTTTTTAGTAGTTTTATCCTAGCAGAAGGTAGAATAAGAGTAGTAGCTCTACCTACTATTTCTAGATTAGTCCTTCTATCACTATACAGATGCCAGCCGGGCTAGGATACACACCACGAAATGATTCTATGGACGTGTCAGAACGAAACAGTTTTGGTAAAGTTAATTATACTATATACATATCTGTCACTTTTTCACAAGTCGACAAAACTATTTTCGTGGTCGTATTCTAAGCTAGCTGGAGTGTAAGAATCGAATACAATAAGTAAATAAATATTTGGGGACATCTTACACACGGTCTCTGACCCCAAAGTAAGCAAAGTTTATGGCTACCAGAGACTGGTATACTACATATACATATTTTTAAATACATACTTAAATAGATTGTACCTAAATAACATCTAGACACAGTGCAAACACCTATCGCCGCCCCCGGAGAACAAAATGACAATCGCTATTGTCTTGATTTTAATGTTATACCATATTCGACTTTAATGGAGCTTAATACATCTATACAATTTTTTTCATAATTTTTTTGTCGTTACTCATGAAGTTATAAAATAATGCAATAGTATTCGAAGTTTTTTATTACCTAAATAGTTTCGCGAATAAAATTGCCAGATAACAATAGTAAACATTTTCAACTAGTATCAAAATGATAATATCGATAGCCACAATATTCCCGTGCAAACGAGTCTATAAAAATAGTGCTATGGATGTTGTCATTTTATTTCCTATAAAATTAAAGCAACCAATATTTACCAATAATTTGTTTCATTTTGAAGGCAAGAACAACAATCCAAAGTTCTATTACCATACAAAAATGGAAAAATTATAACGAGGATACAATGGTAAGTGATATTAAATTTCGACAATTGAGCTGTTAATAATCATTGAATAAAATTATTATACAATATTGCAATATTTGTTTTCGCTTAGATGAACCGAGAATAAAAAGACAACGGACATAGAAAAAAAATGACGTTGATTAATTTTTATCAATATCTTATTTTGTTAATATCTATTTAATTATACTACTGTTAATTACAATACTTTTACAAAATAAAAATTTGAAAAATATCTTTCATTTGAGCGCATTCACTTACAATACTGTTCAGTGAATCATCAGCAATCAACGAAAAACGGTTTTTTATTTTTCCTGGAAAGTTGTGATTTTGCGATTGCCATTTTGTTCTCCGGGGGCGGCGCTATGTTCATCACATAAATACTTGCCCTGGGTGGGGATCGAACCCACGCCTCTTTGACCCAGAAGTTAGGGTAACTAACCACTGAGCCACCGAGGCAGTCAATACAAATTATTACTGTAACGTAACAAAGCAAACAGATGATCAAAATTATATCATAAAATCATAACCCAGAGAAGTAAAGTGCCCAAGCTGTTGTAAGTTAACAATGGGTAAGTTGGTACGTCATTTCGGTAACTGTAACGTAAAAGTATGTTCGTAACCACTCATTTCGCGTTTACTTAGAGTAATTGAGTTGAGTCATAAATACTGTGAATGAAAGGTTGGAATAATTACTCCAAAAGATGAATGAAGATACTTAAAAACCGCTATACCAAGTTTTAATAAGTAAGTCGGAGAAATGCTTCGAGGAAATATCTATAGTGCAAAAAAGTGTCCGAGCCAAAACCCTGCTCAAGCTACGTAGTGGGCAGGCTTTTTAGTCTGTCGTAAGGCGATTGCAAGCCGACTACTACGATGCCCGACGCCTCAGTACTCGGTTACAAGCACTAATTGGTGACATAAAGGCGAGATTCGAGAAAACGGGTCATTGTGAATTATTTAATGTAAATAACTAAGTCGGTATATATGATGGCGCTCGGACATTTTTTACTACTTTCACTAGGGGACTGTGGCTCTGTAAATATTTGCTCAAAGGAAAATTGTCATTATTTCTTAGTAACGTGATAATTTGGAATACTTAATCATACTTACCAAAAAAGTTAGCGAATCTATGCTATAATATTATGTTATTTTTTTATTATTTTCAAAGACCTTGTGAGTTGTGTTAATAAGTACAAGGTATTTGATTATTTTTGACATAACAGAAATACAATCAAGAGAATCCATTGACAGAAATCAGAGGCTTCAATCAACATAAAATTGTCTATAAGTACCTACCTACTTGTAGGGCTTTACTATAAATTATATATAAGGCTGAAAGGGAGTATATTAATATAAAAACTACGTTTGAAAGCACTATTCAGTATATTACAGATGATAGAGATAAAAAAATCAAGGCCAAAAGTAAACAACAATGATCGCACCGCGCCGTGATATAGCGCCAGAGATGCGCGAGCAAGTGATAACTGGAGTGCCATTTCCGGTCAACATACCTACTCTATCGTTTCAACATTGATAAAAATAAATGATATGCATATTATTGTACTACTTACAACAAGTACAGGATAAACTAACAAGTAGTCTTAGTCTTTTAACCGACTTCCAAAAAGGAGGAGGTTCTATGTTTGTCTGTAGGTATTTTTTTTACTTATGTAGTTTAGCTACAAATAGCTTCAATTAAACAATAACATTTTATTGTATTTGGTTTAACTACAACTATTTCTGCATTAGAACAAGTTATGCGTGTAGTAAATCCCTACCTAGTTAATAATCGGCAGAGTACAAATATGATGGCAAATACCATTTCTCAACAAAACTCCTCTTTGATTATAATTTCGTTAATATTATTATGTATTAGCTGCAAACAAAAAGATAATACAGTTTACGTTTCGTTGTTAAAAAATATGCTGACGTAAAGCTTGAATACGATGACCAGAACCAATGCTCGTTTAGTCATAATTTTATTATCCATACCTACTTTACAGACAGAACAATGATTCACGGCTTATTCATGTTTTTCTTCAAACCGTCTTGTCCATTGATAAAATGTTGGCTACGCTGCTTAGTATGCGTAGAAGTCTCCTTCGTGTTTCATCGTAATACTTAACTCTCTTAAATGAATAAAAAAAATAAACCCCGAAAAAGGTGTATTTATATCCCACTTCTGAAGTAAACTTTTAAAACATACACCTTCCAGAGCAGAACCAACCACTAAACTTGTTTTAATTACCGAACTATAAGTAGATATTACGTAAATAGACAGCTTTATAACCATTCTCAAAATTTTACTATCATCCTCTCGTTTTAATGCAACGTGTTAAAACAGGAGCGCGATACAAAATGGCGCCGATGACGTTGTTACGGCGACGCAGTTACGCGTTAAAAGTGCGTGTTAAAAGAATTAATGCTTCACTTGTGCTTTAGATAACTCATTTTACGAGTTTGATGCTGCATGTTCATTTTACAGTTAATTTCTGGATAAAATATAGCTTCAAAGCCGATTTCAGAAGCAATTTAAATAACTTTATATGGCTTAAATGATATAGGGATAAATGAAAAGGTTCATCTTTTAAGTCTTTTTCATATTCGACCACAATGTCGCTTATCAACTGGCAAGTTGGTGGTTAAGCGCGGACTTCTTCGCGTGAAAACAAAAATAACCGGGTAGTCCTGGCACTAGTTAATAAGGTGTCTGAAAGCCTCCGATATGATTAATCGGTTAAAACAACCGGGGTGCTCTACTGTGCTTCGCGGTCACCCATCCAATACACATACCGACCCTTGCTTCAAATCTTCGGTCCGATAGAATCATCTCATTCATGAATACCTAAAGTTCTTGTCGTCAATCAACCGACAAAAAAGTACACAATAATTTAGTATCATAATAAAACTAAATCGCTGATCACGACACATTTTTTTTCATTACGCAAATTCATAATCATTCCGAGTAGCACACCTAATTGCTCACTAACCGGAGATGCGTTCTGTTAACTCTATAAAACCACAGTTATGTATTAATGTTGCTAAAACTTGTTTGCGAAACTAGGTACAATAATTTGGTTAAAAGCTGCTACTCTGTAACATTTAGAACCTTTTCTTTTGTAAGTACTTATCAGCCTCATTGTCTTTTGCTGAATTATAAATATGTTTTATAATTATGTTATACTCAGTACAAAGAAAAAGTCCTTTTTATGTTAGGTACTAAAATTAATTTACATTATATAAGCTATTGAAACAAGCCTCATCATTTTTTTAAACTCTCGGTATAAAACAAGCAGTGTCCATGTCCAATGCCAAAGTACGAAAAAAAAAAAAGAAAAGTGTTACCAGCCGTTAATGCTAAAAGGAACTAGCAATTTCGCGCCCGCAGCCGCATTGCCGGCATCCGGCGATCGATCAATCTGCGCGGGTGCAGATTAACAAACAGTGCCCAGGCGCAGGCTGAGGGCACTCACTTGGCATTATTCAATTTGTCCAATCGGTTAGTGCCCGGGTCACACTCGTTGAGTGGTTTGAGGGGCTATGTATAAAATATATACGTATTATTAACCAGTACTGATGACTGAAGCCGTGGTGGTCTAGTGGTAATGACACCCGCCTTACAATCGTGAGGTCGTGGGTTCAAATCCCGGCCCTGTACCTGATGTACGGAATTTCACACCACGGCCTTTTCGGTGAAGGAAAACATCGTGAGGCAACCTGCTTGCGTCCGTTGAAGAAATTCGATGGCGCATGTGAATCCGCCAACCCGCACTGGGCCAGCGTGGTGGATATGGCCCAATCACCGTTGGTGGGTAGGCTTACGTCCTGCAGTGGACTATTAAAAAGGCTGGTACAGTACAGTACTGATGACTGATAGAGCCGCAAAGGTCTCGAATAGGGACTAGGAACCACCATGGGTAGCTTAAAGTCTACTGATATAGAGGAAGAACGCCTTAATAAAGACCCCAAGGATATAATGATACAAAAGTTTGCGAGTTGCGTTGCGATAATTCTTCTTTGAAATCGGCCTTTATGCAATTCAGTAGCTGACTGTCGCGTTTTATACATTTTTCTCATGAAGTATCTTCATCGTCATAGTATTTCTTGGATATTCTTATGGACAAGATAATATATTTTGCGCTGTTATATTTACAACTTGATATAGATTTTGTGTATTTATGTCCCTACATTTATCAAAGATTGTGAGTAAACAATTTGACTTGGGTACCGATCGTAGGCGTCTCCTAAGCACCTTGTTTAATCAAGATTATACCACCCACCTCTCACAAGCCCATCATTCAAGACTCTTCTAAATGCCACAATATTTCATCATAATTAAAACTTCGAATAAGCAATTACTTATTATTTAACTTATAGCTTTCGCACACCCACTATTGTTATTTTCTCCCTTCTATTGCCTGTTGGTGTGGGTTGTAAGTTGATATCTTATTCGCACAAAAAAGATCACACCCAAACTAAATAACATTTTATGGTCAGTCATCTACTGTCGGAATTAAACATAATTATCCTCCCCTCTTTTAGATTTCCAATTTGACTGACCGTGTCTTGCACCCCGGATCCTGGGGTTCACCAGATTATTCCTCTTGTAGAATAAAGATGGTGTCTCCATTCCAGAACTTAGCGATTCCATCGACTAACAGTTGTGACATGAATGTTCTTGGCGACTGCCATTTCGACTTACTAATCTGCCGGGATATCTCAGTAACTTTGGGTCGTCTGAGGATCCTCATAATTATGTTAGATATCTTTGCAAATGTTTAGAAAGTCTCCTTTCCAGAAATTGGCGACCGTATCGCCCATCAGTCTTGCGAGCAATGTGACCTCTAACTGCCACTTCAACTTGCTTATAAGCTATCTCAGCAATATTGGGTATTTTCGTTTCTGTTTTGTTAGAAGTCTTTGCTAATATCGTGCTTAGAAATTAGTATGTATAATCTATTCGACCTCTTTATCTACCGATCCGACCGTTTTATAAGTACCTACGAATGTATTTTTGCTAACGCACATGCCCCGTCTTTACTTGTTCTATATTCCTATTCTATCCAAGGGTTACCTGGCAGAGATCGCTTTTAGCGATAAAGCCGCCTCTTGTTGCATGCTATAGTTCTAATGTTTTTATTCTGTATGTATATTATTTTTTGGGTTAGATTTTTTTTTGTATCATCGTCAATGATTCGTGAAAACCAGACGTCAGTATATTAAAGATGGCGTTACGAAATGCGCCCGCGCACTTGACAGTTGACACGGCGGCGACCTCTTGCGGTTTCCGGTGCTTTGAATTGATTTATCGGCCTTTATTAGTGGAAATACATCGGCATTGTTTTATTGTAACAATTTATGACTGACAGTAATTGTTATTTCCATAACGCAATAAGATAACTCGAGCGTCTTTAGAAAGTAGAGCGTTATTGACAGGAGAAAATAATAAAATGTAAGTATATACCTATTTATGATAGAGAGATACCTATTATTATACCTATGTTCTGCGATGGACTATAATAGACAATGGATAAGGCTTTCTTACGAAGAGCGGAAAAATTAAACGTATAAAATCACACTTGAGTTCTGACGGAAAACTGAACCAAAATATAACAATGGTATAGTTAACATTATTTCCTCTTTCATAAAACCTACAGATGACAATATCTTTTTTGTTTTTCTAACGACTTTGTGCAACGTTTCCTAACTTAACCTAAAAACGGCAAATCTAAGATGGCGCATGTAACAAGCAATCTCGTATGATGGTCCATTTACTTAGGCACGGTAACGTAACGTGATATTACTCGTGCGATGGTAACTGAATGTAATGCCACTACTTATGAGGTAATTCTAGAGGATGC